>OZ012741.1:186642064-187242064 GCA_963859935.3 Lathyrus sativus | reverse complement strand
AATGATTTTCAGTATCATTTCTCTATCTTGTCTTTGACACAGATATCAATACGCTACCTCTTAGAGTTTGATTTACCGTATAAATCGAACCATGACGGTTTAGCGTTACATTGGTTCTGAGTCGAAACGTCATCATCAAGGATCCAGAGAGGAGAAGATTGGAATGGAGCTTGCGCACATGTCGAGGGCCAACGGAGCCGCTTCGTTCGATATCATCTTTCTTATTCAAGTCTTCGTACAACCGTCGAGTGTTGTGAGCTGTAGCGTTAGATACGTGGGAAATGAAAATTGAGCAGTCTCCCCTCAATCGTCTAGAGTGTTTAGTCTAGCACCCTTTAGGTGATATACGACGCATTCGCTCCTACGCCTTAGGTTCTCGCGTGTGTGTCCCGAGTTCCTTCCCATTTAGGCGTGTTAGGCCTGCTTCCTCTTTGTTCTCGCCCCCATGCGATCGAAACCCTTTTCTCTCATATTCAGGCGATTGAAACCCCTTCTCTTGCCCCTGTGCAATCGAGACTTGTTTTCCGCATGCGCCAAACTACGTTTGCTCTGATCTCTCATACCAGACGAGAGTATGTAGGCATAGGATTGCGATGATCCTAGCGAGCTCCCTTTTCCCTTTTTCCCCTTTCCTGTAGTTAGCTGAACTACAGCTGCTCTGATTTCTCGTACCAGACGAGAATATGTAGGAATATGATGCGATATCCTAGCGATCACACTAACAACTAACTTCTTTGTTCTCTCGCTGCCGTGCGATCGAGACTTTCCCGCTAACGACTAATTTTCCCTTCCTCTTGCCCTCACGCAATTGAGGCCAGACCGTAGTCCTAGAACCCGTAGGTTCCCATACCTTTAAACCCAACATACTATGTTCGTTCTACCGCAAATAGGTAACGCCTAAGTCTCCAACGAGCGAGCAACATACACCTAACTGCTAGAATGCGTACGCTAGTATCGTCAATCCTTTTTCTCACCCCTGTGTGATCGAGAACACCCCGGTTACCCGTAGTCAGCCCGAACTACGTTTGCTCTGATCTTTCACGCCGTGTGAAAGTACGTAGGCACGAGATGCGATATCTCGGTGAGCAAATCCCCCCGTAGGTTCCCGAACTACGTTGACTCTGCCTTTCCCATTGCACGAGGGAATACGTAGGCATAGAGCGTGATGCTCTATCGAGTCAGTTCTTTCCGTTTAACTTTAGCAGCCGTAGATAGATTGTTTTTCACCCGTAGACAAACCAACAAGCGTGAATCCCATCGAGTACGATTGACGTGAGGGGTGCTAATACCTTTCCCTTGCGTAACCGACTCCTGAACCCATACATGGTTGCGATGACCTTGTCTTATACCTTTTCGTCTGGTTTTTTCTGATCGTTTCCTTTCCCTTTCTGTGGGATAAATAACGAAAGGTGGCGACTCTTCTGTTTTGCCGGCACCTTATTTTCGTGGTAGCGACAGTAGTAAGGAAGGTTTTCTCTAGAGGAGCCTTACTGCTATCAACCATGGACGGTGAAGATTTTACGTCCCCTATAAACGCAGACTTAGTCAAAAAATACTTTGCTTGAAAAAGAGACCCGCTGGACATAAAAAGAATATGTTCGGGCAAAAATTAGGGATAAAAGGAAAATGAATAAACCCGCAAAGTTAAAAGCCTAAAAAGGCGACTTTGGCAAAAATGGGCATCCCGGTGGATCGAAAACCCGCAAGGGCGATCCATGCAAAAGTTAGGGATTTAAGAGCAAATGACTACGGTCTGCATCAGACCTGCAAACGCAGTTGGATTCTTGGAGATCTCAAGGGTTAGTAAATCAGTCTGTTCAGAAAGCAGAACATTGGTGAAGCATCAAAGACATACGGGTCATAGCCGAATCACCACATGGTGGTTGTCTGTTTCCACATTGCCGACATTTGTACTTTGTCATTTGTACTTTTTGCATAATTTCCTCTTTTTAGGGATTGCATCAGTTGTAATTTGCCTATTTATAGGCCCTTTTAATCAATGAAGTATTTTCTACAAAGAGTTTTCCACTTCTTGTTTTTGCTTTTTACTGTTTTGTCTGTGAAAAAATGTCTGATATTTTTGATAAACTTTGCATACGAAAACTTTAGGGCTTTACTAATCATATTAAAACAACGAGTTAATTGAATGATGTCATGGATGGTGACCGAAATAGCCATTGTTGCATACAGGACACGCTATTTATTTGTTTGTCATTCGCAGGATGACTGATCCTTTTCCCAACTGGTCTCTCTCCACTGGGTACTGTTTCCAGATCAGAAATGTCTCACTAGCAATGATGTGGACTCATCCTCAACAGGATAATATTGAGTTTATTCCCCAGCAGCAGGGTAAGCTCAGCGTTATTTCCCGACAGGATCTATGTCATTGACTTCTCTCCCTAAGCAGAGATTAATGTTGATTCCCTCGATGAATAAATCAGTAATGGTTGATATCCTCAACAAAATCCATAGGTCTTTGGTTTTCTTCAAAGTAAGATCTTTGGGACAACTTCCCGATGAATGTTATCTTCAATTTCCAGCAATTTGGATTCCTTCCCAGAAGAGTTCTATTCAGGAAGGTCGTTCAGGGCATATTCCTCAACAAAGTTTGCTTGCCATTTCTCTCGACACCTTTTCTCGATGGGGCTCCTTTGCATTTAAATTTTTCATAGCATCCTCCCAAACGCGTAGCATTTCCATTTCGTGTGGAGCATTACACCATGTTCAAACATATGCATGCGAAGCATAAGCCAGGTTTGATACTTTTGTTGCCAGACATCTCTCCAGCAGATAACGACATAACTCATGGGGCTTGGTGGTACCTTACCCCCAGCAAATTTATTGATAGATGTTTTCATCTTTCTTTTACTCCCCGGAAGAGGTTGTTCGTTTAAAATACTTATCCCACAGCTCATTTTTCTTTTTAGATCATTGTCACATTGTCCGGAAGAGGGAAAGGAAACGATTAGAAAAAACCTACGAAAAGGGGAGAAGACAAGTCATCGCAACCAAATCTTGGGTTCGGAAGTCGGTTACGCAAGGGGAAGGTATGAGAACCCCTCATGTTTGTCGCACTCTACGGGATCCATGCTTGAAAAGAAAAGAGACTCGATAGAGCATCGCCACTCTATGCCTACGTACTCCCTCGTGCGATGGGAAAGTCAGAGTCAATGTAGTCCGGAAAACTACGGGTGAAGGGTGGGGAAGGTTGCTCGCCAAGACATCTCCGTCCTGTGCCTACGTATCCTTGTCTGGTACGAGAAATCAGAGCAAACGTAGTTCAGGCTGACACGACCACAGGTTGGTTCAAGTGTTTTAACCGAGTAGGGTTAAACCTTAGTTCTAGAAATTAGGTGTATTGTTGCTTGACCATTGGATACTTAGGCGTTACATGTTTGCGGTAGTACCAAGAGTTAACAACACTCTTTTATGAAAAAGGTTTTCCATTAATCCCGAAGGATAAAAAGGTTTGATGTTTTGTTTGTGTTTTTTATGAAGAAGAAGTGAATTGAATTGTGTTTGTAATTCATGTTGCACTAAAGACTATGACTTAGGAACGAATGCGTCGCATATCGTCCAAAGGACATACACTAAACACTCTAGACATTTGAGAGGAGGCCCCCCAAACATCATTTCCCAAATGCTTAAGGCTCGTAGCGTACAACACTCATTATCCTTTATTAGATGTTTAGAAGAAGTTTTGAGATGAGAAGAGAGAAGACACAACTAAGGGGAAACTAACTTAACCCTAATGTTATCATGCAATGTGCTCCTATGATTGAGATTGAAAAGGGAAATTCTATCCTAATGTTATCATGCTTGGATTGAACACTTAATGTCTTTCCTACTCCCATAGGGACTAGGAATCTTAAGGGATCATGGCAAAGAAAACCAAGAAGGCACAAGATAAATCAATCACAAATGGAAGGGAATCAAAGGGATGTAAACATGAAATGCAACACAAAGAAAAGAGGGAGGAAAAAAGTGTGAGGCAACAACCACCACAAGCACATCTCAACCTCTTAAATACAAGAAAAGAGATGCAAAAAAAAAACAAAATGCAAGCAAGAAGATGAACACTCATCACTTTGAACAACAACTACAAAAGTATGCATTCAAGTGGAAATCGAACACGCTGTCGCGGTGAAACTTTGGATACCGAACTATTGATTAGTTTGAATCTTATATTCATTTTGCAACCGAACTTTGATTTGTCCAAAGGAAGGGATAAAGATTGAAATTCCCACAGTGCAATGCAAATGCAAGGTTTAGAGAGTTTTAGGTTCGGGGGTTGGTTAAACTTAGGGAAGGTACTAGCATCCTAAGTTTCTGTAGTACTCTACAGGAACCTCTTGTTTTATGTTTGTTTATTGTTAAGGTTATATGCTTAAAGGTTGAAAGACCTAGGGGTTTATTTTCTAAGTATACTCGATAAGATATCGCATCTTATGCCTACATATCCTTACGGGAGTGGAATCAGAGTATTTTGTAATTCCCCCTAAAGGGTTTGAGGAGTTCTTTGACTGTGGTCAAAGTTCCCACGGGTTTAGGGTAGTTGATTGATTGAGTTTAGGAGAAAAGATGAGTTGTCATTTTAAGGGAGATTTAACCGCCACAAGTTGTAGGAAAATGGTCTTTGCATCGTCTTAAGAGAAGGGCTCAAGTGCTCGGATATTGATCGACGAGTATACCTCTATCTCTCTTAAGGCAAAGTTCCTACGGTATCGATTGTATTGATGTGGGGTGGAGATTCTATCTCGCTTAAGGTGATTAACATCTATTTCTCTATTGTGTTTGAATATTGTTGTTGAATTGATTATTTGTTTCTATGTTGTAAAGATAAAGACAAAGGTCCTCCTATGGGGTAGGATCTGTCCTAAAAGGGATCGACTTGAATGGGATCAAGGATCAAGTGGGAGTATGATGCAAATGATATGCACTACACACAAGTGTTGACTCATGTGTAGGTTTTTCTTTTGGACGGAATGCAATGCGATGCAATAAAGATAAACTGCGATGAAGGTAAATTGTGAAAATGTAAAAGAATACACAACGCATGAAAGCGCTAAGTGTGTGAATGTGAATTGTGAGTGCAAAGTGGGGCGCAAGCGTGCACGATGGATGATCGAGTTTTACGATATTGGTTCATTTTAGACGAAATTGATTTAATTTAAAAGAAGAGGTTGTATTATCTTTGTTTTAAGAAAAGGCGCTGAATAGGATTATATGAATTGGTTTTAGGATAAGGTTATATTAGTTATGATTATAGGTCGACTAATTTTCAATAAAAGTCAGAGTGAAATTGTTTTTAAAGGAAAAGGTTATATGATTATTTTTAGTGAGATTGATTTTATATGAACTGATTTTAAGAGAAAAAAGGTTGGATTTATTTAGGGGTTATATTTGTCTTAGGCGAGGTTGATTTTAAGAAAAAAGTTAATTTAATTTTTATGAAAGGGTTTAGACGATAAGTTAATTAAATTGCTAGTTGGAAATGATAAATAGTGACTTGTTAAAGAAAAAAAAAGTTTTATTACCAATTAAATTACGAGAAAGATTTTCTTATTAAAAAAAGTTTTTAGTCATTATATACAAGCTATTTAAATTGAGAAAAAAAGGTTTTTTATTTATAAAAAGGATTTATTTAGTTTTTATTTATAAATAAAAGGCCACCTAAAATTATTAATTAATTGAAAAAGACAAGTATATTAAAAGATTAACAGAAAGTTAATATTAAATTAATGGATTAAATAAAGGGATTAAATTTAAGATATCATTATCTTGATTTTAAATAAAAAGTTGATTAAAACTAAATTAATTGATTAATAAAAGGATTTGCTAATATTAAAAAGGTGATAAAGGCTAGTTAATTAAATTAGGGTCATTAATTATTAATTAAAAGAGTTGATTAGTGGTTTAGAAATGATTAAATGGTAATTAAGGGATTAAAAAGAGGGCGCGTGTAATCGAGTGCGGTAGGCGTATGCGGGTGTATCGTGGGGTTACGGTAGGGCGTTCAATACGGGTCGTGAGATGGTGATCAGAGTGCATCGAAGGGTGATGTGTGTGCGGGTGTACAATAGTTGTGTGGGTGAGCACATACATGATTAAATACAAAACAAAAAAAGCAAAATCTCTAGGGTTCCAAATCAACCCTCCCTCTCCGTCTCCGTTTGATCCCTCTCCCTCCGTCTTCCTCTTTTCTCGCTTCACTGTCTTCTCCATCTTCGTTCTCCTTCTTTTGCTCTTCGTCTTCCCTTCTTCTCTCGTTTCTTATTTCTTTCTTATTCTCCGCCTTCTTTCCACGATCCGTTCTTCTCCTTCTTTCCGATTCTGCTTCTTTGGATTCCTCAATGTCCTAACAAATTCTCACAAACAAAACAAAACATCAAGCATAAATGGGAAACGTCAATTGAAAGGAGTTTACGCATGATGAACGATGAGGAAGGCTCGCCGATGACTTTGTGGTGATTTCGCGAGAATTATGACGGTGTGCATGACTTGAAGGGGATGGCGATGATTCCGGCTGCGGACGGTTTACGGAGATGGTTGAATTTTAAGTTCTTCGAAGGGTTTCGCGATGGGCCTCAAGATAAGTTTCTTATCAAACTTCGATTACGAAATTAGGGTTTGAAAATGGGGATTTTGGGGTTTTTGGATTTTTGGTCAACTGTTGTATGTTTATGGTGAATTCCCCCTTTTGATGTGCTCGGTCTCTTGATTTTAAAGGGTAGAATTCCTTGGAGCAGAGATTTCATGGCCAATAAAGTCCTTTCCAAATCTGTTCCAGCATGTTCGAACATGTTTTTATTCATTTCCAAAATTGGTTTAATGTTGCTGATTGCATCTAAATGCCTTCATAACTTGTCTGATCATGTTGGGAACTCATAAATTTTATTCGTTGCTTGCAGGATTAATGCGGTTGTGCCTTGATTTTGGTTTATTGATAATGATTCTTATGTCTTGTTTCCAGATTTGTGTTAAGCCAATTGGGAAAGAAAATTGTTCGTGCATTTTAGATGTCGGCTGCTGCTAAATGACTTCTCAAATTAAGTTGGTAAGCCTTCAACATCAATCTAAAAGGGGAATTTGAGTTTGTGAGCTCTGAATCGAATAATTGTCTTCTTCTTTGCCCTTGATTTTTTCATGAATTTTTGATTGCATTTTGATTGATGATACCAATGCTCTTTCCTGTTTTGCAGCCAGGTCATGCAGAGACTTTTACAACAACTGTATCGGAGCTGAGAGCTTGTTTACAAATCTTTCTCCATCTATTTTGGCCTTACTGTCGCTACTGCGAAAATCGGCACCGGCTAAACAGAAGAGTTGCCACCGTGCGTTATTCATCCCAACGGAGGGAAAGGAAACGCTCAAAGTAAACCTACCGCAAAGACGGGAAAGGAATGGTCATCGCAACCAAATCCTGGATTCGGGAGTCGGTTACGCAAGGGGAAGGTATTAGCACCCCTCACGTCCGTCGTACTCGACGGGATCCACGCTTGTTTTCTAGGTACGGATTGTTATTCTGTCTACTCTACAGGTCTGGGGTTAAAAGTAAAAGAAAGTGACTCGGCAAAGTATCACACTTTATGCCTATGTATTCCCGTCTGGAACGAGAAATCAGAGTCAACGTAGTTCGCCTACCTACGGGAAAGGAGGGGAAGGTTGCTTGCTAGGATACGACATCCTATGCCTACGTACTTTCATACAGCATGAAAGATCAGAGCAAACGTAGTTCGGGCCACGGAAGACACAAATTTGTCTGACTGTTTTTTATCTTTCTGAAAAGGTTTTTCTCCTGATTAAGAGTCCAAGCGGACAAAAATGACACTTTGATGTTTGTTTTCAGTCTTTTATGCAAGAACTGTTTTTTTGATGATGTTAGCAATCTCTGACGTACTAGAGACTATGATTTGAAAGTGACTACGTCGTATGTCACCCTAGGGGTAACACACTAAGCAGTCAGATTACTGAAGAGTGACCCTCCAGCAACCCTCTCTCAAATAGCTTAAGGCTCGTAGCGTACGATGTCGATTATCCTTATTACTGTGTTTTGAATTTGTTCTGAGATAGAAGAGAAAGAAGCTCTAAAACCTAGGGTTTAAAAAGGGAATCAAACTAACCTAATGTTGTCATGCATGGGTTAACACCTAATGTCTGTCATAATTCCCTCCTGCACAGAGGAAGTCAGAGATCCTAGGGGATAAACGGAAAAGAAACAGGTATACATACAGTAAACAATAAACATGCATGAAATGCAGCAATACAAGCGAGGCAAGGGAGTCCCACTCAACCTCGAACCTGGGAAAACAATAGGCAAAGTGAAACAGCTTCACTTCAAACCTAAAGGGCAAGCTGAACAAGCCAACAATCAATACAGGAAAAGAAAATAAAACCCCACACCAGCTCTGACAGCAACACCAGCTCCTACAGCTACAGATGATCAACATCAAAAGGTTGACAGTAACACCTTCCAGTAAGACCCCATCTCAACCTTCAACCATCTTCAAGCTTTAGATAAGCCCTAGCTCTAGCAAGCACTGAACCCCAACAAATAAACAGCTTCAAACAGCAGCAAAACCCTAATCTTCACAGTTAACCAGCTTTGACAGGCATAAGCTTTATCTTCACCAACATTCAATGAACTTCATTCCCCAATAGTTTCCCTTTTCCAATGCAATCACTCACAGGAGAGAATCAACTAATAGATGAGGTTGGAATGTTAAGAGGCTTAATGATAACCCAGGGAAATCACTAAGATCTTATCATAGCCAGTGGATAGTATCCTCAAGGTTCTACCCAATCAAAGCATGCTCTACATCCCTCCTAAGGAGAGATGGAACTTCTTTGGGGGACCTTGTGTCATAGGATGGAATAGAGGCACAAGAAGCTCTCTATGTTTGACAGAAGAAATCAGTCTACTCTAAAGCTCTCCCTACATCCCCTATCTCCTAAGTCTTCAACAACAATCTTCAAGATCAAGAATCTCATGCTCCAAGCTCCATCCTTTGTCTCACATCATCTCCAAAGCCTTCATTAGCTCCAACAAACCAAGCCCAAGCCCAACACCCAATTGAAATTCCCAAAACCCAACAAACACAACAACATCCCAAGAGGGAAACACACCAACAACAACCAACTTGCAAAAATCAGAGAAAATAGTAATACTCATCCTAAAATCCTAGATTAATTTCTAAGGGAACCTAACTATGTACCCTATACCCCACATAAACCCCAAGGCCTAAATCAAACCCTAAGTCTCTAAACCATGTCCTAAACTACACCTAAGTATTGTAAAACCCTAATCCTAACACCCTAAAGTTCATCATTCAAATCTAGCCTAAATTTCATCATAAAAATATGAGAAAAATCTCTAAGGGAGAATGTACCTCTAATCTAATCAATCCAACAAGAATCAATCAAAAATCATTCACCAATTGATCACAAGAAAATCCACAAAATCATGTATCAAATTTACAAAATTAATGAAATTAATAAAATGGAGAAAATCAAATTAAATTGAAAAATGGGTGAAAATGAGATTTATTAATTTCATAAAATCACAAATAAATCCAAGATCATGGAGGTATTTTAAAAATATTTTTCTGATCAATATTGGATTTATTATGATTTTTAGAAGTTAAATGGAATAAAAATAAAACTAAAATGAATTTAAAAGGAAAAAGAAAATAAAAAGCTGAAAATAAAAGAGAGCCATTGGATCCATGGACTGGTAAGCGCATCTGAGAGCTGGGGCGCGTCCACACAGCCAGCTGACTGGGATCTGACTGGGATGCCACTTCAATTATTGAAACGGCGCGTTTTGGGAATGGGAGGCAAATTCTGAGTTTAAAACGTGGCCATTGGATCCACTCTCCAGTCAAAGGGTCAACCTGATCCAACGTCTACCAGATCATCTTCTTCCTTCAACTCAGATGACCTGAGATATTTCCAGGCGGTGGTCCACGGTGGAAACCACCGTCTTCTCCGGCGAGCAAGAAACACAGGCAACCAAAAATGACAAGTCCTATATCCATTTTTGAGCAGAATTTCATGTAGATTCCAAATCTCCAGTCCAAATCTCATGAATCCCCATGGATTCTTAAAACCGAATCAATCTTCAAAATGTGTCAAGGTTTCAATCATCATCAATTGCAAAATTACCACCACAGAAATGTTCTTCATGCTTCACTAATCAATAAGAACTATCCCATTCATGATGAAACCTCAAGATCGTGCCTAACTGATCCTCAACAGAAAATGTTCATCAAACCTAACTGTCTCTATTTGCTTCAATTTCAATCCAGAAACGTCCTAACCATCATCTATAATGAATCTAACCATTTAAAACCTAGCAATTCTACATGAATCAAGCCATGGGATGAAATTGACATACCTGTAAATCTTGGATGAACAGAGTGGTGAAACCTCCAAATCAAGCTCCAAGATCTTCCAGACACGTTCTATGATCAATTACCAAGCTTCTGTATGCAATAAATTGGATTGAAACCTCTTGAATCCTTGAACCCGATTCTGACTTGCAAGGGATGAATCTGAAATGCTCTCTCATGATTTTGCAACAATCTTGTCTTGAAATGTATCTGGAATCACTCTCCAACACCAAAGGAAGCTATTGAACACAAAAGAATGGATTGAAATGGAGTAAATTGGTGTAACCGATTCTGTTTTGCAAACTGAAAATTCAATGCTCAATCTCTCCAATCTCTCTCAAACTCCACCAACTCAAGCTTTGAACCAGTTCTAAATCTTATATAGAACATGAATGAAAGCTGTAGAAACTTCTGGAAAGCTCTAATGAGAAGTTCAACATCTCTTGCTCTTGAAATGTCATGAGAAATTCACCTATGGCAGCTGAGTTTCAAGCTTGCATTTTCACCCCATTCTGACCCAAATTCTCTCCTAATGACAAATTGAATGTGTTAGGATTCATTAAAGCCTTGGTTATGCCCTAAAATTGGTTTTGCATTTGTTACTTATGATGTAAGTAACCATTTTACAAAGCAAGTCATAGAATTATCCCTCAACTCAAAATTGTGGCAATGTCATTGTTTTCAAAATGCATTTTCCAATCAATTTGGTATGTCATAAGGCTTGGTTTGGACCCATAGATCAAAAATCCCAATTTTCATCCTTGGTTCATTTAAAATTCACCCTTATTTTAGGCCATTTTTGTGATTTTGTGAAGCAAACCATTCCAAGCTCTTATGACCTCTTATCTAGCCCAAAAACACCATTCTAAACACATCTCATGTTGAACATTTTTTCATTTGGGGAGTGGAAGATGGAGATTTTGACCTATGTTGAAAAATGACCTATAATTCAACTTTCCCAAAATACCCCTGGATTGCCAAGACCATAACTTGAGTTCCACAAATCGTCTTGAGGACTTATAGTACTCATATTAAAGCTAAGATAAATCCCTACAATTATTATGTTGGCTAAGAATCAATTTTAAAACTCCTTCATGGGCAAAAGTTGCTTGGAAGTCAAGTGACTTTCACAGATAAATTTCAGTGTCCTCTGATGACCCATAACTTGCAAGAACCATAACTTGAGTTCCACAAATCTTCTTGAAGACTTATAGTACTAAAATTAAAGCTATTGAAAATATCTACAAGTTTCATGTTGACCAAGAATCCATTTGAAACTTGCATTTTGACTTATCTGGCTTGGAAGTTAAGCCTAAATTAGGGGATTTTACACTAAAACCCTAATTTGGCAACCCCTCCTACTCTTGATTCTCTTTGATTTATCCTTGGCACAACACCACACTTGTATCAACGTATCAATTCATGAATCCCACATCCTTCAATTAAGCCTTGATGCTCTTCAATCACTCAGTTGACCTAAGGTTGACCTAGGGTTGACCTAGATGAAACCCTAGTTGACTGCACTTCAACTGTGGCTCTTGTACTTGAATCCATGACTTGTCTCATCTTTAATATGACCCCCTAGGCATTTCATAAGCTTTGTACACATTCCATACCCTCAATTCATAGCTCATTGATGACCCTCAATACACCTCAAATTAGGAGAGAAGTCCACTGGTTGACCTTCAAACTTCTCAAAGCTTCAACCCCTTCCTTGATGACTTGGATGGTCTTAAGCTTGAATAAAAACCCTTGATGTGCTTCTTTAGATAAGAATGGCACTTGATCCCTTGTTATATGACTTGCTATGCTATGCTATGCAAATGATTAGATTATGTACATGATGTACTATGCAAATGACAATACAATTGAAACATAAACCAGGTGAAATAGGTTGAGCAAATTTTAGGGTGCAACAGCTGCCCCTATTCAAACGGCTTGGACCCGACTGGGTGAAGAGCGAACGGCCTTCAACCAATCAAGGTACGAGACGGTTGAATACAAAGAACCCGGAAATTTGCCAACCGCAGAAATAAACTGCACAAACTGCTTGGAAAAGAATATCTGCTGACTGGATCCGGTTGTTACGGCAACAAACTGATCAACCAGCGACTGTGTTGGGGATTATTTTCATCAACCCGAAAAAAGATTCTATCGCTGCAGGGGTAGAACTTTGTCCATATTCTGCCCACACAGCAACATCCTGACGACTTCGCTGGGGAAACAATTTTGTCTGAACATTCATCCGCCTATTTCATACGGGAAATAACCATCTGAATATTGTTTCTCTGCCTACCTCTGCAGTAGCTAGCTCCGTTGGTCCCATCCCACAAATGACTCTGAAGAAGACTCTACTAGGGATATTAACACGAGGAAATCACGGCGACTTCCTTGGGGAAAATACTTTTGCCAACTCTCAGAACATAACTCACATACTCTGTCTATCACTGGAGAATTATCTATCTGGATACCGGAAAGTTCGTCCGCCTGCTTCATACGAGAAAACACATCTGCCTGATACATACAGGAAAGTTCTTCCGTCTGCTTCATACGGGAAAAGATAACACATCTGCCTGATACATACAGGAAAGTTCTTCCGCCTGCTTCATACGGGAAAAGATAACACATCTTCTGTCTGATACATACAGGAAAGTTCTTCCGCCTGCTTCATACGGGAAAAGATAACACATCTGCTTGATACATATAGGAAAGTTCTTCTGCCTGCTTCATACGGGAAAAGATAACACATCTGCCTGATACATACAGGAAAGTTCTTCCGCCTGCTTCATACGGGAAAAGAGAACACATCTGCCTGATACATACAGGAAAGTTCTTCCGCCTGCTTCATACGGGAAAAGATAACACATCTGCCTGATACATACAGGAAAGTTCTTCCGCCTGCTTCATACGGGAAAAGATAACACATCTGTCTGATACATACAGGAAAGTTCTTCCGCTTGCTTCATACGGGAAAAGATAACACATCTGCTTGATACATACAGGAAAGTTCTTCCGCCTGCTTCATACGGGAAAAGATAACACATATGCCTGATACATACAGGAAAGTTCTTCCGCCTGCTTCATACGGGAAAAGATAACACATCTGCCTGATACATACAGGAAAGTTCTTCCGCCTGATTCTTACGGGAAAAGATAACAGATCTGCCTGATACATACAGGAAAGTTCTTCCGCCTGCTTCATACGGGAAAAGATAACACATCTACCTGATACATACAGGAAAGTTCTTCCGCCTGCTTCATACGGGAAAAGATAACACATCTGCCTGATACATACAGGAAATTTCTTCTGCCTGCTTCATACGGGAAAAGATAACACATCTGCCTGATACATACAGGAAAGTTCTTCCGCCTGCTTCATACGGGAAAAGATAACACATCTGCCTGATACATACAGGAAAGTTCTTCCGCCTGATTCTTACGGGAAAATATAACACATCTGCCTGATACATACAGGAAAGTTCTTCCGCCTGATTCATACGGGAAAAGATAACACATCTGCCTGATACATACAGGAAAGTTCTTCCTCCTGCTTCATACGGGAAAAGATAACACATCTGCCTGATACATACAGGAAAGTTCTTCCGCCTGATTCTTACGGGAAAAGATAACACATCTGCCTGATACATACAGGAAAGTTCTTCCACCTGATTCTTACGGGAAAAGATAACACATCTGCTTGATACATACAGGAAAGTTCTTCCGCCTGCTTCATACGGGAAAAGATAACACATCTGCCTGATACATATAGGAAAGTTCTTCCGCCTGATTCATATGGGAAAAGATAACACGTCTGCCTGATACATACAGGAAAGTTCTTCCGCCTGCTTCATACGGGAACATATAACACGTCTGCCTGATACATACAGGAAAGTTCTTCCGCCTGATTCTTACGGGAAAAGATAACACATCTGCCTGATACATACAGGAAAGTTCTTCCGCCTGCTTCATACGGGAAAAGACATAACACATCTGCCTGATACATACAGGAAAGTTCTTCCTCCTGCTTCATACGGGAAAATACAACACATCTGCCTGATACATACAGGAAAGTTCTTCCGCCTGATTCTTACGGGAAAAGATAACACATCTGCCTGATACATACAGGAAAGTTCTTCCGCCTGATTCTTACGGGAAAAGATATCCTTGGATATAGCTTCCTAGCCTGTTCGCGGTAGTAGCTAACTCCACTAGAGATATTCTGAAAATAGCTACCCGACACCTGTTCTGACAACAAGTGACCACTTCTAAAATTTTGATTCATGAAACCCTGAAATGCTGCCGCAACAGCAAACCTGAAGAAAAACACTCCGCTGGTCAGATAAGAGAAACTTCAACCAATAACTCTGTGGGGAATGATAACAAGAACTGCATCATCACATGTCTCACAGTGATACTTCGAATATCTAGAAATATATCTGAGATAGAACCCCAATACTCCTGCTGAGAAACACTCCTGAAAGCAAAAGGTTAACCAACCTGATTTATGTTTCAAAAATGCGTATGTTTGAGAATGGCGCAATGCTCCATACGGCATGGAAATGCTACGCGTTTTATGGGTAGATGCAAACATGATAATGTATACAAATGCAAATGCAGGTTCAGGCTGCTGGGGAAGCTCTGATAAGCTTGCTTCAACACGGCTGTTGAGGACAAATACCACCCTGTTGGGGATGAACGGGTATCGCGAAGTATTCCGGCAAAATAAATGCTGGAAATACAACCAACTCTGCCGGGGAGAGATTACACATTGATTCCCACTGGGAGGAAAGAATAACACCTACTGGGAAGATTAACTCAGCTGGGGGAGAAGCAACCCTTCGGGGAGACAACTGTCTGGGAACAGTTTACGAACTCGGAACTACCACTCCGCTGGCGATAATCATCCTGTGGGGGAGAAAGAAAACCATCCTCGGTGGGGATAATCCTTCTGAACTTACTATCCTGGTTATGCGCCATGGAAATCCTCCCAGCTGGGGGCTGAATGTGCACATATTCACCTCTCTAGGGAGTATAAACTCTGCATGGGACACTGATTCTGTCTTGCTAGGGATACCCTGTGGACACTTCCACGAGGATACTCTTCTGGGGAAACTAATCCCTCCTTCGGTAAGGGATAATCATCGTCTCAACCTCTGGGGATAAGGTGCGACCTGCATGAGGATTAGCGTCGCACAAAGTCAAGTCTTTCACCACGAGCCTCCGGCTGGGGCCACAACTTTCTGATTGTCTGCTTCAAGGGCGAGAACCCTGAAAAACACAAGCGAAACACCACAAATCTATACAACCAAATCTATTCGGGTTAGTGTCCGTGGCATTACTTCAGTCAATTCGAAGTTTTAGCAATTATTGGCAAGGGCCAGCAAAGTTATGCACATGCAAGTTCATCGGAACATTGGCGTTTTCCACATACAAAACAGTAAAGCATAAACATCAAATACTTAATAACATGTTTTATTAATAATAGGCCTCTGAATAGGCAAAGTTTTGTACATCGGATGCAACTCCTGAAAAGAGGAAGTTACGCACACACCCATACATATATGCACAAAAAGTATAAAAATACAAATACAAATCGAATTTGTACACATGTCGACACGTGGTGCAGACAAACATCATAAGTTGATCCTCCTATGACTCGCCTGACTCTGGCGCTTTCCCGGTATTCAACTTTCGGAAGAGATTGTGTTGGATAAACGAACCCTCAGGTACTCCCAAACCACTAAGCACTGCTGTATCAGATTCGGACCGCAATCATTTGCTTTTTCAATCCCTAACTTTTGCGTGAACCGCCCTTTGCGGGTTTTCGATTCACTGGGATACCCTTTTTTGCCGAAGTCGCCCAATACAGGTTTTCGACTTTGCGGGTGTACATCTTTTCAATTTTATCCCTAACTTTTTCCCGAACCTTTTCATCATTTTTTTTTGGTTCGCCAGGATGCCCCATTTTTGCCTGGACTCTCTTTTTACTGTCCAGCGGGTCGCTTTCAAGCAAAGTATTTTTTAACTGCGTCCGAATTCACAGGCGACGTAAAGTCTTCATCATCCATGGTAGATAGTAGCAAGGCCCCTCTAGAGAAGATTTTTCTGACAACGTATGGCCCTTCGTAATTAGGGGTCCACTTGCCCCTGTGATCTGTTTGTGGCGGGAGAATCCTCTTCAGCACAAGGTCGCCCGTTTGAAAGCTTCGCGGACATATCTTCTTATCATACGCTTTCTTCATCCAGCTCTGATACAGCTGTCCGTATGCGAGAGAAGCTAGCCTCTTCTCATCCATTAAGCTCAGTTGATTCAACCTGTCTTTAACCCATTCTGCCTCGTCAAGTTGGACATCTCGTAAAACCCTCAAGGAAGGAATCTCAACCTCCAACGGTAACACTGCCTCCATTCCGTATACCAATGAAAAACGGGTTGCCCCGGTTGATGTGAGTACCGTCGTACGATAACCGTGCAAAGCGAAAGGTAGCATCTCGTGCCAGTCCTTGTACGTTACAACCATCTTTTGAGCAATCTTCTTTATATTCTTATTGGCCGCTTCGACAGCGCCATTCATCTTGGGTCGGTAAGGGGAAAAGTTGTGATGTTCGATCTTGAAATTCTGGCACAGCTCCTTCATCATCTTATTATTCAAATTCGAACCGTTGTCGGTGATAATCTGCTCAGGGATTCCATATCTGCAGATAATATCTCGTTTGATAAATCTGGCGACCACTTGTTTGGTGACATTGGCATATGATGCGCTTCCACCCACTTGGTGAAGTAATCAATTGCCACCAAGATGAAACGGTGTCCATTTGATGTCGTAGGCTCAATCTTACCGATCATATCAATTCCCCACATCGAGAACGGCCACGGTGATGACATCACATTCAGAGGACTCGGGGGTACATGGACCTTGTCCGCATAAATTTGGCATTTATGACACCTCTTTGCAAACTTGAAACAGTCTGTTTCCATAGTTAGCCAGTAATAACCTGCCCGCAGCAGTTTTCTCGTCATAGCATGCCCACCAGCATGTGTACCAAACGTACCCTCATGTATCTCTTCCATGAGCAACTTTGCTTCTTTCTCATCTACGCAACGTAGCAACACCAAGTCGTGGTTTCTTTTGTATAGGACCCCGTCCGGATTCAGATAAAAATTGCCAGCCAATCTCCTGAGAGTCTTCTGATCTCGACTGGATGCCCCAGCCGGATACTCCTTGTTCTTCAGGAAATTCTGGATGTCAAAGTACCAAGGTTGACCATCGGGAGCCTCGTCAATGGCAAATATGAAGGCAGGCCTATCAAGCCGAGAGATAACAATCCGGGGAGCCTTGTTCTAGAAGTTAACTTTATACATGGAAGACAATGTCGCCAGGGCGTCAACCATTTGATTTTCTGCTCGCGGCACATGATGCAATTCCACCTTGTCAAAGAAAGGCAATAATCTCCTTGCATAGTTCATATATGGTATCAAATTGGGTTGACGTGTCTCCCATTCTCCTTTAATCTGATTCACCACCAGAGCTGAGTCTCCGTATACGTCCAGATGTTTGATTCGCAAATCAATAGCTTCTTTCAGACCCATAATGCAAGCCTCATATTCAGCCTCATTATTGGTAACAGGAAAGGTCAATCGGGCAGTAAAGGGGATGTGCGACCCCTGAGGAGTAGTGATAATTGCCCCTATTCCGCTACCATAAGAATTTACGGCTCCATCAAATATCAACTGCCATTTGGAACCCAACTCTGGTCCTTCGTCCGGCAAAGGTTCTTCACAATCCTTCATTTTCAGGTACATGATATCCTCGTCAGGAAAATCAAACCTCATCGATTGGTAGTCCTCAACAGGCTGCTCCGCAAGGTACTCCGACAAAACGCTACCTTTAATAGCCTTTTGCGAGACATATTGTATGTCGTATTCGGTTAACACCATCTGCCATCGGGCAATTCTTCCGGAGAGTGCTTGCTTCTCAAACACGTATTTGATTGGATCCATCTTTGAAATTAGCAGGGTTGTATGATTCAACATGTATTGCCTCAAACGTTTGGCGGCCCAGGCTAGCGCACAACACGTCTTCTCGAGCATTGAGTATCTGGACTCACAGTCTGTGAACTTCTTACTCAAATATTATATCGCATGCTCTTTACGTCCTGTCTCATTGTGTTGACCGAGAACACAACCCATACTTTCCTCAAGAACCGTCAAATACATAATCAACGGTCTCCCGGCCACTGGGGGTATCAAAACAGGAGGTTCCTGCAAGTATTCTTTTATCTTGTCGAACGCCTTTTGACAATTTTCATTCCAGGTCACAACCTAGTCCTTTTTCAACAACTTGAATAACAGCTCGCACTTCGCAGTTAAGTGAGATATGAACCGGGCGATATAGCTCAACCTCCCTAAAAACCCACGCACTTCTTTTTCTGTTTTAGGCGTCGACATTTCTTGTATTGCTTTTATTTTCGCAAGATCAACCTCTATTCCTTTTTCGCTCACGATAAACCCTAGTAGTTTACCCGATCTCACCCCGAAGGTGCACTTGTTAGGGTTCAGCCTCAACCTGAACTTCCTAAGCCTCTTGAACAGTTTCAGCAGATTAACCAAATGCTCCTCCTCTGTCTGGGATTTGGCAATCATATCATCAACATAAACCTCGATCTCTTTATGCATCATGTCATGAAAGAGAGTCGTCATAGCATGTTGGTATGTTGCCCCAGCATTCTTCAACCCGAAGGGCATCACTTTGTAGCAAAATGTTCCCCAGGGAGTAATAAAGGTGATCTTCTCCATGTCTTCTGGAGCCATTTTGATCTGATTATAGCCTGAGAAGCCATCCATGAAGGAGAATACAGAGAACTGAGCAGTATTATTGACCAGCACATCGATGTGAGGAAGTGGAAAGTCATCTTTCGGGCTCGCCCTATTTAAATCACGGTAATCTACACACATTCGCACCTTACCGTCTTTCTTTGGCACTGGCATAATATTAGCGACCCATGAGGGATATTTTGTAATAGCTAGGAAACCAGCATCCCACTGTTTTTGAACTTCTTCCTTAATTTTCACGGCCATGTTCGGTCTAGTTCTTCAGAGTTTCTGCTTAATAGGCGTACATTCCTCTCACAGTGGCAGACAGTGAACGACCATATCCGTATCCAACCTCGGCATGTCCTCGTACGACCAAGCAAATATATCACTGTACTCTTTAAGCATCTCAACCAATCTTTGCTTGATGTCGCTCTGCAGCGCAGCCCCTATACGGATGTTTCTCACAACCTCTTCCGACCCCAAATTGATAATCTCAATGACTTCCTCATGAGGCAAAATGATTCTTTCTTCTTGTTTCAATAACCAGGTCAACTCTTCTAGTATGTCGCCATCTTCAACAATCTCTTCCTCAGCCTGAAATACCGGGTGCTCGAAGTCGAAGTGAGTCATAGGCGGTTCATAGATGTCATCTGAAATAGTGATCCTGCAAAGCAAATGGTTAAATGCTTCAAAACGCATACAAAGCAAATAACCACGTTGCCATTTTATTGTAAAAGATAAAAACAGGAAAAACAGGGATCACAACATTTGTATATGAAAAACGCCTTTATTTCATGATTAAACAATGTAATGTACATAACCAAATGACCCTAAGCAAAAATCACTATGCCCCGGGTAGGACACAGGATTATTCAACAATTAAGAAAACAAATAATTACTGTTTAGTTGTCACAGGAACAGTTTCCCGGATAGACCAATTGCAGAGACTTTGTCCTGGCACGCTTGGCTTGATCCACGCGTCCATATCACAGTCGCTATCTCCTTCTTCAGAATCGGAAACAGCATTGATAGTCTCGAAGCTCACCCCGCTTGGTGTAATGGTTATCGGCCCTCTGAACTTGGGCGTTCCTGAAGAGGATGCTGATGACGAAGGATGATATCCAAGCCCGAACCGGTCATTCTTCACGGGAATCTCCAACACCTGACCCCAGCCCTTGGCTTTGCCTGCCTGCACTAGAGCTTGAGCCTCTTTGTAGGATGACACTGCCACATCTGATACTTTGCTGGGCACCGGAGCTTTGTCCTTAATTCGCAACCCCTCAAAGGCTTGACAGGGTGTTTCATGTATTTCGCCATCGACCTCAACATACTTGAACGAAGACAAATGGCTAACCAGAATATCTTCCTCTCCATAAACCGTGACGACACTATCCCCCACCATATACTTCAGCTTTTGGTGTAACGTGGACGTGACTGCCCCGACAACATGAATCCATGGGCGCCAAAGAAGACAACTATACGCTGGCTGGATGTCCATTATATAGAATTCAGTTTCGAATATTTCAGGCCCCACCTGCAACGGTAATGTTATCGATCCGAAAACCGACCTCCTCGTTCCATCGAACGCCCTCACCACTAAGTCACTGGGCGTGCAGATAATCCCCCTGATATCCAACTTCATCATGGCTTTCTTCGGTAGCACATTCAGGGAGGATCCAGTGTCTACTAAAACATGGGACATGACCGTGCCCTGGCATTCTACTGACACATGAAATGCCATATTATGCTCTCGCCCTCTCGGAGTCAAATTAAAATATGTGAAGCCCAAACTGTGCCCCGCATTGACATGCGCCATCACCCCTTCTAACTGATTAACAGTAACTTCTTGAGGAACGAATGACGTGTCTAGAATTTTCAGCAAAGCGTTCCGATGGGCCTCGGAACATAACAGCAATGATAGGATGGAAATTTTTAACGGCGTTTGCTGGAGGTGCTCAACGATTTCGTAATCACTTTTACGAATGAGCCTCATAAACTCCTCCACGTCCTTAAGCGGCGTTTCCTTTTCATTCGACTAAGAAAGACCACCCTCAACTACCTTGGCTTTACCCTTGGCCAATCTTCCCGCCTCTACCTCGGGTGACGTGAAGATTCTCCCGCTTCTGGTCATGCCTCCTGTCCCGACAACATTATCTACAACCCCAGCTGGTTGTCCATTGACTTCAATTTTCTTACCATCGCAATATACCTCCAACCCGTAAGTCCACGGCACGGCTTTAGTACTCTCAAAAGGAACTGGTCCTGCTTTAGTAATCGTGATCGTCGGCCGCCTGGCGGGCGCCGTTATTGTTATTGTTTTCCTCGGAATTGTCACTGTAGCAACATCGTTCAACTCATCACACAACGCCTCTACAGACTCTTCAACCGCGGTTCTATCAAATTGCAAGGTCCCTTCATCCATCATAGCCTGAATGCCTTGCCTCAGCTCACTACAACCCTTGGGTTGTATCCAACAATCCAAGCAAAACTCATCACAACCCGGGAATACACCTCCTTTTAGCAACCTGCTTTTAATCTCACCCAACGGTGTCTTCAGCTCATTGACATCCATCACTAGATTCAGATTCTCCTCTGTCAGGATGGCGTTTGCCTCATGATTGGGCATAGGCTGCTGTATGATATTTGGACCCGCCTATCCAAAGTTAATAGCTTTGCTATCCAATAAATCCTGAACCTTATGTTTAAATGCCTGACAAGCTTCTATATCATGCCCGGGTGCCCCGGAATGAAATTCGCAATGCTTGTTGGCATCATATCCGTAAGGGAGTACTGCCCTTGTAGGCGGTGTCAAGGTCCTCTTTTCAACCAAGTTTAACCCTAGCAGGGTCTGAAGGAGTTCTGCATACGTGGAAGGAGGTGCGTCGAACACTCTTTTCGCTCTCGTGTTCTGTACCCTTCTCTGGCCAGGATTCTGTCCGTGCTGTTGCTGTGGTTGTTGTTGTTGTGGCTGTCTCTGTTGAGGAAGCGGGATAGTGACACTAGCTATCTGTTGCGGCTGAACATACTGATGTCTTCCTCTGCCCCTGCCCCTGCCACCAAACACGGCGCTAGAATCACCTTGTCGTCTACCACCAAATGCTTTCCTGGCACCTCCTGTTGAAGTAGACTCACTTGCTTGGAACCTTCCAACTTTAATCCCGTTTTCATTCATCTCCCCCATAAGAATCAAATCTGAGAAACTGCTCAATGACACACTAAACAATTTTTCATAGAACACCCCCGTAAATGTCCCAATGAACATATCATTCATCTCCCTTTCAATTAAAGGAGGATGCACCCTCGCTGCCATATCGCACCACCTTTGCGCATACTCTTTAAAGCTTTCACCGTTCTTCTGTGACAAACCCTGCAATTGGACCCGGTTTGGCGTCAGATCGCTGTTGTATTTGTAATGGGTCACGAAAGCATCAGCCAGTTGCTTCTAGGTTTTAATCTGCGTGGGCTCCAGCCCCATATACCATTCAAGCGAAGGTCCTGACAAGCTGTCCTGAAAGAAATGCATGAGCATCCTTTCATCGTCTGAATACGCGGACATCCTTCTGTAGTAAGAGCGGACATGGACCTTAGGGCAAGTGTCCCCTTTGTACTTGTCAAACGTGGGAGCCTTGAATTTCAACGACACCCTCAGCCCTGGTACCAAGCCCATTGTAGTCATATCCAAACCAGTGGAGTTCTGATTCACTATCCCCTTCATCTGTTCTTCAAGCATCTTGATCCTCTGCACAGGATCAACAGGTCCTTCAAATCCCATGCCTCTTCCAGAAAAGGCGTCTTCCTGGCAGTCTTCGCCCCAATTCGTATTTCCATTTTCGTACCCGTCGTAACCAGTGTTGCGACCAAACCCTTGCTGATTGATCATGGGACCTCGTCCCCCGATACCGAAACCCTGGTTAACCCTAACAGGTTCAAACCCAGTGTTGACAGGAATCACCCCAGCACCATTCATATTACCAAATCCACCATACCCCTGGTTAGCGTTACCAAAACCATCGTATCCGAAACCCTGAGTGTTGAAGCCGAATTTCCCGTCCTGATTGACGTAATCAAATCCCTGATCGTGGTAGCCGAAACCATTGTTGCCGAACCCATTACCGCCATTGTTGTTACCACTGCCTTGGTTGGCGTCCCCAAATCCAACATTGTTAACAACAGTCTCATTTCCATTCCCTGCGTTACCATTGCCAGCGCCAACGCCCTCGTTCACAACCACGACAGGTAGGGTCACTATAGGTGGAACCACAGGCGTAGGGGGCCCATCCTCCGGAATATTTTCAACGTGTGCAGAGTTGTGGTCATTGTTTCCATTCCCATTAGCCCGCGTCAGCAGCGGATGTACCAAAGTCTGGAGGCTCTCCTAGCCCTTAGCAATGTTCTCCAATGCTTGCATAAACAAGTTCAACTTCTCGCGGATTTCCTGCATCTCCACTTGGACGTGATCCATGATTCTCTTGCAGTTATTTCGGGTTGAGTAGCGGTGGACTCTTTGTTCGTCAATCCTGAAAAACCTGAAGATGCAGGAAATAAGGTACAGATTCAAGAATACCGGTCATGCAATATGAATGCAGATGCAATTATGTAAATATGCTACAGGTTATATCCCCCCCAATCCTAGTTTCGAAAAGAATGCCATCACGACAATGGAGTCCCTATCAAGCAAGCAAGGAATCAGAAAAACCCTCATATATAAGCAAATGCCAAGAGTCTGAGTACAAGAGCACAAATGAACACAACTGAAGAGACCTCGACCAACAAGCCTGGCGATGGTCAAAATATAAGTACAATCAACAGCAAGGTAAAGATAAATCAGGCCAAATGGCGTGCTCTGATGTCTTCCAATATCCTCAACGTCTCCGAATGCCCTAGTCGGGAGATCAGCTCCTGTATCAGTAAGGCATGCCGCTCGGTAGTGGATCTCAGCTTTTTGGCGTCGTCCTGGCATCCTTCGCCAGAACTCTCGTCAAGTCTGTACCTTTTGGAACTAGCCTTCACTTCATACCCTCTTGGCTTCTCGTCAAGGTCACTTACTCTAAGCTCAACAGCGCTCCTAAGTGATGTCTCTTCGGCAATCTTTGCGTCTTGGGCTCTAATCTGTGCCTCTAGCGTGGCAATCTGCATCTTCAGTTCGTCTTCCCGCTCCTTCCGCTTGGTAAGCATGTAATTCCACAAAGCTTCCCACTTACTGAGTCGAGAATAAGCTTTGCTTAAAAGGTCCTTCTTAGAAGTAAGCACTTTGCTAACACCTTTCAAGGCTATTCCCACTTTTTCTTTCTTGTTGGTCTCCTCCGTCAACTCGGAACCCAACCTGTTAATCAATTCAGTTTGTTCCTTCACAGTGAAGGTGGCTTCATTCTTCTCATGACGTAACTGGAAGATCTCTTTCTCTAACTCGTCATTGGCTTTCTTCAATTCTTTGTTTTCAGCCAACAATTTGTTATACTTCTCACTTTCTTCCGAAGTAGGTACCTCAATCAATGGAAGATACAGGGGTCCCACAGCAGGATAAGGCATCAAGGAAATCCTAGATCTCTCGTGGATCTAAGCCAAATAAGGATCATAAGCTCTACTGTTGCTCTTACCAAGCAAAGCTTTCCCTCTCCTATGGATGTTAGCCCATGCATGTCTTAATCTGATCAGAATAGCCGTGTCTAATAAGCCCGTGAGATACAGAGATTCCTGTATCTCCTTTTCAATAGGAGCGTCCTTCAAAGCATAACCGAACTGTCTTACCAGCAGTGAAAGATTATAGTTGATACATCCTTTCCGTCCGATCAAGGGGACATTCGGAAAGCCACCGCAACTATATATAATATCAGTGCCCAACATACTCTGATCAAACCAAATGATGTTCTCAGCAGACAGCCCCATCAATCGGGAAGACCAATCCAAAGTATCAATAGTGTCAACAAAAGGCCCTGTCTTTGGAAGGTGTCCCTGGAACCACCTGTACAAAAGAGGAAGACATCAGGAAACATTCTTGCCACGACGTTTCTCATTCTTGTAGTGAACAGAATGATAAACATTGCCCAAGAGAGTAGGAACTGGATTCTTCGAGGCAAGAATCAAGAAGGCATCTGAGTCGACAAAATCTGGCACATTAGGAAACAAGACAATCCCGTAGATGCAGACAGCTAGAATGGCACTGAAAGCAACCCAACATCCATTCTTCGCGCACTGCGTAGCCTTCTCAACTAGGACATACAGGTGAAAACCATAAGCTCCGTTCAGCTTGACCAAGCCTCCCGGGAACTCAGAAGCGTCTAAACTAACAATCTCAGCAAGTGTAGCTAACTCAGGCTCAGCGTCAACATGTATGAAGGGCATCTGGTCTAACACAAGAATTCACAACATAGCAAAATACTCCTCCAAAGTGGGTGCCAGAATATAGTCTGGAGATAAGAAACACCTCAGCTGCGGCTCATAAAACTGCATCAAAGTATACACCCCAGTCGTCTCGAATGCTGAAGGTCTATACAACAAGCTAAGCAATCTCCCATAAGACACTCTGAACTCAACCCCTCACTCTCTCCTCTACTAGAGCAACCAAACCCAGCAAGGAACTGATATCTGGCGAATGCAACCGGTAAGCAACTGTCTTCTTCAAGGACTCCATGTCTGGCCAGAAGATATACTAGAATCAGAGGGGAATGATCACCTGCAACATAAATACATGTTAATGAAATGTAGTCATGAAAATGCACATGCATATGCAAACAAGGGACCAAGTGCAATGTTGATGAACTGTGCTGCTTTGCACTGAAGCCTGAGAACCATCAAATCATCATCTCAAACCAAACCCACCACTCAAAAGAACCCTGCAACCACATCTCACTGACAGAGATAAACCGGGTATTCTGAGGTCAAAGGTTTCCTACAAACAGACTCACCTACCCCTCACAGGTGTGAACTTAATTCGCAGACGAGGTACGACATCCTATGCGGGTTCAACGTCACAGTCTTTCAAGAGCGATGATACGATACCCAGAAGGTGTGGCATCATCATCCCTTGAAGCGGCCTCACTTAGTTGAATCCCAATTGATAGGTCCCCAGAGTCGACAATCCTCGGGTCAGACAACTTGTCGAGCCCTAAGGGCCAGGCAAGAAGCATCAAAGAGAATCTCGTCCGAGCGTAAATTTCGCGGCTAGCTGGTGCGAGCTAAGCAAGCAGGCTAACCACTAGTCTCTACTTCTAAGTCTATGTGTAACCTCAAGCCCAGGTCCGACTTATCTCTCAGCAGATTACCCCTTTCCCACAACAACAATAACAGTATAAAGCCGATAATAAAATGCGGAAAGTAAAGACGGAAAAGTAAATCTATACAACACCCACGGCGGGAAAACAAGCGCTAGGATTGCCTCGCATAAGGGATATTCCTGTCCCCAGCAGAGTCGCCAGCTGTCGCTATTGCGAAAATCGGCGCCGGCTAAACAGAAGAGTCGCCACCGTGCATTATTTATCCCAATGGAGGGAAAGGAAACGCTCGAAGTAAACCTACCGCAAAGACGGGAAAGGAATGGTCATCGCAACCAAATCCTGGATTCTGGAGTCGGTTACGCAACGGGAAGGTATTAGCACCCCTCACGTCCGTCGTACTCGACGGGATCCACGCTTGTTTTCTAGGTACGGATTGTTATTCTGTCTACTCTACAGGTCTGGGGTTAAAAGGGAAAGAAAGTGACTCGGCAAAGTATCGCACTTTATGCCTACGTATTCCCGTCTGGAACGAGAAATCAGAGTCAACGTAGTTCGCCTACCTACGGGAAAGGAGGGGAAGGTTGCTCGCTAGGATACGGCATCCTATGCCTACGTACTTTCATACAGCATGAAAGATCAGAGCAAACGTAGTTCGGGCCACGGAAGACACAGATTTGTCTGACTGTTTTTTTATCTTTCTGAAAAGGTTTTTCTCCTGATTAAGAGTCCAAGCGGACAAAAATGACACTTTGATGTTTGTTTTCAGTCTTTTACGCAAGAACTATTTTTTTGATGATGTTAGCAATCTCTGACGTACTAGAGACTATGATTTGAAAGTGACTACGTCGTATGTCACCCTAGGGTAACACACTAAGCAGTCAGATTACTAAAGAGTGACCCTCCAGCAACCCTCTCTCAAATAGCTTAAGGCTCGTAACGTACGACGTCGATTATCCTTATTATTGTGTTTTGAATTGTTCTGAGATAGAAGAGAAAGAAGCTCTAAAACCTAGGGTTTGAAAAGGGAATCAAACTAACCTAATGTTGTCATGCATGGGTTAACACCTAATGTCTGTCATAATTCCCTCCTGCATAGAGGAAGTCAGAGATCCTAGGGGATAAACGGAAAAGAAACAGATATACATAAAGTAAACAATAAACATGCATGAAATGCAGCAATACAAGCGAGGCAAGGGAGTCCCACTCAACCTCGAACCTGGGAAAACAATAGGCAAAGTGAAACAACTTCACTTCAAACCTAAAGGGCAAGCTGAATAAGCCAACAATCAATACAGGAAAAGAAAATAAAACCCCACACCAGCTCTGACAGCAACACCAGCTCCTACAGCTACAGATGATCAACATCAAAAGGTTGACAGTAACACCTTCCAGCAAGACCCCATCTCAACCTTCAACCATCTTCAAGCTTTAGATAAGCCCTGGCTCTAGCAAGCACTGAACCCCAACAAATAAACAGCTTCAAACAGCAGCAAAACCCTAATCTTCACAGTTAACCAGCTTTGACAGGCATAAGCTTTATCTTCACCAACATTCAATGAACTTCATTCCCCAATAGGTTCCCTTTTCCAATGCAATCACTCACAGGAGAGAATCAACTAATAGATGAGGTTGGAATGTTAAGAGGCTTAATGATAACCCAGGGAAATCACTAAGATCTTATCATAGCCAGTGGATAGTATCCTCAAGGTTCTACCCAATCAAAGCATGCTCTACATCCCTCCTAAGGAGAGATGGAACTTCTTTGGGGGACCTTGTGTCATAGGATGGAATAGAGGCACAAGAAGCTCTCTATGTTTGACAGAAGAAATCAGTCTACTCTAAAGCTCTCCCTACATCCCCTATCTCCTAAGTCTTCAACAGCAATCTTCAAGATCAAGAATCTCATGCTCCAAGCTCCATCCTTTGTCTCACATCATCTACAAAGCCTTCATTAGCTCTAACAAACCAAGACCAAGCCCAACACCCAATTGAAATGCCCAAAACCCAACAAACACAACAACATCCCAAGAGGGAAACACACCAACAACAACCAACTTGCAAAAATCAGAGAAAATAGTAATACTCATCCTAAAATCCTAGATTAATTTCTAAGGGAACCTAACTATGTACCCTATACCCCACATAAACCCCAAGGCCTAAATCAAACCCTAAGTCTCCAAACCATGTCCTAAACTACACCTAAGTGTTGTAAAACCCTAATCCTAACACTCTAAAGTTCATCATTCAAATCTAGCCTAAATTTCATCATAAAAATATGAGAAAAATCTCTAAGGGAGAATGTACCTCTAATCTAATCAATCCAATAAGAATCAATCAAAAATCATTCACCAATTGATCACAAGAAAATCCACAAAATCATGTATCAAATGTACAAAATTAAAGAAATTAATAAAATGGAGAAAATCAAATTAAATTGAAAAATGGATGAAAATGAGATTTATTAATTTCATAAAATCACAAATAAATCCAAGATCATAGAGGTATTTTAAAAATATTTTTCTGATCAATATTGGATTTATTATGATTTTTAGAAGTTAAATGGAATAAAAATAAAACTAAAATGAATTTAAAAGGAAAAAGAAAATAAAAAGCTGAAAATAAAAGAGAGCCATTGGATCCATGGACTGGTAAGCGCATCTGAGAGCTGGGGCGCGTCCACGCAGGCAGCTGACTGGGATCTGACTGGGATGCCACTTCAATTATTGAAACAGCGCGTTTTGGGAATGGGAGGCAAATTCTGAGTTTAAAACGTGGCCATTGGATCCACTCTCCAGTCAAAGGGTCAACCTGATCCAACGTCTACCAGATCATCTTCTTCCTTCAACTCAGATGACCTGAGATATTTCCAGGCGGTGGTCCACGGTGGAAACCACCGTCTTCTCCGGCGAGCAAGAAACACAGGCAACCAAAAGTGACAAGTCCTATATCCATTTTTGACCAGAATTTCATGTAGATTCCAAATCTCCAGTCCAAATCTCATGAATCCCCATGGATTCTTAAAACCGAATCAATCTTCAAAATGTGTCAAGGTTTCAATCATCATCAATTGCAAAATTACCACCACAGAAATGTTCTTCATGCTTCACTAATCAATAAGAACTATCCCATTCATGATGAAACCTCAAGATCGTGCCTAACTGATCCTCAACAGAAAATGTTCATCAAACCTAACTGTCTCTATTTGCTTCAATTTCAATCCAGAAACATCCTAACCATCATCTATAATGAATCTAACCATTTAAAACCTAGCAATTCTACATGAATCAAGCCATGGGATGAAATTTACATACCTGCAAATCTTGGACGAACAGAGTGGTGAAACCTCCAAATCAAGCTCCAAGATCTTCCAGACACATTCTATGATCAATTACCAAGCTTCTGTATGCAATAAATTGGATTGAAACCTCTTGAATCCTTGAATCCGATTCTGACTTGCAAGGGATGAATCCGAAATGCTCTCTCACGATTTTGCAACAATCTTGTCTTGAAATGTATCTGGAATCACTCACCAACACCAAAGGAAGCTATTGAACACAAAAGAATGGATTGAAATGGAGTAAATTGGTGTAACCGATTCTGTTTTGCAAACTGAAAATTCAATGCTCAATCTCTCCAATCTCTCTCAAACTCCACCAACTCAAGCTTTGAACCAGTTCTAAATCTTATATAGAACATGAATGAAAGCTCTAGAAACTTCTGGAAAGCTCTAATGAGAAGTTCAACATCTCTTGCTCTTGAAAATGTCATGAGAAATTCACCTATGGCAGCTGAGTTTCAAGCTTGCATTTGCACCCCATTCTGACCCAAATTCTCTCCTAATGACAAATTGAATGTGTTAGGATTCATTAAAGCCTTGGTTATGCCCTAAAATTGGTTTTGCATTTGTTACTTATGATGTAAGTAACCATTTTACAAAGCAAGTCATAGAATTATCCCTCAACTCAAAATTGTGGCAATGTCATTGTTTTCAAAATGCATTTTCCAATCAATTTGGTATGTCATAAGGCTTGGTTTGGACCCATAGATCAAAAATCCCAATTTTCATCCTTGGTTCATTTAAAATTCACCCTTATTTTAGGCCATTTTTGTGATTTTGTGAAGCAAGCCTGTAATACCCCAAATTTTACCCTTACATTTAGTCAGTCATTTCGCATAACATCTCATTTTCGCATCCATTAACCACTAACCAGTCATGGAGCATAATTTGTTTGCAGGAATTACCCCAGGGGCATTTTGGTCATTCTTCGTGGAGTCCGCAATTTTTGAGACAAATGAGACATTATTCCTTAGGCATTGATTTATCACATGGATTGATTATATCAAGGTGTCGGCATGTTTTGATTGGTACCGAGAAACTCTTGTCAGAAAAATGATTGGACTCGGGGCCGTTTCATTGATGAAGGTTTGGACTGAAAAGAAGGGGGATATTGTTAAGGTTATTTTGAGAAGCAATATGATCGGCGGGAGTTTAGTTTGAATTTGCTCGGGTGTAATCATGTTGCGGTATCTCGTTTATAAAATTGGTCAAAGCCAAGGAGAAGTAAGTTTTAAATATTTTTGAACTTTTATTCATAATTATTCATAAGTTACAACTCAAGGGTGAATTTAAATGATTTTTGAACTATTATTCATAAACATTTCAAATTTACAATTGATAAGTAAATATAAATATTCTTTGGAATTTAGTTCATAAATATTTAAGGTACAATTGAAAGGGATAAATAACCTTTGAATTTCATTCATGAATATTCATTTTTGTTTACAAGAAGTTTCATTTACACTGAACATCTACTCTAAAAAAAGTCCTAAAGAATCCTAAGTGTTCTTCATGATGCTCCTTTGATTTTCTCCGCGAATCTCCGATCAACCTGCACAACAAAGACAAAACAAAAAGAATAGGAAAGATTATAATTTATGTTCGACACTCTCAGAACATCATCATCATTGAGTGCCGGGAGTGGCACGACCGAAGCCGCATCCTACCCCCGTTACCGATCTGCGCCATTGGCGTCAGATCAGGTAATGTCTATTCTTATCTAAGGGGCAGCCGAGAAAGAGAAGTAAAAGAAGCGTTTTCGGGCCGAAATGATTTGCACAACTGTGGATTCAAGCGGATACACGTCAAATAAATATTACGGGGCACTATCAAGTAAATTCAAGCCAAGACATGAGTTCATTTGCTGCCAACAGAATTGAAGTGGAAAGACTCATCACAGTCTACATAAAACCACAGTAGAACAACCGGTGGATTACCAAAGCGAACCATCCCAGAACCGAGCTAAACTGCATAAGAAGCAATCCATTTATCAGTTCAATAAGATCAAGTGGCAGTTTAAAAATAGTTCAACTCAGAAAAGCAGAACTAAGTGCATATTCAGAACTAAGTTCATGTTCGGAAGAACGAATTCAATTCACAAAAAGAAGAACAAGTTCATGCGCAAATTCAGTTCAGAGAGAGGTGGTTAAGCACAATCTCAATACCAAGCATCAATTCCTTCACCTGTCAAGACCAAAAAGGAATCAGTCAGTAATTCGAACGCAAGTGCGAACGTGAGCCAATGTAAATCACGAGGCAAGGGAGAGGATAGAGAAGCTTCAGCCCTCAGTTTAATCATCATTGGGCGTGAAAATTCGAGTGGCTGGGAGAGCCACGGCCGAAGTCGTTACCAACTCCCTACCGAACGTCGAACTGCAATTTCGTGCGAACTATCAGCAAAAAAAAAATATCAGCTCAGACCCGAAGGTCATCATCGCTAAGGCAACGCAACCAAAACCACTTGGCAATGGCATCCAACACAGGTTCAGACGAAGCCGTCAAACATAATCGAAAACCACACAATATCAGTTCAGACAAGATGTCATCATCACTGCGTGACCTCTCTCGGCGGCGTCGACCCGGCAGTACCCGCACCACCAGTTCCCTCTGAAAGAAGAAAAAGGAAAGTCAGTAAACTCATCAGAAAAAACAAGATAGTGACTCGTAGGAACCAATCTCATCAAAAAAAAGCAGATATTTGTTCTGAAAGGGATCCAAAAATATATCAGCATCTGATAACATCAACCATATCACATCTGAAACAACAACAACAATGCAGTAAATCAAAAGGGTAGGTTCAGTGTGAAACAAGCTTAGTGCCAGAACAATCCAACAAGGATCCCAAGCTTGGTCAGTCAAAATTCGCCTCGAATAAGATCCCAAGAGCCAAAGTCTGAAAAAAACAACAATCAAGCAACATCATAGGCAACTTGTTGAGTTTTAAATTACCTACGAGCAAAATCACACCGAAGAAGATAGGGAAGATCATTATGTAATCAGTTCGAGGTAAGCTCAATATGGAAAATCGACAACATGATGCATAAGGCTCAGTTATCACGCATCATCGCCCTGGACCCACGTCGAAACCGAGTTAACTAAAGCATGAGCTACACCAGGAAAAGCAGCGCATCAGCAATCCAAACAAACCATATCAGATAAAATGTGAGAATTTATATCTGATAAACAACCAAATCGACAAAGGAAATGGATATCAGAATGAAACCAGTTCGGTCAAAACCACATCTACAAGAGAGTCCAAAGGCATCAAAGGGTGTATCTGAACCAATTGGCTCAGACCCTAAGGTCATCATCGCCAAATGACCTTCACTCGGCCACCTCGACTCAATCGAAGCATCAGCATCAGTTCACTGGAAAAAAGAAGAGGAAAAGTTAATTCGAAGTGGAAAATCCAAAAGCCGTGAAGACTAAAACGGAAGTCATCTTCAGAACCAAATCGAAATCCAATCAGTTATAATGCATCAAGATAAACCCCAATCAAATCCTAAAAAGGAAACAAGATCCAATCAGTATCCGAAAAGGAAAGATCAATGTCAAAACATATCAGAAAAGCAAATCATATCAGTAAAATAACGTAAAAAATCCAGAACCAACAAAGGCCCAAAAGAGAATCAGAAGATATAAAAGGAAGGACATCACCTCGTAAGAAAACGCTAGACGAAACGAGAGAGAGTGCGAAAAGCGGCCGAAAAATCATCTAACGAAGAAACCCTAGCGGTCGCGAGAGAGAAAGAGGGGAAGAGTTTCGTCAAAGGTAATCATCAGGGCGCAAACCGAGAGATTGAGGAAGGTCCACCAACGCCGCCTCCATCCACGACGGGCAAACCTTCCCCGGAGGCTCAGTTCGCCATCATCGCCTCCTCAATACGTTCATCACCGATTGCGAACGAAAACGTAAGCAAGGAACACATAATACCGTCACTTTTAATGTTGTTTGGTTTGATTTCACGGTTTCAACATGATCGAAGAGAGAATCGCAGCGAGAAAGACGAAGAGGAATTGAAGCAACGGCGCCGCGAAGAGAAATAGGGTTTTGAAACCCTAATTCTCATTTTTGTCATATTCTCATCAACCAGGTTGGGTCCGGAAGTGATTACCGGCCCAACCCCTTTTATTTTTCCTTTTATTTTTGTTTTTTTATAATTAGGATTATTTTAAAACCTTTTTTAACTAAATATTCAAATGGTTTTTTAAAATAAATAGCATCAAAATTTTCTTTAAAATAATAAATAAAAAACATTTTTTTTAAAATAATAACATCAAATCTTTTTTTTAATTTGTGGATAATTAAGTTAAAACTATTTTTTTGAAAATTAAACTTAATCTCTTTTTATGCTTAAACATCTTTTTAACCTAAATCAAAACTTTTTCTTTATACACAACAAAAATCTCCAATATTGCACTTTTGTCTCATGACCCGTCCAATCGCCGTCTGACTTTGCCTACTAACGCATGTGTTCATCGTTGCAGCTTACTACGTTGTGTTTTATTTAAATTTTATCATATTGTATTTGCTCCTCTCATGTAACCTCGCGAACCCTAACAATTGCGTTTTAGTTTCTGTCTTTAAGTTCCTGCTTGTATGGCTTACTGTCTGCATTTTTAGTTCCGCTTGTATGATTTAAATCTCACACATTCATCAATACTCCTGTCACACTACACACATCCGAAGGTTAGGTCTAACCGTTTGGCCGCCGTGCCAATAGTCCTCAACTTCGAACCCTTACAACCTCACAAACCCTAATTTTCCTAAAGGCCTTGCCGCAGGCTAAATTACAATTTTACCCTTAGCATTAGGTCAAAGAGCCGCCGCGCTCATTTTAGGGTTTCCCGCCGCGGAATCCCTAACCTAATTTAACCCTAATTACAACTTAACAATTCAACATAGAGATTTGGAGTTTCTACACTCCACGTAAGCGTGTCCTTAAGACATGTCTATTCCCCTTGAGACCTTGACCACAGTCAAGAAGTCTCTAACCTCCCTTTTGAGGGGAACTACGATTACTCTGATTCCACTCCCGTAAGGATACGTAGGCACAAGATGCGATGTCTTGCCGAGTAAACTTAGAATTAACCCCTTAGGTCTCTTTTTTAACTTTTAATCCTTTGTACATATACCTTAAGCAAATAAATGAAGCAAATAGTAAGCATTGAACAAAAGGTTCCTGTAGAGTACTACAGAAGTTTAGGGTGCTAATACCTTCCCTAAATTTAACCAACCCCCGAACCCTAGATCTTTCCCCGCATTGTGTTTACGATGCAAAATAGGTTTTCCCTTTTTGACCTATTCCCTCGGATAAATCAAAGAGCGGTTGTGAATTGAATTGCGATTCAAACTCGTTAATAGTTTGTGATCCTATTTCCACCGCAACAGAAAATGGCGACTTCACTGGGGACTTTCTTAACTTTTGAGGGTTATCCCTAATTTGTTCATATTTATTACTATTTGTTTTACTATTCATTTGCATGTATATATTGTACTTTGATTTTGGGACTGTTCCTTGTGTTGTGAGATAAGTCCTACGCCCAGACTAGTGACATTATTATAGGATGGGGATATATTCGATGAGGCTTATAGGGAGTGAATCCCGACCAAGCTGATTCGAGAATCACCGCTCAGTTGAGACCTTTTCGAAAATGGTTCGGTTGAACGAGTAGTCGTGAAAACTTTTTCCATGGTCGATTAGAGTCTGTGATATTGAGGACCGTAGTACCTTAACACCACCTTGGCCTTATTTAGGACGTAGTGCGGGAACTATGTGGGAGTTAGTCCTACAATGGTTGCTACGCGATACTACACTCAAAAGAGGTTCTCTTGAGAATATTATTAACCCCCGAGTCAGTCGAAAAGTTGATAATATCCGAAAGATGGGCTGATGACTTTGGGCACTTTTTAGAACCGATTTCTGCAGGTACAACTAACCTATAGTACACTCCTTTGGGGATGGGTAGACCTTAACTCCGCTCACGTTCCTTTAACCTAGGACTTTGTGTGTTTTCATGCATTGCATCCATAAAGCATCATATTACATTACGACTTCATGGAATTCAAACTCTATTTATGAACATTGCAGGATACCATGGATCACCATAGAAGGCATACTTTGAAATTTACTTTTAAAGGTTTTAATTTGGAAGTCCTAGAGAAGCTAAGAGATTTGGTTCAAGATCAAGAAAAGTTCCAAAACAGATATGGAAGGCTATTGTCTTTGTTGAAGATTCAAGTAAACGAAGGACTTCTTGCGACTTTGCTACAGTTTTATGATCCAGATTATCACTGCTTCACCTTTCCAGATTATCAGCTTTTACCTACCTTAGAAGAGTACTCTCAGTTGGTGGGATTACCTATCTGGGATAAGTCTCCATTCCCTTTCTTGGAGGAAGACCCTAAAGAACGAGATATTGCTAAATCCATCTGTCTAAGGATATCCGATGTCAAAAACAATATGATCACCAAAGGGGGGACCTCCGGTTTTCTCAGGGACTTCCTAGTTAAGAAGGCCCAATTTTATGCCGATCATAAAGACATGTTTGCCTTTGAGACAATATTTGCGTTGCTTATTTATGGGTTGCTGCTTTTTCCTAGTTTTGAAGGGTTTGTGGACCTTAATGCAATCAAGACCTTCATGAGAAGAAATCCGGTTCCAACGCTATTGGGTAATACTTATCATTCAGTACATCTCCGAAACTTTCATGGTGGAGGAATGATTACATGTTGTGTGCCATTACTATACAAATGGTTTATTTCTCACTTACCCAAGTCCGGTCCGTTCTGGAAACCTAATCAAGAACGTTGGTCGCAAAAAGTTATGGCTTTAACTCATTCTGATATTGATTGGTATAATCGCATGTACGATGGGATATCGATCATTGATAGTTGTGGAAACTTCAACAATGTGCCTTTGCTCAGTTTCAATGGAGGAATTAGCTACAATCCAGCCTTAGCTCGCCGACAGTTGGGATACCCCTTGAAGGAACCGCCTAAAGGTATTCATGTGGAGAAAATCTTTTTCAAAGATGACAAAAAGCTTCAAGATCAGATTCTATCCTCTTGGAATCATCTGCATAGGAAGGACAAAGAAAGTTTGGGAAGACCTAATTGTGTGTCCATGGAACCATACCTTCAATGGGTCCGAGGAAGAGCTATTGAGTTGAAGATGCCCTACTCTCGCCAAGATCCTGTACCTCAAAGAGAGGAACCTGTCCAGTATTTCATGACCGAAGCTGAGACTTTGAAGATCACTTTGAAGAAATCGCAATGCGAAGCAGAATCATGGAAGAACAAATACCATGTGATGGTCAGCAAGTACGAAGAACTTCAAAGGCAGATTCAGTCGAAGAATGATGAGATACAATCCTACAAGAAGAGAAGGCTCTACGAATATTTATTTTCCTCCGGACCTCCGTCTGCTCACTGAAGTTGTGGAAGATGTTTCTCTAGGACTTTCTAGGCTTTTATTTAGCTATTTTGGTTGCAAGAATATTATTTGTAGTTTGTCTTCAATGAATTAAAAGTTCCCTTGGTATTCCGCAATGTTCGTAAATATTTGAAATCCATGAAATCTTCATTTGCATTCACATTTTAGCATCATACTTTTGCATTGCATGTGTCTCCCGATTTCTCATACTCGGTTCTCTCACCTTCCAGTTTTGTCACCCTAAGTTCTCTGCATCAATACAACTCTTCAAAAGGATGGAAGATCAAAACCAAGAGATCAACCGTGTCAGCCATGAACTCGAAGATCTTCGAGGAAGTGTAGGGCAGATTTTGGAGATGCTACGAGCTCTTAGTGTGAAGATAGACGCTCAGTCTACTGTTGTTTCTGAAACTACTAATACCGTTATGGAATCTCAACCAGCTGTTACTGTCGAGAATGTACCTCCTCACGGTCTTCAATCCGGTTTGGTGCCTCCTAGTGCTCAACCAGTTCGACGAGCTACCTCTCCAAAGTGCAAAACTCCCAACTCCGACCATGGTAAAGGACCTGCACGTTCGAGGAACCGCAAAATGGCTACTCCTCAACCTTGGCAATGTCAGCAAAATTATGTTCAAGGCTATCCGTTCCCATATGTTCAGCAACCCTATATAGCTACTGCTGCACCTCCTTTCGATCAGCAGTTTCCTACATACCAGCCTGTGCAGTCAGCTCCGGTATATCAAGCATCGGTTTATCAACAACCTTCTGGTTATCCGCCCATGCAAGTTCCTGTCAACAGTCAACAAGTGCCCAACGCTCCTGTTCTCCAGCAATCACAGAATCAGGTTCCTTATCCCCGTAAGAGGCAGTATAAGCCTTGTCCTCCAATTCCAATAACTTTCACTGAGTTATACCCCCATTTGGTACAACAAGGTCTGATTACCACCCGTGCTTTGGGTCCTCCGCCTAATCCGTTACCTGCAGGTTACAACGCTGCCGCTCATTGTTTATTTCATGAGGGTGCGCCCGGCCACGATCTAGAGAATTGCTACGCTCTTAAGAACTTTGTCAGAAATTTGCTAGAAACGAAGAAGTTGTCTTTTAGCGATGCTCAGCCGAAGATCGAGACTCCTCTCGGGGTTCCCCGCTTGTCAAGCTTAGATTCTGCAAAGTATGTTGACCTCTCAGCAAATCAGCCGAATCCAGTAATTATTCAAAGGCCTAGCTCGCTTCATTTCAGCAATCCTCAAGATGATATGACCGGGATCAGCAAAGAATCTGGGAAAGTTATTTTGAAGCAACGACTGAAAACTGTTGAAGATGTGACCAGCGTAACTGGGGCAAGCCATGACGACTCACAGGGATCGTAAACCAGACGTCCCTTCCATTGAGGCTCCGCCAAAGGAAACTGTTACTCTTGAATGCAAGATTTCATAAACATTTAGAAGGATTTTTTTCCGACAGTTCATTTGTTTATTTATATGTATTTCTCTTCGATTAAGCATATTTAGCATGCACGAACTTGTTTATCTTTGTTTAATTAATGCAACGCATATGTTTGTCTTGAATAAATCCATTCGTTTCACTCATTCAAAAAAAAAACATTTTCATAAATCATAATGCCAACTTTACCCGATCTCTTGTTCTGATGGAGAATTGGGGGGAGGATGACGAACCTAAAACGTCAGATTTCTTGTCGTATGCTTTCGATTGAAACCCGCTGATGATGTAAGGCATTGTTTCAAATCCCAAACACTGGAGATATAAGGATGTTAATCCCTCGTTAACCTCTTTGAGCCTTGAAGTAGGAGTTTTTCTTTCTTTTAAGAACCTTCATCCTAACCTGGGGCAGGGTAGGTTTCAGTTAAACCGATCGAGCACTTAGACTCTAAAAAAGGGAAGAGCAAACCTTCGAGAATTTATCCTTAGCGTCTTAAGAAGTCCAATACAATGACTATCCCTCGGTTACCTAAGGAGTGGGGCAGTCACGAGCCTTTCAAAAGATTTACACGACTTGTGCATAAAAGAATATTCAAAAAAAATAAGAGCCCGCTAAGTCAAAACCTATGAAGGGGACTTAAGCAAAACTGGGGCATCCTGCTGGACTCCAAAGTCAGATCAAAAGACGTTGTCCAGGCAAAAGTTAGGGAATAAAAAAGAACAAAATCGTGTGACCAATTGCCATTAGAAATAGGTGAGTGACTGCCATGTCCAAAGCCTTAAATTCTCAACCATAGCAAATCCGTTTGAGGTATGAGTGCTCGCATCCGATTAACTGAATTAGGATTGGAGAACATCACGAAGAATGGGAGGGTACAAATATAACTTTGAGCCTTTATCCTTTGTTTCTTAAACCGTGAACCGAGCCACGATACAACCTTTAAAAGACCTAATTGAAGTAGGACTTCGGTTGAAAGCATACTCGACAAGATCACGTTTCCTGACTCCTACGAGCTATGCTCAAAAATTCATGTTGGCATTATAATTAAAACTTATATCCTAACTAGTGATTTCGGTCACAAGTTTTTGCGATATCTTTTTCAAAGCAAAAATTCAAGACAAATATATGTGTGCATTGACAAGCTCAGGATAGGCATTTTAGGCATGATGACTTTGCTTGATATCTTAGAGATTTACATATGGACATAACCCTTGGAACCTGAATATCCTGCTAAACAGGGGCAGGTAGTTTCACAGTTCGCTTACCAACGCGAGTCTGACGTTCTTAAGAGCTATTTCTCAAAGATTTCGTCGTAACACGCTTAATTTGGGCCAGACCTGACGAATCTCTCAAAGAGTTTGAAAACAGTGGGGCAACCAGACTCCGTGTTCTCTATAAAATCCTCTTGAGATGACCCTACCCCACTACACAAATATCCTGGGGCACCGTGTTTTTAAAAGAAACAAATGGCGACTAATATAAGGTCCTTCAAGATCAAAACCATGTGGTTTCACAACTTTTCTTCATGCATCCGATGGATTTTACTCACGGCGGCCTTCATCCCCCAGTAAATCTCAGTGTTGCTACAGGCTCCTAAACTATTGCCTCATCACAATCCCCAGAGAGACTATAAGCTGACAACCTTTTCTGGGGTAACTCGAAAGTGTCCCTCAGGTTTTCTTCTCCCCATGAAAAGATGTGATACTGTGCACCCAAGCAGATTACTTTCTCCCCAGAGAAGTCAGAATTCTGAAACCAGATTTGGTTCTACCATTGATTTTTTTTTCTCACCCATGATTGACGTATTGGTTGCAGAGAATGCAGGGTATCTCCGTCGAGATGTTTATTTCATCTCTCATCCCGTCTCTAGTCTGTTTCGTCAGCATACGCAGGGGCATAAGCATCACATGCCTATTTCATATATTCATTTCACATACTCATTACATACTCATTTCATAACATCTTGCATATTTAACTACATAGACATTAACATACATTCATATTAACATATGCATTAACATATGCGTTAGCATTCACAGGTCCATTGTGTCTCTCCATCACTGGTTGTTACCGCCGAGTAACTGGGGTTTGTCCATTCTCTCCAAATAGATTGTCATCCCTAAGCATAAAATACATATGTGTTTCCAGTTTCCCCACAGAGCTCGATCCTCGTGGATGACGGTTACTTCAGCTATCTTTCTTCACCAGGATAAGATATTTCCCCTTCGAGTTCATTCCCTCGATGGAGTCTTGATTGCCAGTTTTTCTTTCTAGCTCGATCCTAGATTGAATTCCGGTTTTGTCGGTCGCCGAGCCCAACCGGACGTGCATTTATTTTGCACCGTTTAAAAATTTTCACCCTACCTTGGCAGATATGCGACTGTTCTCGCCTGAGAAGCTTATCACTGTACCCGGATGTGCATTTATTTTGCACTATTTTTTCAAGCAATCCTTTACAGATACACGCCAGTTCACGCCTGGAAATCTATCAGTACATCTTACAGCATCGGTATGCAACTGTTCTCGCCTGAGAAGCCTATCGGTACAACACTTTACAATCCTACATCCTACAGCATCGGTATGCAACTGTTCTCGCCTGAGAAGCCTATCGATATAACAATCTTACATCTTACAGCATAGGTATGCGACTGTTCTCGCCTGAGAAGCCTATCATCGATCAGCAACAGTTCTCACCAGAGAAGCTTATCACAACCTTACACAACAGGATACGCAACAGTTCTCGCCAAGAGAAGCTTATCACAACATATCACAATCGATCAGCAACAGTTCTCACCAGATAAGCTTATCACAATCGATCAGCACCTGTTCTCACCAGAGAAGCTTATCACAATCGATCAGCACCTGTTCTCACCTGAGAAGCTTATCATCGATCAGCACCTGTTCTCACCTGAGAAGCTTATCATCGATCAGCACCTGTTCTCACCTGAGAAGCTTATCATCGATCAGCACCAGTTCTCGGTTAAGAAGCTTATCGTAACATTCTTCAGCAACGGTATGCAACAGTTCTCCGCCGAGAAGCTTATCATCATCACCTCTACAAGCAGTTCTTACATGAGAAGCTTATTATTGCCACTCTTGCAAATAAGCGACATTTCTCGCCTGAGAAGCTGATCCTATCTTCGTTATGACTCGCAGCAAATGGCCATCTCCATTGAGCAGTTGGGCTTCCATTTTCCTTGTCGTCTTGAAGTATGGGGAGGTTTGAACCGAATCATATTCAGGAGAGCACAAATCTTGAAGTATGAAGAAGTTCATTTACCCTTTAGTAAAAGAAGGAGCGGAATCATATTCAGGGGAGCACAGATCTTGAAGTATGAAGAAGTTCATTTACCCTTTAGTAAAAGAAGGAGCGGAATCATATTCAGGAGAGCACAGATCTTGAAGTATGAAGAAGTTCATTTACCCTTTAGTAAAAGAAGAATCAGAATCGTATTCCAGGCGCCGACCTTAAATATGAGAAGATTTATATATCAGATAAGCAGCAGCCTCTTTATTTGAGTGCTTATCCATTTTGGCATGTAAGTCCCTTCCAACGATAAGTGACAGTTCTCCCTCGAGAAGCTTATTAGGGCATTTCCTATCAAAGTCCATTTATTTTGGCATACAGTCGGTCCTTACCCTGTATATTTGATACGGATTTCCGAAAAGTCCGTCCGATCCCATCACGAAGGGTAGTTTATAGAAGCTTGGATGTTATTCTTTGCTCAATGCTCCAGCATTCTGTAATCGATCTTGCAATCGTGTAGATCCAGTTTTATTGTTAGACATTCCCAAGTGGAGGCCATCTCATAGGTGCCATCTCCATTTAAGGATCTTATTCTTAAAGTCCATTTATTTTGGCATACAGCCGGGTTTTTTTTTACCCTGTATATTCGCTACGGATTCCCGAAAGGTCCGTTTGATCCTGTCACGAGGGATAGGTTACAGAAGCTTGGATGTTATTCTTTGCTCAATGCTCCATGCATTCTGTGATCGATCTTGCAATCGTACGTGATCCAATTTTATTTTTAAATTCCCTAGTGGAGGCCGTCTCATAGGTGCCATCTTCATTTGAGAATCTCGTCCCAGTTCTAAAAATGACAATTGGTCGTGCTCGCACCAGTTGACCATTATTTTAGAATTCCCTAGTGTTGTACTGTGTCCCAGCGCGTCGTTTTCCCCAGTGTGTTCTTCTCGTAGCGTCTGTCCCTATGTTGTCGTATTTGTCAGCCTTTTCGCATTCATCATTCCAGCATACGCATCATATCATATTCATGGCATCTTCTGCATTAGTCTGTTCTCGCTTGGTCCATAGCATTGCATATTGCCACATATAAGGGCAAAATTTTCGGTTATCTATATTTAAATCCCTCCACCATGATTCCTCGAGTCTCCGCCACTCAAATCATCCGGTGTATCTATTTAAATAGGGGCAACTGTAATACCCCAAATTTTACCCTTACATTTAGTCAGTCATTTCGCATAACATCTCATTTTCGCATCCATTAACCACTAACCAGTCATGGAGCATAATTTGTTTGCAGGAATTACCCCAGGGGCATTTTGGTCATTCTTCGTGGAGTCCGCAATTTTTGAGACAAATGAGACATTATTCCTTAGGCATTGATTTATCACATGGATTGATTATATCAAGGTGTCGGCATGTTTTGATTGGTACCGAGAAACTCTTGTCAGAAAAATGATTGGACTTGGGGCCGTTTCATTGATGAAGGTTTGGACTGAAAAGAAGGGGGATATTGTTAAGGTTATTTTGAGAAGCAATATGATCGGCAGGAGTTTAGTTTGAATTTGCTCGGGTGTAATCATGTTGCGGTATCTCGTTTATAAAATTGGTCAAAGCCAAGGAGAAGTAAGTTTTAAATATTTTTGAACTTTTATTCATAAGTATTCATAAGTTACAACTCAAGGGTGAATTTAAATGATTTTTGAACTATTATTCATAAACATTTCAAATTTACAATTGATAAGTAAATATAAATATTCTTTGGAATTTAGTTCATAAATATTTAAGGTACAATTGAAAGGGATAAATAACCTTTGAATTTCATTCATGAATATTCATTTTTGTTTACAAGAAGTTTCATTTACACTGAACATCTACTCTAAAAAAAGTCCTAAAGAATCCTAAGTGTTCTTCATGATGCTCCTTTGATTTTCTCCGCGAATCTCCGATCAACCTGCACAACAAAGACAAAACAAAAAGAATAGGAAAGATTATAATTTATGTTCGACACTCTCAGAACATCATCATCATTGAGTGCCGGGAGTGGCACGACTGAAGCCGCATCCTACCCCCGTTACCGATCTGCGCCATTGGCGTCAGATCAGGTAATGTCTATTCTTATCTAAGGGGCAGCCGAGAAAGAGAAGTAAAAGAAGCGTTTTCGGGCCGAAATGATTTGCACAACTGTGGATTCAAGCGGATACACGTCAAATAAATATTACAGGGCACTATCAAGTAAATTCAGGCCAAGACATGAGTTCATTTGCTGCCAACAGAATTGAAGTGGAAAGACTCATCACAGTCTACATAAAACCACAGTAGAACAACCGGTGGATCACCAAAGCGAACCATCCCAGAACCGAGCTAAACTGCATAAGAAGCAATCCATTTATCAGTTCAATAAGATCAAGTGGCAGTTTAAAAATAGTTCAACTCAGAAAAGCAGAACTAAGTGCGTATTCAGAACTAAGTGCATATTCAGAACTAAGTTCATGTTCGGAAGAACGAATTCAATTCACAAAAAGAAGAACAAGTTCATGCGCAAATTCAGTTCAGAGAGAGGTGGTTAAGCACAATCTCAATACCAAGCATCAATTCCTTCACCTGTCAAGACCAAAAAGGAATCAGTCAGTAATTCGAACGCAAGTGCGAACGTGAGCCAATGTAAATCACGAGGCAAGGGAGAGGATAGAGAAGCTTCAGCCCTCAGTTTAATCATCATTGGGCGTGAAAATTCGAGTGGCTGGGAGAGCCACGGCCGAAGCCGTTACCAACTCCATACCGAACGTCGAACTGCAATTTCGTGCGAACTATCAGCAAAAAAAAAATATCAGCTCAGACCCGAAGGTCATCATCACTAAGGCAACGCAACCAAAACCACTTGGCAATGGCATCCAACACAGGTTCAGACGAAGCCGTCAAACATAATCGAAAACCACACAATATCAGTTCAGACAAGATGTCATCATCACTGCGTGACCTCTCTCGGCGGCGTCGACCCGGCAGTACCCGCACCACCAGTTCCCTCTGAAAGAAGAAAAAGGAAAGTCAGTAAACTCATCAGAAAAAACAAGATAGTGACTCGTAGGAACCAATCTCATCAGAAAAAAGCAGATATTTATTCTGAAAGGGATCCAAAAATATATCAGCATCTGATAACATCAGCCATATCACATCTGAAACAACAGCAACAATGCAGTAAATCAAAAGGGTAGGTTCAGTGTGAAACAAGCTTAGTGCCAGAACAATCCAACAAGGATCCCAAGCTTGGTCAGTCAAAATTCGCCTCGAATAAGATCCCAAGAGCCAAAGTCTGAAAAAAACAACAATCAAGCAACATCAGAGGCAACTTGTTGAGTTTCAAATTACCTACGAGCAAAATCACACCGAAGAAGATAGGGAAGATCATTATGTAATCAGTTCGAGGTAAGCTCAATATGGAAAATCGACAACATGATGCATAAGGCTCAGTTATTACGCATCATCGCCCTGGACCCACGTCGAAACCGAGTTAACCAAAGCATGAGCTACACCAGGAAAAGCAGCGCATCAGCAATCCAAACAAACCATATCAGATAAAATATGAGAATCTATATCTGATAAACAACCAAATCGACAAAGGAAATGGATATCAGAATGAAACCAGTTCGGTCAAAACCACATCTACAAGAGAGTCCAAAGGCATCAAAGGGTGTATCCGAACCAATTGGCTCAGACCCTAAGGTCATCATCGCCAAATGACCTTCACTCGGCCACCTCGACTCAATCGAAGCATCAACATCAGTTCACTGGAAAAAAGAAGAGGAAAAGTTAATTCGAAGTGGAAAATCCAAAAGCCGTGAAGACTAAAACGGAAGTCATCTTCAGAACCAAATCGAAATCCAATCAGTTATAATGCATCAAGATAAACCCCAGTCAAATCCTAAAAAGGAAACAAGATCCAATCAGTATCCGAAAAGGAAAGATCAATGTCAAAACATATCAGAAAAGCAAATCATATCAGTAAAATAACGTAAAAAATCCAGAACCAACAAAGGCCCAAAAGAGAATCAGAAGATATAAAAGGAAGGACATCACCTCGTAAGAAAACGCTAGATGAAACGAGAGAGAGTGCGAAAAGCGGCCGAAAAATCATCTAACGAAGAAACCCTAGCGGTCGCGAGAGAGAAAGAGGGGAAGAGTTTCGTCAAAGGTAATCATCAGAGCGCAAACCGAGAGATTGAGGAAGGTCCACCGACGCCGCCTCCATCCACGACGGGCAAACCTTCCCCGGAGGCTCAGTTCGCCATCATCGCCTCCTCAATACGTTCATCACCGATTGCGAACGAAAACGTAAGCAAGGAACACATAATACTGTCACTTTTAATGTTGTTTGGTTTGATTTCAGGGTTTCAACATGATCGAAGAGAGAATCGCAGCGAGAAAGACGAAGAGGAATTGAAGCAACGGCGCCGCGAAGAGAAATAGGGTTTTGAAACCCTAATTCTCATTTTTGTCATATTCTCATCAACCAGGTTGGGTCCGGAAGTGATTACCGGCCCAACCCCTTTTATTTTTCCTTTTATTTTTGTTTTTTTTATAATTAGGATTATTTTAAAATCTTTTTTTAACTAAATATTCAAATGGTTTTTTAAAATAAATAGCATCAAAATTTTCTTTAAAATAATAAATAAAAAACATTTTTTTAAAAATAATAACATCAAATCTTTTTTTTAATTTGTGGATAATTAAGTTAAAACTATTTTTTTGAAAATTAAACTTAATCTCTTTTTATGCTTAAACATCTTTTTAACCTAAATCAAAACTTTTTCTTTATACACAACAAAAATCTCCAATATTGCACTTTTGTCTCATGACCCGTCCAATCGCCGTCTGACTTTGCCTACTAACGCGTGTGTTCATCGTTGCAGCTTACTACGTTGTGTTTTATTTAAATTTTATCATATTGTATTTGCTCCTCTCATGTAACCTCGCGAACCCTAACAATCGCGTTTTAGTTTCTGTCTTTAAGTTCCTGCTTGTATGGCTTACTGTCTGCATTTTTATTTCCGCTTGTATGATTTAAATCTCACACATTCATCAATACTCCTGTCACACTACACACATCCGAAGGTTAGGTCTAACCGTTTGGCCGCCGTGCCAATAGTCCTCAACTTCGAACCCTTACAACCTCACAAACCCTAATTTTCCTAAAGGCCTTGCCGCAGGCTAAATTACAATTTTACCCTTAGCATTAGGTCAAAGAGCCACCGCGCTCATTTTAGGGTTTCCCGCCGCGGAATCCCTAACCTAATTTAACCCTAATTACAACTTAACAATTCAACATAGAGATTTGGAGTTTCTACACTCCACGTAAGCGTGTCCTTAAGACATGTCTATTCCCCTTGAGACCTTGACCACAGTCAAGAAGTCTCTAACCTCCCTTTTGAGGGGAACTACGATTACTCTGATTCCACTCCCGTAAGGATACGTAGGCACAAGATGCGATGTCTTGCCGAGTAAACTTAGAATTAACCCCTTAAGTCTCTTTTTAAACTTTTAATCCTTTGTACATATACCTTAAGCAAATAAATGAAGCAAATAGTAAGCATTGAACAAAAGGTTCCTGTAGAGTACTACAGAAGTTTAGGGTGCTAATACCTTCCCTAAATTTAACCAACCCCCGAACCCTAGATCTTTCCCCGCATTGTGTTTACGATGCAAAATAGGTTTTCCCTTTTTGACCTATTCCCTCGGATAAATCAAAGAGCGGTTGTGAATTGAATTGCGATTCAAACTCGTTAATAGTTTGTGATCCTATTTCCACCGCAACAAAGCCATTCCAAGCTCTCATGACCTCTTATCTAGCCCAAAAACACCATTCTAAACACATCTCATGTTGAACATGTTTTCATTTGGGGAGTGGAAGATGGAGATTTTGACCTATGCTGAAAAATGACCTATAATTCAACTTTCCGAAAATACCCCTGGATTGCCAAGACCAAAACTTGAGTTCCACAAATCTTCTTGAGGACTTCTAGTACTAAAGTTAAAGCTAAGATCAAGCCCTGCAATTCGTATGTTGGCCAAGAATCCATTTTAAAACACCTTCATGGGCAAAAGTTGCTTAGAAGTCAAGTGACTTTCACAGATAAATTTCAGTGTCCTCTGATGACCCATAACTTGCAAGAACCATAACTTGAGTTCCACAAATCTTCTTAAAGACTTCTAGTACTAAAATTAAAGCTATTGAAAATATCTACAAGTTTCAGTTTGACCAAGAATCCATTTGAAACTTGCATTTTGACTTATCTAGCTTGGAAGTTAAGCCTAAATTAGGGGATTTTACACTGAAACCCTAATTTGGCAACCCCTCCTACTCTTGGTTCTCTTTGATTTATCCTTGGAACAACACAACACTTGTATCAACGTATCAATTCATGAATCCCACATCCTTCAATTAAGCCTTGATGCTCTTCAATCACTCAGTTGACCTAGGGTTGACCCAGATGAAACCCTAGTTGACTGCACTTCAACTGTGGCTCTTGTACTTGAATCCATGACTTGTCTCATATTCAATATGACCCTCTAGGCATTTCATAAGATTTTTACACATTCCATATCCTCAATTCATAGCTCATTGATGACCCTGAATACACCTCAAATTAGGAGAGAAGTCCACTGGTTGACCTTCAAACTTCTCAAAGCTTCAACCCCTTCCTAGATGACTTGGATGGTCTTAAGCTTGAATAAAAACCCTTGATGTGCTTCTTTAGATAAGAATGGCACTTGATCCCTTGTTATATGACTTGTTATGCTATGCTATGCAAATGATTATATTATGTACATGATGTACTATGCAAATGACAATACAATTGAAACATAAACCAGGTGAAATAGGTTGAGCAAATTTTAGGGTGCAACACTTACTTCCTCTTATAGATTAACTAGGCTGATGCACTTTTGTACGGTGTAAGTTTGTTTTCTGACTCTTCAATCAAGAATTCAGATTAACTTGTTGCCCTGCATCGCATTGCTCCATCTGTTACTTAGTTGCAGGAGTTGATGAGAAGGTATAGCCTGAGAACATTAAGCACACTTGAACAACACATGTTTTCGTTGCACGATTGGCTGGAGGCTTCAATGTTGCCGAATACATCGTTTCTCGTCAAAATGACAACTTTGACCGAGAGGTAGCAAACTTGACTTCTTTTGAGTTTTGCTCACAAATTCTGGTGCCATAAATTCAGGAAGTTACGCTCGAAACAGTTGTACCGATGATGTCGTTCAGAACAATTCTGCCAAAGGTTGTGCACTGCAGAGTTTCCGCTACTTTTGTGCATAATCTGTTTCTCCTTCTTTGATTTAACTTATGAGCTAACATAAATAATGGCCCTTACTATGTTGCAGGTTCTGAAGTAGAATTTGCAGCGGTTATGCATTTCAAATAGAGCTTTGTCGATGACAGACTTCACGGCGTGGGAGAGAGAAGAACTTTTGCAAACTCCCTGCTTTCCCCATAATTTCCTGCTTTGTGAACCTTCCTGCTTCACCTTATTATCGATGATATAGTCTGGAAGCTTGCGGTTTGGTGATACATGTTGGCCGGTTTTTCATAGGATCGTCCTTCTAGTGTGGGCAAACTTAATGTAATAAGAAAAAAAGTTGAGTTTATCATATTTCTTAGTTCTTAGATGACCTTGACTTACTGAGTCCATAATCATGATTCCAAAATATGGATTTCAAACTTTTTGTATGGTGACTTATCTATCTGGTTTTATATAGGTTGCAAAGGCGAACGGAATGGCGTGGAGGAATTTACAAAGACTCAGATGTCGGTGGAGCTCAAGGTGCCACCGCACCAGTCAGTCACATAAACATTCCCGGAGAAGAAAACAAGTTCTAGATGAAGTGAAGAGGCTTCAAGACCTGCTAGTCTTAGGCGCGCTGTCTGGTGGTACCGTGACGGGGAGCGTGATTGAAATCCTCTTGGTAGGCTGAACCTTTGTTCAAAACTTCTTCTAACTCTACTCTTCAATCCAACTCTGTTACGACATTCTTATTATCGGGTTATGCTTGCAGATTGTGGTGTTTCGACCGAAATCGACGGTGGAGGTTAAAGCTTTGAGGTGACAAGAGTAGTGCGGACGGCTCTGTAGGACTGATCATGCGGCATGGTGCTGTTTAAGGGGCTCTTGAGGAAGCAAGCCACTATCAGTTTATCATGTTCTTGCTGTTTCCAAGGTTTATGCGTAAAACAGACCTGCGAAGAATGGATAGTTATTCCAACGTCCATTCAAGGCTACAGAATAAATCCCAAACCTTCTTGTTGTATTCTATCAGTGAGCATTTTGTGAAGAAATTTGTAATAGGAGCTTCCCTTGTAGCCACCGTGAGACTTTGTAACATGTGGACCTATCTTCAAGTAGTTTAGGTCTTAATACTTATAATAAGCATGTAACCAGATGAAGCCCTTTGGTTTTTTTGTAATAAAGGCGTTGAACCTTGAACTAGATTTATAATGAATTTCTTAATTTTGTCAAGCTGTTGAATTAATGGTTCCAAGTTTGTGAATTGTAATCCTGTGCTGTAGTGAACGAAGTTTACATCTTGAATGAACCAACAATTAAAAACTTATACCAAAACTTCTAGTGGATTGGCTTTAGCTACTTGGTGATTCTTTGTCAACAATTTGCATCCACAGCAGTCACATGCTGGTGGTTTCACTTGGTATTAAAGAAAAGTGCACTTAGCTGAAATCCTTAAGTGGGTTTGCCACTTCTTTGAATGTGCATAATGTCCTTGTGGATGGCATGGATAGCCTTTGAAAAAAAAGATTTCGTTTGTTCTTTGGCTTGGATCGTTAACTTGAATTTGTAATAAAATCTCATATAGCCTTTGAATGAATTTAAGGACGCGAACTTCCAATTCAACTCTTCTTGAGTCCACAACTTATATGATACTCAAAATATGAGATCGAGGTCTCGAACTTTGGGGAATTCCTTGGATAAGTTGGGATTTTAACCGGGCTTTTAGAGTACACTTAAATATTGCTGACCGAGAGAATCAATACTCTTATCTTCGAAATTGTGCACCTGCATAAACTTGTTAATGATAACCAAACACACACAAAAGAAAATAAAGATTAACAAACAAGGAGGTGGAATCTTAAGGTCAAAAATTAGGGTGTGACAGATGCCCCTATTTAAGTTTCTTCTATCCGGAGATATGGAGATTGGGATCTTCGTCTCGACGTGATAGGAGAGACTTAAATACAAACATTGCACGGATTTTTGGCCCTAAGATACCACCGAATGCATATGATATGCAAGACAAAGGATCCTATGGAGAAATGATGCCATAGGTAAGAGACCGAACACGACATGTGGGAAACGTAGGCTCAACAAAGTGAGACTCCACGGGGAAAGATTAACAACCACAAAGTGTCTATAAATATGTCGTGGAGAAATTGCGAGAAAAATCCACTTGAAGAACCTACTGGATAGGTCAAAGTAATTGATTAAAGACATCCTCTGTAGGAATCAACTGTTAAGATTTGTAAATTTAATTGAGGATACTTTTGCCGAAGTGTGTACTGTTAAAATTTGTAAGGAATCTACTGTCGAGATTTTGTGTTAAGGTTGCTGGAGAAATACTTCTGACGAAGTCCTCTGGAAATCTACTGCCGAGATTATCCAAGAAATGAAATTGAAATACCTACTGTCGAGGTCTGCTGGTAATCTACTGCCGAGATTAGACGGGAAATAGAACTACCTACTGCCGAGGTCTACTGGTAATCTACTGCCGAGATTAGCCAGGAAATAAAAGGAATCTCTGAAATAAACCTCCCCGAGCGTCATGGTCTGGATGCCATGAGCTGGTCTCGGTTCTTGAAATAACTTCCCCATGCTTCATGGTATGTTTGTTATGAACGGGTCTCAGTTTCTACCCAAAATGATGAAAACTCGCGAGAGCATCTTCACAGGGGATTGAAAATTTGTAGATTGTAGATGTTGTAGAACTTCTTGGCTGTGAGCCATAATGTATTGTAAATTGTAGAATTTTGTAGATTGTAATTTGTAATGTATTGGAGATTGTAAAACTTCACCAGGGATCTTCAGGAGAGATGCGAGCCGGTTGAATTGTAATGTATGTCTTCTCAAATAAAGGGAGACTAATGTGATGAACTTCCTCGACTTCTCTGGAGAGATGTCACTTGACGGAAATAAACTTGTGTGATGAACTCCCTGGGGAATACATTTCTGTGGAGCATCCTAGCTGTTGTAAAATGTGTGAATTCTCGAATAAGGAGAAATATCTGTAAGGTTTTCCATTTACCAAGTTGATAATCACTGGGGATGGACAAACTGTCTTGTGGAGATTGTCATGTGTTGTTTTGAATAGAGTCTTGGTCAAAACGAGTTGCTCAAATAAAGAGATTTCCTATAGAATTGTTGATAAAGTCTTATAATATTGTTGGAGAAAAATCCATCTTTAATAGTTATCTTCATAAAGACCCTTCCTGGGGAGTAAAGTGAAAAATAAATGCACATTGAATCCAGGATTCAAAAAGTCTGGAGATGTCCACAATGTGATTGCCACAGACCGAAATTCAATTCAGGAAATATTTGAAGAGAAACTGTCAAATAAGACCTGACCATTGAGGTATGAACTCAAATGGGATGTACTAAAACAACTGTCTTCCACGAGGATCGAACTTTGTGGGGAAATAGAAATATGAAGCTTTTTCTGCCTAGGGCTGACAACTCTAATTGGAAGGAGAAGACGCGCCCAACCACTCGGGGATAACCACAACCAAAGTGACAGAACAAACAAACAAACACAAAGATGCAAAAATGCATATGCCATGCTATCTATCTATATGATATGCGTATGCTTATGCTGACAAAACAAACGAACAAAGGAAAACGAAAATGAAAAGAACATCTCGAAGCAAGCATCCGACCAATCTTCGAAGATAGAAGTACCACTGGGGAATAGGTGGAGAACAAAATATGGAGCCATAATCCTGCTTCAGAGCTTCAAAAACTTCTCTTAGAGAACATTCCACTTGGGGATGTAACATCTTGATAAGTCTGAAAGATCGTCCTGTTGAAGAAGAGAATAAAGATCTACCAGGGGTGGATCAAACTCGTATTCTGAGAACTCCATGGATAAATATCTGCTTCACTGGAGAGATTCTTACTGGAGTTCGTAGATGGAAATACCCGAGCTGAGGTTTCATAGGGGATAAAATAAATATCCACCTCAAAGGGGGAAGCCTGGATAGCATAACTGTTGAATATGTCGGAGTCGAAGCTTCATGGGGATGAAATAAACATCCGCTTTGCTGGAGGAGATCAACGTTATGCAGAATCCTCTGAGGAAATGAAATACGTCTGCTTCACTGGGAAGGTGAAGTCAAAGGGGGGTTCACTGAGGTTTAAAATATTATCTACTTCATTGGGGATGTGAAGTTAAACAGATCACTGAGAATTCCGCATCAAAAAGCTTCGTCGAAGAATTGTCATGACCACCAGAAGTAAAATTTACCAGGGACGTGAAGAATATTGTAAGAACAAGGTAATTCTGTCTTGATGAACTGCGTAATAGTCGCCAATTGAACAATAGGTGTTGTGAATGGATAAGATAATCTTTAATTCTTGAATGCCCTAAGCCATATGGTGATGAGAAGAAGTCGTTCTAAGAGGATTTTACAGAAAACATGGCATCCCATTGTTTTCAAACTCTCTGGAGAGATTCGCCGAACCTCGACGTAACTGGCCCTGATTGATGGTACTATGACCGGGTCTTCAAAAATAGCTCTTAGGAAGTCAAATTTGCACAGAATAACCACTTGGAAATAACCTGCCCCAGGTCAGCAGAGTCTTCAAATTTCATCATCAATGCCCGCTATGATATCAAGCGAATTTAGCAAGTAAAAAATGTTAATTTCGAAACTATTAATGAAACACACGTTTGTCTTGAAGTTTTGAAAAAGATATCATAATAACTTGTGACAAAATCACTAGTTAAGATATAAATTAATTTTTATAAAGCCAACGAAAATCGAGCATAACTCAATAGGAGTCAGGAAACGTTATCTCACCGAGTATGCTTTCGAAGTAAACCTTACTTCAATTAGGACTTTGAGGTTTTATCAGAGTTTAGTTTACGATTTGTAAAACACAGGCATAAGGGTCAGAACGTATTTGTACCCACCCATTTTTTAAAAGATGTTCACTATTTTTTGAAAGTTTGAGTGTTCAATCGAGCTGATTGAAAATTGCCCCAGGTTAAAAATGAGGTTGAAAATAGTTAAAAAGTAATTAACCACTTTATGTCTTTGGTGTTTAAGAGGTTTGAAACAATGCCTTACATCATCAGTAGGTTTTATTCGAAAGCATACATCAAGAGACCTTGCGTTTTACTTCGTCATCCTCCTTCCAATTCTTCACCGAAGTGAGGAAAAAAATGGATAAAGTTGGCATTATAAAATTATGAAGAAAATTTTAAGAGTGAAACGAATGGATTTCTTCAAGACAAACACTTGTTGTATTAATTATTCAAAATAACATGTTTTTACATGCCAATTATGCTTTTAATCAATAAAACACATAAGCAAACGAAGTAAATAGCTGATGAGCCCTTCTCAGTATCAGCGTAACGGGGTTCCATTCAAAACTGGTCTTTCTCCTTTGAAGGTTAGCACTTCCTCATCAATCATTTCTTGGACTTTCTCTTGGAAATTTTGCACTCTTCAATCGAATGCCCCAACACTCCATCATGAAATTCACAGCTGGTGTTTAGGTTGAACCACGGTGGGTGAGACTTCATGATTCTAGTCTTTCTGGGTGTCATTACCGAGTTTCTAGCAAAATAAGACCATAGTTGACTGTAAGTCAAAGGGATGAGATCAAACCAACGAGTTTCTTCTTTTGGAGTACTCAGAGGCATCTTCTGATTCTGAAACTGTCTTCGAACCCTTCGATTCTGATGTTGATGTGGAGATGTCAACCTTCGCTTATGAGGTAGTCGCTGCTTGCGCTGAGCAGGCGCTGCATACTGATGTTGAGGACGAGGTACTGGAACTGGATCTGGCAGAATTTGAGAGGAATCCCAAACTGCATTAAAATCAACGCTTCTTTCCTCTAGGGAATCATCAGCTAAAAATTCTTCATTAGCTTGGCTGTTTGAGTCATCTCGGATTCTTCCACTTTTGAGTGCATTCTCAATGTTTGCTCCGACTTCCACAATTTTGGAGAAATCTAATGGCACAACTTCTACCATCCTAACATAATAAGAGTCTGACAGTGTTCTTAGAAACATCTTGGTTAAATCTTTCTCTGGAAGTGGTGGACGAACTTGGGCTGCCAACTCTTTCCATCGCTGAGCATATTCCCTGAAAGATTCATCATCATTCTTACTCATTCCTTCTAGTTGATCACTATCTGGAGCCATGTCCAAATTATAATTGTATTGCTTCACGAAAGCATCAGCTAAGTTTCTCCAAGATTGAATACAGTTCCTTTGTAGCTTCATATACCATATCAAGGATGCCCTAGATAAGCTTTCTTGAAAGTAGTGCATCATCAATTTGTCGTTGTCAATATAAGCAGCCTTCTTTCGACAAAACATCGCCAAATGATATCTTGGACAACTAACACCCTTGTACATTTCAAAGACAGGCATCTTGAACTTCGGAGGAATGATTACACCTGGAACCAGACATAGGTCACGAGCATCAAGATCCGATGCATTAGCTTCTTTCACTATTTTCAATTGTTCTTTAAGATCACAGAATTCTTTCTCCATTGCTATGAATCCAGGATCATCCATCTTCATCTTAGTATGAACATTCGGAAGATTAGGTACAGGCTGTGGAAACTGGGAAATTCTTCCATCAGCTTGATTAACCAAGCTATCTTTCATAGGCTGAGGTTGTGTAGAAACATCCACTTGTTGAACATTATCAGAGGGAAGATCAAATAACGGATTAGTCACAATTCTAAAGCCAATCATGGGATCCATATCCTTCGTTCTCTTTACTATCCTTCGGTAGTACTTCAATCTTGGTCAGATGGTCGAGATGTCAGCTGATAGACAAGGACAGAAGATCGGATGAGCCACAGAAGAGGAGAGACACATGCATATGCAAAATGCTAAATGAAGGATGCTAATGCAAGAATGCAGAATGTAGAAAATGAAAGGTTTCATGGAACTCAAGTTCTTATAAACGTTATGGAATACCAAATAAAATTCATGTATTTTTTTACTATTTTATTTTTTTATTGGATTACAAGGAAACAACCTTATAAGAGTCCTTACTTAATAGCTAAATAAAAGCTAATAAAGCCCTAAGGAAGTCCTTCATCGTGCTTGTTGATTTGCTGTCTATTTGGATCTTTCTTGAATATGAGTCATCCATGATCGTCTTCTAAGGAGTAATAGAGGAAAATAAATCCTCTATCTCTTGTTGGAAAATAAGGAAGGAAGTTCTTGTTCTTTGGATCAAAAATATTTTGAATTTCTGATGACCTTCAAAGATAAGGGAATCCTCTTTTGTATTTGACTTTTGAGTTTTCTTCAATATGAGCTCCTACTTTCTTAGGTCATCCAAGTTAGGACTCTTAAAAGAATATTTCAAAATATTTTTCTTTTGTAATCCCTATTGGTTCTATAATGTTTATAAATAAACTCGGGATTCCATGAAACCAATGTAATATGATGCTTTATGAATGCAACAAACACAAGTAAACACATAGATGCAAAGAGATAAATAAACAAAGGGGGACCCTAGGTTTGCAACGAGCATGGAGCCAAAGGGTATACCCATTCCCAAAGGACACGAACTAAAGGTGGATAGTACCTGCAGAACAAGGTTCTAAAGAGGTTCCCAAAGTCATCAGCCCATCTTTCGGATATTATCAACTTCCCAAGTACTCAGTGGTTAATAATATTCTCAAGAGAACTTCTTTTGAGTATAGCATCGCGTAGCACTATTTCGGCTGTACTCCCTCATAGTCCCGCACTACATCCTAATAAAGGCCAAAGTGGGGTTAAGGTAACTATGGTCCTCAATATCATAGGCTCCAACATCGAATATAGTGCATGTTTTCACGATTAAGAACTCATTCAACAATACAACTTTCGAGAGGGCCTCAATTGAGTGTGATTTTCAAGTCAGCTTGGTCGGGATTCCACCCCCTATAAGCCTCTTTGAACATATCATTATCCTATCTTAAGTTCACTCAAGTACGGGTGTAGGACTTTGTCTCACCACTCAAGAGCATTAACCCAAAGGAAATAAACAAGCAAGTAAACAATTATACAAGTAGAAACAAGATAGGGAAACCCACTGAGTGTATTCCCCAGTGAAGTCGCCATTTCTGTCGCGGTGAAAATTTGGATACCGAACTATTGATTAGTTTGAATCTTATATTCATTTTGAAACCGAACTTTGATTTGTCCAAAGGAAGGGATAAAGATCGAAATTCCCACAATGCAATGCAAATGCAAGGTTTAGAGAGTTTTAGGTTCGGGGGTTGGTTAAACTTAGGGAAGGTACTAGCATCCTAAGTTTCTGTAGTACTCTACAGGAACCTCTTGTTTTATATTTGTTTATTGCTAAGGTTATCTGCTTAAAGGTTGAAAGAACTAGGGGTTTATTTTCTAAGTATACTCGATAAGATATCGCATCTTATGCCTACATATCCTTACGGGAGTGGAATCGGAGTATTTTGTAGTTCCCCCTAAAGGGTTTGAGGAGTTCTTTGACTGTGGTCAAAGTTCCTACGGGTTTAGGGTAGTTGATTGATTGAGTTTAGGAGAAAAGACGAGTTATCATTTTAAGGGAGATTTAACCGCCACAAGTTGTAGGAAAATGGTCTTTGCATCGTCTTAAGAGAAGGGCTCAAGTGCTCGGATATTGATCGACGAGTATGCCTCTATCTCTCTTAAGGCAAAGTTCCTACGGTATCGATTGTATTGATGTGGGGTGGAGATTCTATCTCGCTTAAGGTGATTAACATCTATTTCTCTATTGTGTTTGAATATTGTTGTTGAATTGATTATTTGTTTCTATGTTGTAAAGATAAAGACAAAGGTCCTCCTATGGGGTAGGATCTGTCCTAAAAGGGATCGACTTGAATGGGATCAAGGATCAAGTGGGAGTATGATGCAAATGATATGCACTACACACAAGTGTTGACTCATGTGTAGGTTTTTCTTTTGGACGGAATGCAATGCGATGCAATAAAGATAAACTGCGATGAAGGTAAATTGTGAAAATGTAAAAGAATACACAACGCATGAAAGCGCTAAGTGTGTGAATGTGAATTGTGAGTGCAAAGTGGGGCGCAAGCGTGCACGATGGATGATCGAGTTTTACGATATTGGTTCATTTTAGACGAAATTGATTTAATTTAAAAGAAGAGGTTGTATTATCTTTGTTTTAAGAAAAGGCGCTGAATAGGATTATATGAATTGGTTTTAGGATAAGGTTATATTAGTTATGATTATAGGTCGACTAATTTTCAATAAAAGTCGGAGTGAAATTGTTTTTAAAGGAAAAGGGTATCTGATTATTTTTAGTGAGATTGATTTTATATGAACTGATTTTAAGAGAAAAAGGTTGGATTTATTTAGGGGTTATATTTGTTTTAGGTGAGGTTGATTTTAAGAAAAAAGTTAATTTTTTATGAAAGGGTTTAGACGATAAGTTAATTAAATTCCTAGTTGGAAATGATAAATAGTGACTTGTTAAAGAAAAAAAAAGTTTTATTACCAATTAAATTACGAGAAAGATTTTCTTATTAAAAAAAGTTTTTAGTCATTATATACAAGCTATTTAAATTGAGAAAAAAAGGTTTTTTATTTATAAAAAGGATTTATTTAGTTTTTATTTATAAATAAAAGGCCACCTAAAATTATTAATTAATTGAAAAAGAAAAGTATATTAAAAGATTAACAGAAAGTTTATATTAAATTAATGGATTAAATAAAGGGATTAAATTTAAGATATCATTATCTTGATTTTAAATAAAAAGTTGATTAAAACTAAATTAGTTGATTAATAAAAGGATTTGCTAATATTAAAAAGGTGATAAAGGTTAGTTAATTAAATTAGGGTCATTAATTATTAATTAAATGAGTTGATTAGTGGTTTAGAAATGATTAAACGGTAATTAAGGGATTAAAAAGGGGGCACGTGTAATCGAGTGCGGTAGGCGTATGCGGGTGTATCGTGGGGTTACGGTAGGGCGTTCAATACGGGCCGTGAGATGGTGATCAGAGTGCATCGAAGGGTGATGTGTGTGCGGGTGTACAATAGTTGTGTGGGTGAGCACATACATGATTAAATACAAAACAAAAAAAGCAAAATCTCTAAGGTTCCAAATCAACCCTCCCTCTCCGTCTCCGTTCGATCCCTCTCCCTTCGTCTTCCTCTTTTCTCGCTTCACCGTGTTCTCCATCTTCGTTCTCCTTCTTTTGCTCTTCGTCTTCCCTTCTTCTCTCGTTTCTTCTTTCTTTCTTCTTCTCCGCCTTCTTTCCACGATCTGTTCTTCTCCTTCTTTCCGATTCTGCTTCTTTGGATTCCTCAATGTCCTAACAAACTCTCACAAACAAAACAAAACATCAAGCATAAATGGGAAACGTCAATTGAAAGGAGTTTACACATGATGAACGACGAGGAAGTCTCGCCGGTGACTTTGTGGTGATTTCGCGAGGATTATGACGGCGTGCATGACTTGAAGGGGATGGCGATGATTCCGGCTGTGGACGGTTTACGAAGATGGTTGAAGTTTAAGTTCTTCGAAGGGTTTCGCAATGGGCCTCAAGATAAGTTTCTTATCAAACTTCGATTACGAAATTAGGGTTTGAAAATGGGGATTTTGGGGTTTTTGGATTTTTGGTCAACTGTTGTATGTTTGTGGTGAATTCCCCCTTTCAATGTGCTCGGTCTCTTGATTTTAAAGGGTAGAATTCCTTGGAGCAGAGATTTCATGGCCAATAAAGTCATTTCCAAATCTGTTCTAGCATGTTCGAACATGTTTTTATTCATTTCCAAAATTGGTTTAATGTTGCTGATTGCATCTAAATGCCTTCATAACTTGTCTGATCATGTTGGGAACTCATAAATTCTATTTGTTGCTTGCAGGATTAATGCGTTTGTGCCTTGCTGTTGGTTTATTGATAATGATTCTTATGTCTTGTTTCCAGATTTGTGTTAAGCCAATTGGGAAAGAAAATTGTTCGTGCATTTTGGATGTCGGCTGCTGCTAAATGACTTCTCAAATTAAGTTGGTAAGCCTTCAACATCAATCTAAAAGGGGAACTTGAGTTTGTGAGCTCTGAATCGAATAATTGTCTTCTTCTTTTCCCTTGATTTTGTCATGAATTTTTGATTGCATTTTGATTGATGATACCAATGCTCTTTCCTGTTTTACAGCCAGGTCATGCAGAGACTTTTACAGCAATTGTATCGGAGCTGAGAGCTTGTTTGCAAATCTTTCTCCATCTATTTTGGCCTTACTTCCTCTTACAAATTGACTAGGCTGATGCACTTTTGTACGGTGTAAGTTTGTCTTCTGACTCTTCAATCAAGAATTCATATTAACTTGTTGCCCTGCATTGCATTGCTCCATCTGTTACTTGGTTGCAGGAGTTGATGAGAAGGTATAGCCTGAGAACATTAAGCAAACTTGAACAACACATGTTTCCGTCGGACGATTGGCTGGAGGCTTCAATGTTGTCGAATACATCGTGTCTCGTCAAAATGACAACTTTGACCGAGAGGTATCAAACTTGACTTCCTTTGAGCTTTGCTCACAAATTCTGGTGCCGTAAATTCAGGAAGTTACGCTCGAAACAGTTGCACCGATGATGTCGTTCGAAACAATTCTGCCAAAGGTTGTGCACTGCAGAGTTTCTGCTACTTTTGTGCATAATTTGGTTCTCCTTCTTTGATTTAACTTATGAGCTAATATAAATAATGGCCCTTACTGTGTTGCAGGTTATGAAGTAGAATTTGCAGCGGTTATGCATTTCAAACAGAGCTTTGTCGATGACAGACTTCACGGCGTGGGAGAGAGAAGAACTTTGGCAAACTCCCTGCTTCCCCCATAATTTCCTGCTTTGTGAACCTTTCTGCTTCACCTTATTATCGATGATATAGTCTGGAAGCTTGCGGTCCGGTGATACATGTTGGCCGGTTGTTTCATAGGATCGTCCTTCTAGTGTGGGCAAACTTAATGTAATAAGAAATAAAGTTGAGTTTATCATATTTCTTAGTGCTTGGATGACCTTGACTTACTGAGTCCATAATCATGATTCCAAAATATGGATTTCAAACTTTCTGTAAGGTGACTTATCTATCTGGTTTTATACAGGTTGCAAAGGCGAACGGAATGGCGTTGAGGAATTTACGAAGACTCAGATGTCGGTGGAGCTCAAGGTGCCACCACACCAGTCAGTCACGTAAACATTCCCAGAGAAGAAAACGAGTTCTGGCTGAAGTGAAAAGGCTTCAAGACCTGCTAGTCTTAGGCGCGCTGTCTGGCGGTACCGTGAGGGGGAGCGTGATTGAAATCCTCTTGGTAAGCTGAACCTTTGTTCAAAACTTCTTCTAACTCTACTCTTCAATCCAACTCTGTTACGGAATTCTTATTATCGGGTTATGCTTGCAGATTGTGGTGTTTCGACCGAAATCGACGGTGGAGGTTAAAGCTTTGAGGTGACAAGAGTAGTGCGGACGGCTCCGTAGGACTGATCATGCGGCATGGTGCTATTGAAGGGGCTCTTGAGGAAGCAAGCCACTATCAGTTTATCATGTTCTTGCTGTTTCCAAGGTTTATGCGTAAAACAGACCCACAAAGAATGGATAGTTATTCCAGCGTACATTCAAGGCTACGGAATAAATCCCAAACCTTCCTGTTGTATTCTATCAGTGAGCATTTCGTGAAGAAACTTTGTAATAGGAGCTTCCCTTGTAGCCACCGTGAGACTTTGTAACATGTGGACCTATCTTCAAGTAGTTTAGGTCTTAATACTTATAATAAGCATGTAACCAGATGAAGCCCTTTGATTTTTTTTGTAATAAAGGCGCTGAACCTTGAACTAGAATTATAATGAATTTCTTAATTTTGTCAAGCTGTTGAATTAATGGTTCCAAGTTTGTGAATTGTGATCCCGCGCTGTAGTGAACGAAGTTTACATCTTGAATGAACCAACAATTTAAAACTTATACCGAAACTTCTAGTGGGTTGGCTTTAGCTACTTGGTGATTCTTTGTCAACAATTTGCATCCACAGCGGTCACATGCTGGTGGTTTCACTTGGTATTAAAGAAAAGTGCACTTAGCTGAAATCCTTAAGTGGGTTTGCCACTTCTTTGAATGTGCATAATGTCCTTGTGGATGGCATGGATAGGCTTTGAAAAAAAAAGATTCTGTTTGTTCTTTGGCTTGAAGCGTTAACTTGAATTTGTAATAAAATCTCATATAGCCTTTGAATGAATCTAAGGACGCGAACTTCCAATTCAACTCTTCTTGAGTCCACAACTTATATGATACTCAAAATATGCGACCGAGGTCTCGAACTTTGGGGAATTCCTTGGATAAGTTGGGGTTTTAACCGGGCTTTTAGAGTACACTTAAATATTGCTGACCGAGAGAATCAATACTCTTATCTTCGAAATTATGCACCTGCATAAACTTGTTAATGATAACCAAACACACACAAAAGAAAATAAAGATTAACAAACAAGGAGGTGGAATCTTAAGGTCAAAAATTAGGGTGTGACACACGCGTGTCGAAGAAATCATGATTAAACAATCAAGAACATCAACACAATATCCAAAACATCTCACTCAAATGCATCATACTGATCCATGAAGATTCAAAGTGAAATGATACCCAAAACAAGCTCAAAAACAGTAAACATGACATTCTGGTTCAGTGTTAATTGGTTAACACATATGGTTAACCGATTAACCAGTTAAAAATGTTTGAAAATCTGAAAATTCGCAATGGTTAATCGATTAACCAGTTCGCACTGCAACTGGTTAACCGATTAACACTGTACCAGAGGCAGAAAACAGCAGTTCAAAAGCACTTTTCAGCAATTAATCACTTCTCCAATAATCCAGATGATCACATAATCAATTATGCATAAATTAACACCAGAAAACAGTGATCCAACAGCATGTAAACACATTCAAACAGCAAGATCATAAATCACATGGATCAAAATTAACCAAATTAATCAAATATGAAGATCAACATGATGATTATGCAAATAAGCTCAAAAACAGAATCGAATCTAGAATTTCCAACCTATAAAGCGGAGATTTACTTTGGTAAATGTTGATTCAACTTCAATTGAGCAGATCCAAGCAAGAAATCTGGAATTCCTTCAAGATCCAAATGAGTTCTTGTAGTAGAAATGAAGATCCACCAAAATTAAGCAAGAATTATCCAAATAAGCTCCTCTAGATCAACTTCAAAATTCAGATCCACAATAGCACGAAATTTGAATGGATAATTTGAGACAATAAGGATGAAGGATGAAGGTTTTAGCTCTAGAATTTAATGATTCCAATGGAGAATCAAAGAATTCAAGGTGAGAAGAGCTTTAGTGGAGTTTGGGAGATGGAAAAGTTGAGAGCAAAATTCAAAGAGTGAGTTTGAATTCTGAAAATGAAATGGAATTATGAGGATTGTGTGTGTGAGGTTTGGAGCAAATCATTTAAATATGCTCTTGGTTAGGATCCAAATGTGGTTTAGAGTGTGGTTTGTAAAAATTGGAATGGGATTAGTAATGGGAAATTGGAGGGAACTTTAATTAATTTGAAAATTAACCAAAATTCAAAGTGGTTCTAGATCCTTCCTTTGGTGTAAAATAAATTTCTCAAGTGATCAAAATGGACCCCAAAGTGACCTCTATGAAAATTCACGTGCAGAGGCAAAATTTGTCTTGGTTAATAGGTTAACCATATGGGTTAATCGATTAACACCTTTAAAAATTCAAATTTGACCTGATTTTGACTTGGTTAATAGATTAACCATTTGGTTAATCGATTAACACCTTTAAAATTTGAATTTGGCGCCTTTTGGAGGGAAATCTGCACATTTGTCCGTTTTCTTCTGTTCTAAGCCCTGTTCAGCCTCTGAAACTTGCTCTTGAATACTATAACTACGACAATGCTTGAGATAGCCTGAATACTGCCTTTTGATCTGAAAATATCCTGCAAAATTAAATAAAATCTACCGCTCCATTGCTGGGCAAAATAAATGCCGAAGCCTCTGATGCTCGTTGTTCGGTCTCTTGCAATAAAAGGAACCTTGAGCCACAGGAAAACCTTGATCCCCTACCTCATGAACAAATGTTATGATATACAGAAATGCACAAATGCAACGAAACATAAGGCAAGTAAAGAAAGAGGTTGGTCAAATTTTGGGGTACAACAGTTGCCCCTATTCAAACAACTTGGACCTGAAAGGATGAAAAGCGAACGACTTTCAAACTTTCAAGGTAAAAGACGGTTGAATACCAAAGAAACCGGAAATTTGCCAACCGCAAAAAGAAACAGTAACTGAACACACTGTTGTGGAGAGATAAAGGTAAAATAGACGCATCCATCAAAATCACCATCTGCCGGGGTCTGGATACCGCGCGGGCGAGAGAAGATTTTGTAATCTTCCAAGGTCTGGATACCCTACAGGAAAAACGAGTGAACTAGTGGGAGCCGGGGCCTGGATACCACACGGGCTCAAGAAAACAAACAAACATCAGCCAGGGTCTGGATACCGCACATGCTAATGGAAAAATCCGATGTGAGTCGGGGTCTGGATACCACACAGGCTCAAGAACGTCATTAACCGGGGTCTGGATACCACACAGGTTAATGAAAATAAATCGGTGCGAGTCGGGGTCTGGATACCACACGAGCTCAGGAATGTCATTAGCTGGGGTCTGGATACCACACGGGTTAATGAAAATAAACCGGTGCGAGCCGGGGTCTGGATACCACACGGGCTCAATAAATCATCACTAGCCAGGGTCTGGATACCGCACATGCTAACAGAATAATCTGATGTGAGCCGGGGTCTGGATACCACACGGGCTCAAAAAATAACCAACATCATCCAGGGTCTAGATACCGCACATGCTAACGGAATAATCCGATGTGAGCCGGGGTCTGGATACCACACGGGCTCAAGAAATAACCAACATCATCCAGGGTCTGGATACCGCAAATGCCAATGAAATAAACCGGTGTGAGACGGGGTCTGGATACCACACGAGCTCAGGAACGTCATTAACCGAGGTCTGGATACCACACGGGTTAATGAAAATAAACCGGTGCGAGCCGGGGTCTGGATACCACACGAGCTCAGGAACGTCATTAATCGGGGTCTGGATACCACACGGGTTAATGAAAATAAACCTGTGCGAGCTGGGGTCTGGATACCGCACGAGCTCAGAAACGTCATTAACCGGGGTCTGGATACCACACGGGTCAATGAAAATAAATTGGTGCGAGCTGGGGTCTGGATACCGCACGAGCTCAGGAACTACATTAACCGGGGTCTGGATACCATACGGGTTAATAAAAATAAACCGGTGCGAGCCGGGGTCTGGATACCGCACGAGCTCAGGAACGTCATTAATCGGGGTTTGGATACCACACGGGTTAATGAAAATAAACCGATGCGAGCCGGGGTCTGGATACCACACGGGCTCAATAAAGCATCACTAGCCAGGGTATGGATACCGCACGGGCTAACTGAAATAACCGGAGGAAGCTGGAGTCTAGATACCGCACGAGCTAACTGAAATAACCGGAGGAAGCCGGGGTCTGGATACCGCACAGGCTTGAGCCAACAAAATCAGTATGCCAGAAATACACCTGAAAGCAAGAGATAACAACCTGGCGTATGTTTCAAATGCATATGTTTGAAAATGGTGTAATGCTCCATACGAAATGGAAATGCTACACGTTTGGTGGATGCTATGCACAATGCAAAATGCAACGGCACCAAATAAGAAAAATAAATGTTGACAAGACAAAGCCAACTCCGTCGGGGAGAAATAACACGTGCCAAGTACGATTAGACTTAAGCTGGGAAAAACAAGCCATGGATGGCCTCCAGGAACAAAAATTTCCGGGGTAACATTGTTCTGACGAGAACAAAAATCCACTCCACTGGGGATTAACTCAAAACCTGCTGAGGAAAACGCCCTGAAAGGCCTTCCAGAGTACAACTCTTCTAGGGAATAGACGACCTGACTGGGGAAAGAAACCCAACCAACTGTAATAAAATCCAACCTAATAGGGAAATCAACGACTCTACAGGGGATAACAATCAACCACTGAGATTAATTTCTCTTCACCGTGGAAATTAGCCCTGAATGGCCTCCTATGACACCGAAATCCTTCTAGGGTACAAAACACACATCTGGGAGCAACTCCGCTTTTCTGAAGATAAAAAAAACCAACCTACCTGGGAGTACTCAGCTGGGGATATCCAAACAAGATTTATCGAAGAACTATCCCAAACTCTCTCCACTGAGGATAGAGAATAGCAATCAACCCTAATCTGCGGGGAAGAAATAACTGTTCTGGTGACTTCTCTGGGGAATTAAGCAAGACGGAAAACAACCTCGACCTCTGCTTGGGGACAAAATTACCACTTTAAGCTCTGAGTGGATACAAAATCACAAATCTGGACTCTGTGGGGAAAAAAATCCTGAACTTACTCCACGGTTGGGAATAAAACGCCACACTCGCCTGGTGGAGAGAAATCCAGTCTCGACTTGCTGGGAAGTAAATGCGTACCTACAATCTACTGGGGATACGGGCGCCTACCTGACCTGCACGGGGTATATCAATCTCGACCCTCCGGGGATGACTTACTCTGCCGAATAAACCAATCTTGAATTGTCGAGGCATGAGTTCATACAGACATTCTGCTAGGGATACATGTACACACTCAACCGCACACTCAAACCACTTGGATGACTTCTTTGACAGTTCAGTTGCTTAGGCTCTGACCCGGAATACATGGCCGAATCCATGAGTCCATGTTGCAATCACTGTCACCTTCTTCATTTGATACATCGCTAATCTGCTCAAAGATCACCCCACCGCTGGTGAATGATAACGCGAAATCGTATATATATATATATATATATATATATATATATATATATATATATATATATATATATATATATATATATATATATATATATATATATATATATATATATATATATATATATATATATATATATATATATATATATATATATATATATATATATATATATATATATATATATATATATATATATATATATATATATATATATATATATATATATATATTGACGCATAATTCAACTAATATTTGACTGGTTTCATTCCGATTTCGGGTTTTTTCCATGTTATTGTCTGATATTTTGCAGGTATTTGAAGATCATGTCTAAACGAAGCAATATGAAGAAAAGAAGCAATTACAGATGAAATATGGACGAAAACCAGATGAAAACAACATGAAAAACACATAATGCGCATTTTGCTGCTGTGACGACCGTCACACCTGCATGACGACCATCACACAGGTGACGACCGTCACACGCCATGACGACCGTCATGCAGGCAAAAACGCATAGCTTCAATTGAACGTGCAAATACCAGTTCCAAGTCCCAAATAATGGACCACTACTCCCTAATTTTTCTGCCTCCAAGTCCACCTTCTTCAAATTACAACCGTTAGAATTTTTACCTCTATAAAAAGGGAAGGAGGGGAGCTGAGAAAGGGAGCCACATTCAGACAACGAAGTGCTGCCCAAATTTATTTCCAGAGCAAAAGTTTAGTTTCATTCTTTCTGTTTTTGTTTCCTTTCCTTATTCCTGTATTCCATTTTCTAAAATATTCATTTGTGCGCTCTATTGGTTTGAAGACATAATCATGCCGACATCGTTGGGATTTGGCCAAAAGCCAATTGGATACGTTACAGGTTTTTCATTATTTCGTTAATTGTAACTTTAATTCTCAGTAATATGAATGTTCTAAGTTTCTTTTTTTATTTATGTTTTACCTTTCCCAAATCCATGTCTAGCTAAATCAGAGTAATCGATATGTAATAATAATTCATACGGGATTTGATAATAACCGGTTGAAAACTTTCTTTTTCAAAAGTTGTTTATGGTCTGAGTGTTTAAACTTATTTACTGAATAAACGTTCGTCGCGAAAGCGAGAACTTATTTAAAAGTAGTTTTGCCACGACAGTGGGAAATTAATTAAGGTACGAACCAACAAGCGACAGCTGCGGCTAGGACCAGATAGTAAACACTAGGCATTTGTTTTAATAACAGCGAAAGCACTTTAAAATAGATTAGAACTTAGAGATTTCCAAAAATTAGTTTTAACCCCGAATGGGACAGCGAAAGCGTATATTCGGCCCTTAGAATTATGACTAGCGTCAACAACCATCGTGAGACGAAAGTCTTCAGATCACTATTTTCTGCTTAAATAAATTCTGAAAAATATTTCATATACCGGTAACTTATCAAATCCCCGAAGAAAATAATTATTGCATATCGATTCACGTAATTATAATTCAAGTAACGTTTTTAGTTCCCTTTAGTGATAGAAATTATTCCCTTAAACATTATCTACCTAGCTAAACATAGTAACTCCCGAGAACACTAGTTTGATTACGAGTCCTTGTGGGATCGATATCTTTTATTACTACGCGATAGACTGTGCACTTGCAGTTAAGTTGTATTAGACATAGAAAGTCGCGATCAAGTTTTTGGCGCCGTTGCCGGGGACCCGTTTAGTCAATAGTGTAACCTTCTGTTACGCCGTATAGACTAGGTTAACAATTTTATTTTCCCTTTACTGGTTCTGTCAATTGTATGCCAAGTAATCGCCCACAAGGCGATATCTTAAAACCTTCAGTCGCAGAACTAGAGCGCTTCTTACATTTAAGAAGCCGCATCATTGAGTACCAACTAAAACATAACATTCCCGATCCTCTCACTCACATTCCCAAATCCGAAAAAGAATCAAAGATGGCTGAAGGACCTCAAAACAAACCACTGAAGGCATACGCTACACCCTCTCAGATGGAGCCTAGAAGTAGCATTGCTGCCCCAGCTATTACTCGAAACGATTTTGAGCTGAAACCGTCACTGCTGTCAGCTGTACAACAAAACCAATTCTCAGGAAATGCAACTGAAGATCCAAACGAACATTTAACGAAGTTTGTACAACACGCAGACACAGTGAAAGCAAATGGAGTAACTCCAGACGCAATAAGACTTCGTCTTTTCCCTTTCTCTCTTAGAGACAGAGCGTGGATATGGTTACAATCCTTACCATCCAACTCCGTTACAACGTGGGAACAGTTGAAGAACGTCTTCTTAGCGAGATATTTTCCGCCAAGCAAAACTGCTATGCTTAGAGCTCAAATCAACGGATTTCGACAAAAAGATATTGAATCTCTTTACGAAGCATGGGAACGATTCAACGATATGATGAGAACATGTCCTTACCATGGTTTAGAAGACTGGGTGACGATCCATACTTTCTATAATGGGCTTTTATACAACACCAGATTAACGGTAGACACCGCCGTGGGCGGTGCACTTATGGATAAGCCATACGACGAAGCCTATCAACTAATCGAAAACATGTCTCAGAACCACTGCCAATAGGGAGGTGAACGCATTCCAACAGAGAAACCCGCAGCGAAAGGTGGGATGTACGAGATCAGCAGCCTTGAAAAGTTCAACGCTAAAGTAGAAGCTCTAGCACAGAAAATTGACAGTCTGACCGTTAATCCCACTGCAACCGTCGCTGCCGTAACTCCAAACTGCGAGTTATGCGGAATCACCACTCATAATGCGCCCGAATGCCCATTGCTGGCCGAAATCCCACCAGACCAAGTAAATTATGCTCAAGGAAATCCTTACGCAAATACCTACAACCCAGGTTGGCGAAATCATCCAAACTTTTCTTACAAAAGCGATAATGCATTGCAGATGCCTGCTGCTCCGCCAGGATATCAGAAACCAGCTGCTGCCCAGACTGCACCTAGGAAATCAAACCTAGAGTTGATGATGGAAAAATTCATAGCTACTCAAGCTTAAACAAACAAAGAATTCCTGAATCAAAACATACACACTAGCGAGCAAATCAAACAGCTTACCGAAAAAGTAGACGCTTTAGCCACCCACAACAAAATGTTAGAAACACAGATATCACAAGTGGCTCAACAACAAGCATGTGCTGCTGAACCCGCTGGCACATTTCCTGGACAACCCGAACAAAATCCAAAAGGTCAAGCAAATGTTGTCATATTAAGAAGCGGAAAAGAATTGGACGAACCGATCGATCCGAGAACCGAAAACTCAGCCATGCAACAAAAACCAACTGAACAAGCAGAAAAGGAATTCGAGTTAGAGAAGAAGGAAGACAACGAGAAGGAGGACACCGCAAGTGAAAAAACTCAAGCACCTCCAGTGCCATATAAACCACCTATCCCTTATCCTCAAAGATTAATAAACTCCAAAACTTCAGGACAGTTTAAGAAATTTGTAGAGCTCCTTAAACAGTTGAATATCACTATTCCTTTTACAGAAGTGATAACTCAAATGCCGTCATACGCTAAATTTCTCAAAGAAATCCTGTCAAATAAGAGAAAGATCGAGGATAACGAAACAGTTACACTTACTGTAGAGTGTAGCGCTATTATTCAAAACCGCATGCCTCCTAAATTAAAAGACCCAGGTAGTTTCTCCATACCTTGCGTCATAGAAAAGTTCGTAATAGACAAAGCTCTATGCGATTTAGGAGCCAGTATCAGTGTTATGCCTTTATCTATATGCAAAAAGCTGAATATGGGAGACCTAAGACCAACCAAAATGTCCGTACAATTAGCTGACCGATCAGTCAAATACCCCGTCGGAATACTGGAAAACGTTCCAGTACGCATAGGACAATTCTACATTCCAACCGACTTCATAATCATGGACATCAAAGAGGACTCTGTTACCCCAATTATCCTAGGAAGATCGTTCCTAGCTACAGTCGGAGCTATTATAGACGTAAAGAAAGGAAGGCTAACATTCGAAGTAGGAGAAGAAAAGATAGAGTTCATTCTCACCAAGTTCTTACAAGCACCAGCCATAGACGATACCTGCTATTTAGTATATGTAATTGACGAATGCATAAGAGAACTTGAAAATGAAGAGACCACGTATTCATAAATAATAAAGATTCAAATACCCGATATTTCTGAAGACGATGATTGGCGTAAACCGTATAAAGACGAAAATCTAAGCGAAAGCTTAGCACTAACCCCAAACCATATGCCAGGTCCAAAGAACCCATCTTTAGAACTTAAAACACTACCCAAAAACCTTAGACATGAATTCTTAGACGATGAACTAAAAAGACCAGTGATAGTCAACGCCGACTTAGGACAATTAGAAACCGTAAAGCTACTAGAAGTCCTAAAGAAGTACCCCACCGCGTTAGGCTATAACATAAGCGATCTAAAAGGTATAAGCCCTTCGATCTGTATGCATCGAATTACAATAGAGGAAGACTGTAAAACCTCTAGAGAGCATCAGAGGAGACCGAACCCCATCCTAAGCACTGTAGTCAGAGACGAAGTAAAGAAATTGTTAGATGCAGGAATCATCTATCCAATCTCTGATAGTGAATGGGTCAGCCCAGTTCATGTCGTACCTAAGAAAGGAGGAGTCACAGTAGTTAAGAACGAAAAAGGCGAATCAATAACAAAACGAGTTGTGACTGGAAGCAGAATGTGCATTGATTATAGAAAGCTTAACAAAGCCACACGAAAAGATCACTTCCCCTTACCCTTCATAGACCAAATGTTAGAAAGATTAGCCAAACATTCATATTTCTGCTATCTAGATGGCTATTCAGGATTTTTTCAAATTCCCATTCATCCTGATGACCAAGAGAAGACTACATTCACATGTCCTTATGGTACTTTTGCCTACCGCCGAATGCCATTCGGACTTTGTAATGCTCCAGCAACCTTCCAAAGATGCATGATGGCAATCTTCGCATATTTCATAGACGACATCATGGAAGTATTTATGGACGATTTCTCAGTATGTGGACAAAGTTTTGAAGGATGCCTACAAAACTTAGAAATGGTATTAGAACGTTGTGTAAAAGTGAACCTCGTCCTAAATTGGGAAAAATGCCATTTTATGGTCCGACAAGGAATAGTTCTAGGACATGTCATATCAAATAAAGGAATCGAGGTCGACAAAGCTAAAATAGAGATTATAAAAGATCTCCAACCTCCAAAATCTGTACGAGAAATACGGAGTTTTCTAGGACATGCCGGTTTCTACCGAAGATTTATAAAAGATTTTTCAAAAATCACAAAACCTTTGACCGACCTGTTGATGAAAGATGATGAGTTCGTCTTTGACGACGACTGTCTAAAAGCATTCGAAACATTAAAATCAGCCCTTATCACTGCACCGATTATGCAACCACCCGATTGGCGACTGCCGTTCAAAATCATGTGCGATGCTAATGATTATGTTGTAGGCGCAGTTCTAGGACAAAGGAAGGACAAGAAACTCCATGCCATCTACTATGCCAGTAGAACCTTAGATCCTGCCCAAATGAACTATGCTACAACAGAAAAGGAACTTCTAGCAGTTATATTTGCGCTTGACAAATTCCGTTCTTACTTAGTAGGAGCAAAAATTATCATATACACAGACCACGCTGCTATTAGGTACCTAATAAGCAAAAAGGATGCCAAACCAAGATTATTGAGATGGATCCTGTTATTGCAAGAGTTTGACTTAGAAATCAAAGATAAGAAAGGAACCGAGAACGTTGTTGCAGATCACTTATCCCGAATAGAAGGCATCAAACATGAACCAGTACCGATAAATGACGATTTTCCGTACGAACATCTAATAGCCAAATTAGAAAGTGACATGCCTAACTTAATCTCGGAAGATCCAGAACTCGAAAAAGCCGTAGAAGCCATCTATGTCCAAGTCACTTTACCTTGGTATGCTGACATCGTTAGTTACCTAGCTGCAGGCGTGCTTCCACCGGATCTCACTTATCAGCAAAAGAAGAAATTCTTTCACGATCTGAAACACTACTATTGGGACGAACCTCTACTCTTCAAGAGAGGGGCCGACAACATATATCGTCGCTGTGTCCCAGAGGAAGAAACAGAAAATATCATTTCCCAATGCCATTCAGCACCATATGGTGGTCATGCCAGTACATCCAAGACGTGCGCTAAGATTCTCCAAGCCGACCTATTTTGGCCTAACCTATGGAAAGACGTTCACATTGCTGTGCTAAAATGTGATCGATGCCAACGAACTGGCAACATCTCACGACGCGATGAAATGCCTCAGAAAGGAATCTTAGAGGTAGAAATCTTTGACGTATGAGGAATAGATTTCATAGGACCCTTCCCGTCTTCTTTTGGTAATAACTATATACTCGTCGCTGTAGACTATGTGTCTAAATGGATAGAAGCCATTGCTGCTCCAACAAATGACGCACGAGTAGTAATCAAACTCTTCAAAAACACAATCTTTCCTAGATTCGGTGTACCCAGACTCGTCATTAGTGACGGCGGATCACACTTCATATTGTGAATCTTTGACAAACTTCTTTCTAAATATGGAGTCCGACACCGAGTAACTACACCTTATCATCCGCAAACTAGCAGACAAGTAGAGGTCTCAAACAGGGAAATAAAACAAATATTGGAAAAGACTGTCACTACCTCAAGGAAAAATATGTCATCAAAGCTAAATGAAGCTTTATGGGCTTATAGGACCGCTTTTAAGACACCAATAGGTACTACACCCTACAAATTAGTTTACGATAAACCATGTCATCTCCCTGTAGAATTAGAGCATAAGGCCTTCTGGGCCATTAAGACACTTAATTTCAACTACACCGAGGCAGGAGAAAAACGAATCTTGAACTTACACGAATTAGAAGAACTTCGATTGGACGCTTACGAAAATGCCCGTATCTATAAAGAACGAACTAAAAGATGGCATGATAAACGTTCGGTCAAGAAACAATTCAGTGTGGGAGACATCGTACTTCTATTTAATTCAAGATTAAAACTCTTCCCAGGTAAACTAAAATCTAGGTGGTCTGGACCTTTTAAAGTGACTAAAGTACTTCAAAGTGGAGCTGTTGAAATTACCGATAAGACGAACGCACCGTTTATCGTAAACGGGCAACGTCTAAAACATTATAATAAGAACGAAAACAACTCTCAAGTCAGCAGTATAACATTGCTTGAGCTTCCTGCTCAAACACCCTAATAGCTTGTCACCAAGCTATCGTCAGGCTTTAGACGTTAAAAACATCGCTTACTGGGAGGCAACCCAATTTTCCCGTATTTCCCTCTTTACTGTATTTCATTCTCAATTTTATTTAAAAGCTTACTTTGAAATTTTAACAAACATTCTAAACTTAAAATTGCTACTATTTTTACTATATTTTATTTTATTTTATTTTTCTCTTTTATTCAAACTTTGTTTTTACCATATTTTGTTTCTAAAAATCCTGACTTCAAATTTCTGTTCTAAACTTTTCAGGATTTTAAAAAGCCTTCAAACCTTCCTCCTGTTTTTCTCCGACTAACCTGCGAGTATGGCCGCGTACGACTTCACAAAGGTTCATTTTTGAGGATTAGCTTAAAAGGCAAGATTTGCAGCATTAACTGAGAGGGACATAGCCTTAACACTGTATTATGATAAGTCTACTATGGAGAAACTAGGAATTACTGATAGCATCCAATACCTGTTTAATCAATTAGGCTGGGAGAACACCTCCTTGAAAACCCGTTTTGCTACCTATAAGGACCTCACCTACGAATTCCTTAGTTCCTTCAGGTACTTACCCAACTATGGTTTTGGATCCAACACAGAGCTGATCACCTTTAGGATGTTTGGAATGGACCAAACCCATAGCCGTGTGTCATTAGCTAACCTCCTAGGATTTCCTAGCAGACCACATGTGTTCATCAGTGCCGAAGATGACGATCTTGATTTTGAACTCAACCAGTTCGGGGAAGAATCACAGGAGACTATTACCCTGACCCAAATAGCATGTATAATGTTGAGATTCATAACCCAACTTTCAGATACTTTCATAAGATCCTGGCTCACACCCTTTTCGGAAAAGAAGAAAATATTACTACAGTATCTAAAGAAGAGTTATTTATCATGTTCTGTGCTTCTCAGGGCCGTACAGTGAATGTCGTACCTTTTATGATGAGATCCTTCCTACGCCTCACTCAGGACCCACAATCACATATTCTAATAGGAGGCCTTGTGACAATGATTGCCCATGAGCTTGGCCTTAGATTCCACCTAAATGCAAGCACTAGTTTTGGCACCATCCGACCCATGAATATCCAGTTTTGCTTTAACAGGCGCATTTTAAGAACCATGGGACCTAGACCTTACGAGTACCTCATCAATGACAAACCTGTCCAGCTATTCACATTGCCAAATCATCAGATGACAAGTATCCATAACAAGGACAACTGGGTTTATGAATTGGATGAGCCTATGGGACCTCCTTCACCTCAATCAACACCACAGAATTACATGTACGACAGTGATCACATCTCTGAAGCACATGATTATATGTACTATGAGGATGCTATATCAGAAGCTGAGGTAGACCCTGAGACCCCTCCGCATTACAACACCTATCCTGAGCCCATTCCTGAGGAAACCACTGACAAAATGGATAATGTTCTGCACCGATTAGACAACGTTGACGCAGCTCTGACCACCGTAAGAGAAGAAATCACAAGCATACACAGCGAACTCGCAGTCTTCATGGACTTAGTTTGTGACCAGCTCGACTACTACGCCCGGAAGTTTGACGAATTGAAGGCGCAAAAGAACTAAAATTTTAGCTTTAGTTTAGTTTAATTTTTTCTGTTTTCCGTTCGTTTTCAATTATTTTGATTTTCGCATTGTTTAATTTCCCTTATGTATTACATTACAAACAAGCATTTTAATTACATGCTATTTCAATTTTATTCTTTATTCATTGATTCTGTTTTTACGTTATCCTATGTTTCTTGGCCGATATAATACATTGCCATATCAATCCTAGGCCTTAAAACCATTGCAAGAACACCCCCATAGCAAAATTCTGCATTCTGCAAATTTTGCTGGTGTGACGACCGTCACAGAAGCCTGACGCCCGTCACACGGGTGACGACCGTCATAGATGCGTGACGACCGTCACGAGTCCAAAACTGTTATCTGCTATAACAGAGGTTGCATTTTCTCTCCCACTCCCATCTATTCAACTTCCAATCATCACAAACTCAAACCCCACTCCCAACTCTCGTTTTCCCTCCTTGCTCCATATCTTCCAACTCCCATTTCAACTTCCTAATCCACTTCTGTGACATTTTTCACTCCACAGAACCAACTCAATCCACATTTCCTCAGCATCCTCTAGCCATGGCGAGAAACAACGAAACCTCAGACCTCAGCAACATCATGTTCAGCGACGGCGACTCTGGCGAGAAACAGAGAGCCAACTATATCGCCTTCCATCAACGGTCGCTACAGTCGACCCACTATCCGCATATCCCATCCCTCACGGAGCTCGGCCTCCTTGACGGCGTCACTTGGATGCTCCAAAGAGCCGGCATTTGGCACCTCTGCACAAATCCGCAGCCGACGTACGAACAACTCACCCTCGAGTTCCTCAGTTCGTTCAGTTACTTCACTTCCAGCGGCGACCTCAGCCAACATTCTGGCGCCGCCTGCTTCCGTATGTTCGGCACAAACTACCAACTCAACCAAAATCAGATTGCCGACATCCTACATTTCCCTCGCGGCGACGATGCTCATCGCCGCCTTACTGACCAGTTTCAGCACGAAGCCTTTGTGCTCTGGTACCAATTGACCGGAATCAATGCCGACGACTGAGATTCTCTGCATGCAACACACATCCACAACCCGACCATCCGGTATTTCCACCGAGCACTGAGCAACACCATCTTCGCACGGGATAGCAACCATAAGGTTAACTCAAAAGAACTCTTCTTTCTCCGTTGTGTGTTCCATTCCGAGCCAATCAACGCCGCTCCGTTCCTCCTGGCCCACATTCAGGCCAACTGCAACTGTGGCTCTAAGCCGTTTTACTTTGGCGGGATTGTTACCTCCATTGCACTCGGGCTGAACCTCGGTGACCGACTCCAGCATCTCCATTTAGTTCCCTCGGTATTTCTCGACACCGACCATTGCCGAGCTTCTCACCTCATCCGTTCCAGGGCCGATGGCAAGTACCACCCGGTCGTGCGTGGCAAAACCGTCAGAAGTATCATCATGCCATCACGTACCAGGATGCACCCACAGGATCGTGCCAACTGGCTTTTTGACCTCAATGCCCCTGCTGTTACCGCTGCTCCAACTCAGACCCACACCCAAGGTTCTGGTGACAAAATGCAAGATGAGTTGGACAGAACTGAGCAACCGGAGGCATCACAACCACTTCCTTCTGAAGGCACATCCTACCGTCGTCGTCGCCACCGTCTAGAGCCCGACTATTCTGAAGAAGACCTCCGTCGATCCCTCGACCAGCAAGCACAGATACTCGCTATGATGCAGCAACAGAATCAATGAGCAGAGCAGTTCGAAGCTTGGCATCGGACCCAAATGCAACAACTCCAAACTGGCCAGGAGAGTATCACTGAAAACTTGGCGAATCTTACCTTGCAGTTCGAAGGACTCCGAGATTATGCCTATCATACCGGAGCACTGAACTTTGAGGCCCGAGTCGACCAAGCCAGAGGCAGAGGACGAGACAGAGGACGTGGCTGAGGCAGAGGCCGTGATTAGTTATTTCTTTCCTTATTTGTTTACTATATTTTCAGTTTCTTGTATTTTCATTTCCCTTGTATTTCCCTCTCGCATTCTTTCAAATCAGTGGGGACACTGATTGAGATAGTGTGGGAGCGGAGCGTTTATTTCCCATTCCCTTGTACTTTTAATCCAGTAATTTCAATTCGAACAATTTCCCGTTTTAGCAAATAAAAGCTCTTTTATATATCTTCTTCCGTTACGCAAACATCCCCACTTTATTCGACATAAACAAAAAAAAATTTCCTTCATTCCTCAAAAGCAAAAGCATCACGAGAATGCGCCAAAGTTCAAACCAAGTTTTGAAACTCCGAGAGGAAAATTCTAACAAAACCAGTACCGTCCTGACACCTTAGACCTCCGGTTTATGCGAGTCAGTTTCACTACCTACGTGTACCAAAGTTTCAAGTTCCTACGCAAACTCAGCCCCAAGTAGTTTATACAAGCATTCAGCACCATCCTAAACACTTTTAAGCGAGCGACCAATGCAAATAGGTGTATGATCTCCAAAAATATGAAAAATCATGAAAAGAAAGCCATATAGCCCAAGTATAGAGACATGTTCCTTCTAAGTTAGGTGCTCCTCACCCGAGCATTTAGCCCAACGGTACAAAAACTCATTGAAAAATCAATGGTATAAGCTTATGAGCAATGAAAAAGATCAAAACAGAAATGAGATCATATTCACTAACAGGTTGACTTGCCATGAAAGTGTATGGACAACGGGCTTAATGTGATTGTGCTAGACCAAACAGGGTGAACTTGACGCGAGAACCTTGATACCAAGCTACAGTAGCATGACTGGGACCGATTTGCATAAAAAGGAGACCTCCGAAGACTTGTAGTCCAGTGTCGTCGCCGTACTCGTTTTGTTCCTACTAAGAATCCCAGTTTTTCCCATCTTTCTGAATGAGGAAGCTGCCTCGTGCTTGCCTACTTTTTTCCTGTTTTACTTGAGGACAAGCAAAGGTTCAAGCTTAGGGGAGTTTGATAACGCGAAATCGTATATATATATATATTGACGCATAATTCAACTAATGTTTGACTGGTTTCAATCCGATTTCGGGTTTTTTCCATGTTATTTGTCTGATATTTTGCAGGTATTTAAAGATCATGTCTAAACTAAGAAATATGAAGAAAAGAAGCAATTACAGATTAAATATGGACGAAAACCAGATGAAAACAACATGAAAAACACAGAATGCGCATTTTGCTGCTGTGACGACCGTCACACCTGCATGACGACCGTCACACGGGTGACGACCGTCACACGGGTGACGACCGTCACACGCCATGACGACCGTCATGCAGGCAAAAACGCATAGCTTCAATTGAACGTGCAAATACCAGTTCCAAGTCCCAAATAATGGACCACTACTCCCTAATTTTTCTGCCTCCAAGCCCACCTTCTTCAAATTACAACCGTTAGAATTTTTACCTCTATAAAAAGGGAAGGAGGGGAGCTAAGAAAGGGAGCCGCATTCAGACAACGAAGTGCTGCCCAAATTTATTTCCAGAGCAAAAATTTAGTTTCATTCTTTCTGTTTTTGTTTCCTTTCCTTATTCCTGTATTCCATTTTCTAAAATATTCATTTGTGCCCTCTATTGGTTTGAAGACATAATCCTGTCGACATCGTTGGGATTTGGCCAAAAGCCAATTGGATACGTTACAGGTTTTTCATTATTTCGTTAATTGTAACTTTAATTCTCAGTAATATGAATGTTCTAAGTTTCTGTTTTTATTTCTGTTTTACCTTTCCCAAATCCATGTCTAGCTAAATCAGAGTAATCGATATGTAATAATAATTCAGACGGGATTTGATAATAACCGGTTGAAAACTTTCTTTTTCAAAAGTTGTTTATGGTCTGAGTGTTTAAACTTATTTACTGAATAAACGTTCGTCGCGAAAGCGAGAACTTATTTAAAAGTAGTTTTGCCACGACAGTGGGAAATTAATTAAGGTACGAACCAACAAGCGACAGCTGCGGCTAGGACCAGATAGTAAACACTAGGCATTTGTTTTAATAACAGCGAAAGCACTTTAAAATAGATTAGAACTTAGAGATTTCCAAAAAGTAGTTTTAACCCCGAATGGGACAGCGAAAGCGTTTATTCGGCCCTTAGAATTATGACTAGCGTCAACAACCATCGTGAGACGAAAGTCTTCAGATCACTATTTTCTGCTTAAATAAATTCTGAAAAATATTTCATATACCGGTAACTTGTCAAATCCCCGAAGAACATAATTATTGCATATCGATTCACGTAATTATAATTCAAGTAACGTTTTTAGTTCCCTTTAGTGATAGAAATTATTCCCTTAAACATTATCTACCTAGGTAAACATAGTAACTCCCGAGAACACTAGTTTGATTACGAGTCCTTGTGGGATCAATATCTTTTATTACTACGCGATAGACTGTGCACTTGCAGTTAAGTTGTATTAGACATAGAAAGTCACGATCAGTGAACTAGACGGGTCCCTTATAGCGTGGCGCGCTCTGTGAGGAGGGAGATGGGTTGTATCCCAATCCGAATTTGTCTTGCTTGTTGGGGATGTTCAGAACTTGACCCCAACCCTGAGATGCCCCAGCTTTCACCACGGCTTGTGCTTCTTTACAGGATGACATGGCAACTTCAGGTACTTTGGCCACAACTGGTGTTTTATCCTTTATCTGTACAGTCTCGAAAGCCTGACATAACGTCTCGTGGATCTCACTGTCAACTTCGACATATTTGAACGAAGACAAATGACTTATCATAATGTCTTCTTCCCCACAGACAGTAACAACACTGCCACCCACCATATATTTCAACTTTTGGTGTAGCGTTTTCTTGGGAAGTACATTCAGTGATGACCTAGTATCCACTAACACGTGCGACATTACAGACCCCCTGCATTCGATAGAGATATGCAGCGCCAGATTATGATTTCGTCCCTTGGGCGTCAAATCCAAATCAGTAAAGCCCAGCCCGTTACCAGCATTAACGTGTGCCACGACACCCTTCAGCTGATTCACAGATATCTCCTGTGGCACATAAGCGGTATTCAGGATTCTTAAAAGAGCATTTATGTGTGCCTCGGAGCACAGCAGCAATGACAGAATAGAGATCTTTGACGGAGTTTGCTGTAAATGATCTACGATCTTGTAGTCACTCTTCCTAATCAAGCGCATGAACTCTTCCGCCTCCTTCAACAAGGACTCTTTCTCACCAGCCTGAGAACTCTCTTCAACCACCACTTTACCTTTATCAGCTTTTTCAGCACTCACCTCAGGAGATGAAAATATTCTTCCACTTCGGGTTATCCCACCGGCACCTACCAGATTGTCGACAGAATCCAACGGTGAACCTTTCAGTTCTTGCTTCTGACCATTATAGTAGACTTCAGCTCCGTAATTCCAAGGAATAGCCTTATTGCTCTCATATGGTACGGGTCCAGCTTTAGTAAAAATGATGGTTGGCGGCCTTGGAGGCACAGAAATAGTAATATTCTTGTATGGAATCGAAATTGTCGCAACTTCATTCTTTTCTTTGTCAACTATTTTCTCCCTTTTCTTCTCTGACACTCTGTCAAATTGTAGAATACCATCATTCATCAGCTTCTGAATATGACTCTTCAACTTCTCGCATCCCTCAGGATGGATCAAACACTTTGCACAAGCTCTATCACAACCTGGAAATACCCCTCCACTCAATAATTTGTCCTTTACAAAACTCAACGGAGTCTTCAACTCTTCGACATCTGCTACCAAATTCAAACCCTCATTCTCAATAATGGCACTAACCTCAGCTGCCCCATGATTAGGCATGGGATTCTGCACGACATTGGGCGCATCATGAGAAAATTTAATGGCTTTACTGTCTATAAGATCTTGCACCTTATGCTTAAATTCTTTACAATTGTCGATGTTGTGTCCAGGAGCACCATAATGAAAATCGCACCGGGCGTTAACATCATACCCTAGAGGTGGTGGGCCAGTTAAAGGAGCCAACGTCCTTTTTTGGACTAACTGCAACTGCATCAAATGTTGTAGCAATTGAGGGTAAGGCATCGGTGGTGCGTTGAAGTGTCTTTTCACAGTCCTTCTGCGATCCGGAAACTGCCTTGGCGCATAATTCTGTTGGTTCTGCTGTTGTTGTTGTGGTTGTGGTATTGCAGGTATGGTAATACTTGCAACCTGAGGTTGCTGTTGACAATATTGACGTTGATTTCTATTTCTTCCCCGGGAACTAGATACTGCATTGGTTTCTCCTTCCCTCTTTTTATTGCCAAAAGTCTTAACTCTTCTAGCTAAGGATCTTTCACCGGCCTGAATTTTACCCAATTTGATTCCGTTCTCGACTCTTTCTCCTGTAATGATTAGATCTGAAAAACTCCCCGACATGTTGCTGATCAACTTCTCGTAATACACCCCTGGTAATGTGGAAACAAATATGTCTATCAACACTCTCTCCATCATAGGCAGTTGCACTCTAGCTGCAAATTCACGCCACCTCTGGGCGTATTCTTTGAAGCATTCATTATTCCTCTGAGATAAGTTCTGCAATTGGACCCTGTTTGATGTTAGATCCTTGTTGTATTGGTAATGCTTAACGAACGCCTCAGCCAAATCCCTCCAGCTTCGGATGTTGACTGGTTCCTGCCCCATGTACCACTCTAGAGACGGACCAGAAAGACTGTCCTGAAAAAAGTGCATAAGCAGCTTCTCATCGTCAGAATAGGCGGACATCTTGCGGTTGTAAGAACGAAGATGAACCCTCGGATAGGTTGTCCCCTTATACTTATCAAAGTCCGGGACTTTGAACTTCAGAGGAACCTTCAAATCTGGAATCATCCCTAAATTTGCCATATCCAACCCCATAGAGTTCTGATTTTCAAAGCTCTTTATCTTTTCCTCGAGCAGCTTAACCCTCCTGTCTGCGTCAAATGGCAGACCAGCACCAACATCCTTCATAAAGAACACATCCTCCTGATTATCTTCCTCCCACTAAGGGCCAATATTCCCATGCAAAGCACACGTAGGTCCGGGAATATGAACTCCCGTCTGATTTCCTCCGCCCGGAGGGATAACAATTGTAGGACCAGTATTAGCATGTGGCGTACCACCATCATTACGAGGAGGAACGACAGCAGTCCCACCGTGAAGCACACCACTCCCGTCAACCCTAGCAATTAACGGTTGCACCAAAGTCCTCAGCTGTTCTTGTCCATTTGCAACACCTTGCATCATATCCATGAACTGGGCCATCCTATCACGGAATTCCTGCATCTCAGCTTGAATCTGATCCATAATCCTGCATTGATTTCCCCGAGTGGTGTAATGATGAGTCGTCTTTAATCCTGAAACAAACTACAAACCATAGAGATAAGGTTAACGGCTCCGAAGCACCTGCGATGCAAAATGCAAAATGATGCAACATGCAGACATGTAAATATGCTTTAGGGAAATTTTCCCCTCGATTATAGTTCCGCGATAACAGTAAGACAATGGAAAGCCAACAGATAAGTATAAAACAAACTCCTCATGAATAAAATGAGAGCTAAGAATCAATGTACAACACAACACTGGATACAACGGAATCAAAATGACCTCATCCAATAGATCTGGTGATGATTAAGATACATCATAACAACAAACTACAAAGAGAGAAAAACATCAAATACGAGGGCGAACCTGGAAATCCTCCAGCAACTCTCTCATCTCTGAATGATCTGGCCTGTCTACCAACCCCTGGATGAGAAACTCTCTCTGGCTGATGACGCTCTGCAAGCTCTGAACATAATCCTCCCAAGCTCTTTCGCCGAATGCTTCCTCAAGCTTGCACCTCTTCACATCTGCTCTTGCCTTATAGTCCTCCAAGGTTGCAAGAGCTTCATTCAATCTACAATTGCTTTCACGTTGGAGTGAGGATTCAGCTACAATCTTCTCATCTCTCCCCTAGATCTGAGCCTTCAACTTAGCAATCTGTTGCCGCAGTCCATCTTCTCGCTCCTTGTTGTTAGTCAGAATGGCATTCCATTGGTCGTTAAAATTGGAGATCTCTACATATGCTCTGTCCAGCTCTTTCTTCTTGTAACTAAGAACATCACTGACTCTCTTCAAATTTAAGTCCACACGCTCTCGAGCACGAATCTCTGCAGTTAGCTTTCTACCCAACTTGTTCACCAATTCAGTTTGTTTCTTAGATGAAAAAGTGGCTTGATTTCTCTCGCTTCGGAGCTGAATAACCTCTTTTTCCAAATCCTTGTTTACCTTATGCAACTCGTCCTTCTCGGCCCATAGTTGATTATATCTCGGAATATCAACAGTAGTTGGCTCCTCAATCATCAAAGGATATAAAGGCTCACAAACTGGAAATGGCGTCAATAATCTCCTAGCTCTCTCCTGAATCCAAACCACATAAGGATCATAAGCTCTAATGTTGCTCTTACCCAAGGAAACCATTCCTCTACGGTGAATCCGGTTCCAGGACTTCTCCACTCTAATCAGGGTCTCATTCTCAAGCAAACCAGTGTAATACAGAGATTCCTGTATTTCCTCTTCCTTTGGAGGTTCCCTCAGAGCATATCCAAACTGCCTCACTGCGAGAGCTGGGTTGTAGTTAATACCTCCTTTCCTTCTAATCAACGGGACATTAGGAAAACCACCACAGCTAAAGATGATTTATGTACCTAACTGATTTCTATCAAACCATACAATGTTCTCAGAAGTCAATCCCATCAGTCTATCTGACCACTTTGAGGTACCTGCAGTATCAACAAAAGGACTGTTCTTGGGAAGGTGACTCACAAACCATCTGTACAAAAGAGGTACACACAAGAAACATTCTTTCCCCTTCGATTCTCATTCTTATAATGCACATAGTGATACATATCTCCCAAAAGTGTAGGTACAGGATTCCTCGAGACAAAGATGTGGAAAGCATCCAAATCCACAAAGTCCGGAATATTTGGAAACAACATATACCATATATGCACAGAGCCAAGATGGCATTAAAGATAATCCAGCAACCATCCTTTGCAAATTGTTGAGCTTTATCAACCAAGAAAGGCAATGGAAACCCAGGCATTTCATTCCTTCTAATCAACTTCCCCTCTAACTCTGAAGCATCTAGATGAAGAGCATTAGCAAGCCTAGTCAGATCAGGCTCGGCTTTGGTATGATAAAAAGGCATCTGGTCCAATATAGGAACTCCTAGCAGCATAGAGAACTCCTCCAAAGTAGGCATCAGCACATAACCCGGGAAAGTGAAACATCTTAACTGTGGGTCATAGAACTGAAGCAAGGTGTGAAGACCTTCCAACTTAAATACGGAAGCTTTGCAGATGCAACCCAGAAGCTTCCCATATGACTTCTTGAAATAATCCCTCACATTACGATCAACAACAAAAATCAAACTGAGCAGAGATCCTATGTCAGGAGTAGGAAACTTGTACACCACAGTCTTCTTTAAACTAGGATCCATGTCAGAAGTGGAATAACTTACCAGAATCAAGAGAAAAATATACACCTACAACATAAATACATGTCAATGTTAAATGCAAATGCAACCGGGGATCAAGATTGCTATGCTGTTGACTGAGATGAAACAGCGCTTTGCTCTGGCGAGAAAATACTACAACACTGATATAAGGACCCACTGCATCAAGGATCAAAAGTTCACCTTGACGAGAAAACCAGGTAGGTTAAAGGTCAATGTTTCCTACATAACCCTCCCCACTCACAGGCATGAACCTATCTCTGACAAGGTCTGGCATCCTATGCGGTCGTCAGCGTCACATGCTTTCGAGAAACAATGATACATTCACCATTTCTGGTTTGGCATCATAGTCTAACGAAGTGGCCTCACTTAGCTGACTCCCAAGTGATTGGTCTCCAGAGTCGACAGTTTTCAGATCTAACATCCTGGTCCTGACAAGCAGTATGCGATGTCTTCAAGGAAAACCTCGTCTGAACGTGAATTTCATGAGGACTAGTGCATGCCAAACATACAGGTCCATCACTACTCCCCACTCTAATGTTATGGTTATACTCAAGCCTGGGTTTTGGCTTATCATTCAATGGAGCAATCCCACCCAATAGCACAGCAATAATGATATATAAAGTGTTGAAAGTAAAATGCAAATGCAGTAAAGTATAAATGCAACACATATACACATATGTACACACCCACAGAAAAAAACAAGCGTTAGGATTGACTCGCATAGGGGATGGGAGAAGTCCCCAACAGAGTCGCCAGATGTCGCATCGCTGCGAAGAGGGGCCGGCAAGGACAGAGGAGTCTCCACCATTTGTTATTTATCCCAAAGAGGGGGAAAGGAAACGATCAGAAAAAACCTATGAAAAGGGGAGAAGACAGGTCATCACAACCAAATCTTGGATTCGAGAGTCTGTTATGCAAGGGGAAGGTATGAGCACCCCTCACGTCTGTCGTACTCGACGGGATCCACGCTTGTTATCTATCTAAAGGGTGTTTATCTATCTATGCTACAGGCCACAGGACAAAAGAAAAGAAAAGAGACACGATAAAGTATCGCCGTTCTATGCTTACGTACTTCTTCGTGCAATGGGAAAGTCAGAGTCAACGTAGTTTGGAAAACTACAGGTGAAGGGTGGGGAAGGTTGCTTGCCAAGACATCGCCGTCTTGTGCCTATGTATCCTCGCCTGGTACGAGAAATCAGAGCAAACGTAGCTTGGGCTGACACGACCACAGGTTTGTTCAAGTGTTTTAATCGAGTAGGGTTAAACCTTAGTTCTAGCAGTTAGGTGTATTGCTGCTCGACCATTTGAGACTTAGGCGTGACCTATTTGCGGTAGAACCAAGAGTTAGCAACACTCTTTTATGAAAAAGGTTTTCCATTAATCCTGAAGGATAAAAAAGTTTGATGTTTTGTTTGTGTTTTTTATGAAGAAAAAGTGAATTGAATTGTGTTTGTAATTCATGTTGCACTAAAGACTATGATTGAGGAGCGAATGCATCGCATATCATCCAAAGGACATACGCTAAACACTCTAGACATTTGAGAGGAGGCCCCCCAAACATCATTTCCCAAATTCTTAAGGCTCGTAGCGTACAACACTCATTATCCTTTATTAGATGTTTTGAAGAAGTTTTGAGATGAGAAGGGAGAAGACACAACTAAGGGGAAACTAACTCAACCCTAATGTTATCATACAATGTTCTCCTATGATTGAGATTGAAAAGGGAAATTCTATCCTAATGTTATCATGCTTGGATTGAACACTTAATGTCTCTCCTACTCCCATAGGGACTAGGAATCTTAAGGGATCATGGCAAAGAAAACCAAGAAGGCACAAGATAAATCAATCTCAAATGGAAGGGAATCAAAGGGATGCAAACATGAAATGCAACACAAAGAAAAAAGGGAGGAAAAAAGTGTGGGGCAGCAACCACCACAAGCACATCTCAACCTCTTAAATGCAAGCAAAGAGATGCAAAACAAAACAAAATGCAAGCAAAAAGATGAACACTCATCACTTTGAACAACAACTACAAAGGTATGCATTCAAGTGGAAATCGAACACGCGTGTTGAAGAAATCATGATTAAACAATCAAGAACAACAATACAATATCCAAAACATCTCACTCAAATGCAACATACAGATCCATGAAGATTCAAAGTGAAATGATACCCAAAACAAGCTCAAAAACAGCAAACAGGACATTCTGGTTCAGTGTTAATCGGTTAACACATATGGTTAACCGATTAACCAGTTAAAAATGTTTGAAAATTCGCACTGGTTAATCGATTAACCAATTTGCACTGCAACTGGTTAACCGATTAATACTGTACCAGAGGCAGAAAACAGCAGCTCAAAAGTACTTTTCAACAATTAATCACTTTTCCAATAATCCAGATGATCACATAATCAATTATGCATAAATTAACACCAGAAAACAGTGATCCAACAGCATGTAAACACATTCAAACAGCAAGATCATAAATCACATGGATCAAAATTAACCAAATTAATCAAATATGAAGATCAACATGATGATTATGCAAATAAGCTCAAAAACAGAGTCAGATCTAGAATTTCCAACCTACAAAGCGGAGATTTACTTTGGTAAATGTTGATTCAACTTCAATTGAGCAGATCCAAGCAAGAAATTCAGAATTCCTTCAAGATCAAAATGAGTTCTTGTAGTAGAAATGAAGATCCACCAAAATTAAGCAAGAATTATCAAAATAAGCTCCTCTAGATCAACTTCAAAATTCAGATCCACAATAGCACGAAATTTGAATGGAGAATTGGAGATAATAAGGATGAAGGATGAAGGTTTTAGCTCTAGAATTCAATGATTTCAATGGAGAATCAAAGAATTCAAGGTGAGAAGAGCTTTAGTGGAGTTTAGGAGATGGAAAAGTTGAGAGCAAAATTCAAAGAGTGAGTTTTCTGAAAATGAAATGGAATTATGAGGATTATGTGTGTGAGGTTTAGAGCAAATCATTTAAATATGCTCTTGGTTAGGATCCAAATGTGGTTTGGAGTGTGGTTTGTGAAAATTGAAATGGATTAGGAATGGGAAATTGGAGGGAACTTTAATTAATTTGAAAATTAACCAAAATTCAAAGTGGTTTTAGATCCTTCCTTTGGTGTAAAATCAATTTCTCAAGTGATCAAAATAGACCCCAAAGTGACCTCTATTGAAAATTCACGTGCAGAGGAAAAATTCGCCTTGGTTAATCGGTTAACCATATGGGTTAATCGATTAACACCTTTAAAAATTCAAATTTGACCTGACTTTGACTTGGTTAATCAGTTAACCATTTGGTTAATCGATTAACACCTTTAAAATTTGAATTTTGGCGCCTTTTGGAGGGAAATCTTCACATTTGTCCGTTTTCTTCCGTTCTAAGCCCTGTTCAGCCTCTGAACTTACTTTGAATACTATAACTGTGAGAATGCTTGAGATAGCCTAAATGCTGCCTTTTGATATGAAAATATCCTGCAAAATAAAATAAAATCGACCGCTCGATCGCTGGGCAAAATAAATGTTGAAGCCTCTAATGCTCGTTGTTTGGTCTCTTGCAACGAAAGGAACCCTGAGCCACAGGAAAACCTTGATCCCCTGCCTCACGAATAAATGTTATGATATGCAGAAATGCACAAATGCAACGAAACATAAGCCAAGTAAAGAAAGAGGTTGGTCAAATATTGGGGTACAACAATCATGAGTCGGTTGATTCTACTTCCTGCCTATCCCGGGTGTTATTCCAACTTTTGGTTGGTAATCCCCAGCGTAAATTTTGTGTGGATGCTATCCCAACTTTTGGTTGGTACAACTTTGTCGACGATTCCAACTTTTGGTTGGTAGTCTTCCTTTCCGGCGATCCTAACTTTTGGTTAGTAGCCTTTGCCCCAACTGTTGTTTGTTGTCATTTCTTGGATATTATCCCAAATTTTGGTTGGTAGTCCTCTTTTGTTTCCTCTACGGAGCCGTTATCACAACTTTTAGTTGGTAGTCTCCGTTGCATTGAGTTCACCTTCAGTCGGCGTTTCGGCGATCCTAACTTTTGGTTAGTAGCCTTTTCTCATAACTTTTGGTTACTACTCTCTCTGGTGATCCTAAATTTTGGTCAGTAGCCTTTATTATCTTTTTTATTGTCATCTTTTTCTATCCCAACGTTTGGTTGGTATCTTGTGTCTATTGGTTATCCAAACTTTTGGTTGGTACCCGCTACCTCTAAGTCCACCTTCGGCTGGCAACCTTTTACATTGCGAATATCCATACAGTTTACAAATTTCTAGGTTCTTTTGGTATTCAATCACCTTTTACCTTGAATGTTTGAAAGCGGTTTCTTTTCATCCCTTCAAGACCAAGTTGTTTGAATAGGGGTAGCTGCAGCACCCTAAAATTTTCCTTTTCGTTTTCTCTAGGATCTTGGCTTATGTTTCTTTGTTCTTTCATATTCATCTTTGCATAGCATAGTTCTAGACAAGCGATCAAGGCATCTTAGCTTATTTCTCAAGATGGGAGGAGCGTGTTTCTTCATCTTCATAGCTCAGTCAAGAGCTCACGTTCAAGTTTGTGGCAATCTCAAGTTCCTAAGGTCTCATGTCAAAGGCATCTCAATGTTCATGGGAATGGGTTCAAGGTTTCAATACATTTTTGGTCTAATTTTTTTAATAAGGAGTTCAAGTTGATAAAGTTTAGCTTCGAGAAAAAAATGGTTTTTTCAAGTCTTTAGGTCATGGTTCTCATGTAAGAGGGTAAGATTATGTAGAGGATGCAAAACTTCTCATATAACCCTTTGACTTACTTTGGAAATGTTAGGATTTCACGAAATCAACGTAATAGAACCCATGGCTTACTTGGTGTAACAAATATTGGTAAACCACTAAGTCGTTGGATGGAAGTACTCTTTGAGTGCATTGCATTGAAGGAAATCATAGGAAAATATACCAAGTGGCATCATTTTGTTATGATACACAAACAGGCCATGTCTGGGGTGAGTGTGATCTAATGATTAAAGGGAAGTATGCCCATGGTCAACAAAGTTCCTTTTTTACAGCAGCAGACTAGAGAGAAGAGTCTGGAAGTTTGAAGTAAACAAGTTTGAAGTTTGGCAGTCTTAAATGGCTGCATTAATGAGTTTAATTTAGAAGAAAATAGTGGTTCATTTCTTTTGATGGAAATTTGGAATATTTGCTTGATGCTGAGCAATTTGAAGGAAAAAGAAATAATATATAATACAAAGCCTTTTACATTAATAATTCACTTGGAATTTTAACTAAATAAGTAATGTGCAATACAAAGTTTTACTATGTAAAAAAAAGGGGGAAGAACATCAAAAATGGTAAAACTATACAGACTAGAGGCTACAAATGTTGTTCGAATTTCAGCCGACTCTAAGGATGACCCTACCAAGGAAGTTGCCAACTTCACATCTCTAGTCACCAAAGCTGCAACAACAATAACACATCATCTCAAGCCAAATGTTTTAATCACGCCCGTCGATAGTTCATTTCAAATTGTTTCACCTCAACCCTTTTTGACTGCATCTTTTCAAATATTGCAACATGCTGCAAAAGTCATTAATCCCCTTCACAAATATTAGAGTCATGTTAGATACTGCAATTTCTAACGTAAACCATGCAATTCAAGAATAACCATCTTATCATGTTATGCAACTCATCATGTCATAAATTCGTGAATTCATGGTCACAGAGCATGTTCAAGCGTAAATTCCAAATCACTTCATCAGTTTGTTTTCAATTAAGAAAAAAGACCGTCAAATTTTAAAACAGGGTATACATTGTGATTCACAGAGAAACAATAGAAAGATATACCAAGTGGAGACCCTGCACTACAGACAAATTGTAGGAAGGACGAATTCAGAATTCGTGCCTACACGTCCCTTCACCTAGAGTGGCGCCTCACCACTTACTTGGGTTTGTACAATCTCTCTCCAACAGTTCCCTCTCTTAACTCACACCAAAGGAAAAGAGAAGAACCATAATTAGACTTTATATAAGCAACACTATTCATCAAGAGAAGAACCCTAACCTGGTTCATCTCAGCAGTCACGCATCAGAAAACAAAAACTCCAAATTTTTTTATAAAAAAAAGGGGGGTTCATTTTTAGAAAGCGCTTTGAGTCTCACGTGGAAACTCAAGGTGGTTTGAGCTAAAAGGCCATTCAGGGGACCTCATTTCACGTAGATAAATAACAAACGCAAAGAATAAGAGGAGAAGAATACAAGAATGAAAGAAGACGAGAGCGAAGGAATTTGAAGCCTAACCTTTGTCGGAGTCGAAAAGAAAACTCGGACTTGCTCCGATCTGGGTAAATATTTTCTTTCCTTAGTTCACTTTAGTATGATAGCTTGGTTCATCTCGTTTGCGGATTCCCTAGAGAATTGCTCGTTTCCTCCAGATTTGGATAGATCTTGGGTTCGTGTGTGGAGTTTTGTTTTTGGGTTAAGTTTTTGAGACATCTGAGCATTGATTTGTACTCAGAGTCTTTGGTTTAAGGGAGGTGGGGTTGAGTTCTTGACTTTACTGGAGAAGATAGCAGCGGTGGCCGCAGGCCACCATCTTCTCCGGCCTCTTTTTTAGGTTTTCGGCCAGGGAGAGAGGACTTACTTTTGGAGAGAGAAACAGATGATGAGAGAGAAGTGGTTTGGGCAAGTTTTTTGGTTAGCGTTGCATTTCAGTTTTTATCACTTTTGTTTGAGGTGGCTTTTTGGACTTCTTCGCCGGTGACAAGTGTCACCGGCCTGCAACTCTTAATTTGATCCAGCGTGTACCAGGTGGCCTTATGGTGTATGTGCGTCCCCTCCCTAATGTCTGATTGAGGGTCAACTTTTTGGCTTGTGGTGTGATCAAGGGTCTAGATCAACACTTAGTTGGAGGTTTGATTTACGGTGTTTGGTACACCCTTTACTTCCCAGCGTGGGCTTCCAGAAGTGGGCCTATGTTTTTTCTTATTCAAATCCCCCGTTCCAGGCCCTTTGGGTTTTCCTTTCTTTTTCCTTGCTGTTTGCACCCCCTCTCCCTTAGTTAGGTAATATATTTAATTAATTAGTTTAGTTTTTATTTAGTATTAATTTAGTAATTAGTTTAGTTTAGGAATTAGATTTTTATTTAATTAGAATTTAGTTAGACTTTATTTAGTTTAATTTTAATTAATATTAGCTTTATATTTAGATTATAGTTTTAATTTAGAATTAGATTAGGATTTAATTTAGGATTATCTTTTGACTAGGATTTTTTATTTTATTTTAATTAACCTTAGTTTTAATCTTAGTCTAGATTAACTAGAATTAGGTGTTAGAAATTAATCTTGACTTTTAACATTATCCTTGATATTAATTGTTAATCAACTTGATATTTTTTGTTTTTGATTTTAATTTCAGTTTCGATTAATTGTCGAGTACGCTTGTTAATATTTCTTTGACGATACTTGTATATATTTTCCCTTGTATATTAATTTAAGTTTAATACTTGAAGTTGTCTGTGATTGCGTTGCTTCGTGTTTACTTGTTGTTTACCCCCTGTATTCACATGATCCCTCAGAATTCCTAGCTCGACTTAATTTCCGATTAAGTTAGAGGAAGGAGAGACATTAGGATTTCAACCCAAGCATGACAACATTAGGTAGATTTCCCTCCTAATCCTGACTTTAGGGCCACTTTGTATGATAACAATTAGGATTCAATTTCCCCTAGACCTTCTATGCGTTCCTCTTTTCTCATCTCAAATTTCTTCAAGACACTTAATAAAGAACGATAAACGTCGTACTCTACGAGCCTTAAGTACACGGGGAATGATGAGTGGGGGGTATCTCCTTGCTTGTCTAGAATGTTTAGCGTATGCCCTTTGGGGATATGTGATGCATTTGCTCTCGTGTCATACTCTTTAGTGCAACGTGAATCTCAAACTAACTCAATCCATTTTACTAAAACTCACAAACAAAATTCAAATCTTTTTATCCTTCAGGATTGCTCTTCAAACTTCATTTTCAGAAAAGAGTACTTTACTTTTCTGTTCTACCGCAAACATGCATCGATCCTAACTGCTGGAATGGAGATTTAACGTCACTCATGAAAAACACTTAACCAACCAGTGGTTTCATTACCCAAACTATGTTTGCTCTGATTTCTCATACTAGATGAGGATACGTAGGCACAAGACGATGATGTCTTGGTGAGCAACCTTCCCCCCATCACCCGTAGTTTCCCGAACTACGTTGACTCTGACTTTCCATTGCACGAGGGAATATGTAGGCATAGGACGATGATATCCTATCGAGTCTCTTCTTTTTCTTTTTCCCTGTTCAGTAGTAGCTTTTAGATGACTTTTCACCCATAGATTACACAACAAGCATGGATCCCGTTGAGTACAACGGGCGTAAGGGGTGCTCATACCTTCCCCTTGCGTAACCGACTCTCGAACCCAAGATTTGGTTGTGATGACCTTGTCTTTTCCCGTTCTTTTAGGTTTTCTTTGATCGTTTCCTTTCCCTCTCTTTGGGATAAATAACGTTCGGTGGCGACTCTTCTGTTTGTTTCCGTCGTCCCCTTTTCGCAGTTACGACAGCTGGCGACTCTGCTGGGGACGTGATTTCCCATGCGAGTCACTCCTAGCGCTTATGTGTTTTATATTTTTGGGTGTGTATATTTGTGTGTATGTATGTTGTACTTTTGTATATTATTGCACTTACATTTCATTTCCGCACTTTATCATTGTTATCATATTGTTGTTGTGTTGTTGGGTAGGGTGTTCGATTGAGAGATAAGCCCAATACCCAAGCTTGAGTATACACATAGTTTTAGTGTGGAGAGTAGTGAGGGCTTGCATGTTTGGCATGCACGAGCCCTCATGCAATTCGTGTCCAGACGAGGTTTCCTTTGAAGACATCCTATCTTGTACATCTTGGATAGTTGAGGGGGTGTTGGATCTGAAAACTAACGACTCTGGAGACTATTTATTAGGAAGTTAGTTAAGACCTCCTTGATTGACCATGATGCCAAACCAGAAGTGGTGAACATATCATTGTTTCTCGACCTGAGAGTCTGTGATACTGACGACCTGCATAGGATGTCGTACCTTTTCAGAGACTAGGTCCTACATGTTAGTGGGAAGGGTTTTCCAAGAAACCTTGAATTTCAACCAACCCGGTTTTCTGTCAAAGCAGATTTTTGGTCCTAAGTGTTTTGGTATTCTGGGTTTCTTATCAGAGTGAAGTTTTGGCTCAACTCAGTCAACGACACAGTAGTTCTGGATGTCTTGATCCCATGTTCACATTTGCATTTTCATATTAACATTTGCATGTATGTGTGATCTCAGGTTCTCGTTTTCCCTTTGATTCTGGTAATCTGATCTGCTATCAACATGGAGCCTGAATTGAAAAACACTATCACCTACAAGTTCCCGCTTTCAGAGTTGAGACCTTTATTTGGTCTTATTTCCATGGCTGGTTCTGGTGTCGTGGAGGATTTCAAAAAAGACTATGGGAAGATTCTGAGTTTCGTTCACAAAGTCACAAGTTATGAACAATGAGCAATCCACACTTTACTGCAGTTCTATGACCCTCAGCTGCACTATTTCACATTCCCTGATTACGTCTTATATCTTACTTTGGAGGAATTCGTTTTTCTGATGGGAGTTCCAGCCTTAGAAGAAATGCCTTTCTTTCATTCTGAAGAGGAACCTGACCTGACGAAGTTAGCCAACGCTCTTTATTTGAGAAAATCTGAATTGGAGAGTAATGTGGCCTGTAGGAATGGAGCTTATGGTTTTCCTTTGTCTTTCTTGGTTGGTAAGGCTCAGTATCTTGGTTGGTCTGGCATTGTGCATATATGGTATTCTTTTGTTTCCCAACATACCATATTTTGTTGATATGGATGCTTTTCACATCTTTGCTTCCAAGAATCACGTGCCTACTATTCTAGGAGATTTGTATCATTCACTGCATTACAAAAATGAAAAGAGGAGAGGGAAGAATTTTTCTTGTTGTGCACAACTCCTTCACAAGTGGTTCATGGATAATCTTCCTCGCATCGGAGCTTTTGTTGATACAAGCGATACGTCTGAATGGTCCGAAAGGCTTATGGGCTTGACATCTAAGAATATTATCTGCCTATCTGGCTTAATCGAGATCTGCTCGGTGTGGAGATCATCTTTAGCTATGGGAGTTTTCCTAATGTACCTCTGATAGGAAGAAGAGGTGGGATTAACTACAACCCTTATCTTGCTATCAAACAGTTTGGTTATGCTTTGAAGGGGCCCAGGAGGAGAAGGAAGTACAGGAATCTCTGTATTTCACAGGTACAACTGATTTTGATACTTTGGCCAGGATAAAGGAAGCCTGGGGAAGAGTTCATAGAAGAGGGAAACTTTCTCTGGGTAAAGGTGATTGCAGAGCTTATGGACCTTATTTGGACTGGATCCAGAATAGGGTGGAGAAAATGTTGCTACCTTTTCCTGTCAAAGAATCTCTGTATCCTTTAGTCGTTGAAGAGCCTACGACAGTTGATATTTAAAGATACAATAAGCTGTGGGTGGAAAAAGAAGAATTGTGTAAGGAGAATGAAGAGCTAAAAAAAGAAGTTAGTCAGTTAAAGAGTGACAAGAATGAAGTTGTTTACTTAGCAAAGATGAAGACGGAAGTTTTGGCTAAGATGGAAAAAGAGTTAGCTGAAGAGATTCGAGTGCGAGGACGAGTCAGTCAAGAATTGAAAAGTACTGATAGTATCCTTAAGCATAAGAAGAAAGAACTCGATAAGGCATACTTGGAAATGTGTAAGTTCTATGATCAGTGGAACGCTGCATTAACTGCTAATAAAGGAAGGGAAGATGAGCTTCGTAGGAAGTTGACAGATTGAAGATACAGCTCAAAGTCAAAGATGGGGAAGTTTCAATGGAATCATCTCACTGGTATGTAAGTGATCGGAAGTTACAAGAAACCCTATCAGCATTTGAGGAGCTCAAGATAAGGGCAGAATTGAAGAAACCGAGACTTGAAGATGCCTTCGGAGATGATGCTTGGGAAGATTATGCTTAAAGCTTGAAAGATGTTATCTGTAGAAGAGACTTGCTCATACAGGAGTTGGTTGCAAAGCCTGAACATCCAAACACAAAGGAGCTTCTAAAGGAAGTTCAGACTCATTACAGTGGCTGAAGAGAGTTATTTGATACAATATTCCTTTAGTTTTTTCTATTGTTCTTATCTTGTATTATGGCCATCATCAGACTTGTTGGATGGGGTCGTAGGATTATTGGCAATTGTATCTCTTGACATTGTTTTATGTACACTAACTTCCATTCTCATTTTATTTATGAGAGAAGACTTGTGATTCTATCTTTTATTCTCCTGTTTTGCTATTTATCCGTGGAACTAGAATCAAAGGGGAAGATCTCCATGAATCATATATACATGCTTGCATTTTGCATTATCATTCTCATTTGCATAACAGGTGTTCTTGGGGCCTTCGATCTTATTTCTGCTTGGTTTTCTTCACCAGTTAGCAGGATAGCAGATCCAATTTTCCATAGATATTCTACAAGAGGGAATCAACGGAGAGTCATGGATCAAGTACAACAAGAGCTGCAGGAGTTCAGAGACAGGATGTCGCAATTCATAGAGATGATGCAAGGTGTGGCCAACGGACCAGAATAATTGATAACTTTGGTTCAACCGCTAATAGCACGGGTAGATGGTAATGCTGTTCTACATGGAGGAACTATTGTTGTCCCTCCTCCATTTGATGGTAGCATTCCCCAGGCCAACGTTGTTCCAACTATTGTTAACCCTCCCGGCAGAGGTCATCAGGGAGGAGTTCATATAGCTGGTGCTGGAGGCGGTGTGGGTGCTGCACACGGAGCTGTAGGTCCCCACTAGGAATAAGATGATCAGGACGATGTATTTTCGATGAGAGACTTAGATATGGGTCTCCCCACAGAAGCTGACAAGAGATTCAAGCTGCTTAAAGAGAAGATGAAAAGCCTCGAGAACCAAAATTATTTAGGACTCGATATGTCGAATCTGGGATTGGTGCCATGGGTCAAGATTCCCCCTAAGTTTAAAGTACCAGATTTTGACAAGTACAAAGGGACGACTTGTCCTAGAGTACACCTCAGGGCTTATTTCCGAAGATGTCAGCATACTCGGATGACGAGAAAATTTTGATGCACTTCTTTCAGAACAGTTTGCACGGTCCTTCTCTGGAATGGTATATGAGTCTGGAAGGGACACATATAAGAAGCTGGAGAGAGTTCAGAGAAGCATTTGCATCACTACCAGTACAACAGTGACTTGGCACCTAATAGAGTGCAATTGCAGAATTTGTCACAAAGAAATAATGAGGGATTCAAGGAGTACGCCCAAAGGTGGCAAGAGTTAGCAGTCAGAGTTCATCCCCCAATGGTGGAACGTGAATTGATTGACATGTCCATGGCGACCTTGAAAGGACTATACTATGAGAAATTGATCGGGTGCATGTATGGAAGCTTCTCAGACTTAGTAATGGCAGGGGAAAGAGTAGAGAATGGAATAAAGACAGGAAAGATACAGAGTGGAGAGGGGCTTTTGTCAGGAGGAATGAGGAAAGCATATGGGAACCCGAAGAAAAGGGAAGGGGACATGAATGTTGTATCAGCCTACATAGGTAGAGACCAAGTGCAACATCAACATCAGTATCAACCTCAGCATCAGCATCAACAACAAGTTGCCAGTATAGCTATTCTGGCTGTACCGCAGCAACAGACTATTGCGCCCCGTCGTTATCAAGATAGAGAAAGGATGACCAACAGGCAGTTAGACATGCCTCATATGCCTTACTCGCAGCTGTTGTAGCATTTGTTACAATTACAACTTATTCAAAAGTGGACTTTGGCGCCACTCACTGGTACGCCTCCACCATGTTATGATGTAAACGCTAGGTGTGATTTCCATTCCGGTGCTCCGGGTCATAATATTGATAATTGCAAAGCTTTTCTGCTTAACTCCAAAGCAATCAACTTCATAAATGAGACCCCTAATGTAAATCAAAACCCTATGCCAAATCATGGGGTGGCCAGAACCAATGTTGTTATTAAGGGAGAGAGGTTAAACTTGATAACTAATGTTGCGGATTTAAAGACGCCTTTGAGCTATGTGAAAGACAGATTGCTAAAGGGTGGTGTTTATCCGGGTTGTTCAGAAGGTTGTGTAGAATGTGGTGTGCATCCAGAGGGTTGTGTTTCTTTGAAAAGTCATATTCAGAGTTTGATCGATGAAGGCAGTTTACAATTTGACAGGATTGTGAGAGAAGAAGAAATGAAGGAAGTCAATAATGAGCAGGATGAAGTTGCAACGATTTCAATCCCATACTGGATGATTAACATTTCAGTGATGTCGAGGCCAACTCCTATTATCATTACCACGCCAGGAGCACCAAGTCCATTCCTTGGAGCTATAGGGCAGAGGTGTTCTGCAACGGGCAAAAACAAGAGCTGATGGAGACATTGTTTGGAGGAACTTCTGTTGACAATATTGTTGGATCAGGGGGAATAACTAGGAGTGGCAGAGTTTTCTCTCCACCCGAAGCCAATGTTGGAAAGAATGACAAGGGTAAAGGTAAAGCTGCGGTAGAAGGAGATAGTCAACAGCAAGGGGAGAAAGACTCTTTGACTAAAGATGTTGAAGAATTCATGAGACTTATTTGTAAAAGTGATTACAAGATCGTAGATCACTTGCATCAGACACCTTCTAAAATCTCTATCCTATCATTATTGTTATACTCGGAAACGCACATAAATGCTCTGCTGAAGATCTTGAATACGACTTTTGTACCACAAGAGATTTCTGTTAATCAATTGGAAGGAGTGGTGGCATATGTTAATGCTGGCAATGGGCTGGATTTTACTGATTTGGATTTAACTCCTACCTGGAGAAACCACAACCACGCTCTGCACATATCCATAGAGTGTAGGGGAGTTGTTCTATCCCATGTGCTAGTTGATACGGGGTCCTCGCTCAATGTGTTGCTGAAGAAAGCGCTAATGAAGTTAAATACTCAAGGCTTGATTTGCACTCCAAGTGATCTGGTGGTAAAGGCGTTTAATGGAACCAGGAGGTCAGTGTTTGGTGAAGTCACGTTGCCAATTCAAATGGGTCCAGAGATCTTTGATGCAGTCTTCTATATCATGGATATTCAACTTGCTTATAGATGTTTGCTTGGCCGGCCTTGGTTACAATCTGCTGGGGCAGTCACCTCGACTTTGCATTAGAAATTGAAGTATATGGTGGAGGGAAAAATTGTGAAAGTCTGTGGAGAGGAAGATATCATGATCAGTCACCTATCATCCTTCAAGTATGTAGAAGTGGATGGTGAGATCCACGAGACGCTTTGCCAAGATTTTGAAACTGTGCAGATTCAGGAGAAGCCTCCTGTAGAAGCTAAAGATCCAGAGGTCTCGATGTCGTCATTTAGGGAAGCCCGTGCTATAGTGGAATCTGGGTCGTCTCAGAAATGGGGCCAAGTGCTCGATGTTCCTACAAAACATGACAAGTTCGGTCTGGGGTATAGCCCATCTTCTTCGAGGGATACTCTAAAGTACATAGGACCTGTTCAGTTTACCAGCGGTGGGGTTATTTTCGACAGGATCAATGTTGTTGAGGATGATGATGGAGACAATGATGCTTGGATCCGTCCATGTGTTCCCGGACAGAAACATTGCAACTGGACTGTGGAGGAAATCATCTGAGTTACTGTTGCAGTGAGAATCGTGATACCAAGCTATTGGTTAACTTGAATCTTTAATTCTTAAATTACAACCGGACTTTAATTTATCCAAAGGAAAGGTCTAAAGAAATAAAAACCCTTTTCACAATGTAACAACAACGCTAAGAGATTCGGGGATCGGGGGTTGGTTATGCCTAGGGTAGGTATTTCACATCCTAAACATTTGTAGTACTCTACAGGAACCTTTTCTTTAATTGCATGCTAAGTTTGGTAAATGTTTGCTAAGTTTTTGGATTGGGTAAAAGGTGAAGGTTAAAACCTAAAGACAGTGTCTAAGTTTGCTCGCAAAGACGTCGCGTCCTCTGCCTACGTATCCTAACTAGGATAGAATAAGAGCAATCTTAGTTCACCTCACTAGGGTTGAAGAACACTTGATTATGATCAAGGTTCAAAGGGGAACAAACATGATCTAGCTATGAAAGTGATCTTATGTTGACAAACACAGCACACACATATCATAAATGTAGGAAAGAATGAGTTACAACTCAGAAAATATGCATTTGGCAATTGACATGAGATTTGGTATGCTATGGTAGTAAGTGTAGAAAAACTGTCTTGGCATATTGATGAGGCAGCAGGTGGTGTCTTCAGATGGTAAGGTTTCAAACCAAAACAATAACACACACACATCATAGATATGATAATAGATGAGATTAAGTCCAAAAATTAAGGCATATTCCACTTAAAATAGAAATTGGTACTTGTATGAGATGCACAACAGCTGTTTGGCAGTTTAATGATGCAATAGATGAAGTTTTCAAATTATGAAGTTTCAAACCAAGATAAAGACATACACACATCATAAGTATGATAATAGACACTTCCATGCTCACAAACCAGTTCAGATCATCATCACACAAAAGGAAGCACATTGGAACTCAAGAAATGCACAAACAATAACATATTAGGGCAGTAGGTAAGTTCATGACAGATGGGAAGTTTTGGCACCACATACAACTTTCAAATGAGTAGAACAATGAATCCATGCACATAGATAAAGTAGAATGCAGTTGAAATAGAATATGGTATGTGTTGGCATTATGAAATCTTGAAAAATGCAAGTGAAGCATGACAAAACAGTTTGAACAAGTAAGGAGATTTTGAACTTACAAGCACCTCATACAATCTCAAAACATAATGACAAATGAGTCTACTACTTAAAAACAAACACCAACTGCTCCAAACCAGAATTGGTATACCTATCCAAATTTGACAGCAAAACCAACAATATCTCATGACAGACCCTAATAGCAAAGCTCATGTTTCTCATATTTAACCAATTCAAACAGGCAAGTAAGGTCAAATAAACATCAACCAATGATTTAGAACATTTGAGATACAATCATAGCAAGCACAAACAGTCCAATGGTAATGATAGAGTAGAATGACACAAAAATAGCATAAGTGTGAAACAAGTGCCACAATAGATTCAAACATGATCTAGGGAAGGGGGATCTCATGAACAACTTACAAATTATCCAAATCTCACTAATGAATAAGGTTTGACAGTTCTAAGGCTAAACACACCACATTTCCATGTTGGATTCTTAAAACTAACATATAGACCAAAACTTCAAAAACAAGTTATACATGATATCTAAGCACAATATTTGTAACACATCATCCACACATCATTTACAAATGAAAATACATTAACAAAAACAAGTATCATGACCATGAAACAAGAGTTCTTGACAAAGAACTAAAATGGGGCAGCAAGACTACATTTTCACAAAATCACCTCAAAAATGATAAAACATGATAATGTATGATCAATAAAGAGTTTGAATGTCACATACCTCTTGTAGACAAGTCTTGAGCAAGCTAGGAAGCTGAGAAACCCAAAGACTTTCTTCCTTAGCAAAGATTTGAAGCTTGCTTCCTCTTGAAGTAACAAACCACTTTTCAAGACAGTTGGAGTTGTGTGATTTCCAGCTGGTTTTTTAGAGTTTAGACAGTTGAGATATGATGTCTATGAGGTTTTGGGAGTGTTAGAATGGTGGGAAGTGCCTCAAGTGAAGATTTGGCTTTCAAAGTGCAAGAAAGTCAAACTACTAAGGTGTGAAGGTTGAATTTTGTGAAAATGAGAGTTTTGAGTGGTTTGAATGTATGGACACCTTCTACACAATGTTTATGGATTGTGTAAATGGTTTTGAGTGGCTTGCAAATGGTAGAACTGAGCTTGAGCAGAGTTTTGCTCAAGACAGCTTTTTAGTGAAAAATGGAAGTTTTGAAAATTGAGATTCTTGAGGAAATGAAAGAGAGTTGAGAGCTATTGTTTATCTTGGTTTTGGAGATTGCTCTGGTGTGTCTAACATCAATGAAGAGGCCTCTATTTATAGTGAAAACAAGAGTGAAGGCAGCTTTGTATTTTACCACTTTTGGAGGGAGTTTCATGAGGTTCTTTGAAAAATCTTGCCACGATCTTCTCCTATCAGTTCCATGGTTCAAAGAAGATCAGAAAAATCAAGTGGAGATGGACATGAAGTGACTGAGGTGAACTTAGAGTGTAGGGTGAGCAGCTGCAACAGTTTTGGAGGAAAAAGTTTCTCTTTCCTCTTACACGTTTGAATATTTTAATATACAATGCTTGCAACTTGCCTCTTTCTTCAAACCTCTCCTTTTTCTGCATTTTCCTTTATCCACACATCTAAACATCAAATTGAATCATGATCCAAGGGTCAAGGATAGTCCAAGTTGTGAAAATCTGAATTTTCAGAAGTGTTGGATTGGTGGTTTCAAGTGTTGACAGCCCTAACTCCCATGGTTCATAACTTCCTGCTCACACATGCTATTGAGGAGTTCTACCACAATTTGGAAAGCCCTTAAGTAGCTCTATAACTTTCATGTTTTGGAGATTTCCAAATTCTAGATGGAACTAGGTTGAAAAACCATCCCAAGTTGCTGAAAAAATCACTTAAAAAGGATAAATAACTTAGAATTTTTCTAAGTTATTTCCCTTCTTAAAATGAATCTTGTCATAACTCCAAATCTATGCATTTTTTGATCATGGACCACTTTGTGGATTTTGTAGGATTTGTCAAGAGCTTTCCAATGAGCTTTGAACCACTTCATTTGGATGTGTGGTTGAGGAGTTATGGTCTTGCCCCTTTCGAAACCCTAATTTCCGATTTTTGCAATTACTTCTTAGCCCTTGATCCAATGGTCATGAAATTTTATGGGGAGGTGTAGTATGACATAAGGAACATTTTTTATTCACATATTGAAGTCAAATTCCTTATTGTTGAAGAGTTGACTTTTCAGTCAACCGCTCGATCAATCGGTGACTACCGAGTCGACTGTCAACGATCCGGGTGTTCTGAGGACTTGAAACTCTTTGGATGGACTTTACTAAGCCATAGGATCTTAACGGACCAAAATCCCACCATTGAAAAACTCTTTAAATCAAAAGTCAGACTATAGTTGACTTTTTCTGATCGAAAACCCTAAACGGGTGTCTTGAATTGCACTGTTCTCAATTCCCGGGTGACCACCTCAAATTGGATTCATACTTGACCCAATGTTGTATACTTGATCTTGTTTGAAGTTGAATCAATCCAAAACATTGATTGATCAAACCATCGAAGCCTCGATTTTGACGGTACGGAACCCTAATTCATTTGCATCTTGACAAAGATAAACTGAAAATGGGTTAAGGTTAGTTAATCAAATGAATATGATCCTACAATGAAGATGAGGATCTAAGGGGTCAAAATTTGGGGTGCAACAGATGCCCCTATTTAAATATCTTCACTAGATGGTAATGAGAGATGACAATCCTCATAGAATCGTAGTGAAAGGTATTTAAATATAGCAAACCAGAAATTGTGTCCCTTAGATCCGATGGTATGCAAAAGGACGAATGCAAATATGCCATGAATCTAAATGATGCTTTATGATGCTTGAATGCAAGACGCATGCAGACACACGAGCAAATACAAAAGAAACGGAAAAATAACGAGTAACCACTCACGAGGACCCAACACACTGGGGAAAGATTCAAGACCAAGTAAGCAAGGTAGTTCAGACATGACTAAAGATGCTTGTTCAAGGAAACCTTTCACGCAGGGGACACAAATTCCACCAGGGAAGACATATCTTCATTGGAGAAAGGAGATACGAACCTCACCGGGGATAACCAGCTGAGGAAGCCCACCAGGGAAGATGACAATTCTTCACTGGGGAAACGAAAGAAAAGAAATCCAAACCACATTGGGGAAGAAACCCAATGGGGAAAGCTGACAATTCTTCGCTGGGGAATAAATCCACTAGTGAAGGAAAGCTTCACCGAGGAAAAGACGGAATGAAGACACGAATCTCACTGGGGATAACCTGATGAGAAAATTTCCTATAACGAAGAGTTCAAACGGGATCTTCAGGAAAAGGTTAGAAACAAGACCGGACGTGTCGGGGAAACTAGTATCCACTAGTTCTCCGAGACTTGACTGGAAAATAAAAAGCTTCAACTGGGGAGACTGGTGACGACCAGAATAACAAATAGCTTCAAACAGTGCTGGTTTCCACTAGACTTACTGGGGAGGATGGTGATGACCAATCCAAAGTTCGGTTTCCAAGAAGCGATAAATACCACTAGACTTCCTGGGGATATGGTGACAACCAAATCAACAACGGCTTCCAAGAAGTGCTAAATACCACTAGACTTCCTGGGGATATGGTGACAACCAAATTGAAGTTCCAATCTCAATTGGGAATTTCCAAACAACTTTGATAAAACACAGGACTTTGGCTGGGGAAGTTGGTAACAATCAACTTTTGGCACTAATAACGATTAGTTTTCAAGCAATGCCAGTAACTACTGGACTTAGAGGGGACTAGTGATGACTAAATCAGGATGTGCCAATAAAAATTGATAATGGATAATGCTATTAACCACTAGACTTAACTGGAGAGATTGGTAACGATCGAGTCCAATGAGATCAATGACCATTGAATTTTCAAAGAGTTTGGTGACGACCATACCAAAGTGGTGATAACAATCTGATTTAAGAGGTGCCAATAGCTATTGGACTTAGACCAATTGGTGACGACCAAATCCAGGGGTATACCAATAACAACTGGTATTGGATACTGCTAGTAAACACTAGACTTTCCAACGATGCTAGTGACCACTAGACTTAGACAGATTGGTAATAACCGAATCAAGAGGTACCAATAACAATTGGATCTGAAGGTAATACTAGTAACTACTAGATTCAGAAAGACTGATGATAACCAAATCAATAGGTACCAATAACCATTGGATTCCAGGCGATGCCAATAATTATTGGACTTTTAGGGAATTTTGGTGACGACCAACTCAAGTACCAATGACCATTGGTTTTAGAAAGCAATACTAGTAACCACTAGATTTTTAGAAAAGATCGGTGAAAACCGAATCAAAAAGGACTCCAATAACGATTGGTTGGCTTTATAACAGAATCAGTGACGTCTGGGTTTAGAAAGAACTGGATTTTCAAAGAGTTTTGGTGACAACCAGGAAGCACAAATATATCCCTCAATACCTTAGGAACAAAAACTAATACCCTCAATACATTAGGATACAACTGAGACACAACCCTTAACACATTAGGATTGGACGAAGACCCTCAAAACATTAGGAATGAAAGTTGAACATCCTTAACACATTAGGATATAGAAGACTTCATGCAAATGCGACCACTTTAGTCTCTGGGAATTTCTGAACTCGGGATCCAAAGTACATATCTCCAAAGGTACACAACCTGTGCTCGGGATGGCAACAAACATCTTCCAAAGGTACAAAACCTGTGCTTGGAATTGAACAATACATCTATCTCCAAAGGTACACAACCTGTGCTCGGGATAGAAACAAACATCTTCCAAAGGTACAAAACCTGTGCTTGGAAACAAACAATACATCTTTCAAAGGTACAAAACATGTGCTTGGAATCCATACATCTTCCAAAGGTACAAAACATGTGCTTGGAATGGAAACCATCGTGACTTAGTTTAGAATGATACACAACCAAATTGTCAGTATTTGTTGTCCATGGATTTTCATAATGTCAATTACCAACGGGCCTTAAATATGATTGGTCACCACCAAATTACTTATATCAGTATCCACTGGATTTTTAAACAATGTTGGTCACAACCGTGCGTCGGCATCCTTAAGATAAACTTCTCAAATGAGACCGCCATTTATTGTTGGGATGATAAGCTTCTCTAAAGAGACTTCCACTTATTGTTGATGATGATAAGCTTCTCCTCAGAGATTGCCACTTATTTGTTGAAGACGATTAAACTTCTCTGAAGAGACTGCCATTTATCGTTGAAAACGATTAAACTTCTCCGAAGAGACTGCCATTTATCATTTAATATGGTTAAGCTTCTCCCAAGAGATTGCCACTCACCGCTGAAGACGATTAAGCTTCTCCGAAGAGACTGCCATTTATCGTTGAAGACGATTAAACTTCTCCGAAGAGACTGCCATTTATCGCTGAAAACGATTAAACTTCTCCGAAGAGACTGCCATTTATCGCTGAAAACGATTAAACTTCTCCGAAGAGACTGCCATTTATCATTGAATATGGTTAAGCTTCTCCCAAGAGATTGCCACTCACTGCTGAAGACGATTAAACTTCTCCGAAGAGACTGCCATTTATCGTTGAAAACGATTAAACTTCTCCGAAGAGACTGCCATTTATCGCTGAAGACGATTAAACTTCTCCGAAGAGACTGCCATTTATCGTTGAATATGGTTAAGCTTCTCCCAAGAGATTGCCACTCACCTGTATTGCTATGTAAGATGTTCTTCTTGATAGATAGTGCAAAATAAATGCATGTCCAGGTAGGTTCGGCGAACGACAGGGACCAAAGTTCAATCTAGAATATAGCTAGAAAGAAACTGTCAAACCAGACTCCAACCATTGAGAAATGAACTCTAATGGTAACTTACTTCATCCAATCATGGAAAAAGATAACGAAAGCAACCATCATCCACGAGGATTAAACTGTGTGGGGAATTGAGAAAGGATGGACATTTTATGCTTAAGGGCTGACAACTCTATTGGAGAGAGACAACATACCCAATCACTGAGGAGGGAACCAAAGTGAAACAGGAGCACATAACAACCAGAGATAGCAACAATGCACGGATACTATGCATATGCTTTATGCCATGCTTATGTTTATGCTGACAAAACAGACAAAACAAAATAGGAGATGAAATAAACATCTCGACACGGAGACCCAACCAAAATTGGACATCAAAGGGATGATCATGAAGAACAACAATTCCACTTCAAGGTTACCAACTTCTTTGGGAGAGAGCAAACCACTTAGGACATAACATCATGACTTCACTTGGATTGCCATCCTGAGTTTGAATTCTTTGCTGAAGGAAAATCACATCGAGTGATTCCCAGATCAACTGAAGTAACAACTTAACTAGAGAGCTTGGAAAAAGGTACCATGAGAAAAAAAATATTTATGCCCCATTATGATAATAATCCTCCTCAAGTGAGCAACGGCTCTTGCGACGAACAATCTTCAAACCTTTCCCGCCCCAGATTACATGGTCTGTGAGAAGAAGTCATAAGGATGTTTCTACAAAAGAGTTGGCACAAAGATGCTTCAATGTCTTTAAACCTTTAGAGAGATTTACAAATCTCGACGTGATTGCCCCAGTTCAACGGTGCTTGTACAACAAAGTATTCAGACGTGGAAGTAACGACTGGGGAACAAACTTGCCCCTACTAACTGGTAACTGCAAAAGATCTGCCCCAGACTAAACTGTTCATCGAGAGCTTCTTTTGATTTTGACCTGGTTGGCTCTGATTAGCTGAACGTTATGACAAATTATTAACAAATCCTTCAAATTGGTTGCCCCAGATTGGGCTCCCTTTATTAAGTCAAATTACCTAGCTGACAGCGCTTGTTGGGATTCCTTTGACATCAGATCGTCTTGCACGCAATGTTGTTCATTAAAAGTTGGCAATTTTCAATGTAAAATTCACGCAATCTTTTGAAAACATTTTTTGATGAAACACACACGACGGAGTGATCAAGTGATCAAAGTGAAAGTGATCCAAACATTTTACAAATGATGGATAAAGTGGTGAACACACACAATCATCAAAGATTATTAAGAGTCAGGTTATCCAACCTTGTTGTAATATGCTTTCAAAACAACCTTACCTCAATTAGGTCTTTTAAGGGTTGTAACGTGGTTTGGTTCATGGTTCATGAAACAAAGGATAAAGGCTCAAAGTTATTTGTCCCACCCATTCTCCATGATGAACTCCAATCCTACGCTCAGTTAACTCAAACTATACATTCAGGTTCTTACAGACTTTAAGAATTGAATTGATGATAGTTGTCGATGGCTTACAAACCTAGGGTAGTCACGACTCCCTTGAGTATTATATAGCTTTTGCTATTTGAGGATTTTTAAGAGTGACAACTCTTACAACATTCCTCTCTTTTTATCCCTGACTTTTGTCTGAACTTCTTTGTTCGAATATACAGTCAATGGGATGCCCCATTTTTGCCTAAGTCTCCTTCGTAGGTTTTGACTTAGCGGGCTTTTTCTTTTTTCACTTTCCCCCTTCTTTTTGAGAAAGGAGGTGACTACCTAATTTAATGGATACGGTGAACCATCATCGTCTTTTATGCTGAAAAGCATCTTCGACACTTTCTTGTTGTGTATGAAGGAAAACCTGAGTGCACCACCTTTATATGAAAAGTGTCTTGTATGCACATATCTTCAAGTTAACTGAGAACTACCCGCCCCAGTTTCAGATTTAAGGTTTTGTTTTTGTAAAGAAAGAAAACTCCTACTTCTAGGCTCGGAGGGGTTAACGAGGGATTATCTTCCTTATTTCTCCAGTGTTTAGGGATTGAAACAATGCCTTACATCATCGGCAAAGTTACATTGAAAGCATATCAACAGCAGTTATGGATATAATTTTCATCATCCTCCCCAATCTTTGCTTTAAACAACAGTTTAATAAAGAAAAGAAATTTTTTCATTTTTCGTTATCATGACAATGAAAGAAAAAGAAAGAGTAAAACGAATGGAATTAATCAAAAGATGCACAAACATTTCATTAATATTTCCAATTCGAATAAACAACAGCTTACAAGCAATTCAAATACAAAGAAGTTACAACACATGCTGAAACAGTCCACAGCTGCCAGCCTTAGGGAATTTAAAATTGTTTAACAAAATAAGGAAAGAGCTATTATCAGGGCCCTTCTTCCTTAGTCCACCCTATGCAGGGACGGGGTTGCTTCTTCGTTAAGAAGAAGGTTGATTCGTACTCGAGGTTCGCATATCTTGAAAGATATGACTCCGGCTTCAATCATCTCTTTCACCTTATTCTTGAGGATGTAGCATTCCTCAATATCATGACCTGGCGCTCCATGGTGGAAGGCGCAGAAAGCGTCAGCGGTGAAATAACTTTGGTGGCCCAGAGGAAGAACGGGTGGAAGTTCCTTTTGAACTAAACCATTCTGCAAGAGTATGGGGAACAACCTTGCATAAGGTATAGGAATACTCAGAGACCCACCATATGGCTGATTGGTGGACGGAGCCGATCCTTCTTGTTGTTGGGACAAGATCAAATCTCTTATAAAATTTGTCAGACTCCTCTTGGAACATTTTACCATCTCTAGCTCGTCACTGAGCTTCTGGTTTTCTTGTTCTTGAGTATCCATTATATCCCTGACGGTAGTAGCGAAAGCTTCGGTGTTAATCTTCAAACGAGCAACTTCTTCCCGGAGGGCTTGGTTTTCCTGCTCAAGATGATTCATCCTTCTGAATGCTAGCACTTGTGATATACTCTCTCCCTTTTTCTTCTCTAATATCAACAAAACACAGAATGAACCAAAGGACCGACGCAGCGAAGAATGATATGCAAAATGCTGATGCAAGTGCAAAAATGCAACTGGTTTTACAAAACTCAGAAGTTTGATTAGGTCAAAACCCCATTTCATTCATTATTGGAAAAGTTACAACTTTTTAAAAATACCAGAGATCGACTGAGTTTTACAAAACTAGTTGCGACATGATATGCTTATGGTGATATGATGGGATGATGCACACATAAAGGCAAGTATTCACAAATACAAAGCATATACAAAGACCTCATAGGCTCAAGATCAAAGCAAGGAGTTAAAGGTTTAACCATCCCCAAGGATTTGTACTATGGGTTAATTTGTACCTGCCGAATGGGTTCTTAACAAAGTTCCCAGGGTCAACAACCCATCTTTCGGATATTATCAATTTCCCAAATCACTCAGTAATCGATAACATTCTCAAGAGAGTCTCGCCCGAGTGTAGTATCGCGTATTAACTACTTCAGAAATACTTCCTTATAGCCATCGCACTACGTCCTAATAAGGCCAAAGTGAGGTAGAATGTATTCTAAAAGTCCACAGTGTCATGGGCTCCTTCGTCGAAAGTAGCATTGTTTTCACGAATACTCGATCAACAATACTAAACTTTCAAGAGGGCCTACACTGAGTGGTGGTTTCTCAAGTTAGCTTGGTCGGGAATCAACTCCCTATAAGCCTTCTTGAATATACCACCATCCTATCATAAATGCACTCAAATCCGGGTATAGGACCATCTCATCACTCAAAACACTCAATACCCAACAATCAAACAAATATATTGACAAATATACATGTTAAGCAGATATTCACAAATATAGCATGCAATTAAACAGAATAGGCTAAACCATCAAGTTAAGTAATTTTCCGTCCCCAGTGAAGCCGCCATTTCTGTTGCGGTGAGAATCGTGATACCAAGCTATTGGTTAACTTGAATCTTTAATTCTTAAATTACAACCGGACTTTAATTTATCCAAAGGAAAGGTCTAAAGAAATAAAAACCCTTTTCGCGATGTAACAACAACGCTAAGAGATTCGGGGATCGGGGGTTGGTTATGCCTAGGGTAGGTATTTCACATCCTAAACATCTGTAGTACTCTACATGAACCTTTTGTTTGATTGCATGCTAAGTTTGGTAAATGTTTGCTAAGGTTTGGGATTGGGTAAAAGGTGAAGGTTAAAACCTAAAGATAGTGTCTAAGTTTGCTCGCAAAGACGTCGCGTCATCTGCCTACATATCCTAACTAGGATAGAATCAGAGAAATCGTAGTTCACCTCACTAGGGTTGAAGAACACTTGATTATGATCAAAGTTCAAAGGGGAACAAACATGATCTAGCTATGAAAGTGATCTTATGTTGACAAACACAGCACACACATATCATAAATGTAGGAAAGAATGAGTTACAACTCAGAAAATATGCATTTGGCAATTGACATGAGATTTGGTATGCTATGGTAGTAAGTGTAGAAAAACTGTCTTGGCATATTGATGAGGCAGCAGGTGGTGTCTTCAGATGGTAAGGTTTCAAACCAAAACAATAACACACACATCATAGATATGATAATAGATGAGATTAAGTCCAAAAATTAAGGCATATTCCACTTAAAACAGAAATTGGTACTTGTATGAGATGCACAAAAGCTATTTGGCAGTTTAATGATGCAGCAAGTGAAGTTTTCAAATTATGAAGTTTCAAACCAAGATAAAGACATACACACATCATAAGTATGATAATAGACACTTCCATGCTCACAAACCAGTTCAGATCATCATCACACAAAATGAAGCACATTGGAACTCAAGAAATGCACAAACAACAACATATTAGGGCAGTAGGTAAGTCCATGACAAATGGGAAGTTTTGGCACCACATACAACTTTCAAATGAGTAGAACAATGAATCCACGCACATAGATAAAGTAGAATGCAGTTGAAACAGAATATGGTATGTGTTGGCATTATGAAATCTTGAAAAATGCAAGTGAAGCATGACAAAACAGTTTGAACAAGTAAGGAGATTTTGAACTTACAAGCACTTCATACAATCTCAAAACATAATGAAAAATGAGTCTACTACTTAAAAACAAACACCAACTGCTCCAAACCAGAATTGGTATACCTATCCAAATTTGACAGCAAAACCAACAATATCTCATGACAGGCCCTAATGGCAAAGCTCATGTTTCTCATATTTAACCAATTCAAACAGGCAAGTAAGGTCAAATAAACATCAACCAATGATTTATAACATTTGAGATACAATCATAGCAAGCACAAACAGTCTAATGGTAATGATAGAGTAGAATGACACAAAAATAGCATAAGTGTGAAACAAGTGCCATAATAGATTCAAACATGATCTAGGGCAGGGGGATCTCATGAACAACTTATAAATTATCCAAATCTCACTAATGAATAAGGTTTGACAGTTTTAGGGCTAAACACACCACATTTCCATGTTGGATTCTTAAAACTAACATATAGACCAAAACTTCAAAAACAAGTTATACATGATATCTAAGCACAATCTTTGTAACACATCATCCACAGATCATTTACAAATGAAAATACATTAACAAAAACAAGTATCATGACCATGAAACAAGAGTTCTTGACAAAGAACTAAAATGGGGCAGCAAGACTACATTTTCACAAAATCACCTCAAAAATGATAAAACATGATAATGTATGATCAATAAAGAGTTTGAATGTCACATACCTCTTGTAGATAAGTCTTGAGCAAGCTAGGAAGCTGAGAAACCCAGAGACTTTCTTCCTTAGCAAAGATTTGAAGCTTGCTTCCTCTTGAAGTAACAAACCACTTTTCAAGACAGTTGGAGTTGTGTGATTTCCAGCTGGTTTTTTAGAGTTTGGACAGTTGAGATATGATGTTTATGAGGTGTTGGGAGTGTTAGAATGGTGGGAAGTGCCTCAAGTGAAGATTTGGCTTTCAAAGTGAAAGAAAGTCAAACTACTAAGGTGTGAAGGTTGACTTTTGTGAAAATGAGAGTTTTGAGTGGTTTGAATGTATGGACACCTTCTACACAATGTTTATGGATTGTGTAAATGGTTTTGAGTGGCTTGGAAATGGTAGAACTGAGCTTGAGCAGAGTTTTGCTTAAGACAGCTTTTTAGTGAAAAATGGAAGTTTTGAAAATTGAGATTCTTGAGGAAATGAAAGAGAGTTGAGAGCTATTGTTTCTCTTGGTTTTGGAGATTGCTCTGGTGTGTCTAACATCAATGAAGAGGCCTCTATTTTTAGTGAAAACAAGAGTGAGGGCAGCTTTGTATTTTACCACTTTTGGAGGGAGTTTCATGAGGTTCTTTGAAAAATCTTGCCAAGATCTTCTCCTATCAGTTCCATGGTTCAAAGAAGATCATAAAAATCAAGTGGAGATGGACATGAAGTGACTGAGGTGAGCTTAGAGTGTAGGGTGAGCAGCTGCAACAGTTTTGGAGGAAAACGTTTCTCTTTCCTCTTACACATTTGAATATTTTAATATACAATGCTTGCAACTTGCCTCTTTCTTCAAACCTCTCCTTTTTATGCATTTTCCTTCACCCACACATCTAAACATAAAATTGAATCATGATACAAGGGTCAAGGATAGTCCAAGTTGTGAAAATCTGAATTTTGAGAAGTGTTGGATTGGTGGTTTCAAGTGTTGACAGCCCTAACTCCCATGGTTCATAACTTCCTGCTCACACATGCTATTGAGGAGTTCTACCACAATTTGGAAAGCCCTTAAGTAGCTCTATAACTTTCATGTTTTGGAGATTTCCAAATTCTAGATGGAACTAGGTTGAAAAACCATCCCAAGTTGCTGAAAAAATCACTTAAAAAGGATAAATAACTTATAATTTTTCTAAGTTATTTCCCTTCTTAAAATGAATCTTGTCATAACTCCAAATCTATGCATTTTTTGATCATGGACCACTTTGATGTTTTTGTAGGATTTGTCAAGAGATTTCCAATGAGATTTGAACCACTTCACTTGGATGTGTGGTTGAGGAGTTATGGTCTTGCCCCTTTCGAAACCCTAATTCCCGATTTTTGCAATTACTTCTTAACCCTTGATCCAATGGTCATGAAATTTTATGGGGAGGTGTAATATGACATAAGGAACATTTTTGATACACATCTTGAAGTCAAATTCCTTATTGTTGAAGAGTTGACTTTTCGGTCAACCGTTCGATCAATCGGTGACTACTGAGTCGACTGTCGATGATCCGGGTGTTCTGAGGACTTGAAACTCTTTGGATGGACTTTACTAAGCCATAGGATCTTAATGGACCAAAATACCACCATTGAAACACTCTTTAAATCAAAAGTCTAACTACAGTTGACTTTTTCTAATCGAAAACCCGGTGTCTTGAATTGCACTGTTCTCAATTCCCGGGTGACCACCTCAAATTGGATTCGTACTTGACCCAATGTTGTATACTTGATCTTGTTTGAAGTTGAATCAATCCAAAATATTGATTGATCAAACCATCGAAGTCTCGATTTTGATGGTACGGAACCCTAATTCATCTGCATCTTGACAAAAATAAACTGAAAATGGGTTAAGGTTAGTTAATCAAATGAATATGATCCTACAATGAAGATGAGAATCTAAGGGGTCAAAATTTGGGGTGCAACAGTTACATCAGAAGAGTAATTTTCATTTGGTTTTTGTCTGGTCGTACGTTCTTCCCAAGACGTAGTGGTTTTTCCTTGTAGGGCCCCTCTATTTATTTTCAAACTTTTATCATGAATGAAAGATGTTCTTTTTGCGTTCAAATGTTTTGATCCTTGTTTTTCTTTTTGATTTTAACAAAAACAAAAAAAAATGGAAATGTGTTTGGTGTCAATTAGCATATCATAATAAGCGTAAAACATCAATCATGCAGGTTTCACATCTTAGATACCATCGATTCTAATTTGGCTATGGCTCGACATGTCTTTGATAATCCAATTTATCAAGCCGAAGAAGAGACTGATGAAGATTGTGACCTACCTGAAGAACTGGCCAGACTTTTGAAACAAGAAGAAAGGGTTATTTAGCCTCATCAATTGGACGTTGAAGTCGTCAATCTGGGCACTGAGGACGACAAGAAAGAAGTCAGCGTAGGGGCTGCATTGCAGGACGATGTCAAGAGAAGATTGGCAGATATGTTCCATGAGTACAAAGATGTCTTCGCTTGGTCGTATGAGGATATGCCAGGGTTGGATACCGATATAGTGATGCATCATCTACCTCTTCGAGAAGGATGTCCGTCTGTGAAGCAGAAATTGAGGAGGACTAGACCTGATATGGAAGTCAAGATCAAGGAGGAAGTCCAAAAGCAGTTGGATGTTGGTTTTCTTACCGTCACAAACTACCCTCCATGGGTCGCTAATATTGTTCATGTGCCTAAGAAAGATGGGAAGGTCAGGATGTGCGTCGATTATTAAGATCTGAATAGAGCAAGCCTGAAGGATGATTTCCCGCTCCCCCACATTGATGTTTTAGTTGATAACACTACTTAATACTCTGTGTTTTCCTTCATGAATGGCTTCTCTGGGTATAACCTAATCAAAATGGCCCTAGAGGACATGGAGAAAACTACTTTTATCACGCTGTGGGGAACTTTTTGCTACAAAGTTATGCCTTTTGGATTGAAAATGCAGGGGCAACTTATCAGCGGGTAATGGTGACTCTTTTTTATGATATGATTCATCATGAGATTGAAGTGTATGTTGATGACATGATTGCGAAGTCACAAACAGAGGAAGGACATCTGGTCAATCTTCTAAAGTTGTTTGAAAGGTTAAGGAAGTTCAAGCTGAGGTTGAATCCTAACAAATGCACCTTCTGGGTGAGATCGGGGAAGTTGCTGGGTTTTATTATCGGTGAAAGAGGAATTGAGGTGGATCCTGCAAAGATAAAAGCTATACAAGAGATGCCTGAACCGGGAATAGAGAAAGAAGTATGTGGTTTTCTTGGAAGGATGAATTGCATTGCGAGATTCATATCTCACCTTACAGCTACTTGTGAGCCTATTTTTAAGTTTTTGAGAAAAGATCAAGCGATCGTTTGGAATGAAAATTGTCATAAGGTTTTCGAGAAGATAAAAGAGTATTTGCAGGAACCTCCGATATTAATGCCTCCAGTTGTAGGGAGACCTCTGATTATGTATTTGACAGTTCTTGAGAATTCGATGGGTTGTGTGGTCGGTCAACACGACGAGACAGGTAGAAAAGAGCATGCTATTTATCACCTGAGTAAAAAGTTCACGGATTGTGAGTCAAGATACTCAATGCTAGAGAAGACATGTTGTGCACTCGCTTGGGCAGCTAAAGGATTAATGCAATACATGTTAAACCATACAACCATGTTGATTTCAAAGATGGATCTGATCAAATATCTATTCAAGAAGCAAGCGCTTTCCAAGAGAATTACTAGATGGAAGATGGTTCTGACAGAGTATGGCATTTAATATGTTTCTCAAAAAGCCATTAAAGGAAGTGTGTTGTCAGAATATCTTGCAGAGAAGCCGATTGAGGATTATCAACCAATGAGGTTTGAGTTTCCGGATAAAGATATAATGTTTTTGAAGATGAAGGACTATGACGAGCCTTTACCTGACGAGGGTCCCGAGATTGGGTCTCAGTGGAAGTTGGTTTTCGACGGTGCTATTAACTCATACGATAACGGAATCGGGGAAATTATTACAACTCCTCATGGTTCTCACATACTGTTCACTACCCGATTAACGTTCGCCTGCACCAACAATGAAGGTGAATATGAAGCATGCATCATGGGTCTAGAAGAAGCTATTGATTTGAGAATCAAGAATATATATGTGTATGGTGATTCGACCTTAGTCGTCAATCAGATCAAAGGAGAGTGGGAAACCCGTCAAATCAATCTGGTGCCTTATATGAACTATGCAAGAAAATTGCTGCCTTTCTTCGACAGGGTTGAATTTCATCATGTACCGAGGGCTGAAAATCAGATGGCGGACGCTTTGGCAATGTTATCATCAATTTATAAAGTGAATTTCTGGAATGAAGCTCCAGCAATCACTATCATGCACCTTGACAGGCCAACCTTTGTATTTGCGATTGAAGAAGCGACAGATGGGAAGCCTTGGTATTTTGACATCAGACATTTCCTCAAGACACGAGAGTATCTGCCTGGGGCATCAAGTAGAGATACGAAGGCTCTAAGGAGGCTATCGAGAAACTTTTACTTGAACAAGGATGGTGTGTTATACAAAAGAAATTTCGACATGGTGTTACTGTGTTGTATAGATGAGAATGAAGCAAATATGCTGATGGAAGAGGTCCACGAAGGTTCTTTTGGTACTTATGCTGGAAGGCATGCGATGTATAGAAAACTATTTAGAGTAGGGTATTACTGGATGACCATGGAGTCCGACTGTTTTAAGTATGCTAGGAAATGCCATAAGTGTCAAATTTATGCTTACAAAATGCATGTACCACAAAGTCCTTTAAATGTATTGACATCCCCTTGGCCCTTTGCAATGTGGGGCATCGACATGATTGGCATGATTAAACTGACCGCCTCTAATGGGCATCGCTTTATCTTGGTGGCAATTGATTATTTCACCAAGTGGGTAGAGACAACTTCTTTTTCCAACCTGACCAGGCAAGTGGTTGCTCATTTTATAAAGAAAGACATCATCTGCCGATATGGAGTTCCAGAACGAATCATTACTGACAATGGTTCAAATTTGAACAATAAGATGATGAAAGAATTGTGCCAGAATTTTAAAATTGAACACCACAACTCTTCTCCGTACCGTCCAAAGATGAATGGTGTTGTTGAGGCAGCAAATAAGAATATCAAGAGGATCGTGCAGAAAATGGTGGTGGCTTATAAATATTGGCATGAGATGTTGCCATTTGCTTTACATGGTTATCGTACTTCGGTGCGTACATCTACTGGGGCGACACCATTCTCGCTCGTATATAGTACAAAAGTTGTTCTACCACTAGAAGTCGAAATTCCTTCTCTAAGGGTATTGTCTGAGGTGAAGCTTGATGAAGCAGAATGGGTAAAAGCTAGGTTGAATCAACTTAGTCTGATTGATGAAAATAGATTGGCGGCCATTGCCCATGGACGGCTATATCAGAGTAGAATGAAGAAGGCATTTGATCAGAAAGTGCGCCCTAAACATTTCCAGGTAGGTGGCTTGGTGTTGAAAAGGATCCTCCCTCCACAAACAGATCACAGGGGCAAATGGACTCCCAATTATGAAGGTTCATACGTAGTAAGGAAGGTTTTCTCTAGAGGAGCCTTACTGCTGTCAACCATGGACAATGAATATTTTACATCCCCTATAAACGTAGACGTAGTCAAAAAATACTTTTCTTGAAAAAGAGACCCGTTGGACATAAAAAGAATAGGTTCGGGCAAAAATTAGGGATAAAAGGAAAATGAATAAACCCGCAAAGTTAAAAACCTGAAAAGGCGACTTTGGCAAAAATGGGCATCCCGGTGGATCGAAAACCCGCAAGGGCGATCCAGGCAAAAGTTAGGGATTTAAGAGCAAATGACTACGGTCTACATCAGACCTGCAAACACAGTTGGATTCTTGGAGATCTCGAGGGTTAGTAAATCAGTCTCTTCAGAAAGCAGAACATTGGTGAAGCATCAAAGACATACAGGTCATAGCCGAATCACCACATGGTGGTTGTCTGTTTCCACATTGCCGACATTTGTACTTTGTCATTTGTACTTTTTGTATAATTTCCTCTTTTTAGAGATTGCATCAGTTGTAATTTACCTATTTACAGGCCCTTTTAATCAATGAAGTATTTTCTACAAAGAGCTTTCCACTTCTTGTTTTTGCTTTTTACTGTTTTGTTTGCGAAAAGACGTCTGATATTTTTGATAAACTTTGCATATGTAAACTTTGGGGCTTTACTAATCATATTAAAACAACGAGTTACTTGAATGATGTCATGGATGGTGATCGAAATAGCCATTGTTTCATACAGGACACGCTATTTGTTTGTTTGTCATTCGCGGGATGACTGATCCTTTTCCCAACAGGTCTCTCTCCACCGGGTACTGTTTCCATATCAGAAATATCTCACTAGAAATGATGTGTACTCATCCCCAACAGGATAAGATTGAGTTTATTCCCCAACAGCAGGGTAAGCTCAGCGTTGTTTCCCGACGGGATCTATGTCACTGGCTTCTCTCCCCAAGCTGAGATTAATGTTTATTCCCTCGACGAATAAATCATTAATGGTGGATATCCTCAACAAAGTCCATAGGTATTTCGTTTTCTTCAAAGTAAGATCTTTGGGACAACTTCCCGATGAATGTTATCTTAAATTTCCAGCAATTTGGATTCCTTCCCAGAAGTGTTCTATTCAGGAAGGTCGTTCAGGGCATATTCCTCAACAAAGTTTGCTTGCCGTTTCTCTCGGCACCTTTTCTTGGTGGGGCTCCTTTGCATTTACATTTTACATAGCATCCTCCCAAGCGCATAGCATTTCCATTTCGTGTTGAGCATTACGCCATGTTCAAACATATGCATGTGAAGCATAAGCCAGGTTTGATACTTTTGTTGCCAGACATCTCTCCAGCAGATAACGACATAGCTCATGGGGCTTGGTGGTACCTTACCCCCAGCAAATTTATTGATAGATGTTTTCATCTTTCTTTTACTCCCCAGAAGAGGTTATTTGTTTAAACTTCTCTTCCCCCAGCTGAGTTTTCTTTTCAGATCATGAGTCGGTTGATTCTACTTCCTGCATATCCTGGATGTTATTTCAACTTTTGGTTGGTAATCCCCAGCGTAGTTGTTTTATGGATGTTATCCCAACTTTTGGTCGGTAGTCCTCTTTTGTTTCCCCTGCGGAGCCGTTATTCAAACTTTTGGTTGGTAATCTTCATTTTCGTGAGCTCGCCTTCGTTCGGCATTTCGGTGATTCCAACTTTTGATTGGTAACCCTTTGTTTGATCCCAACTTTTGGTTGGTACAACTTTGTCGACGATTCCAATTTTTGGTTGGTAGTCTTCCTTTCCGGCAATCCTAACTTCTGGTTAGTAGCCTTTGCCCCAACCGTTGTTTGTTGTCATTTCTAGGATGTTATCCCAAATTTTGGTTGGTAGTCCTCTTTTGTTTCCCCTGCAGAGTCGTTATCACAACTTTTAGTTGGTAGTCTCCATTGCGTTGAGTTCACCTTCAGTCGGCATTCCGGCGATCCTAACTTTTGGTTAGTAGCCTTTTCTCATAACTTTTGGTTACTACTCTCGCTGGTGATCCTAAATTTTGGTCAGTAGCCTTTATTATCTTTTTTATTATCGTCTTTTTCTTTCCAACTTTTGGTTGGTATCTTGTGTCTATTGGTTATCCAAACTTTTGGTTCGTACTCACTACCTCTAAGTCCACCTTCGGCTGGCAACCTTTTGCATTGACAATATCCACACATTCTGCAAATTTCTGGGTTCTGTTGGTATTTAATCACCTTTTACCTTGAATGTTTGAAGGTGGTTTCTTTTCATCCCTTCAGGGCCAAGTTGTTTGAATAGGGGCAGTTGTAGCACCCTAAAATTTTCCTTTTCATTTTCTCTTGGATCTTGGCTTATGTTTCTTTGTTCTTTCATATTCATCTTTGCATAGCATAATTCTAGACAAGGGATCAAGGCATCTTAGCTTATTTCTCAAGATGGTAGGAGCGTGTTTCTTCATCTTCATAGCTCAGTCAAGAGCTCACGTTCAACTTTGTGGCAATCTCAAGTTCCTAGGGTCTCATGTCAAAGGCATCTCAATGTTCATGGGAATGGGTTCAAGGTTTCAATACATTTCTGGTCTAATTTTTTTTAATAAGGAGTTCAAGTTGATAAAGTTTAGTTTCGAGAAAAAATGGTTTTTTCAAGTCGGTCATGGTTTTCATGCAAGAGGGTAAGATTATGCAGTGGATGCAAAACTTCTCATCTAACCCTTTGACTTACTTTGGAAATGTTAGGATTTCACGAAATCAACGTAATAGAACCCATGGCTTACTTGGTGTAACAAATATTGGAAAACCCACTAAGTCGTTGGATGGAAATCATAGGGAAATAGACCAAGTGGCATCATTTTGTTATGATACACAAACAGGCCATGTCCGGGGTGAGTGTGATCCAACGATTAAAGGGAAGTATGCCTGTGGTCAACAAAGTTCCTTTTTTACAGCAGCAGACTAGAGAGAAGCGTCTGGAAGTTTGAAGTAAACAAGTTTGAAGTTTGACAGTCTTAAATGGTTGTGTTAATGAGTTTAATTTAGAAGAAAATAGTGGTTCATTTCTTTTGATGGAAATTTGGAATATTTGCTTGATGCTGAGCAATTTGAAGGAAAAAGAAATAATATATAGTACAAAGCCTTGTACATCAATAATTCACTTGGAATTTTAACTAAAGAAATAATGTGCAATACAAAGTTTTACTATGTAAAAAAAGGGGGGGAAGAACATCAAAAGTGATAAAACTATACAGACTAGAGGCTACAAATGTTGTTCAAATTTTAGCCAACTCTAAGGATGACCCTACCAAGGAAGTTGCCAACTTCACATCTCAAGTCACCAAAGCTGCAACAACAATAGCACGTCACCTCAAGACAAATGTTTTGATCACGCCCATCGATAGTTCACTTCAAATTGTTTCACCTCAACCCTTTTTGACCGCATCATTTCAAATGTTGCAATGTGCTGCAAAAGTCATTAATCCCCTGCACAAACATTAGAGTCATGTCAGATACTGCAATCCCCAACGTAAACCATGAAATTCAAGAATAACCAGCTTATCATGTTATGCAACTCATCATGTCATAAATTTGTGAATTCATGGTCACAGAGCGTGTTCAAGCGTAAATTCCAAATCACTTCATCGATTTGTTTTCAATTAAGAAAAAAGACCATCAAATTTTAAAACAGGGCATACATTATGATTCACAGAAAAACAATAGAAAGATATACCAAGTGGGGACCATTGAGACCCTACACTACAGACAAATTGTAGGAAGGACGAATTCAGAATTCGTGCCTACACGTCCCTTCACCTAGAGTGGCGCCTCACCACTGACTTGGGTTAGCACAATCTCTCTCCAACAGTTCCCTCTCTCAACTCACACCCAAGGAAAAGAGAAGAACCCTAATTAGACCCTATATAAGCAACACTATTCATCAAGAGAAGAACCCTAACCTGGTTCATCTCAACAGCCACACATCAGAAAACAAAAACTCCAAAAAAAAAAATTTTAAAAAGGGGGGGTTCATTTTTAGAAAGCACTTTGAGTCTCACGTGGAAACTCAGGGTGGTTTGAGCTAAAAGGCCACTCAGGGGACCTCATTTCACGTAGAGAAATAACAAATGCAAATAATAAGAGGAGAAGAATACAAGAATGAAAGAAGACAAAAGCGAAGGAATTTGAAGCCTAACCTTTGTTGGAGTCGAAAAGAAAACTCAGACTTGCTCCGATCTGGGTAAATATCTTCTTTCCTTAGTTCACTTTAGTATGATAGCTTGGTTCATCTCGTGATTTTATTGCGGATTCCCCGGATAATTGCTCGTTTCCTCCAAATTTGGATAGATCTAGGGTTCGTGTGTGGAGTTCCGTTTTTGGGGGGTTTTTTTTTGTTAAGTTTTTGAGACATCTGAGCGTTGATTTATACTCAGAGTCTTTAGTTTAAGGGATGTGGGGTTGAGTTTTGACTTCGCCGGAGAAGACAGCGGTGGTGGCCGCAGGCCACCATCTTCTCCGACCTCTTTTTTAGGTTTCCGACCAGGGAGAGAGGAGTTACTTTTGGAGAGAGAAACAGATGATGAGAGAGAAGTGGTTTGGGCAAGTGTTTTGGTTAGCGTTGCATTTCAGTTTTTACCACTTTTGTTTGAGGTGGCTTTTTGGACTTCTTCGCCGGTGACAAGTGTCACCAGCTTGTAACTCTTAATCTAATCCAGCGCGTACCAGGTGGCCTTATGGTGTATGTGCGTCCCCTCCCCACCGTCTGATTGAGGGTCAATTTTTTGGCTTGTGGTGTGATCAAGGGTCCAGATCAACACTTTGTTGGAGGTTTGATTTAGGGTGTTTGGTACACCCTTTACTTCTCAGCGTGGGCTTCCAGAAGTGGCCCTAGGTTTTTTCTGATTCAAACCCCCCGTTCCAGGCCCTTTGGGTTTTCCTTTCTTTTTCCTTGTTGTTTGCACCCCATCTCCCTTAGTTAGTTAATTGATTTAATTAATTAGTTTAGTTTTGATTTAGTATTAATTTAGTAATTAGTTTAGTTTAGGAATTAGATTTTTATTTAATTAGGATTTAGTTAGACTTTATTTAGTTTATTTTTAATTAATATTAGCTTTATATTTAGATTATAATTTTAATTTAGAATTAGATTAGGATTTAATTTAGGATTATCTTTTGACTAGGATTTTTTTTAATTAACCTTAGTTTTAATCTTAGTCTAGATTAACTAGAATTAGGTGTTAGAAATTAATCTTGACTTTTAACATTAGCCTTGATATTAATTGTTGATCAACTTGATTTATTTATTTATTTTAATTTCAGTTTCGATTAATTCTAGAGTACGCTTGTTAATATTTCTTTGACGATACTTGTATATATTTTCCCTTGTATATTAATTTGAGTTTAATACTTGATGTTGTCTGTGATTGCGTTGCTTCGTGTTTACTTGTTTTTTACATGATCCCTTAGGATTCCTAGCTCGACTTAATTTTCGATTAAGTTAGACATAGGAGCGGCATTAGGCTTTCAACCCAAGCATGACAACATTAGTTAGATTTCCCTCCTAATCCTGACTTTAGGACCACTTTGTATGATAACAATTAGGGTTCAGTTTCCCCTAGACCTTCTCTGCGTTCCTCTTTTCTCATCTCAAATTTCTTCAAGACATTTAATAAAGAACGATAAACATCATACGCTATGAGCCTTAAATACATGGGGAGTGATGAGTGAGGGGTTTCTCCTTGCTTGTCTAGAATGCTTAGCGTATGCCCTTTGGGCGATATGCGATGCATTCGCTCTCATGTCATAGTCTTTAGTGCGACGTGAATCTCAAACTAACTCAATCACTTCACTAAAACTCACAAACAAAATTCAAATCTTTTTATCCTTCAGGATTGCTCTTCAAACTTCATTTTCAGAAAAGAGTACGTTACTTTTCCGTTCTACCACAAACAGGCATCGATCCTAACTGTTGGGATGGAGATTTAACGTCACTCATAAAAAACACTTAACCAACCAGTGGTTTCGTTACCCAAACTATGTTTGCTCTGATTTCTCATACCAGATGAGGATACGTAGGTACAAAACGATGATGTCTTGGCGAGCAACCTTCCCCCCATCACCCGTAGTTTCCCAAACTACGTTGACTCTGACTTTCCCATTTCCCGAGGAAATACGTAAGCATAGGGCGTCGATGTCCTATCGAGTCTCTTCTTTTTCTTTTTCCCTGTTCAACAGTAGCTTTTAGATAACTTTTCACCCACAGATTAGACAACAAGCGTGGATCCCGTTGAGTACAACGAACGTAAGGGGTGCTCATACATTCCTCTTGCGTAACCGACTCCTGAACCCAAGATTTGGTTGCAATGACCTTGTCTTTTCCTGTTCTTTTAGGTTTTCTTCGATCGTTTCCTTTCCCTCTCTTTGGGATAAATAACGTTCAGTGGAGACTCTTCTGTTTATTTCTGCCGACCCCTTTTCGCAGTTGCGACACCTTGCTCAGATAGAAGTTATCGGCTAACCTCCTCAGAGTCTTCCTATCTCTGCTAGATGCCCCGGCTGGGTACTTTTGAGTCTTGAGAAAATGCTTGATATCAAAATACCAAGGCTTTCCATTTGATACCTTCTCAATTACAAACACAAAGGCGGGTCTATCAAGGCGCATAATGGTGATAGCTGGAGCTTCATTCCAGAAATTCACTTTGTACATCAATGATAACGTGGCCAAGGCGTCCTCCATCTAATTCTTAGCTCTCGGCACATGATGAAACTCAACTCTATTAAAGAATGACAACAGTCTCCTTGCATAACTCTTGTAAGGCACCAGGTTGGCCTGACGAGTTTCCCACTCTCCTTTGATCTGATTAACAACCAGCTCTGAATCACCATATACATCACGATTCTTGATCCTAAGATCAATGGCCTCTTCTAAACTCATAATTCATACTTCGTACTCGGCTTCATTATTAGTGCAAGAGAATGTCAACTGAGTAGTGAACGGTATGTGAGATCCGTGAGGAGTTATAGTGATTGCACCGATTCCATTACCATATGAATTAACGGCTCCGTCAAAAACTAGTTTCCACTGAGATCCACTCTCAGGACCCTCGTCAGGTAAAGGCTCATCATAGTGTTTCATCTTCAAATATATGACGTCTTCATCTGGAAAATCAAACTTCATCAGATGACAATCCTCAATAGGTTGTTTAGCGAGATATTCTGAAAGAACGCTTCCCTTAATGGCTTTTTGGGAAACATACTGAATATCATACTCTGTTAAACTATTTACCATCGGGAAATCCTTCTGGAGAGTGCTTGTTTCCCAAATACGTACTTGATCAGATCCATCTTTGAAATCAATAGGGTTGTGTGGTTTAACATGTACTGCCTCAAATGCTTAGCAGCCCAAGCGAGTGCACAACATGTTTTTTCCAGCATTGAGTATCTCGACTCACAATTAGTGAACTTTTTACTCAGGTAATAGATGGAATGCTCTTTTCTACCTGGCTCGTCCTGTTGACCGAGCACACATCCCATTGAATTCTCAAGAACCATGAGATACATGATCAGAGGTCTCCCTGCAACTTGAGGCATGAGTATTGGAGGTTCCTGCAGATACTCTTTTATTCTTTCAAACGCCTTCTGGCAATTTTCATTCCACCTGACCATTTGATCTTTTCATAACAATTTGAATATTGGTTCACAAGTGGCTGTAAGATGAGATATGAACCTTGCAATGTAGTTCAATCTCCCTAGGAAACCACAAACTTCTTTTTCCGTCCTCGGCTCAGGCATTTCTTGTATAGCTTTTATTTTGGCAGGATCTACCTCAATACCCCTTTCACTGACAATGAACCCTAGTAGCTTCCCAGATCTCACCCCGAAGTTGCACTTGTTAGGATTCAGCCTCAACTTGAACTTCCTTAACCTTTCAAACAACTTCAGAAGATTGGTCAGGTGTCCTTCCTCCGCCTGTGACTTAGCAATCATGTCATCAACATATACCTCAATCTCATGACGAATCATATCATAAAAGAGAGTCACCATTTCCTGCTGATAAGTTGCCCCATGATTTTTCAATCCAAAAGGCATAACTTTGTAGCAAAAAGTCTCTCAAGGTGTGATGAAAGTAGTTTTCTCCATGTTCTCTGGGGCCATCTTTATTTGGTTATACCCAGAGAAGCCATCCATGAAGGAAAACACATAATATTGAGCAGTGTTATCAACCAACACATCAATGTGGGGAAGCGGGAAATCGTCTTTCGGGATTGCTCTATTCAGATCTCTATAGTCGACACACATCCTGACCTTTCCATCTTTCTTAGGTACAAGAACAATATTAGCGCCCCACGGAGGGTAATTTGTGACAACAAGAAACCAGCACTCAATTTCTTCTGAACTTCTTCTTTGATTTGACTGCCATGTCAGGTCTCGTCCGTCTCAACTTCTTCTTGACTGTGGACATTCTTCTCGAAGAGGAAACCGGTGTACCACAATATTTGTATCCAGCCCAGACATGTCTTGGTAAGACCAAGCGAAGATATCCTTATACTCACGGAGCATTTCAATCAATCTTCTCTTGATATTGTCTTTCAATGCAGCCCCAACACTAACATCTTTGTTGTCGTCGTCGGTACTTAGATTGATAACTTCAATATCCTCCTGATGAGGCACAATTAGGGATGTTCAAATAAACCGGTTATTTAAATAATCCATATCCATATCCAAATCCGGTTATTAAAAACCGGTTAATTATTAGTATGATTTTAACCAAATCCATATTTTGGATATATTTTTAATATGGTTTTAACCAAATCCATAATTTGGACATCCATATCCAAAATAAAAACCAAATTAGTCAATTTTTTTTAATTAAAAAAAAAACTTTGAAAATCTTTTTCAAAAAAAGATATTTTTATTTTGAAAAAAAATTTAAATTTTTTGAAAATGAATATTGTTTTAATTTTTCTCAGTAAAATTTTTTTTTATGAATTTTAAAATTCATAACCAAAAATTATGATTTTTAAATTCATAATATTGTTAAAATAACAATAGTAATTAAAATTCTAATTTACTCTGTCCTTTATTTAAATTAGTCCTCCAATTCACACAAACTAAATGACTACAAAAAGAAAAAATATCATATCTACAATTAAAATAGACTTTCCGTTTAATTCAATCAATGCAAATTTAGATTTTTTTTTAGTTTTTAACCATCTCAAATAAAAATTTTAATTTAATCCAATAAATGTTCAAACGACAACAACCGTTTATTTTTTTATTGTAATTTATATACATAAATCATATTTAAATATTAAATAATTATCATTTTTTAATAACACATATTTCTAATTACAAATCAACGAATTATATAGAAAAGAAAAAAATAGATAGATTGGAGTAACTGTAACCAATATTATTATTTAATTGTTAAATTGGTTTAATAAATTTAAAATATAAAACTAAACTGATATTTTTTAAATATGGAGATGAATTAGATGAAATGATATACATTAATAGTTAAATTGAATTCATTCAATTAACTTACTTTTCATTTAATAATGAAGGAATTGAATGTACTTTTCATTCATGAATTTTAACAATAGTAATTATGAATTTAAACAATAGTAATTATGATTTTGAATATTTAGAGACCAAAAATTATGAATTTAAAAAAAACAATAGTTATTTTAACAATATTATGATTTTGAAAAAATCAATTTTAAAATAAAATTAAATCAAAACTAATTATAAAATTGGTTATGGATATAACCGGTTAATAATCAGTTTATAACCATTTTAAAAAATAAAAACCGGTTATGAGAATTGGTTTTAATAACCGGTTGTAATATATGGATTATTTATGGTTATGGATTGATTTTGAACATTAACCATCCATGACCACCCCTAGGCACAATGACCCTTTCCTTCTGCTTGAGAAGTCTGGCTAACTCTTTGGGTAGTTCACAGTCTTCATCAGTCTCTTCTTCAGCTTGATAAATGGGATTATCAAAGTCATACGAAGTCATAGCTGATCTTGAATCGATGGTATTTGATAGAAAAGACCTGCATGATGATGTTTATGTTTATTATGCGATGCAACAAAAAAAACACATTTCCATTTCTGTTTAATATAATGCAAACAAAAAAACAAGAAAAAAAGGGATCACAATATTTGAATGTGAAAAACATCCTTTATTTATGATAAAGTGCAAATAATAAGAGGGCCACATAGATTGGGTCACTATGCCTTGGGCAAAACATAGGACTAAACATAATCAAAACAATGAATATTACTCTACAGTAGTAACACGAATGATTTCTTCTGTATTCCAGTTGCATAACTTTTGACCAGGAGTACATGGACGAATCCAGACATCCATATGCAATCACTGTCACCTTCGTCATCTTCAATGGCATTAATCTTGTCAAATATCACACCACCGCTGGTGAATTGAACAGGTCCCCTGTACCTTGGAATGTCTTGAGAAGAATTGGAGGGTTCGTATCCCAGGCCGAACTTGTCCTGCTAGACGTGAACATTAAGAACTTGGCCCCACTTTTATGATGAACCGGATTCTACGATAGCACAGGCTTCCTTGAATGATGACATGGAAACCTCTAGGATCTTGGCTTCTACAAGAGACTTCTCCTGAATCTAAACTGTTTCGAACGCCTGGCTGAGTGTTTCGTTGATCTCCCCATCCACTTCCACATACTTGAAGGATGACAAATGGGTAACCATGATATCCTCTTCACCGCATTTTGTAACAACTTTCCCTTCCATCATATATTCCAGATTCTGATGCAATGTTGAAGTAACTGCTCCCGTAGCATGTATCCAAGGTCGGCCAAGCAAACAGTTGTATGCTGGATGGATATCCATAATGTAAAAAGTTGCATCAAAGATTTCCAGTCCTACCAAAATATGCATCGTAATCTCCCCAAACACTGATCTTTTAGATCCATCGAAATCCCTCACAACTAAATCACTTGGCGTGCATATCAAACCTTGAGTATCTAATTTCATCAATTCCTTCTTTGATAACACATTGAGCGATGATCCTATATCAACCAGGACATGCGACAGCAGAGACCCTCTATATTCCATTGATATGTGTAAAGCATGGTTATGGTTCCTCCGGGCAGGAGTCAAATCCAAATCAGTAAAACCCAAGCCATTGCCAGCATTCACATAAGCCACTACCCTCTCCAGCTGATTAACAGAAATCTCCTGGGGTACATAATCTGAACACAACAATAATGACAGAATGGAAATCATCGAAGGAGTTTGATTTAAGTGATCCACAATATTGTAGTCACTTTTTCGAATGAGTCTCATAAATTCCTCCGCGTCTTTCAAAAAAACATCACTACCAACCTGTTGTTGGATATTCTGCTCAATCACTACCTTACCCTTCCCTTTGTCATTCCTATCAGTATTAATCTCAGGTGGGGAAAAGATCCTGCCACTTCTAGTGATACCACTGACACCAACTATATTCTCAACTGAAGATCCCCCGCATGAAGATCCTGTCAATTCTTTTCTCTGCCCATTACAGAACACCTATACCCCATAGTTCCATGGGATGACTTTAGTGCTCTCGTACGACACAGGTCCAAGAACAGTAATGATAACCGGCGATGGCCTAGCAGGCACTGAAATATTGATTGTTCAGTATGGAATAAAGATTGTAGCAACTTCGCTTCCATCATTACTCATCTTATCCTCACCATCTTCTCTTACAACCCTGTCAAATTGTAAATAGCCCTCATCAATCATTCTTTGAATACCCTTCTTCAAAAGATCATAGTCCTCAGGTTGCGCTTCACATTCTGAGCAGTCAGTAGAACATCCCGGAAACACTCCCTTCTTCAACAAATTAGCCTTCACGAAACTCAACAGAGTCTTCAAATCCCCAACATCAGTTATCAAATTCAATTTTTCTCCCTCAATAACAACATTGTTTCTTGCCACCCCATGATTTGGCATCGGGTTTTGATTCATATTAGGTCCCTAGTTGGTGAAGTTGATAGCCTTTGAGTCAAGCAAGTCCTGAACTTTGTGCTTGAAGGCTTTGCAGTTGTCAATATTATGGCCCAGGGTGCCTGAATGAAAATCATATCTAGCATTCGCATCATAACCAGGAGGCAGTGTACCAGTGAAAGGAGTCAAAGTCCTCTTTTGAACCAATTGCAACTGCAACAGATGTTGTAACAATTGAGAATACGGCATCAAAGCAGTCTCAAAATTCCTATCATCCATTCTTGGTCTAGCAACGTAAGGTCGCAGAGCGTTAACTCGTTGTTGAGATGCATTCGGAGTAGCTACATTAGCAACTTGTTGATGATAATGAGATTGCGCTCTACCTTACCCATGTGACAAATAGCATTCGCATCTCCTTCCCTCCTCTTAGGGTTTGCTGAGTATGATTTCTTTACTCCTTCTGAAGAGGATCCACCACCATCTGGAATCTTCCCAGACTTAATCTCCCTTTCGACTCTTTCACCAGCCATTACCAGGTCAGAAAATCCCGCAGACATGCAGCCTATCAACTTCTCAAAATACACACCAAGCAGTGAATCCATGAACATGTCAATTAGTTCTCTTTCCACCATAGGAGGTTGCACCCTCGCAGCTAAATCTCGCCATCTCTTGGTGTACTCTTTGAAGCTCTCGGTATTCTTCTGTGAAAAACTCTACCATTGTACCTTGTTCGGTGCTAGATCACTATTATACTGATAGTGACGAACGAAGGCCTCAACCAATTCTTTCCCGCTGCGGATATGAGTTCTCTCAAGCCCTATATACCATTCCAAAGACGCTTCTGCCAGACTGTCTTGGAAAAAATGCGTTGACAAATTTTCATCATCGGAGTACGCAGACATTTTTATGAAATACGCTCAGATGTGTACTCTAGGACAGGTCATCCCTTTGTACTTGTCGAAATCTGGTACCTTAAACTTGGGGGGAATCTTGACCCCTGGAGCTAGACCAAGATCTGACATATCAAGACCCAAAGAGTTCTGATTCTCGAAAGACTCAAGCAAGCCCATCGGGCTTGGTATGAACGTCTAAGCAAGTTTCTACTTGATCAAGGGTATTCAAGAGGCAAAGTCGACACAACCCTCTTCATTAAGCGTCAAGGAAAACACTTAATTCTGGTGTAAATTCATGTTGACGATATTATATTTGGACCAACTAACATGAATCTCGTAAGAGATTTTTCTAATCTAATGCAGGGAGAATTCGAGATGAGTATGATGGGGGAGCTCACATATTTTCTCGGATTACAAATCAAGCAGCTTGAAGAAGGAACTTTTGTGAGCCAGACGGAATATTGTCTTGAGCTTCTCAAGCGGTTTGACATGGCAAATCCCAAAGCCATTGACTCACCAATGCCAACATGTGCAAATCTCAGTCGAGATGAAAGTGGTAAAGTTGTAGAGGTAAAAAGATATTGAGGTATGATCGGCTCTCTTCTTTATCTTACAGCCACTAGACCCGATATTATGTTTAGTGTTTGTATGTGTACTAGATATCAATCCTCTCCTAAGGAATCCCATATAAAAGCTGTTAAGCGCATACTTAGATACCTTTCTAGTACTCTAAAGTATGGGCTATGGTATTCTAAAGGAAACGATTGTTCCTTGGTTGGCTTCTCTAATTCCGATTTTGCCGGGTGCAAATCAGATAGGAAAAGTACGAGTGGTACTTGTCACTTATTTTCAAACTCTTTGGTAAGTTGGCATAGCAAAAAGCAGGTATTTGTTGCTTTGTCAACCGCCGAAGCAGAATACATTGCCGCTAGTAGTTGTTGCGCTCAAGTCCTATGGCTTAAGCAATAACTGCTCGATTTTAATCTCAAACTTGAGCGTATTCCGATCTTCTGTGACAATACGAGTGCCATCAATCTTACCAAGAATCCCGTGCTGCATTAACGCACTAAACATATCGAAATTCGACACCATTTCCTTAGGGATCATGTGGAGAAAGGCGATGTGGTTTTTGAACATGTTGATAATAAGAATCAACTAGCTGATATTTTCACAAAACCTCTTGCTACTGAGTCTTTCTTTCATATCCGACGGGAACTAGGTATTCTCGATATTTCGGATCGTGTTTAGTCAAATTTCTTGCACATCATATATATCTATGTCTACATGTACTTTGATTATTGGATATCTAACAATTGAAGATGTTGAAATTATATGTGTATGTTCATCTAGCTATATTTGGAATTGAGGTAATATCTTTCCTCAACTAACTCTCTCTCTCTCGATACTCATGTTCACAAATGCATCAAATTATGTGTTACATTTTTCATATATGTCGTATTGTATGTATGTTACCTCTTTGAATGATTAAAATATGGTTTGGCTGTTTATCTATGTCTTTATGTATGCCCATATGATCAAAAATGTCAAATTTTGCTAGTTTTAACTGCATGAGTCGACCTAAACAAGGTCCGGTCGACTCACAAATATGTCTTCTAAATTGAAATTGAGGCGGGTATGCTCAGCTCGACCAACCGGCCGACACATACCTTTTGTTTTTGAATGTGTGCTTTTAATCACAGTATACGTCAACGCATAGACAAGAGCAGTTGACGCATCGCGCGATTTCTTTCAAAAAAATTTCAAACCGTTCAAAATTTCCCTCTTAAATCATTTTTATGATTCATATTCATGTGCATTATTACATTTGCATATAAACATGATACCTACATCATAGGCTTGTCTACTACTCTTCTCTTCCCAAAACCTAGAATCTACTTCAAAAGGGGCAAAGTCATAAACACCTCTCCATCTTCAAGAATTCTCTCCAACATTTGTAATCATCATCACCACATTTCCTCTTCTCCTCTTTGAAAGCAAAAAGCCATGGCTACCTAAAAAGTTATAGGTAAAAGATCCACAAGAGCTTCCTCCTCTGCAGGACCTTCATCTGCATCTCTTCCGGCAATCGCCGTATCATTGGTTCCTTCTGAGTTTGCCGAGAGCTTCACCAAAAACTTCAGCAAGCGGTCTGTGGTAAAGCAACATGCCTACTATCGACTCTCTGCTGAGAGAATGCACATTCCTCAGGTAATCATCCTTCTTGATTTTCAAGGGTTTAACAATTTTCTGGAATGCAATACGAAATACAACGAAGACCTTGTGCGGATCTTCTACACTTGTCTTCATGGTAAGTTTCAGAGTTCCGGGTTTCAAATGAAGGTCGGAGATACAAAGGTTTGTGTTAATAATGTTGTTTGGCAGAAACTGTTTGATACGACTCCCGTGTCTGATGCACCTAACATTAAGGTCACTGACACCAACACGGTTGATGGCTACGAGTTCAAAGAAGCTTTGAACTCAATGCTGAAAAGGCCGTATGCATCTGATATTGTGGCGAGTGATTTATTTCCGAAAACTGTCACTATAGGTAAATTGAAACCTATGGACAGAATTTTGTAATAGATTGTGGCGCGCATTCTACTGCCTAAGAAAGGAGGATTTTCTCGAGTTGATCAGGCCGAGGTCCATTTGATTTACATCCTGAAGAATAGGATCAAAATTAGTTGGCCCTATTATATTGCTAGTCGAATGTATGCCCTCAGAGACTCGGGACGAGGTACCACTCTCTCCTATGGTTCCTTCATTCAAGAGATTTTGAACAACACCAACGTCACGATTCCGGGGATTCCATATAGATCTCTCACTTCGGATCAAGAGTTCTGTCAAAAGACTCTTACAATGATGGGTTACATATGGGTTCAGGAAGAAAATCGTTACCTATTCGTTGTTAAAGAAACCTCTTCTCGGTTGGAAGAATCCGATAGAAGTGATGATCATGATGAAGAGGACGAGGAAGAAGAAGAAGAACAACAAGATGAACAAGGTGATAGACAACCAATGGAAGTTGAAGACAGCATAAATGTGAGTTGGTTTGATCAATCTCCTACCACAGATCATGGAAATAGTCAAGATTGGGGCGAATGGCAAAATATCAGTTGGACTTCGTTACGCGACAACTACCAGCCTCCACAGTATTCGGAGTATCAGGAAACTCCGCATTGGGGCTATGAGGAGTCTCCACGTTGGGGTCATGAGGAGCCTCCACAATGGGGCTATGAGGATCCTCCACACTTCACAAATCCACCGCAACCACATTCTGACGAACTCCTCAAGATGATGAGGAGTATGAAATTAGAACAGCGTGCTTTCATAAATGCTCAGGATGAGCGTCTCTTGTAACTTCAGAGTCAATATGAGACGCATATTAAAAACTTCAACACATTCTCCTCTAATGGCAATCAATGGTTCGATGGTCTAGTGGAAACAACTGCGAATCAACACCGAGCTCTTGCCACAAGCTTCAATACCTTGAACCGAGCGGTTTTGGAGTTTACTGAAAGAGCCGAGGCTCAACTACCTCCGCCATATCTATATCATGGGAGAGGCCATCATGTCAGGGGGAGAAGAACTTGACGGCTATGCATTATGCATACTTGCATTTCATCATCTTGTTATGTTGCTATGAATCGTTTGCTCTATATTAAGTACATTTCTCTTGTGTTAATGTCTTGCATCATGAACCTATATGCCATTACTTGTTTATAGTTTCTAACAACAATTACTATTTTTGTCTGTGTATGGTGCTATTTATCTCTTTGTTCTTTGATCATTAACTTCGTCATGTGTGGATGATTGTTAATGTTTATCCTGTTGTGCGTGTTTTGATATGTGCATCTGTTATTCTTTATCATTTCTTGACAGAAATTTATTTCTTTTTGATGTTGTCAAAGGGGGAGAAAGTGTCAAGCTGTTTAGTAGAACCATAAAGATCAAAAGTGAAGACATCACATTTAACACAAATGAGTAAGTAAGAATGAAGGCATCAAGCAAGGGGGAGGATAATGCCGCATATCATACAGACAGGTTCCACGTGTTTTGCCATCATCAAAAAGGGGGAGTATGTGAGGGAAAAGCCTCATATACTAGATATACGTGTTTCGGTGATGTCAAAACTTAGCCACATGGAAGAATAGATGTTTGGCGTTATCACCATGTTGCATGAGCATACCTTATTTCTCATGATTTGTTAGCTTGCATAAAATCTCTCGAATATTGCATTTAGAATGGTCAAAATATGCGTCATACGAGTTAAACTTTATTGGTCTATCACAGGTATCATCTAAGAGAATAAAAAAAATATGAATTTAGGCATTTTCTGAATTTTTAGGTCTTTGAGTCGACCAAAATTCTCCTCTGGTCGACTCATGATATGTGTCTTAAAAATACATTTTTCTCGGGTTAGGTATGGTCGACCTATCTGTCGACGCATACTGTTGGTATTTCCATTTGTCAAAAAATTCAGGCTATGCGTCGACGCGTGCCTTATTCCGGTCGACGCATGGCGGTGTGTTTTGCATAATATGTTTCCTCGGGTTAGCTCAGGTCGACCCTGCACTCTACATGGGTCGACCGCTCGCTGTTTTATGCATATTTTCTGATTTGTCTATTACTTTTGAAAAGTGGTTTTATCAGTTATAACAGTTTTGTCTAGTATAAATATTTAGTTGCTCTTTTCACTTCATATACATTGAATCATTCAGAAAAACAAGAAAAGTGAAAGAGGTGTCAATTCAAGTTCTCATCATCTTCATCTTCTACATTTCATACCCCAACAATCACACACAATAATCTTTGTTGTGCATTATGGATTGTCAAAGGTGATAACGTTCGAAGTCGTTGATTGGGTAATCTGGTTCGGGTTGAGGAATTGACAGGTTTTTCTTGAATAAAACCTATAGGTTTTTGTCCTCCAAGATTCATTGAATTTGGGGGGTTTTTGCACGATTCTTCTCAACACATATTCAGCCGAGTGAAGGTGATCGAGGAGCGGTGGGTTCCGTCGATCTAGTAACGGTAAGCGGAGGATTGTGAAGGAGAGCTTCGGGTTCGACACGCGAGTGTTTGAGATCAGTCGGGCTGGGGTTTGAAGACAGAAGGTTGTTCAAACATAGAGCTGTAATCGGAGGTTCACTCACGAGCTGTCGAAGGACTTGATTTGACTCGAATCAAGGGGCGAGAGGAGATAGCATTTACAACAACAAGGGTGTTTATTTTTTTGATTACTTTCAATTCTTGTATATACGATTCTACAACAAGTTAAATTTATATTATAAGGTCTCAATTCTATTGTTAGAATTGAGGGCATACGTACCCCGAAGCGAGGACGACGGGGGAACTGCCTCAACAAATCCTTGTGCTTTTTACCTTACGTTTTTACATTGCTTAATATTTGTGTGGTTTTAGTGCAAACAATTATATCAAATTTAGGATTTTTTTGAGTAAATGCTAAACTGATTTTGACTCTAGTACAATCTTTGATTGTACAAGGAAACTAGAGAAAATTACTCAAAGCAGAACTCACTTGTAGTGCTCTGCACTCCAAGTGTTTGATAAATTGTCTGAATGAAAAGCCTTGCGTGTTGTCCATTTATTGTGGTAATATTTTAAGGCATTAGAACTAGTCATACCACATAGTGAGACAAATCAAATTGATAGTGTTACTAGCGTAGTGATTCTCATTACTCGTTATCCGATTCCATCGGCTAAAACGCATATCCAGTTTTCTAGTAACCGTTCGCTATAGACGGTATTTTTTCCATGGCCGCTTCCACAAATCAAACAATTTTTTAAAAACCAATTTTATTGGTAGCGCCGACTCTTTTTAACCAAGGGATTTATTCAACCCCCCTTCTAGATCCACACCATCGTCTAACATTAGTTTGGTTCTTTTTTTGTATCATTAAGCTTAGGATCATTTGTAATCCATAAAACTTGTAAACTTTGATCCTTGGAATGAAATTCTCAAACTTGAATTATAATATCATGAATAAATTGATCTTGAATTTATTTTGAATGAGTTCACTTGAAATGAAATTGGGAGTGGATCTTGAAACTATTGGAAAGAATTTCACAACTATCTTTTGAATGAAATTGAAATGGCTAAAAACACTTGAGTTTATACATGGAATGTGAATTGGAACCAAACTAAAACACTTGAAATTGATAGCCCTTCAAATTGATTCTTGATGAATAAAAGAACCCACCATGAATTGAAACAAATGAGAGACTTGAATCCATAAATCAATTTGAAATTATTTCTAAGTTTAAATGAATCATGATGGTACAGAATGCAACTTGAGTTGTCATGTTCAATGGTTCTCTTAACTTGGACCTAAGAACCATGGTTAAAATTGATCTTCCACCTCTTTGAATACTTTATAAGATCAAACCTGAAGTAAAAGACCTTGAGTCCAATCTTGAGGAATGACCTTAGAGGGATGAATCCCCTCCGAGATAATCTTGGGCCGAATGTCATGCTTGAATTCTCACTTGAAATGACAAGAACATGAGTCACATGAATAAAATTTGCAAGTAACCTGAGACGTATCAATATCTTTGTAACTTAATTTCAAAGATAACTTGATTTGACACGAAACCATGGTTTAAAAGTCCCCAAGCATAAAGTACTGATTCATGACAATATTCATCTCGAGAATGACACAACCTCTTCCTTCTTTACCAAGATCAAATCCTATCCAAATGAACTGAACAAAACTCAAATGAACCTCAAGTTACACGACACGTGCCCATCTTAAATGCAAAGGGTGAGAAAAACCCTAATCTCCGTGCCCTGGGTGCATAATGACAAAACAAATAATTTGACGAAAGCCAAAACCCTTATTGATCAATTACTGAACCTTTTGAGGCAAACACTGATTCACAAATGAAACAAAACAAACAAAGCCTGGTAAACTGGTTAGTTATGCAAGGATGATTGGTCTAGAATGCTCATGTAGCTGATGATGACGTCTAAGGGTTAAAATTTGGGGTATGACAACATTGATAATAAAAATTAACTTGCAGATATCTCTACAAAACCACTCGCTACAGAGCCTTTCTTTAACATCCGTAGGGAACTAGGCGTTCTCGACATCTCGGATCGTGTTTAGGGTTTTAAAATTGCATGCTCTCTCTCCCTCTCTCTCTCTCTCTCTCTCTCTCTCTATATATATATATATATATATATATATATATATATATATATATATATATATATATATATATATATATATATATATATGTATATATATATATATATATATATATATATATATATATATATGTATATATATATATATATATATATATATATATATATATATATATATATATATATATATATATATATATATATATGCTTATCTATATCTTTGTATAACAATGTGAAGAAGTATTGATCCATATGTGAAAGCATCTACCATCGATCGTTATTGAGGTGATATCGTTCCTCTCTAGCAAAATTTCTTGATCACATAATTTGTGTAAGATAGTGTACCAATTTGGGTGTTAAAATTGATGTTTATTCCATGATTGAACATTTTTTATCCATTTGTATGTTTGAAATATGTGTAGGTTATCTATTTATTCTTGTTTGAGGCATTAATGACTTTAAAAAATGTTTTTTTATTCATTTTTACTATTTGAGTCGACCAAAACAGGTCACGGGTCAACTCATAAAAATGCAAATTTTTATGTTTTAGAAGCGGGTCTACACAGGTCGACCCTTTGGTCGACTCAAACTGCATATTTTTCTCATTGTCTAAAAATTGTCAGTATGCGTCGACGCACAGACTGTTTAGGTCGACGCGCCGATCAAATTCTCTGAAAAATGTATGATTTTGTTGCATCGTTCAAATTTCTTTGACCCATTAAATATGTTCATTCTTTCTATGCTTACAAATATCATCATTAGCATTAGTTCATTGCATCCACACATATTTCTCCACTACTTCTCCTCTTCCCAAACTCCCTACCAAGACCTAATCTCATCAAATACTACAAGGATTCAATTTAGTTTCTCATCAACACACAGACTCAATCTACTGTTCATCTTCCTCATCTGTTGAATCTCATGGCTACAAGAAGGGTCACCTAAAAAAGAACAACTAGAGCTCCATCTTCACAAGCTGGAACCTTCCAACTAAGGGTAAGCATACTAGTAACTGCTCTTTCTTTATTACTGTTGCACCCTAAAATTTGCCCAACCTTATTCCCTGGATTTATGTTTCATCACCATTAGCATTTGCATATAGAGTCATGTACATAGACTAACCATCTGCATAGCATAAGCATAGCAAGTCATTCAACAGGGGACCAATCATTATTTTCATCTCTAGAGGCCTAGCAAGAGGTTATTATCCTAATTCTATCCTATTCAAGTCATCAGGAAAGAATTTGAAAGCAAAGAGTTCAGCAGATCAAGCCTTGAGTCTATCTCCTAGCTGAGGGTATCTGAGGATCAACAAGAGGGTTATGAGCTGTGAAATGAAAGCATGGAGAGCATCTAGACATCTTAAGAGATTTAGAAAGTCATTTGGAGGAGAAAACAAGTTGTTGATGTGAGCACAAGAGCTACAGTTGAAGGCAGTCAACTGGGGCTTCATCTAGGTCAACCCTAGGTCAATTGACTGACTTTAAAGGGCATTCAAGGCTATTGGAGAGGTGTGGGATTCAACATTGGACATATAAAGAAGGATATGGAGATATGACAAGGAGAATTCAAGAGAAATCAAGGAGAAGAGGAGTTACTAAATTAGGGTTTCTCTGTAAAATCCCCTAGTTTAGGTCAAATTTCCAAGCAAGATAAGTCAAAATGCTAGCTTCAAATGGCTTCTTGGCCAACATTAAACTTGTAGAGGATCTCAAGACCTTTAATTTGAGTGGTGGAAGACCTCAAGGAGATTTATGGAACTCAAGTTATGGTCCTTACAAGTTACAGGTCATCTGAGGTGTCTGAATTTTTGTCTGTGAAAGTGACTTGACTTCCAAGCTAGTTTTGCCCCTCAAGGAGATTTCAAATGAATTCTTGGTCAACATAAGAATTGTTCCTCATTGTCTTAGCTTTCTATAATGGTATAGTATGCCTTCATATGATGTGGAGAACTCAACTTATGGTCTTGACAAGCAAAGGGTATTTTGGGCATTTGTGAATTACAGGTCATTTTAACCTATACCCAAAACTCATACAAGGAGGCCTCAAATGGAAAAACTTACAACATCAAACTTGCTCCAAATGGGATTTTAAGTCTAGAAAGAAGGTCACAAGTTATTGGAGAAGCTCATAGCATGGAGTTGCATGATTGGTCAAAATATGAACTAAAAAAGGCTTATAAAGTGAATGATTTCAAAGTGAAAAATGGTTTGAGAGATTTATAAGTCCAAATGGAGACTTCCAATATATGATTTTGAATGGAAAAACAATTCTAAGAACAATGGTTCACACACTTTTTTGAGTTTAGAAGGAAAAAATGAAGTTATCCATGGTTGCTTACCTTTCAAGAAACATAATCAAAATGAGCCAAAGTTTGAAAACAAGGGAATGTGCAAGATGGATCTAGAATGTACCATTGGGGTCTATATATTCATGAAAGATGAATTTGGCAAGGGTTGGCCTCATTTGCACCAAGAATTCCACAAGATTTCTCATTCTTTCTTCAAAAGTTTCATTCCAAATCTCTCAAATTCTTCATCAATCTTCATCAAGATCAATTCAATTTCACTCCATCATCATCTTAGATCATAATTGAAGCAAGGTTTTGGTAGTTCTCATCCATTTTCGAGTGTTTTTTTCATCAACATCAAAATCACAAGTTCAAGTGAATTGCATGATTCAAGCAAGGAACCTCCAAAATTGTGCATACAGAATTGAGTATTGAATTGGTGAATCAAGATCCAAGTCTCAAAAGCTTCATATCTTCCATTTCCATAGCTGTTTTCAAGGTTTCTCATCAGGTAAGTTTTCATTCGATTAGCTTGATTCTGTTGGTTTCATATGATTTTATTAGTGTAGACTTGATCTAGGTGGTTAGGAGATTAAGTTAGATGATTTTGGAAAGGATTGGTGATGGTTAGTGACAGGTGCAACAAACTGTTAGTGTTCGAATCTCTTGGATTAATGCGTTATAATTGTAGCTTGATTGATCAAATTAATCTCCATTAGTTGTAGTTCAGTTTAGGCTAAGTTTGGGGAAGAATCGTGTTGATGCATAACAGTATGATTTCATGGTGGCCAGTGTTTGATTCAATTGGATTTGTTGTTGTGGTGAGTTTCAAGATGATCTAATGCCCTAAGCTTGTAGAGGGAAGAATTTGGAGTGGTTTTTGTGTTTACAGCATGTGGATTCATGGCGTGTAAGATGAGAACAGCTTGGTGTAAAGCTTGCTCGTGCATGGAGCCAGGGTGAAGTGAAACCCTAAGTTTCAGGTCATTTGGGGAAGACGAAATCGTGGCCGTTCCTTGGGCCTTGGACCTTTGACTATCAGCATGATCCTATGGCTGTCGTTTAATCTGAAGTTTGGAGGGAGATTACACTGGCCAAAACGCGCCGTTTCATTAATTGAAACGGGCGGGCCTGAATGGACGTGCTAATCCCACCCCCGTGTGAGCCCAATTCCTAGTTTCTAATGTGTTTCTGCTACTATTCTTACCCCCAGCGCGTTTTATGATTTCATTGAGTCTGAGTGTAATTCTGGGCCTTGTCTAAGGCGCTATCTGCACCCCCATTGTGAAGGCCCATCCTGGATTCAACTGCGCGTAGTTACTCTTCATACCCCCTCTTTCTCATTTAATTCAATTTTATTTTTCTTAATTCCATTAATATTTTACCAATTTTCATAAAATCATAACTAATTCATAAAAAATGCATTTTCATCCATTCTTTTTACCATATTTTCATTAAAATGTCTAGAATATTATAGGAGAATAAAATTTCATTTTTAGTTTTATTTCATATTTTTTTCACATTTTCTGAATAAATGTCACATTAAATAATTCATTTCATGCATCATTTTTATGATTTTTGTTCTCTCACATGCTTTGATATTTTTTGGTCATTCTTTTTATATTGTTTAGATGAGATGTTAAGCTTGTAGAAATATTTTAGTTCCCATTTTTAGAGGTTAATTTTAGGTGATTAATAAATGCTTGAATATCATGAACAAAACTAGGGTTTTTTAGGTGACAACTTAGGAGTTTGATTTCATTTCCCTTAGGACTTAGGGTTTGAATAGATTAGTTATGGGACTATAGGGGCTATGGGTAGTTATTAGATCCCTTAGAGAAAAGTCAGGATTCCCCTACTGCTATTATTACTGTCTGTATATCTGTTGTCTGGTGTGGTGTGCCCTCTGGGGTTTATTGATTGTTTGTATGGGTATTGGGTTTGTCTGGGGCCCTGGGGAAGCTGAAGATTTGTGGAGATGAAGCTATTGGAGATTCAAAGATTGAAGATCAACTGTCAGAGCTGAAGAGAAGTTTCTTGCTAGCCGATGCTGAGGAGACTAGGGTTTAGGAGCTAGGCAGAGCTCTAGATTAGAATGATTGTTTCTCAAACATGGATTGCCTTGTCTGCATCCATTCTTCTCTGTGATTCAGAGTCTCTCTAAGACACTCACCCCCTTCCTTTGGAAGGCTTGGTGATAGTATCTATGAGATAGAACTCTTGAGAGAAAATGTCTTTTGTGTTAGAAGCAGTTTGTTCACCACCTTTGGTAGTCAGCTGATTGCTTAACACCCAATTCACTCTTGTGACTGATCCCTCATCCTGGAGGTTTGAGCTTGAAGAAAAGCCATTGCAGATGGAAGACTGATGATCAAAGCCCTTGTCTGAAGGCCATGAAGATGGAGATTGATGCTTGTTGAAGCCTGTAGCTGATTGGAGGTTACTTGAAGCCAGATGTTGATTCAGAGCTGCTGATGCTGTTTCTTTTGCTGTATTTCATTTGTTGATGTATTGATGGGTTTTCTGAACTGTATTGTTTGCTGTTTACCCTGCTGGGTTGAAAGTGAAGCCTGTTCACTTTTGCCTATTGTTTTCTAGGTTCGAGGTTGAGTGGGACTCCCTTGCCTCGCTTGTACTGTTGCATCCATGCATTTTACTGCTTTACTGTATATATCTGATATTGTTTCTGTTTCTGCCTATCCCGTAGGATCTCTGTTTCTCTCTGTGCAAGAGAGGAGCATGATAGACACTAGGTCTTAACCCATGCATGATAACATTAGGTTAGTTTGTTTCCCTTCGCAACCGTAGGTTAGAGTTCTGTCTCTTTCTTTCTCAAAACAAACAGAAAAACACATAAAGATTTCAAACACAATAAAAGACACTTCTTCCGTAAAAGAATATGAACTCATCAAAACGTCATTTTTGTCCGCCGGGACTGTTAATCAGAAAACCTTTTCAGAAGGAATAAAATCAACCAAGAGAAGCTTGTGTCGTACGTGGCCCGAACTACGTTTGCTCTGATCTTTCATGCTGTATGAAAGTACGTAGGCATAGGATGCGATATCCTAGCGAGCAACCTTCCCCTCCTTTCCCGTAGGTAGGCGAACTACGTTGACTCTGATTTCTCGTTCCAGACGGGAATACGTAGGCATAAAGTGCGATACTTTGCCGAGTCATTTTTATTTTCTTTTCTTTTAACCCTTGACCTATAGTTTAGATAGAATAACAATCCATACCCGAAAACAAGCGTGGATCCCATCGAGTACGACGGACGTGAGGGGTGCTAATACCTTCCCCTTGCGTAACCGACTCCCGAATCCAGGTTTTGGTTGCGATGACCATACCTTTCCCGTGTTGTGCGAGGTCTACTCTGAGCGTTTCCTTTCCCTCCCGTGGGATAAATAACGCACGGTGGCGACTCTTCTGTTCAGCCGGCGCCGATTTTCGCAGTAGCGACAGCTGGCGACTCTGCTGGGGATCCAACGTCCCCTGGCTGCTAAGGACTGCGATGGTTCTTATGCATTTGGGATCCAACGTCCCTTGAGAGAGTCAATCCTAACGCTTGTTTTCCCGTCGAGGATTTTGTATGGAGTTATTGTATATTTCTAACCTTGTATTTTCAGCTTTATATATTGTTTATTATTGCTGTATTGGGGTGTGACGGGTGTTCTGATATTGAGAGATAAGCCGGACCTGGGCTTGAGTGCACCTAGAATTAGAGTAGAAATTAGTGGGCGCCCGCTTGCTTTGCTTGCTTTGGTGTCCCATGAAATCTACACTCAGACGAGGTTCTTCTGGTTGGCCTCCTGCCCCTTCCTTTGGTTGGTGTGGGTTGCTGGTTAGTTGGATTGTCGACTCTGGGGACCGATCATTTGGAAGTTGGCTGAGTGAGGCCTCTTCAGGAATTGATGATGCCACTCCTTCTGGGAATCGTATCATCAACCCTGAAAGTCTGTGACGCCGACGACCGCATAGGATGCCGTACCTTGTGCCAGTTATAGGGCCACCCACCTGTGAGGGGATTCAGGGTTATGCAGGTAACTAGACCTCCAGACTACCGGTTATTTCTTGATCAGAGATCCTGGTTATTTATGGAGAGTTATGAGGTCTGTCAGAGACCATTTGGAGATGTGTTCTGAGGTCTGTCAAAGACCAGTTGGAGAGTTATGAGGTCTGTCAGAGACCATTTGGAGATGTGTTCTGAGGTCTGTCAAAGACCAGTTGGAGAGTCATGAGGTCTGTCAGAGACCAATTATGGAGGTGGTTTGAGGTCTGTCAAAGACCAGTTGGAGAGTCATGAGGTCTGTCAGAGACCAATTATGGAGGTGGTTTGAGGTCTATCAGAGACCAGTTGGAGTTATGGTTTGAGGTCTGTCAGAGACCAGTGTTGGAGTTTTATTTTAGGTCTATCTGAGACCAGGGTTTGGTGACTTCTGGATGGTCTATCTGAGACCTTTCTTGATTGGGTTTAGGCTATTCAGCTGCAGCTTTGGTCCCTGTTGAATGTTACTTGCATTGCATCCTTGCATATCCATTATCATTTGCATTTCACTAACGTATGTCTGTGCTGCAGGTGCATTTGCATTTCCCTAGTTCTAGTGCCCAGACTTCTGAGTGTTTGATCATGACTAGCCTACGGAGAACGGTTGCTTACAAATTGCCTACGCCAGATATTGTTCCTTTACTGGGGTTGATCTCTCTTGCTGATGAGGGTGTTCGTAGGAGTTTCCGGATGAGTTATGGTAGATTACTGAGATTGGTGTGCAAACCTACAGAGGTAGAGTTAGATGGGCTGTATGCTTTGATGCAATTCTATGACCCTGCTTTGAGGTGCTTCACGTTCTCTGACTTCATTATGGGACCAACTCTGGAGGAATACGCTGAGTATGTTGAGCTGCCTGTGCAGAACCAGGTTCCATTCATTCATTATGATGCCAAGCCCAAGCCGGAGGAATTGGCAAAAGCCTTGCATGTCGATGCTTCTGAACTTGTGACTACTGTTTCCCGTGGAGTTCCAGGCTTCTCATTTCAGTTCTTAGTTGGTAAAGCCCAAGAGTACGCCAAGAATGGGTGCTGGGTTGCTTTCAATGCTGTGTTGGCTTTGTGCATTTATGGCATAGTACTGTTCCCCAATATACCGGATTTTGTGGACTTCGATGCTTTCTACTTGTTTGCCGCTGGTAATCCTGTACCTACCTTACTCGGAGACCTCTACCACTCACTGCATTACAAGAATGAGAAGGGAAGAGGGAAGAATGTTCATCTTTGTGTACCCTTATTGAGTATGTGGTTTGAGAGTCACCTTCCTAAGAGAGGATCTGCTGCAGAGACTACAGCTCCAGTTGGCTGGCCGGAGCGCCTGATGAGGCTATCGTCAGAAGATATGGAGTGGTTTGATAGAGATCTGCTGGGATCTGAGCTCATCCTTAGCTGTGCTGGGTACCCTAATGTGCCATTGATAGGAAGAAAAGGGTGTATCAACTACAACCCTTCTCTATTCATTCGCCAGTTTGGATATGCGCTGAAGAATCCACCTCAGGAGGAGGAAGTACAGGAATCTCTGTACTTCACTGGAGATTTGAAGGGGGAGTTGTTAGCCAAGTTGCGACATGCTTGGACGCGTATTAACCGCAAAGGGAAGCCGTTGTTAGGAAAGAATGACTGTCAGGCCTATGCACCTTATAGAGCTTGGATTCAAGAGAGGGCTAGTCAGTTGAAGATGCCGTTTCCAGATGCACCAACTCTTGATCCTATTCCGGTAGAAGAGCCGACTACTGTTTCTAGAGAAGCATATGAACAGGTTGTGAAAGAGAAAGAAGCCCTGATGAAGATTAACGAAGGGTTAGAGCAAGAGCTAGCCCAGGCACGCAGCGAGAAAAACAAGGCCGTATATGCTTTCCAGCAACAGATTGAGCTAGTAAACAGGTTAGGAGCTGAGTTGACCGAGGAAAAGAAGAAGCGCGAACGTCTGGGGCAAGAGTTCAGAAGCTCCCATGACATGCTGGAAGCCAAAAAGAAGGCGCTCGACGCAGCACACCGAGAGATATCTTCTTGCAATAAGACTTGGAATGCCACACTCACCAATAACAAGAAGAGGGAAGATAAGCTGAAGCAGCAAATTTCCGACCTCGAAGAGAAGTTGAAGTCTAGCATCAAGAAGTGTGAGGAAGAAGTGATGAACCGGTATAGTGTCCAGCATGCACTGAACAAGGCAATCAAATCTAGAGATGAAGCAGTGTCCCAGAAGCGAAAGTTAGAAGATTGCTTCGGAGAAGCAACATGGGAAGAAACTGCTGAAGACGTACGCCGTATCCTTAAGAAGAGAAACCAGCTTGTTGAAGGGCTGCTTGATCGACCAAGCCATCCGGAGACCAAGAAGTTGATAGAGGAGTACCAGACTTTTGGGAGGATCTGATCATTCCATTATTTGTATGCTTTATTTGCATAGTGCTGACCATCACCAGGATTGTTGGTTGAGGTCATGCCATCTTTGTACTCTCAGTGATATTGTACCCTGGGCTTATTGATTCTCTCTGCTATATATGAGGCTTTCTGTGATTCAGCTCCGATATTCCTATTGTCAACACTGTCACTGCACCGGCACCTTCGCACTAGAACTGGGGGAATGAACTTCCCTAATGCACAGGCACATTGCATTGCATTCATATTCATCTTGCATAACAGGTAATATATGAATGGTGTCTTATCTCTTGCTCTGCATCAGGTACTTAACAGGATTCCAGATCAACATCCGCACCGCTATTCTACACGATCCAACTGTCGGAAAGTCATGGACCAGATTCAGAACGAGATGCAGGATGTACGCGAGAAGCTCGCCCTCTTCATGCAGACCATGGAGGCTATAGCAAAAGGGCAAGAGAACTTGCAGGCCATGGTCCAGCCTCTATTGGCTCGCAACGCTGGTCATGGTAACGAAGATCATCAGTCTGTCCGGGTTGATACTGCTCATGGAGACGGCACCCCCACGCCAGTGGCTCCGCCTGTCGTCAATGTGAATGCTGCTAACGTCAACAACGCTACCGCTGCTGTGAATGGTAACGTCGGAGTTGGAAATGAAACTGCTGTCCATAACGCTGGGCTGGGTGATGTCAATGTGGGAGATAATCTCGGAGGCAATGGCTTTGTCAACACTGGGTTCGGATTCAACGATCAGGGATTCGACAATACTGGCAAGTATGGCTTTAATGCTCAAGGCTTTGGGCAAGATGGTTATGGTATGGTCAATCAGGGCTACGGAGGTTTTGGAAACGGAAACGGTGCTGGTTTCATGGCTGGTGGTCCTGCTGGAGGTGTTCAAGGGTACGGCAACAGAGGCCGAGTTCCGGGGATGAATCAGGTCAGAGCTGGACGTAATAATGCGTATGATGGATACGGGGCTGGAAACGGTATGTGGCAAGAGGATCAGCAGGAAGACGCCTTCTCTGGAGGGGGTTTTGAAGGGCCGATGGATGATTCTCAAAAGATTAGAATGCTGGAAGAGCAAATGAAAGGAGTCCTAAACCAGAGTGCTGTGGGTCTGGACATGGCAACAATGGGCTTGGTACCTGGGCTGAGGGTGCCAATCAAGTTCAAAGCGCCTGCGTTCGATAAGTACAAAGGAGATACATGTCCGAAGGTTCATGTCCGAGCTTATTACAGAAAGATGTCTGCATACTCCACTGACGAAAGAATGCTCATGCATTTCTTTCAGGATAGTCTATCGGGTCCTTCCTTAGAGTGGTACATGGGGTTGGAGCCCACTGACATCAAGACTTGGAAGCAATTAGCAGAGGCGTTCGTAGCCCATTACAAATATAACAGTGACCTGGCACCCAATCGGGTCCAGTTGGCCGGGCTTTCGCAGAAGAAGGGGGAGAGTTTTAAAGAGTACGCGCAAAGGTGGCGCGATATGGCTGCCAGGGTCCGTCCTCCTGTGGAAGATAAAGAAATGAACGACATGTTTGTTGGCACATTCACCGGGCTGTTTCATGATATGTTGTTTCATACTTCTCTGGCCAGTTTTTCAGATCTGATTCTGATGGGCGAAAAGATTGAGCGGAACATTAAGCAAGGAAAGTTCCAAGTCGATGAATCAACTGCATCTGGCAGTAATAGGAAAGCTTATGGTGGGCGCCGTCAGGGCGAAGCTAGCGCGGTATTTGGAGGTCGAGGCCGAGGCCGAGGCAGGGGAAGAAATCAATATCGTCAGCCGCAGCAAGTGTCGAGTGTCACCATCCCGTATCAACAACAACCAATTCAGCAACAACAACAGGTTCAGCAGCAACCAATGCCACAGCAGCAGCAGCCTCAGCAGGGGGCACAGCAAGCTCAGAGAAAATTCCAGGGTGGTAAGCCGAGAAGGGTGTTCGAGAAGCCTCCCTCTAACTATGCTGATTTATTGCAGACATTGTTGGGATTGAATCTGGTAGAGAAAAGAACCTTGGCACCGATAACGGGGACTCCCCCGTTCGGCTATGATGCAAATAGGCGCTGCGAGTTTCATTCTGGGGCCCCGGGCCATGATATAGAAGGTTGTCATGCTTTTAAGCACGTTGTGCAGGATCTCTTGGACAACAAGTCTATCAACTTCGGAACGACCGGTGCGAATATAGTCCAGAAACCCATGCCTAATCATGGGGCGAACGCCGTGCTGACTGAGGAAGGGCTGAATCTGATTATGAATGTTGAGGATTTAAAGACGCCGCTGAGCGAGATAAAGAGCCGACTGTTGCAAGGAGGTGTTTACCCGGGTTGTAATGAGTACTGCTTAGATTGTTGGGCCCTGTCTGGGGGGTGTGAGGATTTGAAGAAAGGCATTCAGGCCTTGATTGATGAAGGTGTATTGCAGTTTGATAGAACAGCAACTGATGAGCCGGCAGGGGCAGTAATGGATAATCAGAGTGATGTTGCCACAGTGACAATTCCTAGGAAGACGATCACTATTTCAGCACCAGCTCAGCGACCACCGATTACTATAACTAAAGCCGGGCCAATCCCGTATGAGAGCACGAAAGCGGTCCCATGGTCATATGGGCTAGAGGTGTATTGTGACGGGATTAAAATCGATGTTAACAAGCAGTCAGCGGAGGTTGTGGATAATGTTGTGGGCTCAGGAGGCATGACGAGGAGTGGCAGGATCTTTATATCACCTGAAGTAGAGGCCGAAAGGCTAGCGAAAGGAAAGGGGAAAGCGGTTGAGAATGTTCCGGTACAAGCAAATGAAAAAGAAGCAGCGTCGAAGGACGTAGAGGAATTCATGCGCTTAATTCGGAAAAGCGATTATAAAATCGTGGAGCATCTGCAGCAAACACCGTCCAAAATATCTATATTGTCATTGCTGTTGTGTTCGGAAGCTCACCGAAACGCTTTGCTGAAAGTCCTGGACACTTCTTTTGTGCCACAGGATGTCTCCGTGAACCAGCTAGAAGGAGTATTGGCACATGTAAATGCGGGCCACAGTCTGGGCTTTACTGATTTCGACTTGACTCCGAAAGGAAGGGATCATAATATGGCATTACATGTATCTGTTGAGTGCAGAGGGTCGACAATGTCGCACGTATTGGTTGACACCGGGTCGTCTTTGAATGTGCTGCCTAAGAAGGCTATGATGAAGCTGGATGTTCGAGGGATTTTGTGTACACCAAGTGATTTGGTAGTCAGAGCGTTTGACGGCACGCGGAGAACAGTCTTCGGATCGATCACCTTGCCTCTGCAAGTGCGGCCGGAAGTGTTTGCAACGGAGTTTTATATCATGGATATACAGCCTGCGTACAGCTGCTTGCTGGGGAGACCTTGGATTCATGGGGCGGGGGCAGTCACGTCTACCCTGCATCAAAAGTTAAAGTATATGGTCGGAGACAGTGTAGTCACCGTGTGCGGAGAAGAAGACATCCTGGTCAGCCATCTTTCTTCGTTCAAATATGTGGAAGTCGACGGGGAGATCCACGAGACGCCATGCCAGGCATTCGAAGGTTTGCGCATTAAGGACAAGAGTCCCGGGCCAAGCAAAGTGCCGGAGATAGCTGTCTCATCGTATAAAGAAGCCCAAGCGCTAGTGAAGGCAGGAGAAGCCACGGGCTGGGGCAAAGTATTGGACATTCCGGTGAAAATGGACCGGTTCGGACTGGGGTACCGACCGTCGTCATCAACTCCTTCCGTGGGGGCCCCTCATTTCAGAAAGTCAATCACCATCTCTGCCAGTGGAGTATGCCATGAATCTGTCAATGCTGCTTCGGAGTCTGATGAAGGGGACAGCGACTGTGATATGGATGCCTGGATTCAGCCAAGCACGCCAGGACAAGGACTGTGCAACTGGTCTATTCAGGAGCTTGTTCCTGTGACTTTTAAACAGTAATGCTTTGCTTTATTAATTGTTGAATAATCTGATGTCTTGCCCGGGGCATCGGGATTTGCTTAGGGCTGTGTTGTTATAAACATTGCTTCGTTAATCATTAAATAAATGGCGTTTTTTTCATGTGTAAATACTGTAATCCCTGTCTTTCTTGTTTTGTATTTTTCAATAAAATGGCAACGTGGTTATCCGCTTTATACGCATTTTGAAGCACTTAACCCTTTCTTTTGCAGGATAACATTTTCAGATGACATCCTTGAACCACCTATGACTCGTCCCGACTTCGAGCACCCGGTATTCCAGACCGAAGAAGAGGTTGTCGAAGGTAGCGACGTTCCTGAAGAACTGTCTTGGTTGGTGAAGCAAGAGGAAAGAGCCATTCTGCCTCACGACGAGGTTATCGAAATTATCAATTTGGGGTCGGAAGGGGTTGAGAAAAATATTCGTATCGGAGCCGCACTGCAGAGTGATATCAAGCGAAAACTGGTTGAAATGCTCCGAGAGTATAATGATGTATTCGCTTGGTCGTATCAAGATATGCCAGGGCTCGATACAGATATGGTTGTGCATCGTCTGCCACTGAAAGAAGACTGCCCGCCTGTCAAACAAAAACTTCGCAGAACTCGCCCAGATATGGCAATGAAGATCAAAGAGGAGGTTCAGAAACAGTGGGACGCTGGGTTCCTGGCTGTGACGAAGTATCCCTCATGGGTTGCTAACATCGTGCCAGTGCCAAAGAAAGATGGCAAAGTTCGAATGTGCGTGGATTATAGAGATTTGAATAAAGCAAGCCCAAAAGACGATTTTCCACTTCCTCATATTGACGTATTAGTTGATAATACCGCTCAATACTCTGTATTCTCCTTCATGGATGGCTTTTCAGGCTATAATCAGATTAAAATGGCGCCAGAGGATATGGAGAAGACTACTTTCATAACGCCTTGGGGAACATTTTGCTACAAAGTGATGCCCTTTGGTTTGAAAAATGCTGGGGCAACATATCAGCGTGCGATGACGACTCTCTTTCATGACATGATGCATAAAGAGATCGAAGTTTATGTTGACGATATGATCGCTAAATCCCAGACAGAGGAAGAGCATCTGGTGAATCTGTTGAAGTTGTTTAAAAGGCTTAGGAAGTTCAGGCTGAGGCTGAACCCTAACAAATGCACCTTCGGGGTGAGATCGGGTAAGCTCCTGGGGTTCATAGTAAGCGAAAGAGGAATAGAGGTCGATCCTGCTAAAATAAAAGCGATTCAAGAAATGCCGACGCCTAAAACAGAGAAAGAGGTGCGCGGGTTTTTAGGGAGATTGAACTACATTGCCCGGTTCATATCTCATCTAACAGCTACGTGCGAACCATTATTCAAGTTGCTAAAGAAAGATCAAGCTATAACGTGGAACGATAATTGTCAAAAGGCGTTCGACAAAATAAAGAAGTATCTGCAGGAGCCTCCTATTTTGATACCCCCGGTGGCAGGGAGACCCTTGATAATGTATTTGACGGTTCTTGAGGGAAGCATGGGTTGTGTTCTCGGTCAACACGACGAGACGGGGAGAAAAGAGCATGCGATCTACTATCTGAGTAAGAAATTTACAGACTGTGAATCTCGATACTCAATGCTGGAGAAAACTTGTTGCGCGCTAGCCTGGGCCGCCAAGCGTCTGAGGCAGTACATGCTGAATCATACAACCATGCTCATCTCGAAGATGGATCCAATCAAATATATATTCGAAAAGCAGGCGTTGTCAGGTAGAATTGCCCGGTGGCAGATGATCTTGACTGAATACGATATTCAATACGTTTCGCAAAAGGCAATAAAGGGGAGTGTGTTGTCTGAGTATTTGGCGGAGCAGCCTATTGAAGAGTATCAATCGATGAGATTTGATTTTCCTGACGAGGATATCATGTATCTCAAGATGAAGGATTGCGAAGAGCCGTTACCAGACGAAGGACCAGAGCCGGGGTCCAAATGGCAGATGATATTTGACGGAGCTGTGAATGCTTACGGTAGTGGAATAGGGGCAATTATCACTACGCCGCACGGGTCGCACATCCCGTTTACTGCCCGATTGACCTTTGCCGTTACCAACAATGAGGCCGAATACGAAGCTTGTATAATGGGGCTTGAAGAAGCCATTGATTTGCGAATCAAACATTTAGACGTATACGGAGACTCAGCTCTGGTAGTGAATCAGATCAAAGGGGAATGGGAGACACGTCAGCCCAATTTGATACATTACATGAATTATGCAAGGAGATTGTTGCCTTTCTTCGACAAAGTTGAATTGCATCATGTGCCGCGGGCAGAAAATCAAATGGCTGATGCCCTTGCCACCTTGTCGTCCATGTACAAGGTCAATTTCTGGAACGAAGCTCCCCAAATCACTATCTCTCGGTTAGACAGGCCAGCTTATGTATTTGCTATTGATGAAGCGTCTGATGGCAAACCGTGGTATTTTGATATCCTTAATTTCCTGAAGAATAAAGAGTATCCGGCTGGGGCATCCAGTCAAGATCAGAAGACTCTCAGGAGATTAGCGGGTAATTTCTATTTGAACCCGGATGGCGTCTTATACAGAAGAAACCACGACTTGGTGTTGTTGCGTTGTGTAGACGAGAAAGAGGCAAAGCTTCTCATGGAGGAAATTCATGAAGGTGCATTCGGTACGCATGCTGGTGGGCATGCTATGACGAGAAAACTGCTGCGGGCAGGTTATTTTTGGCTGACGATGGAAACTGATTGTTTCAAATTTGCAAGAAAGTGCCACAAGTGCCAAATTTATGCTGACAAAATACATGTGCCTCCGAGTCCTCTGAATGTGATGTCATCTCCATGGCCATTCTCGATGTGGGGAATCGATATGATCGGAAAGATCGAGCCGACAGCTTCTAACGGGCATCGGTTCATCCTAGTAGTGATCGATTATTTCACCAAGTGGGTGGAAGCGGCGTCTTACGCGAATGTAACAAAGCAAGTGGTGGCTAGGTTCATCAAGAGAGATATCATTTGCCGATATGGGATTCCCGAGCGGATAATCACGGATAATGGTTCTAATCTGAACAACAAAATGATGAAGGAGCTCTGTCAGAATTTCAAGATCGAACATCACAACTCCTCCCCTTACCGACCCAAGATGAATGGCGCTGTCGAAGCGGCCAATAAGAATATCAAGAAAATCGTCCAGAAAATGGTGGTGACTTATAAAGATTGGCATGAAATGCTACCTTTCGCTTTGCACGGTTATCGTACGACGGTACGCACATCAACTGGGGCAACTCCGTTCTCGTTGGTATACGGAATGGAGGCGGTATTACCATTGGAAGTTGAGATCCCTTCTCTGAGGGTATTGCGGGACGTTCAGCTGGACGAGGCAGAATGGGTAACGAATAGATTGAACCAACTGAGTTTGATGGATGAGAAGAGGCTAGCTTCTCTGGCATACGGTCGTTTGTACCAAAGACGAATGAAGAAAGCGTACGACAAGAAGATACTTCCGCGAAGCTTTCAGACGGGCGACCTTGTGCTAAAAAGGATTCTCCCGCCGCAAGCAGATCACAGGGGCAAGTGGACCCCCAACTACGAAGGGCCATACGTTGTCAGTAAGGTCTTTTCGGGAGGAGCGTTATTGTTGTCCACCATGGACGGGGAAGACTTTGCATCACCTGTGAATTCGGACGCGGTTAAAAAATACTTTGCTTAAAACAGACCCGCTGGACAGAAAAGAGAGTCCAGGCAAAAATGGGGCATCCTGGCGAACCAAAAACAGAATGAAAGGTTCGGGCAAAAGTTAGGGATAAAATTGAAAAAATGTACACCCGCGAAGTTGAAAACCTACACTGGGCGGCTTCGGCAAAAAGGGGTATCCCGGTGAACTGAAAACCCGTAAAGGGCGGTTCACGCAAAAGTTAGGGATGAGAAAAGCAAATGACTGCGGTCCGAATTTGATATTCAATGAGCATCAATGCGGGAGAATGTATTTGGAGAGTCAGTTATCGGATACAACCTCTTCAGAAGTAGGGATACCGGGAAAGTATAAGAGTCGGACGAGTCATGGGAGGATCAGTTCGTGGTGTTCATCTGCATCCAGTTGCCGACATGTGTACAAAATTTAATTTGTCAATATTTATGCTTCTTGTGAATACTTGCATACTTGTATATTTGCTTTGCGTAGCTTCCTCTTTTCAGGAGTTACATCCCGTGTACAAAAACTCCGCCCATTCAGGGGCCCAATCAATGAAAATGTGTTATTCAGTACTTGATGCCTGTTCTTTACTGTTTTGCGCATGATAAAACGCCTAAGTTTATTGAAGCTAGCATGAGTATAACATTACTGGCCCTTGCCAACAATTGTTAAAGCTTTGAATTAACTGAGTGTAACGTCACTAACCTGAATCGATTTGGATTGCATAGGCTTGTCGTGCTTTGTTTGTGTTGTTGCAGGTTTCATAACTGTACGAGGAAGGTGATCAAAAGATTGCAATAGTGAAAGGCTTGATCCCCACGCAGGTCAGGCATGTTCTTCCTGAAGAAGGATAGAATTCTCCAGCTAGCCGTAGCTTATCCAAAGGACGTGCTCCAGAGAAGTTACTCGACCTCAGCAGAGTTTAGTGATTCTGAGATCGTAAGGCTGTATTCAGACAGGTTCATCTCCCCCGTAGGGTCAGGCACTCTTCCCCAGTGGAGTCAGTTAATGTTCCCTTAGAGAATTATCCTCTCTCCAGCGGAGTTCTCTTTTCAGTAAATGTTCTTTCCTTCCAGTGGAATTCGAAGATCAAGACTCTCCCCAGCAGAGTTGATGGCGGTTCCTGTCATTTATTTTGTCAGAGATACTGGTGATATCGGTTCACATTCCAGCAGAAAGTCCGATCGTGCTGTGCGCATCTGCTATTCCTCAGCAGAGTTATTGTCCCCAGCAGGGGTTACTTCAGCAAGACGTGTGGTTTGAGTTCCCAACTTCCCAGCAGGGTCGACTTCATCCTACCAGCATTTATTTTGCCGGAATAATTTTGTAGCATCAGGCTATCCCCGGCGAGTCGGCGTTACCCTTCCAGCATTTATTTTGCTGAAGCAGTTTCTGTACTCTAGTAGTTCAGGTGGAGAGAGCTCTTGCTCAAATAAATCACCAAACAGTCAAGATCTCGGCAGGAGATATTCAATGACAATGTCAGTTTCGGCGGTATTCCCCCACAGAGTTATCGTGATAAAACTCTCTTTGTCTCCAGCAGAGTCATTTATGCAAATGTATCTTATTTTCCCCAGCCAGAGTGGCCAGGATAAGAATCTCCTTATTCCCAAGCAAAGTTCGTTTGTCATCAACGAGTCGCATGAATCAGAATTTCAGAGACCACCGCCGGTTATCAGAGCAGGCGTCCGATAGTTGGTTTTCAGACATCCCCAGTAGAGTTCATCTCGAAGTCGCTGTCACGTCAGTGCTGAGCAGTTTGTGGGTAAGGATCATTGAGGAACTCAGTCCTGACGTGGACCATTTACTCCTAGAATGACGGGATTTCTTCAGAAGTGGGCGTCCTAACGTGGACAGGTTTGTTTTACCGGATCGGTAAGGTGCGTTAATCCTGACGTGGATAGATTCGGTCTCTCGAAATTTGGAGAAAGGGAGGCCATGACGTCGACAAAAGATTGGTTACTCTTCGTGTTGGTATCCTGACGTGGATCATTTGTTTTCAGCAGATATCTTTATTCGTAATGGTGAAATGTGCGTCCTGACGGGGACAAGTTTGTAGTTCTTTGTGATGACAAGATACAAGAATCCTGACGTGGACAAATTTATCCTTCTTCGTGTTGTTGGCAAAGAGTAAGTCCTAACGCGGATATTTCCCCAGCAAGTCGAAGACGCGTGAGTCCTTACGTGGACAAGTCTTATTTCCTCAGCGAGTTGAAGACGCCTGAGTCCTAACGTGGGCAAATCAAGACGAGATCAGTGTCCTGACGTGGACAAATCAAAGAAATTATTATTCCTAACGAGGAGAAGTGGGTCCTAACGTGGACGATGTAGTCCTTACGCGGACATATCAAAAGAGGTGATTCCTAACGTGGAAAGAGTGGAGTCCTTACGTGGACAGGTTAAGATGGCATTCCTTACGTGGAAAAGTTTAGTCCTTACGCGGACATATCTAGAAAGGGTTTATTCCTTACGTGGAAAAATCAGAGTCCTTACGTGGACATATTAGGAGCATCCCTTACGTGGAAAAAGATAGTTTCCTTACGTGGAAAGACGAGGTTATTCCTTACGCGGAAGGATTGAGTCCTCACGCGGACATATCGAGATGGATTCCTGACGTGGAAAGAAAGAGTGCATTCCTAACGTGGAAAAGATTGAGTCCTCACGCGGACAGATCAAAGAAGTTATTCCTAACGTGGAAAAGAAGTGATTCCTTACGTGGAAGAAAAATGGTGATTCCTTACGTGGAAAGATTGGAGTCCTGACGCGGACATATCAAGTGGTATTGGAGTCCTTACGTGGACAGATTGATATAGTTCTCCTTACGCGGAAAGAGGTTTGCTTCCTGACGTGGAAAGATGGGAAAATTTAGTCCTGACGTGGACAGATTCGAGAAGTTGAGTCCTGACGTGGACAGGTTCAGCACCAAAGTGGAATTCCTTGCGTGGAAAGATCGGAGTCCTGACGCGGACACGTCAAGTGGTATTGGAGTCCTTACGTGGACAGATTGATGCAGTTCTCCTTATGTGGAAAGAAGATTGCTTCCTAACGTGGAAAGATAAAAGGTGTTACTCCTAACGTGGAAGAGTTTATTCCTAACGTGGACGATTCAGTTATGTAAATGCAGACGAATTATCCCCAGCGGAGTTGCCGAGATTTTTCTGGGTCAACAGCAAGTGGAGTCCTAACGTGGACAGGTTTTAGTTGAGATTTCTTTGTATCGACGACAGACAGAGTCCTCACGTGGACAAGCAAGCAGTCTGGTATGACAGAATCCTCTTCAGAACGATGAAGACAATCCCCAACACGGTCGCGCGAGATCAGGGGGTTGCTGTAACAGTCAGATTCAGCTGATGAGTATCGTTCCTCAAGCAGGAGCGCAGTTTATTTCTGCGGTTGGCAAATTTCTGGTTTCACTAGTATTCAACCGTCTCGTACCGCGAATGTCTGAAGGCTCCGGGCTCTTCACCCAATCGGGTCCAAGTCGCTTGAATAGGGGCAGCTGTTGCACCCTAAAATTTGCCCAACCTTATTCCCTGGATTTATGTTTCATCACCATTAGCATTTGCATATAGAGTCATGTACATAGACTAACCATCTGCATAGCATAAGCATAGCAAGTCATTCAACAGGGGACCAATCATTATTTTCATCTCTAGAGGCCTAGCAAGAGGTTATTATCCTAATTCTATCCTATTCAAGTCATCAGGAAAGAATTTGAAAGCAAAGAGTTCAGCAGATCAAGCCTTGAGTCTATCTCCTAGCTGAGGGTATCTGAGGATCAACAAGAGGGTTATGAGCTGTGAAATGAAAGCATGGAGAGCATCTATACATCTTAAGAGATTTAGAAAGTCATTTGGAGGAGAAAACAAGTTGTTGATGTGAGCACAAGAGCTACAGTTGAAGGCAGTCAACTGGGGCTTCATCTAGGTCAACCCTAGGTCAATTGACTGACTTTAAAGGGCATTCAAGGCTATTGGAGAGGTGTGGGATTCAACATTGGACATATAAAGAAGGATATGGAGATATGACAAGGAGAATTCAAGAGAAATCAAGGAGAAGAGGAGTTACTAAATTAGGGTTTCTCTGTAAAATCCCCTAGTTTAGGTCAAATTTCCAAGCAAGATAAGTCAAAATTCTAGCTTCAAATGGCTTCTTGGCCAACATTAAACTTGTAGAGGATCTCAAGACCTTTAATTTGAGTGGTGGAAGACCTCAAGGAGATTTATGGAACTCAAGTTATGGTCCTTACAAGTTACAGGTCATCTGAGGTGTCTGAATTTTTGTCTGTGAAAGTGACTTGACTTCCAAGCTAGTTTTGCCCCTCAAGGAGATTTCAAATGAATTCTTGGTCAACATAAGAATTGTTCCTCATTGTCTTAGCTTTCTAGAATGGTATAGTATGCCTTCATATGATGTGGAGAACTCAACTTATGGTCTTGACAAGCAAAGGGTATTTTGGGCATTTGTGAATTACAGGTCATTTTAACCTATACCCAAAACTCATACAAGGAGGCCTCAAATGGAAAAACTTACAACATCAAACTTGCTCCAAATGGGATTTTAAGTCTAGAAAGAAGGTCACAAGTTATTGGAGAAGCTCATAGCATGGAGTTGCATGATTGGTCAAAATATGAACTAAAAAAGGCTTATAAAGTGAATGATTTCAAAGTGAAAAATGGTTTGAGAGATTTATAAGTCCAAATGGAGACTTCCAATATATGATTTTGAATGGAAAAACAATTCTAAGAACAATGGTTCACACACTTTTTTGAGTTTAGAAGGAAAAAATGAAGTTATCCATGGTTGCTTACCTTTCAAGAAACATAATCAAAATGAGCCAAAGTTTGAAAACAAGGGAATGTGCAAGATGGATCTAGAATGTACCATTGGGGTCTATATATTCATGAAAGATGAATTTGGCAAGGGTTGGCCTCATTTGCACCAAGAATTCCACAAGATTTCTCATTCTTTCTTCAAAAGTTTCATTCCAAATCTCTCAAATTCTTCATCAATCTTCATCAAGATCAATTCAATTTCACTCCATCATCATCTTAGATCATAATTGAAGCAAGGTTTTGGTAGTTCTCATCCATTTTCGAGTGTTTTTTTCATCAACATCAAAATCACAAGTTCAAGTGAATTGCATGATTCAAGCAAGGAACCTCCAAAATTGTGCATACAGAATTGAGTATTGAATTGGTGAATCAAGATCCAAGTCTCAAAAGCTTCATATCTTCCATTTCCATAGCTGTTTTCAAGGTTTCTCATCAGGTAAGTTTTCATTCGATTAGCTTGATTCTGTTGGTTTCATATGATTTTATTAGTGTAGACTTGATCTAGGTGGTTAGGAGATTAAGTTAGATGATTTTGGAAAGGATTGGTGATGGTTAGTGACAGGTGCAACAAACTGTTAGTGTTCGAATCTCTTGGATTAATGCGTTATAATTGTAGCTTGATTGATCAAATTAATCTCCATTAGTTGTAGTTCAGTTTAGGCTAAGTTTGGGGAAGAATCGTGTTGATGCATAACAGTATGATTTCATGGTGGCCAGTGTTTGATTCAATTGGATTTGTTGTTGTGGTGAGTTTCAAGATGATCTAATGCCCTAAGCTTGTAGAGGGAAGAATTTGGAGTGGTTTTTGTGTTTACAGCATGTGGATTCATGGCGTGTAAGATGAGAACAGCTTGGTGTAAAGCTTGCTCGTGCATGGAGCCAGGGTGAAGTGAAACCCTAAGTTTCAGGTCATTTGGGGAAGACGAAATCGTGGCCGTTCCTTGGGCCTTGGACCTTTGACTATCAGCATGATCCTATGGCTGTCGTTTAATCTGAAGTTTGGAGGGAGATTACACTGGCCAAAACGCGCCGTTTCATTAATTGAAACGGGCGGGCCTGAATGGACGTGCTAATCCCACCCCCGTGTGAGCCCAATTCCTAGTTTCTAATGTGTTTCTGCTACTATTCTTACCCCCAGCGCGTTTTATGATTTCATTGAGTCTGAGTGTAATTCTGGGCCTTGTCTAAGGCGCTATCTGCACCCCCATTGTGAAGGCCCATCCTGGATTCAACTGCGCGTAGTTACTCTTCATACCCCCTCTTTCTCATTTAATTCAATTTTATTTTTCTTAATTCCATTAATATTTTACCAATTTTCATAAAATCATAACTAATTCATAAAAAATGCATTTTCATCCATTCTTTTTACCATATTTTCATTAAAATGTCTAGAATATTATAGGAGAATAAAATTTCATTTTTAGTTTTATTTCATATTTTTTTCACATTTTCTGAATAAATGTCACATTAAATAATTCATTTCATGCATCATTTTTATGATTTTTGTTCTCTCACATGCTTTGATATTTTTTGGTCATTCTTTTTATATTGTTTAGATGAGATGTTAAGCTTGTAGAAATATTTTAGTTCCCATTTTTAGAGGTTAATTTTAGGTGATTAATAAATGCTTGAATATCATGAACAAAACTAGGGTTTTTTAGGTGACAACTTAGGAGTTTGATTTCATTTCCCTTAGGACTTAGGGTTTGAATAGATTAGTTATGGGACTATAGGGGCTATGGGTAGTTATTAGATCCCTTAGAGAAAAGTCAGGATTCCCCTACTGCTATTATTACTGTCTGTATATCTGTTGTCTGGTGTGGTGTGCCCTCTGGGGTTTATTGATTGTTTGTATGGGTATTGGGTTTGTCTGGGGCCCTGGGGAAGCTGAAGATTTGTGGAGATGAAGCTATTGGAGATTCAAAGATTGAAGATCAACTGTCAGAGCTGAAGAGAAGTTTCTTGCTAGCCGATGCTGAGGAGACTAGGGTTTAGGAGCTAGGCAGAGCTCTAGATTAGAATGATTGTTTCTCAAACATGGATTGCCTTGTCTGCATCCATTCTTCTCTGTGATTCAGAGTCTCTCTAAGACACTCACCCCCTTCCTTTGGAAGGCTTGGTGATAGTATCTATGAGATAGAACTCTTGAGAGAAAATGTCTTTTGTGTTAGAAGCAGTTTGTTCACCACCTTTGGTAGTCAGCTGATTGCTTAACACCCAATTCACTCTTGTGACTGATCCCTCATCCTGGAGGTTTGAGCTTGAAGAAAAGCCATTGCAGATGGAAGACTGATGATCAAAGCCCTTGTCTGAAGGCCATGAAGATGGAGATTGATGCTTGTTGAAGCCTGTAGCTGATTGGAGGTTACTTGAAGCCAGATGTTGATTCAGAGCTGCTGATGCTGTTTCTTTTGCTGTATTTCATTTGTTGATGTATTGATGGGTTTTCTGAACTGTATTGTTTGCTGTTTACCCTGCTGGGTTGAAAGTGAAGCCTGTTCACTTTTGCCTATTGTTTTCTAGGTTCGAGGTTGAGTGGGACTCCCTTGCCTCGCTTGTACTGTTGCATCCATGCATTTTACTGCTTTACTGTATATATCTGATATTGTTTCTGTTTCTGCCTATCCCGTAGGATCTCTGTTTCTCTCTGTGCAAGAGAGGAGCATGATAGACACTAGGTCTTAACCCATGCATGATAACATTAGGTTAGTTTGTTTCCCTTCGCAACCGTAGGTTAGAGTTCTGTCTCTTTCTTTCTCAAAACAAACAGAAAAACACATAAAGATTTCAAACACAATAAAAGACACTTCTTCCGTAAAAGAATATGAACTCATCAAAACGTCATTTTTGTCCGCCGGGACTGTTAATCAGAAAACCTTTTCAGAAGGAATAAAATCAACCAAGACAAGCTTGTGTCGTACGTGGCCCGAACTACGTTTGCTCTGATCTTTCATGCTGTATGAAAGTACGTAGGCATAGGATGCGATATCCTAGCGAGCAACCTTCCCCTCCTTTCCCGTAGGTAGGCGAACTACGTTGACTCTGATTTCTCGTTCCAGACGGGAATACGTAGGCATAAAGTGCGATACTTTGCCGAGTCATTTTTATTTTCTTTTCTTTTAACCCTTGACCTATAGTTTAGATAGAATAACAATCCATACCCGAAAACAAGCGTGGATCCCGTCGAGTACGACGGACGTGAGGGGTGCTAATACCTTCCCCTTGCGTAACCGACTCCCGAATCCAGGTTTTGGTTGCGATGACCATACCTTTCCCGTGTTGTGCGAGGTTTACTCTGAGCGTTTCCTTTCCCTCCCGTGGGATAAATAACGCACGGTGGCGACTCTTCTGTTCAGCCGGCGCCGATTTTCGCAGTAGCGACAATTACCCACTGAATATGCTGAACTATATGAAAAGAATCTGAGCAAACAATCGATTGTGAAATAATTCATTTATTATCACAAAACTGACGAACGAATGCATATTCAAGAAGTTCTCGAACTTCTGGATTTTCAAAATTTCAATCTGTTTTTGGAATGCGACACCAAATATAATGAGGATCTAGTTCAAATTTTCTATACTAGTCTTCAAGGAAAGTTTGATAGATATAAGTTTAGTTGCAAAATAGGAGATAAGAGGATTTCGGTATATGATGTCGTTTGGAAAGATATATTTAACACGTCTCTACTCTCTGCTGCTCCGCTCATAAATGTCACTAACACTAGAACCATGGACGGTTACGAGTTCAAGGAAGCCTTGAACTCAATGTTAAAGAAACCATATACTGATAAAATCGTGGCTAGTGATCTCTTTCCAAAATCAATAACTACTGGTCGTTTGAAACCAGTTGATAGAATTTTGCAATGCATTGTTTCTCACATACTTTGGCCCAAGAAAGGAGGTTACTCTCGGGTCGACCAATATGAAGTTCATTTGGTGTACATTTTGAAAAAGAAGATAAAAATCAGTTGGCCTCACTATATTGCAATAAGAACTTATCCTCTGAGAGATTCTGGCCGAGATACTACGTTATCATATGTATCCTTCATTCAATGTATGCTCAACAATGTTGAAGTGGTTGTCCCAAGAAATCCATACAAGACTTTGACAGCTGACCAAGAATTTTGTCAAAAGACGTTGACAATGATGGGTTACATATAGGATCCACGAGAGACACGCTACCGGTTTATCGTTAAGGCTACCAGCTCACGCCTACAAGAGTCCGATGAAAGTGAGGAAGAAGAATATGGTAATCAAATGGAGACGGATTTCAATGCTGATGAACAAGACAATATTGGTTGGTTGGATCAATCACCCCCTTTAGATTCCTATGTGTCATACCCCAAATTTTTACCCCTAGATTCCATTACCATTCTAGGAGCATCAAGCATATGTTCACTAACTCTAACCTTGTTTCAAGTTTGCTCTTGTGTGAGTTCCACCTGAATTAGGGTTTTAAACCTTGGGAATCAAGAGGACTATTGATTGATCAGTCAATGTTTTGGATTGATCATCAACAAATTAAGTTTATATACACTCAATAGTCTTATATTGAATAAGAATCAAGTTCTAATTGATCCCACTGCAAGTCCATTGAAGCCCAATTTCATCTGGACCCAAACTAGCGTTTTATCAGAAAAAGTCAACTATGCCTTTGAATTTTGATCCAAGCATGATCCCAAGCCTTGGGACATGATTCAACATGTTCATATACATCCTTGGAGCCTATCTATGATGATTTGAAATTTCAAAGATGCAAGTTGATTGAAGATCACATAGTTGAATTCATCTGATACAAATTTCATTTGACAAAGTCAACCCTTTGACTTTTAGGGTTTTTGGTCCAAATTGAAGAATTCAAGCTAAATTTCATCAATAAATGTTTAACCAATGAGTTTGATCATGAAAAATCAAGATTTGAGAGGTTTCTTACAAAAGAGGCAAAGTTGAGATACTTGAATTTTTCTAAGTGTACGAAAAAACCCTAGTTTTGGTGCTAACTTTGAAAGATCATAACTTTCATTCCACACATCCACTTTTGAAGTTCCAAAGGTAAATTTGTAGATCTCATTGTGTAATACAAAAGTTTCCTACTAACCTATGAGCAAAAGCGGCTTGGACTTTGAGATATGAAGCCTCAAAGTGTGAGAGAATTTCAAAACACTTGGAATTTTTTCAAGATAAGCTTTATTCTTTCAATTTTCAGTCATCTTCAAGGCCAGTTTTCATCATGACCCCTTTAGATTCAAGAATTTCATCAAGCATTAAAGTTGTAGGGCATATTTAGGGATTTCTAAAAAGTACAAGAACTCAGCTTTACCATTTTTGAGCTAGAAGTTTCAAAGAGGGAAAGTTATCCATCCATGCTTGAATTTTTGACCATCTTCATGCCAAATACAAGTTGCAAGAGCAAACAAATCTGTAAATCCCTTGATTGCTAGCCTTTTGTAAATCCATCCATAATCAGAAGTTTGTACTAGTTTTTGAGGCATTACACAAACGTTTGAGCATTAATTCAAATTTCATTCCATTTATGGAAGTTTTGGCCATAAAGATCACAATGCCACTTTTGAAAAGTAACTTTAATCACAGCTAGCTTTCCTTGAGACCACAACTTGTTCCATCTACAGAAGAAAGATATAAAAGTGTCCAACCACTCAAGATAGCCTTGTACTTTTCCTTGGGACCATGAAAACCATCAAACTATCAAATTGGAATCCAACCAAACCATGAAACCAACAAGTTACAAATTCTGCACAAGTCTGATCTTCAGTCTTATCCTATAAATAGAGGTTTGATTCTTGCTTCAAGAGACATAAAAAAGATACCTCAAAACACATCAGAACCCTCCCATATCAGAATTGGTATTCTAAGTCATCACTTGAAATCAAGAATCATAATCTTGCAAGAACTCATCCAGAACTTTCTCCAGTCACAAAACCTCTAATTTTATCATTCACACAAACCATAAAACATCTCATAAGGGTGTCCAAACCACCACATTCATTAGAAACCTCAGAAATTAGAAAGTCAACTCTCAAAAGCTCAAACTGTTGACTTTCTGCATCTTCTATACCAAAGTTTGATTCTGACCTTTTCCAAACCATTTGATCCTTCAAAATCGATCCTCAAACATGTCTTAAGTTGTCTAACCCCTCATTTCATGACTGTAAAGTAAGTTTCTTCAGAGTCAAGATCACATTGCTATCACTTTGCAACAAGGAAGCTGCAGCTGGTTAGGAGCATTTCCAAGTGAGCCAAGTATTCAAAAACTTTCTAGAGGATCATAAGCTATTCAGATTATTAAAGAAATTCTGCAACAACTTGTTTGGAGATTCGAGTTTGGCTTCAAGAAGTAAGTGTTCATAACCTAAACTCATTGAATTATGCTACATTTTGATGTACCTTGAACATGAAGCTTGTTTGGTATGGTACTTACAATGTTTTCCCTCATTTAGTTGTTTCTCATCATGTTTATATGAATATGTTTGCTAGAAAGTGCATATTTTAGGTTTCTTGAGGTTTTTTCTTCGACTTTTGAATTAGGATTAAATTTGGATAGAATGAGTTATACCACTAAGATCCTTGTCAAAAAATACATAGCTTCCATTTTTACTTCGTGGCCTTTCATGTCATATTCAGAGAGATAGGATGGTTCTTGCATCCTGAGTTGATGAAGGTGAAAAGCTTCAGCCAGCCATGGCGCCTTGGCCAACATTTAGGCCCAACCTTGGCTCATCTCTATTTTAATGGGGGTGATACAATGGATGTATCACCATCCCAGTGGTTTAACATGCGCTCCTCAGTACTATCTTGCCCTTCCTGACCAGGGTTCGAGTCCTAGTGACCACCCTTTTGCTGATTTTGTGCAAGTTTTGTTACTTTCTCACTTCTAAAGTTGTCCTCTCTCTCTCTCTCTCTCTCTCTCTCTCTCTCTCTCTCTCTCTCTCTATATATATATATATATATATATATATATATATATATATATATATATATATATATATATATATATATATATATATATATATATATATATATATATATATATATATATATATATATATATATATATATATATATATATATATATATATATATATATATATATATATATATATATATATATATATATATATATATATATATATATATATATATATATATATATATATATATATATATGTTTCCATTATGATTCATAAATCGTGCGTTGGTTGGATTGGATAAGGTTTGAGACACAAGTTCAGTGGCATGGGTTAAACACCCACCAAGGTCATTTCTTTCTTTTTGGCACCTATTTTTCTTGTTTTTCTACATAATTTGAAAACTTCATAACTTCTTTGATATTTATCATTTTGATCCCATTCTTTTTTAATTTTGTTCATGATAATGCCTATTTTCCATTTGTGCCAAGAAAATTTCAAAAAGAATTATTTTTGTTGCATTTATGTGAATTCAAAGTATGTTGCATTTTTAGGATTTTTTAGGATTTCTCTTGATTCTTTTGATTGATCCTTTAACTTTATTTGCACATTTTGACTTGTGTGAACCTTGTGCATCTTGTATGAACCTTACATGATATAGTAAACTTGTACATATTTGTTGTTACTTGGTTTTTGTTACCTTTTCAAGCTTATGTTCATATGTAAGCACATAATTCAAACTCCTTGAAACTTTGGTTGTTACCTTGCTCTTAACATGCGATTATCTTTCATAATTATGTGAACTCAACACACATGTGCTTTATGATTATTGTGCCATGCCTTGGGTGTTCTTAAATACTTGTTGTTTTCTTTTTAAAAGATAATTTTAGTATGCATGTTTGTATGTATCAACTCTTGTGATGTTTTCACCTTGCTCAAAGACTATGTTGAACCCCAACTTACCTTTTGGTTGTTATCTACTTGTTATGAACATGTCTTTCTTGTTTAAGTATGTTTGGTTTCCATGTTAAGTGTTGTGATAACTCATACATGTTTACTTTGATTCCTACCATGATAAGTAATGTCTTGACTTGTGCATGTTTGTTTTGAACCATGGTTGATGCTATGATAAGTAATGTGTGTGTGTGTGTGTGTATATATATATATATATATATATATATATATATATATATATATATATATATATATATATATATATATATATATATATATATATATATATATATATATATATATATATATATATATATATATATATATATATATATATATATATATATATATATATATATATATATATTCTACTTCATGTTATTCATACTTGCCATATATTCATGATCAGCTAGTGTTAGTAAACCATAATGCATGTTTATTTTGTTTGAACTTCAACTTGTTATCCATGATTGTTGAGATGTTGTAACATCTATGTTTGGATACATTTCCATTGGTTGTCACCATGATTTGTAAATTATTTGAGATGTATGTTTGGTTGTTACCTTGCTCTTTTTTTACTTTGTCAAGTCTTTACTTTGAATGTTGTCACATTCACTCTCATGTTATGGTTGTTACCATAAATATCTTATTCATGTTTGACCTGTTCTTGATATCATGTTTGAATATCACCTTTGTCTTACTCTCTTAACTTTGTTAAGTTTTCCTCAAGTGATGTAGCTTGTTAACTCTCATCCTCAAAGTTATCCCTTATTCCAAAGGAAAGTCTCACTATTGACTTAATGTCATAGGTATCTCAGTTCATTTTCTTCCATTTACCTTGTTAGAGTCATTAGGTCCTCCAACTTAGCCTTAAGTTAGAATATGTTATCCCTTTGGCTTTGTTAAGTCAAAGTTTTAGCATACCTTGTTAGAAGTCCTATAACTTAGAACTTAAGTATAGAGTTGTTAACTCTATGTGTGTACCATTGTTATGTGTACTCATCTCCCCTTTTTAACTTTTGTTAAAGTCACCCACCAATTTAGTATTTCAACTTAGACTTAGAGAGTTTGTTAACTCTATGTAAGTATCAGTGTTATGAATACTTATTCCCCTTGGAACCTTGACCATAGTCAAGAGTTCTTCACCCTAGTTAGGTGAACTACGACTGCTCTGATTCCATCCTTGTTAGGATACGTAGGCACGAGATGCGACATCTTGGAAAGCATATTTAGTGTATATATCCACAGGTCTTTACCTTTAGAACCTTTACCTTAACAGATAACCATTAGCAAGCAAACATTAGCAATAACACAAATACCAAATAAGAGGTTCCTGTAGAGTACTATAGATACTTAGAATACTAACACCTTCCCTAGGTATAACCAACCCCTGAACCCTACAATCTCTTAGCTTCGTTATTATGTAGCGCACTTAGGGTTTTATTTTATATTTACCCTTTCCTTTGGATAAATCAAAGCTCGGTGGTGAACTTCATGATTTGTGATTCAAGTTAATTAAATAGCTTGATATCTGATTCTCACTGCAACACTATGCAAACCAAAGATGAGGTGAATGGCAACATACAGGATGTATTTCTCTTGGTTTAGAATACATGCCTCCAACAAACAACTGGAATCACCAAGAGTCATATTATATGCATCCCTCTCCTCTGCATCGTCAACACAAAAATGATGAACTCCTCGAGCTGATGAGAAACATTCAGCTCCAAAAATAGAACTTTGCTACTGCCCAAGATGAATGGTTTACGGCTTTGTAGAACCAAATTCAAACTCAGACCAATAATTTCAACACATTCGCCTCCTCCTTGATGGGACATTTTGACACTATGACTGAAACTGCTGCAGGTCAAAATCATGCTCTTACTACAAGCTTCAATGTTCTCAAACGGGCTATGCTGAAACTTACTGAGCGGTTGGATGAGACACAACCTCCATCACCTCATAATTATCAATTCAGAGGAATAGGTCATCACTTTAGGGGGAGGAGGCCTTGAGGATCATTTGTATGTTGTTGTGCATGTCATTCTATGTCTTGTTCATTTCATTTGAATGTTCACTTATTTATTTGACTAAGACATGGAAATATTTTGGATTCTAATGTTTGTTAAAGGCACTTAGTTTTTGTTCATATGATATGTGTTCTATTTATCTTCTTATACGTTTTCATTAACACCATTTTATGTGGATGCTTGTGTCATACCTCAAATTTGTCCTACCTATTTATAGATTTCATTTTATATATTCTTCCTATATCAAATATTAAAAATAACAAAAAAAAGGTGTTGTTTCTGCTTGAATTCAGTTTTCATTCAAAGGCATCAAGACCAGGGCATGCACAATTTAAGTGGTGAGTGTTTAAGGTTTTCCAGGTCAAGAGTGTATACAATGATGCTTGAGGTTCATCTGGTTCGACATAATCTTGGTCAAACAAGAGTTTATTTCAAGATTATGGCTAAGGTGCATACAATTCAAGTGATTTGTGTTTGAGGATCTAATTAGGGTTTGTTGTCAGGCTATTTCAAATTCACAGTGCTTCATTATCAGGATTCAGTTCATTTTCTAGTTAAGGTTGTGGGCAATGCAGTTCATGTGTCAAGTATTTGGTTTCGAGACAGTTTCCTGATCATTGGGTTCATGGTGAATCTTTGGCTCAACAATTCAAGTTCAAGGTTGGATTCAATGGTGGATTTATCTTCAAGGTTCTGATTTGTTTCAAATTTTAGACGATTATATGCCTTGTTTCATTTATGGAGGATCAAGTCAATGGCAAGTAGGGTTTGGTGGAGTGCAATCAATTGTTTCAAGTTGTGAGCCTCTGATTTTCAAGGCATGATTCGTCAGGTCCATATTATTGACCAAGAGGATTTGCAATGAAGTTTTGGCTCATCAAGGGTGATTTGTAATGCAAAGTTTTAGAGGCTAAGTTCGATTCATAAATTCTCAAGGGAATTCCACTCATTTCCACATCCATTTTTCTAATACCATTTATCCATATTCAACATCCATTTTTCAAATCCAATAAATATCTTTTGAATTATCTTTTTGTTCCATAATCCATTTTAGTCTTTTCTTTATATATATATATATATATATATATATATATATATATATATATATATATATATATATATATATATATATATATATATATATATATATATATATATATATATATATATATATATATATATATATATATATATATATATATATATATATATATATATATATATATATATATGTCCAACCAATGTCCTTTTCTAGATTAAATTAACCCACATCCAAATCCAATCAAACCAAATATTATCCATTTTTTACAAAGTTCTACCAAAAATGTACTTCAAAAACTATAAGCCCATCACCATTTTCAAGCCCATTCATAAAAGTCCATTAAAAAATGTGTTAAAAGTCTCATACATCAAAATTTATAAAAATAAAATTACATGGTCCATTTACAAAAAAGACCAAGTCCAATTTCTTAAAAAAAGGAAAAAAGAAGAAGTAATTATTGCACATGAGAAAGTAAAAGACGCATCAGCACATTGAACCTACCAAAATTCCATTACAGCCATCAGCTTCCATAAGCATGACAGTTACAATTAACCTTTCTTTGAAGCCACTTGACAATTAATATCCAACCAGCTCCATAATGTCTCAAACCACGACACAATTCCCAGCCTCAACACCACATCTATGGCATACCCCATAAGACTCTAAACCATCACAACATAACTTCTACGTGGCCATTACATAATAAGCCTTCAACAAATACACACACTTGCAGCTTTCCACCTTGCTTCACAAAACCATGTCCCACAATATCAAGAACATGTACAAATTTTGCAAGATAATTCATAAAAGACAAATGCATCAATAACAATTTCGGCAAAACAACCTGACCCCACTATTTTCACGCTACAAAACGTCACCAAAAGGTTACCTGTACAGTGACTTGTACGAAGAATTTTCCTCATAATTCAAAACGCACAAAATTGACAAAAATGGTAGCAAATTGATTCACGTTATCTTCCCCACTCTCTCTATAAAGTTGGGCCCTTTACTCCTCATTCTGGATTTTGAGGGAGGGGGTTTCGGGAAAGCCAAAGGAAAAACCTGTACCGAAACCTTCTAAACCTCAACTCATTACCCTGCCTTCCATTAATCCTTCGTCATTCAAATCCTATTTCAACCCTTCCTTCAAATTCAAATCACAAAAATCACAACCAATTTCATAACAGAAAAAAAGAAAGACAGAGTGAGACGAAAAGAGAAGAGAGTGAAATGATTTGTAAAAACAGTGACTCACAAACTGGAAACCTGAAGGCGGAAATATGTTGAGATGAGATCGTGAATACCATCTGAAACGAAAAAAAATCGTCGTGGAGGTTGTATTCGAGTTTTGTTTCTCTTCTTTCCTTTGCCATGGTTGCGTTTAGCCTTTGGGTTTTTTTTCATTTTTGTTAGAAATTGTAAGAAGAGAGAAGAACGTTGGAGGTTGTTGTTATTGTGGTCTTCATTTGACCTTCTTTTTTCATTGCCTTTGGATACGGTTCATAGTCTTCCTAGCCCGTTTTTTTTCCTTCTAATCCACCACCCCTTCATTTATAGTAGTTGTGTCTCTTGGCGTGGTATGGATGAATAGGCCATAAGCCCATGATGATTCCATGATTTCACACCATCCTTTTTTGCTACGCCCCCTTCTTTATTATAGGTTTTATTTATTTATTTTGTTTTAAAATTTTATAAGCTTTAAAATTTATTAATATTTTACTATTAGTTTCATGTCTTTTTTTGTGTGTTCTTCTTCCTTTGAATTTAGTTACATATTAATTTCAATTTTATTTCTCATTTCCTTTCAATTCTCATTATTCATTTTCTGTTTCGATTCTTGGTCAATGAAGTCTTTCTATTCACGAATGTTGATTGATTGAGATTGTTTAACCTTCATGATTTCAAATCTATAGAAAATGATTATCGAGATCGTTTTCTATACTTTGGGATCGTGATAGGTTACCTTCAATTAATTAACACAAGTTTATGATTAAGACGAGATCGTTCACTTTTCAGTCCGTGTGACACAATAACATTGGAAAATGATCCTCAATATCATTTCTCCATCGTGTTTTTTAGCATATATATCAACTCGTGCGACCTCCTATAGTTTGATCTTCGTCATAGATCGAGCTACGATGATTTAGCGCTACATTTCGTCCCGATTCAATTCATATCAAACTAACGACTAACTTTACTTTCCGTCAATATACTCTTGTTTTATTTTCAGTCAATATTATCTTAATTATATTATCTTGTTCATATACTTGTTAATATTATCTTGACTATACTATTGTGAATATTGTCTTGATTATATTGTTATATTTCTTGCCATATTATTCACATTGTTCATATTCATATCATATTCATATTATTCATCTTGTTCTTATCTTATTCACATTCTTTCGAAAATACATTGACAATTATAGAAACCTAAAATCCTAAATTTGTGGACTATTGGTTACTCATCTAAGCAACGGATTATTGGACTTTGTCATAAACCCTAGCTTGGAGTTTTGTCCGACTTTAGCTCAAGGCTTAGTTTAGGACACTTCACACACACGTGGCTTCCTCTTGGGCTACCTTACAATGAACCCTTTTATTTCGTGCAATCCTGTGTAACTTACATGTACCTCTTTCCCATTCTGATGTACGCATTCGTATTTTCTTTGATTGTGGTTTATCTTATAGGAGCACCCGTAGGGACTAGCGTAGACTAAATCATTTTCAAACTAATTCTCGATTCGTCAACGAGCGATTTTCAAACAGCCTTCGTAATTCGAGTGCTCGTACGCATTTGCCATCAACCTATTACACATACTTTCATATTTCATCGTGGTTTCGTTATTAGGAGCATCCTCAGGGGCTAGTATCGTTTCTCACGACCTAAGCCTCGATTCGTCTTCGAGCCGGTTCCATTTTCAACTAAACCCTCGACTCGTCGTCGAGCCATTTTCAAACCAATTTCCATTCCAACACGTCTTTGCACACAAATAGAAATTAAACCCTTGATTCAACTTCAAGCGGTATTTTTAGTCTAAGTTGTAAGTCGATTGCTTTTGCCTTGCAGTCCACCTTTTTTCCCAACCTATTCGGTTTAATCGTTTTCAAACGCTTTTCTTAACAAATAACGAAAGAAGAAGATTCTTGGAGTCTATCATTCCTTAGATATTCGAATGAATGACTCTTGAAGTGCACGCTTTGGGTTGTCATTCATTCACCCTTTCGTCTTAAAATACCTAATTCTTATTCAACCATTTTTGTAATCAAACTTACAAAAGAAGGAGGTTCTTGGAGTATAACATTCCTTGAACCTTCAAATGATTAGCTCTCGAGGCACGCCCTTTGAGTTGTTATTCATTCACTCTTTTGAATCCAAAACATTCAACCTTTCTCAAACCTATTCAATTAACTCCCGAAAGAATTGAGTTCATGGAATCTCGCATTCCTTGGATTCTTGAGTGACAGCTCCCGAGGCACACGCCTTGGGTTGTTCATCAGTCAATCTTTAGTTTCTCAACCAAACTTCAACCAATTCAACCCCTCTTTTTTCGTGGTTGTATCCACGAACTACGGACACTCTGATTCTTCATTCTCGCCTGAATGTAAGATACGTAGGCACAAGATTGTGATGATCTTCGCAAGTACACTTCCATCTTTTTCCATCATCCTGTTCACAATTCTATCCATCTCTTGTTTCCCCTATCCTTTCCTGTAGTTGAACTACAACAACTCTAATTTCTCATTCTCATCTGAATGAGCATACGTAGGCACAAAGGTCCCAATCCTTGGAGAGCACCCTATCCTTTAAACCACCCATTTTCCCCTAACATCATTATCCTTTTATCGTACCATTTCACATTTATAATTGAGAAGAAAACAAACAAGCCTAGATAACTCCCATTGCAAATCGTACTAAGAGGTTCCCGTTGAGTACAACAGATGTGAGGGGTGTTAATACCTTCTCCTTGCGTAACCGACTCCCGAACCCGAAACATTGGTTGCAACGACCATGTTCTTGTCTTTCATTTAAAAGGTTTTCTCAATATTTTCCTTTCCCATCTCTTTGGGATAAATAAAGTTCGGTGGCGACTTTGTCGAACCGCATTCCGCGCCTTTAGCGCGAGGGTCGTGTTTTCGAATTATCTCTATGTGATTTTTGAGGTGCTACAGCTGGCGACTCTACTAGGGACTATTTACTCCATGCAAGAGAGAGTCGAGCCTAACTTAGGGTTTTACGAAGAGCGTTGTCTTTGTTTGCTTGTTTTCTTCTTGTTTACATATTTGTTCTCTAATTTATTTCTCTTATGTACATGTTATCTTGCTTGTTGGATTTTGGGATGACATCATTAAGTAAAACTCTACGCCCGAGATTTAGTAAAAGCGGAGAGAACACATAGATCAGAATTAGTAGTCGAGTAGTGTTAGTCCCTAAGGACTTGCTCCTTGTGTGCCTAGCATGAAAGCTCCCCTAGAGGAGACCTATTCGTAGATCTTGTTGTAACACAACTAGCCTGTTGCACGACTTGATTCATGAAGGGTCTGTGATTCTGGGAACCCTTTTAGCACCTGTTCTATATTGGTGGTCATGTAATGTTAGTCTCCAAGGACTCGCTCCTTGTGTTCCTAGCATGAGGAATCCGCCCAGGAGAGAACTTGTCATCATTATCATCGTAATACGACTAACTTGTTGTGCCATGTTGATATGATTAATGTCTGTGATCCTAGGAACCATATCCATCAACATAGAAACCATCCCGTGAGTGGGTTTATGGGTAAAGAACCTAGAATGTTCTCGTATAGGTTCTACCTATAAGGTTTCTTTGATCAGAGATTGTGGTTATCTACCTGTTAAAATTACCAACCTCAGAGTTGTTTGAACCTATGATTCTGATGTTGGATCTTGCATCTTGCATTGCATCTCGTATACATATCATTGTATCGCATCTATTGTGCATCTCTGCATTTCATTTTCAATAGCAGGATCTCATTTCTCCTTCCTTCATCTCCAGTAAATCAAGTTGATTCCTCAACACCAGTACACAACTAGAGCCAATACAAGATGCACTCGGAGAAAATTCAGCAAGAGCAAGTTGCTTTCAGAGAAAAGTTGGACTCCCTCAAAGGCAAGATTGACCAAATTCTCGAAGTCATCACTACGGCCAGAAAGGAAGAAGAAGGATACCAATGAACTTCGCTGCCACCAGTGAAGGAGCCAATTCTCAACCAATCCCATCACCTAGAGTTACTGTTGGAGCCATCCCACCAGCCCAACCTGCTGTCACTCAAATTCCCATTCCTTATGCCGAGGAGAATCTATTGAATCAGTATGATGATGTTCAAAATTATCATGTTGCTATCCCCATTGCCAGTCCTGTTGCTGCTCAGGATTCAGAAGCCATCAAGGTGTGTCGTGATTTAGCTGAAAAACTCCGAGTCATAGAGGGGCACAACTCATCTTCTTTAAATGCTCTGGAGTGGTGCTTGGTATCGGATGCCATCATTCCTCCCAAGTTCAAAGTGCCTAAATTATAAAATTACAAAGGCCCCAGTTTCCCAAACATCCATCTGAAAATGTACTGTCACAAGATGGCTACCTATGCCACAGACAAAAAGCTTATGATTCATTGCTTCCAAGACAGCTTGTCTGGAGCATCACTTGAATGGTATATGCAGTTGAAGCGTAGTAGTGTGCGTACTTGGGCTAAGCTAGTTGATGCATTTGTCAAGCAGTACAAATATAACATTGACCTTGCTTCGAATCATACTCAACTTCAGAGTATGGCTCAAAAGGATAACAAATCCTTCAAGGAGTACGCACAATGATGGAGAGAGCTAGCTGCAAGGGTGCATCCACCTTTGGTTGATCGTGAACTGATTGACATCTTCATGGGTACCTTGCAAGGTCAATACTATGAGAAGCTAATTGGTAGTGTCTTTGCTGGATTCTCTGATTTGGTAATTGTCGGTGAGAGAATTGAAGAAGGTTTGAAGAGTGGAAATATCTAAGGAGGTTCTAGCAGCCAGGCTGGTTCCAAGAAGCCTTTTAGAGCGAAACAAATTACATATTTGCTCAGAAAGGGCAAGCTCCTCAACAAGCTCCCGCTCCAATGCCTTATCAAATCCCGTACTATCAGTATTCGTATATTGTTGCTGCATAATACGCTCTAATGCCTTATCCGCTAGCTTCTCAAGCTCTGATGCCTCAGTAACAGTCCTACAATCAGCAAGGGTATCACTATCCTCCTCAGCATCAACAACAGCAAGCTGCTCGACAGCAACGTCAACCTAATTAGCAGAGGACGTGGAAGCCCGATAGAGTCTTTAGTAGTCTTCCAATGACGTATGCCAATAACTTTGCTCAATTGTTGGAGAAAAAGGCCATTACTCTGAGATATTTAGCTCCCCCAATAGTCAATCCACTAGATTATGACGCTAATGTCTATTATGAGTTTCATAAGGGCGCTCCAGGGCATACAATCGAGAATTGCAAAGCTTTCAAGCACAAAGTTTAGGACATGATTGATAGGAATGCTATCAACTTCAATAGGAAAAATCTAAACGTCATCAACAATCATATGCCGCCATCAAGTTAGTGTCAACATCAAGCCAAGTCAGATCAAGTCAAGTCAAGTTCATCTCCCCAGAAAAGGCCTTCATGTTTCCATTTCAATATTTGCTTTCTTGTATTTTGTCTTTGTTCATTTAAGTACTGTATGATTTAAACATTGCCTTTCCTATTTGGTTTTATTAATGTATTGATTATGCATACTTTGAATTAGTTATGTCGTATTCACTCTTTTTTTATCACGAATCATCGACATATTTTCGTCCACTTCACACTCTTTATCAACTGTTGTTTAGCATGATTGGTGGGAGGATGATGAAAACGAAATACCCATAATTCCGAACTGTATGCTTTCAGACAGAATCTCGTCAATGATGTACACGTATTGTTTCAAATCCCCAAACACTGGAGAGACAAGAAGTTAATCCCTAGTTAACCACTTCGAGCCGAGAAGTAGCAGTTTCCTTCGGATCTCTAAACCCTTACACTCAACCCTGGGCAGGGTAGTGTTCAGTTAATCCAACTACGCACTCAAATTACAAAGCAAAATCCAAAAGACATGACAGTTGTTCTTCAAAGACCCATGACTTGGCAGTCACAATCCTCCAATAAAAAATAATAAAAAAAATCAAAAGCCTGCTAAGTCAAGCCCCTCAAAGGAGACTTAGGCAAAAATCAAGGCAATCCAGATGGATCTGACAAGAGAAATCACTCCATGCAAATGTTAGGGATCAAAACAAAATTAAAAGAGGTCCTCAAACCCTCAGCAAAAACAAAATAAGATTCAGTGGCCACCATATCAAGTCAGAGGGTCACTAACATCCTTCAAAAACAAAATAAGGTGACTGTCATCTCAAGCAAACCTTGAATCATCGAGCTTACACCGTCAACCCTTTTGGAAGATAGACATGTGAAGAATTAACTGAACTTAGGACTAGAGATCATCGCGAAGAAGGGGTAGGTATAAATCATACTTTGAGCCTAATATCCTTTGTTTCATAACCATGAACCAGACCACGTTACAACCCTCAAAAGACCTAATTGAGGTGAGGTTTATTCTGAAAGCATATTGTCGTAAGGTTGCGTAAACTGACTCGTCACATATTTGTTAATCATCAGCATTGGCGTCATTTCCTTTGCTATATCTTTCACGCACTATCAAATTAGCACAACGTCTGGACTAACAGTCCATCTGTCCCACACTATCATGATACTTCAATAAACGACTCTTTTTTCAAAACTTGTATGAACTTTGAATTAAGATTACCATTTGTGAATGTACAACTTTAATTACAAATCAGTGTTAGACATCCAAGGCACTGCAACAAGGGGCAATCAAGGAGGAACTTGAACTTTTAGTGGTGAAGCGAGGCTACCTCAAAACCCACAGGATGGGGAAAATCATTCAACAACTCAATCAGGGGCAAGTCATCTCAAAGCATCAAAGCTCAGCTTCTACAGATCAAAACTAGTTAATCAGAGGCATACCACTACCATGTTCAGATTAGGGCAAGACTAGGTCATCCTAACCATCAAGAAGATTTGTGGTTCTATCAAAACAGCCACAACAAGTCAACAAGTGACCAGGCTTGGGGCATCGAGAACATCTTTGTTTACTTCAATCGTGGGGTTTTCAACGAACTGGGTGTCGAGGAAATTAAAACCTTCCACCACCCAAAGTCCAATCCACATTGGAAACTAGCAAAAGTCCATAATGTTGGCACCTGCATATCTGTTCACCTGTCTACAACCATGTGCATCATACGCGTCTCATTTGATATCATAAGTATTAGCTTGCATCATATGCATACCTAAACTCAATCATACTTCCTCAGCTCTTGCATCTCCACGCGTCAGCATTTGCATTTACATTTCTATTCATTATGGAACATCATTTTCAAAATTAAGCATTCATACATATGCAAGTCAAGGTCCAGGATCAATCTCAAGATTTCCAAGACAAGATTCAGCCCAGCCAGGGGCATGATATTCAAGACCGTGGGTGTTCCCCATGAAGTTATGTCAACCTTTTGTTGATCAAGAGCTCAAAGACATATTCAGGCCAGTCAGGGGCATCTTCTACAAATTCGTGGGCGTTCCTCACGAAGTTGTTCAACCTTTTGTTGATCAAAATATGATGAAAAGAAAAACTCAACCGAGTCAGGGGCATCCTCTTCAAGTTTATGAGTGTTCCTCATGAAGTTATTTCAACCTCTTGTGTGGATAAGATTATGATCTCCAAGCAAGTCAGTGAGCGTTCCTCATTGCATTGTGTTCTCAACCTTTTGTTGTTGAAGTTAGCATCCCCAACTCAATCAGTAATCACTTCTCCGAGTCAGTAGGCGTTCCCCATTGAGTTGTATTCTTCAACCTTCTGTGGATAGAGTTATTATCCTCAGAAAAAATTCAACCTTCCTCTTGGGCGTTCCCCAACGAGTTGGCTTCTCTCAACCTTTTGTTGATAAGGATGGTGTTCCTCAGTGACTTCTTTGCTTCAACCTTTTATTGATGTCCTCAAATAATCCCCACTCACCATGTCTCCAGCAAACGTGACTTTTTTCAATTGCCTTGCTATCATCCTTTTGGTGATATCCAGTCCTGTCAATTCAACCTAGCCTGCATCCTTTTGCTGTTGGTGGCTTTCCAATTTGGGAAGTTCATATCATCCTTTTGGTGGTAGCAACTTGTGTTGTTTGTGTTCTCTATCATCCTTTTGGTGATAGACCCCTGCATCCTTTTGGTGTCGGGATTGTGGGCGTGTGTCACTCTATCATCCTTTTGGTGATAGGCCTGTCATCCTTTTAGTGGCAAATTGTTTGAGTTTTGTTCTATCATCCTTTTGGTGAAGGTCTATCATCCTTTTGGTGCTAGATTGTGCGAGTGTTCTCTATCATCCTTTTGGTGATAGACCTCTGCATCCTTTTGGTTTCAGGATTGTATGTGTGTGTTGCTCTATCGTCCTTTTGGTTCCAAATCGTGCGAGTATTATTCTATCATCCTTTTGGTGATAGACCTCTGCATCCTTTTGGAGTCGGGATTGTGTGTGTGTGTGTTGCTCTATCATCCTTTTGGTAATAGGTCTGTCATTCTTTTGGTGCCAGATTGTGCGAGTCTTGTTCTATCATCCTTTTCGTGATAGACCCTTGTATTTGGTGTCGGGATTATGTATGTGTGTCGCTCTATCATCCTTTTGGTGATAGGTTTGTCATCCTTTTGGTTCCAGATTGTGTGAGTGTTGCTCTATCATCCTTTTGGTGATAGACCTCTGCATCTTTTTGGTGTCGGGATTGTGTGTGAGTTTACTATCATCCTTTTGGTGATAGGTTTGTCATCCTGTTGGTGTCAGATTGTCTCTGTTATTATCCTTTTGGTGATAACAACCTTTGCCAATTTTTCAGTGTCCATTCGAGGGTTGACATTGATCTGTCATTCTACTTCCTAAACACTTTCTCTCTTTTCGGAAAAATTCAGGGTCCTCTTCATATCTAATCGACTTACACCTTGAAAAAATGAATGACGTAGCAGTTCATCTTACTAGGTTCAAGCCAATTAGATAGGGGCATCTGTCATACCCAAAATTTGTCCTACCTGTGTATAGATTTCATTTTATATATCCTTCCTCTAACAAATATTCAAAAATACCACAAAAAAAAGTGTTGTTTCTGCTTGAATTTAGTTTTCATTCAAAGGCATCAGGGTCAAGGTATGCACAAATTGAGTGGTGGGTGTTTGAGGTTTTCCAGGTCAAAAGTGTATACAGTGACGCTTGAGGTTCATCTGGTTCGACATAATCTTGGTCAAACAAGAGTTTGTTTCATGATTATGGCTAAGGTGCACACAAGTAAAGTGATTTGTGTTTGAGGATCTAATTAGGATTTGTTGTCAGGCTATTTCAAATTCACAGTGCTTCAGTATCAGGATTCAGTTCATTTTTTAGTTAAGGTTGTGGGCAATGCAGTTCATGTGTCAAATCTTTAGTTTTGAGATAATTTCCTGATCATTGGGTTCATGGTGAATCTTTGGTTCAACAATTCAAGTTCAAGGTTGGATTCAATGGTGGATTTATCTTCAAGGTTCTGATTTGTTTCAAATTTAGACGAGTATATGCCTTGTTTCATTTATGGAGGATCAAGTCAAGAGCAAGTAGGGTTTGGTGCAGTGCAGTCCATTGTTTCAAGTTGTGAGCCTTTGATTTTCAAGGCATGATTCATCAGGTCCATATTATTAACCAAGAGGATTCATAATGAAGTTTTGGCTCATCAACGGTGATTTGTAATGCAAGGTTTTATACGCTAAATTTGATTCATAATTTTTCAAGTGCATTCCACTCATTTCCACATCCATTTTTATAATACCATTTATCCATATTCCAAAATCCAATAAATATCCTTTTAATTATCTTTTTGTTGCATAATCCATTTTAATCTTTTCTTTATGTATATCCAAATCTCCAACCAATGTCCTTTTTTAGATTAAATTGATCCATATCCAAATCCAATCAAACCAAATATTATCCATTTTTTACAAAGTTCTACCAAAAATGTACTTCAAAAACTATAAGCCCATCACCATTTTCAAGCCCATTCATAAAATTTCATTAAAAAAAATGTGTCAAAATTCTTATACATCAAAATTTACAAAAATAAAATTACATGGTCCATTTATAAAAAATCCAAAGTCTAATTTCTTAAAAAAAGGAAAAAAGAAGAAGTAATTGTTGCACATGAGGAAGTAAAAGACGCATCAACACATTGAACCTGCCAAAATTCCATTACAACCATCATCTTCCACAAGCATGACGATTCCAATTAACCTTTCCATGAAGCCACTTGACAATTAATCTCCAGTCAGCTCCATGACATCTCGAACCGTCACAAAATTCCCAACCTCTACACCACATCTATGGCAGACCCCATAAGACTCTAAACCATCACAACATAACTTCTACGCAGCCACTACACAATAAGCTTTCAACAAATACACGTACTTGCAGCTTTCTACCTTGCTTCGCAAAACCATGTCCCACAATATCAAGGACATGTACAAATTTTGCAAGATAATTCACAAAAGTCAAATGCATCAATAACAATTTTGGCAAAACGACCTGACCCCACTATTTTCACACTACAAAACGTCACCAAATGGTTACCTGTATAATGACATGTACTAAGAACTTGCCTCACAATTGAAAACGCACAAAATTGACCAAAATGGCAACAAATTGATTCACTTTATCTTCCCCATTCTCTCTATAAAGTCGGTCTCTTTGCTCCTCATTCTAGATTTTTTTAGGGGGGGAGGTTTCGAGAAAGCCAAAGAAGGGGGGAGGTTTCAAGAAAGCCAAAGAAAAAACTTGTACCAAAATCTTCTAAACCTCAACTCATTACCCTGCCTTCCATTAATCCTTCGTCGTTCAAATCCTATTTCAAACCTTCCTTCAAATTCAAATCACAGAACTCACAACCAATCTCAAAACAGAAAAAATGAAAGAGTGAGTGAGACAAAAAGAGAAGAGAGTAAATGATTTGTAAAAACAGTGACTCACAAACCGGAAACCTGAAGGCGGAAGTACGTTGAGACGAGATCGTGAATACCATCTGAAACGAAAAAAATTATCGTGGAGGTTGTATTAGAGTTTTATTTCTCTTCTTCCCTTTGCCATAGCCAGGTTTTACCTTTGGGGGTTATTTCTTTTCATTTTTGTTAGAAATCATGAGAAGAGAGAAGAACGTTGGAGGTTGTTGTTGTTACGGTCTTCATTTGACCTTCTTTTTTCATTGGCTTCGGATACGGTTCATGGGCTTCCTAGCCCGTTTTTTTTCTTCTAATCCACCGCCCTTCATTTTTTGTAACCGTGTCTCTTGGTGTGGTATGGATGAATCATAAGCCCGTGATGATTCCACAATTTGACACCATCCTTTTTTGCTAACCCCCCCCCCCTTCTTTTTTTTAAGGATTTTTTATTTATTTTGTTTTAAAATTTTATAAGCTTTAAAATAATGGTTATTATTAGTTTAATGTCTTTTTTGTGTGTTCTTCTTTCTTGGAATTTAGTTACATATTAATTTCAATTTTATTTCTCATTTCCTTTCAATTCTCATGATTGATTTTCTGTTTCGATTTTTGGTCAATGAAGTCTTTCTATTCACGAATGTTAGTTGATTGGGGTTGTTTAACCTTCATGATTTCAAATCTATAGAAAATGATCGTCGAGATCATTTTCTATACTTTAGGATCGTGATAGGTTACCTTCGATTAATTAACACAAGTTTGTGATTAAGATGAGACTGTTCGCTTTTCGGTTTGTGTGAAATGATTACATTGGAAAATGATCCTCAATATCATTTCTCCATCATGTTTTTTAGCACAGATATCAACTCGTGCAATCTCCTATAGTTTGATCTTCATCATAGATCGAGCTACGAGGGTTTAGCGCTACATTTCATCCCGATTCAATTCACATCAAACTAACAACTAACTTTACTTTCCACCAATATACTCTTGTTTTATTTTCAGTCAATATTATCTTGATTATATTATCTTGTTCATATACTTGTTAATATCATCTTTACTATACTATTGTGAATATTATCTTGATTATATTGTTATATATCTTGCCATATTGTTCACATTGTTCATATTCATATTATTCATCTTGTTCTTACCTTATCATATTCTTTCGAAAATACATTAACAATTATAGAAACCTAAAAGCCTAAATTGGTGGATTTTTGGTTACTCATCCAAGCAATGGATTATTGGACTTTTTCAGAAACCCTAGCTTAGAGTTTTGTTCAACTTTTTCACAAGGATTAGTTTAGGACACTTCGCGCATACACAACTTCCTCTTGGGCCACCTTACAATGAACCCTTTATTTCGTGCAATTCTGTGTAACTTGCATGTACCCCTCTCCCAGATGTACGCATTCGTATTTGCTTTGACTGTGGTTTATCTTCTAGGAGTACCCTTAGGGACTAGCATAGACTAAACCATTTTCAAACTAATTATCGATTCGTCATCAAGCCATTTTCAAACACCCCCCGTAAGTCGAGTGCTCGTACACATTCGTCATCAACCTATTGCACACACTTTCACATTTCATTGTGGTTTCATTATTAGGAGCTTCCTCAGGGGCTAGTATCGTTTTTCACAACCTAACCCTCGATTCTTCATCGAGCCGGTTCCATTTTCAACTAAACTCTCGACTCGTCGTCGAGCCATTTTCAAACCAATTTCTATTCCAACACGTATTTGCACGCAAATAGAAATAAAACCCTTGATCCAACGTCAAGCGGTATTTTTAGTCAAGTTGCAAGTCGAGTGCCTTTTGCCTTGCAGTCCACCTCTTTTTGCAACCTATTCGGTTTAATCGTTTTCAAATGCTTTTCTTAACAAATAATGAAAGAAGAAGATTCTTAGAGTCTAGCATTCCTTGGATCTTCGAATGAATGGCTCTTGAAGCGCACGCTTTGGGTTGCCATTCATTCACCCTTTCTTCTTAAAATACCTAATTCTTATTCAAACATTTTCGTAATCAATCTTACAAAAGAAGGAGGTTCTTGGAGTCTAGCATTCCTTGAACCTTCGAATGATTAGATCTCGAGGCACGCCCTTTGAGTTGTTATTCATTCACTACTTTGAATCCAAAAAATTCAACCTTTCTCAAACCTATTCAATTAACTTCTTAAAGAAATGAGTTCTTGGAATCTCACATTCCTTGGATTCTTGAGTGACAGCTCTTGAGGCACGCCCCTTGGGTTGTTTATCAGTCAATCTTTCGTTTCCCAACCAAACTTCAACCAATTCAACCCCTCTCTTTTCGTGGTCGTATCCATGAACTACAGATGCTCTAATTCTTCATTCTCGCCTAAATGTAAGATACGTAGGCACAAGATTGTGATGATCTTGGCGGATACACTTCCATCTTCTTCCGTCATCCCGTTCACAAATTATATTCATCTCCTGTTTCCTCCTATCCTTTCCAGTAGTCGAACTACAACAGCTCTGATTTCTCATTCTTATCTGAATGAGCATACGTAGGCACAAGGGCCCCAATCCTTGGCGAGCACCCTATCCTTTAAACCACCCATTTTCCCCTAGCATCATTATCCTTTTATGGTACCATTTCACATTTACTATTGAGAAGAAAACAAACAAGCTTAGGTAACATCCATCATAAAATGTATGAAGAGGTTCCCGTTGAGTACAACGAACATGAGGGGTGCTAATACATTCCCCTTGCGTAACCGACTCCCGAACCCGAAACATTGGTTGCGACGACCGTGTTCTTGTCTTTCGTTTAAAAGGTTTTCTCGATATTTTCCTTTCTCATCTCTTTGGGATAAATAAAGTTCGGTGGCGACTCTGTCAAACCGCATTCCGCGCCTTTAGCGTGAGGATTGTGTTTTCGAATTATCTCTATATGATTTTTTGAGGTGCGACAACTTGTTAATGAGTACCTGTTGCAAATTATGTGAATATGCTCAATTCAATATACTGTGTTTTTCTTTGATATTTTGCTTCTTTCTTTTTGATGTTGTGAAACGGGAAGAATAGACTAAGCAAAAGCAACAATCCATCCTACAAGATTGATCAAACTTTCAGATTGTTTTTAGATGAATGCATAAAGTTAGGGGGAGGATGATACTACTCAAAGTGCTCGATTTTGCTACAGTTGTGTCATCATAAAAGATAGGGAATATGTGAGGGAAAGTTGTCTTAATACTTGTTTTAATGATGTCAAAACATATCTAGTTATTAATTTGTACTTTGGACGGTATCATCGAGTCGCATATGCATTCGTAGTTCTCTCGTGTACAAGCATTTATAAAAAACATGTGTCTATTAATATAGAAAATAATTATATGTGTTTTGTGTGAGTTTTATCATGTTGGTAGACTTAGATATGCATTAGAAGTGCTTAGATATAACAAGACATGTCAAAAATAACATTTTCGGAAGTTCTGAACCTTTGAGTCAACTCAAAGCCCTGCTTAGGTCGACTCATATAGAGTGAATTTTAAGGATTTTCTCTCAGGAGAGCTCGCGTCTGTTGCACCCTAATTTTTGACCATAAGATCCCACCTCCTCGTATTTTATCTTCCTCGTTTTCTATCTTTACGCTTTTATATGCACACTTATTATGTCTAACGAGCTCACGCAGGTGCACTGTTTTCAAGTAGAACTGGAGTTCGTCCTCTCATTTTAAACGCTTCAGATTATAACTAAAGGATCCAGATTCGAAAGTCTTAAGGTTTCCACGGGTTGAGGAACTAAGATATGGGCATGTTATCCCCTCCATAAAATAAAGGTTTCCCTTACGTTGACGTTATGCACGAGAGTTTGTGGATTATTATGGTCATTGCAAAGTTATTCTTGAAGACGGGATACATTTATCTCAAGTCCGAAGTTTATTATACTTTAGTGTACTGGATCTAGGATTAAGGTTGCGGAATTATTAAAAGCTAAAATGACCAGATAAGGGGAGGTTTCAATTCATGTTTCAAATTATTAGTTCAAGGAACTTTTCAGAAAGATTCGTTTGTCGGAAGTGGAGTTTGTATATTGTCACAGCTGATACAAATCTCTCTCATACAATTGGATTGATTTCATAAAGGGTCGTGATTTCAAAAGGTTGTTTGACACAATGATTTGCCCAAATGGACTCGTTCAGGGTCACCATCCAACAACTAAAAAATTCAAGGGAACCATACTAGGACAATATTCCCAATTAATAAAAATCAATAATTCAAAAAAGAGGAGAACTCAGTTGGACAATACATCCCAAAGACATATATTGGAAATATTATTACAATATCAAAGATAATAATCTTATAATGATACAAGCTAAAGCAAGCATGTCGAGAACGGCGGCGTAAGGCGGAGCCTTGTTGGAGGTTCTGGGCAGAGATCACCAGCATTCAGTAACCATGCCCTGATAAAGAAAGCTGGCTCCTAAAGCCGTCATATGAGGAACATCGGTACGTCGTTCGACCTCCGCCCTTATAGCAACAGCAACACCTAAACACAAAGAAGACAATGCCACCAATATAAGTTCATCTGTCAAATTGAATTAGGGGGTGATGTTCTTCAATTACACCTAAACAACATTTTCAAAACGAGGAATTTAAATGAAAGAGGAAGGACCATGTAGGACTGCACGTCATTACCAACGTCGGATAGCATGAATAAGCCCTGTCTGGTATTTACGGTTGCCACGGACTTTCGCAACACGATTCCCTAAAGCTTGAACAAACCAAGAACAGTCCTATACACCTATGTACAACATTGCATCTCTTGGTTGAACAACTCTTGGTTTAAAGTGCAGAACATGACTAACTACCTGTGACTGTTGAATGAGCATCAGAACTCTAAATTGATCCCGGTCTTTAAAACAACATTTACTTGGTTCTTGTTTCCATGACGGCGGCGGTAGCTCAGTTCATCTTGGACCTAACATTGGGAGGCCAACGTGTATTGACGCGCGAACTCTAGAACACCATAAGGAACCGTTGCTTTGAAAACAGGTGGAGTGACGGACAGTTAACGCGTGAACTGCAAAATGACAGAATAATATCAGGGAATCAAGATTTTGGTTGTAAAAGAAAGCTGTGTGCAAAGAATAAAACCAACAGGACATTTTATACATCAAAAGGAAGACTCTGTTTGTTTAGATGTTTGGATTATTGATAAAAGAAATTTAGAGATAAAGACATGGTTGCTACCTGTGCTCAGGACCACAAGGTTACACGAACAAGCTTTGATGATTTACCAGGCCATAAAGGAAGCAACACTTGCATAATCCTGAAGTAGCTGTAACGGCTGCCAAAGACAAGTAACTGTTGCAAGGAGTCTAATACAGGACATCACCCTAAGGTTTGCTACTAACCGCACCTGCCACGCATTGGGTCGTCATACCACTGTTTCTGGTCCACGTCCTGCAAATGTACACTATACAAGTTGAGTGAATCTGAGAGATATAGGCAAGTAGAAGCTTATAAACTAAGAAGCACAACTCCAGATGTCTGCCGGCCCAACTCGAACATGCCTTCGCAACCTTCACGACAATAAGGGATCAAATTACCATTCAACTTAGAATGTACCTTCCACCAGCACAAACTGAAACCGTCAACGAAACAAGTTTTGAGGAAAACTCCTACATAACCTATGAGTTAAGCAATGCAGAAGGTCGAGCTATATCTCGAGTTGAGAACAAAATCTCACATTTTTTTGACAGCCATCAGTATCCTGCAACAACATAAATTCCAAAAGACAAGCTAAACCAAGTACACATTACATCGGAATACAAAATTACAACTTCTAAAGAATCCTCCTGCATTGTATTCTACAAGGATCCAATTTGAAACACCGCCAACATGATAATGAGCTTGATGTATCATGGTTGCAACTAACCAACTTTCACACGTATACCACATGGCAGGACAGTCGGAATGGTTGGAATATTAGCAAGCACGGTCGAGGATGCGCTGATAGTTTATGCAGCTCTCAGTGGCGAAATTCCATCACATCCACCCTCCAGCGTATTGACCAAGATAAATCTTCCAAGACTAAGCTTGACAAAAACCATATCTTCCATCAGGTTGGCGAAATATGGAAAGTGGTTTGATGATTGCAGTAATGATGTTAGAGCGCGCTGCTCCCTAGCTTTGCTAAAGCTTCAAGATCATTACAACTGGAAGATTATAGATGCCACCATACCAAATACAGAAATTATGCGCTTGGCTCATTATATAACAACTGGATCGGAGTGTTCCACAACACTTGATTCTTATAAATCAGAGAATTTTGCAGAATTAGGATGGGATGTAAGGGTAGCACAAAGCATCTATGGTGCTTTCAGCGGCATCGAGTAAGTTAAAGCTCAAAGAATTAAATCACCATCTCAGCAGGTTATGGCTAAAATCGAAATAGCTGCCCAAAATCAAAACAGATAGGAGAGGATAAGTCGAAAAATGGAAAGTTTTGCTTCTTCCCATAACAGTCCTAACATGTCTGTCTCAGAAGAGAAGCAATTCAATGAGTACCTGCAGCGATACAAAACATCGTAAAAATGAATCAGTTCCAACATTTACCACACAGTTCACAAGAAAGGAAAGATTTTTGAAATCTCAATCAAGGGGATATCACACATAAGGCAAATACACAAACATGTTTGAGACAACATTAACTTGTCTTTCCAAAACCGTATAAACATGTTCGTACGAGATTGGTAACAATTTTCATGAGAGTTAATCAGGGGAGAAATCGTACAACTATAAAAGGAGGATCCATCCAGAACTCACGAGAGCCAGCATACACAAAAAAAAACACCAATTCAAAGAGTGAAACCCCAAATCCCATAGAAATATCCCAAACTCAAAAACCTGGAATACGAAAACAGAAGAAGATGAGGACTTATCTCACGGTGCTTTTCCGGCCACGGACCTATCATAGTTGAAACCGCTCCACGCCGGAAACTCCCATAGTCGACGTCACCACCGCGAGACTACCTGCAGGCCTTCGTTATCGCCACCGCAGTTAACATTTTCTTCAATTGGTATTTTCATTTGGGGCTAATGTTTGTTTTTGTAGGTTTGTCTGATAGGAAATGGAGAAGAGAAAGAAGGAATCGAAGATTGGGAGACGAGAGTGAGCGATTTGAGGCTACGAGAGTAGTCGGAGATTGGATTCGGAGACTAGGGATCATTATTTTCGTTTTTGTCCTTTGCTCTTTGTTTATGATTAACTGTATACCTGCTCACACACGCCATACACCTACACACTATTCCTGCACCCTAATTACCCCTCCGTTTAACTCCCATAATCAGCCTTTTAATCTAATTAACCTCAATCAGTCTTTTTCTTATAAAACTAACTAACGTTTTAAAACAAGTTAACCTTGTAAGCAACCTTTTTTAAATTACTTTTGTATTATATTCAGCAAAATCAAAAAAATAGTTTAATTAAATTTATTTGCCCTTTCATTTAGTAAAAATCACCTTTATATTTGAAACAACTTTAAAAAATAAACATAATGATAAATATTAAATTTTGGTTTTATTTTTTATCTAAATTAACATTATTGATAAAACTAAAATCATTCTATTTATTTATTAAATATTTTGCGGAGGCCTATTGATTTAAAACCTTTAAGTTTCAATTGAGCTATAATTCAAATAAAATGCCCTTTTATTAAATCAACCGATTCAAAGTTTTAATTTCGTAATTAAATTTGAGTCACCTTTTAATATAATCAATCAAGTCAATACAACTTTTTTCCTTTTACTCAAAATCAACTCCATTTAATAAATCAACTTTCGTTAGCTAATAATTAAGTAAACTAAAATAGTTCCTCTAAAAAACTTTTTTTTCAAATACAACTCTTTCTCCCAAATAATTTCTCTTAAAACCAATATCACTAATATCAATTCAACTTCTCCAATTCAATCGTGCACCTTACACATTCACAACTCACTCACCTACACCTTAGCGCTTTCATGCGTATGTGTATGTTTACTTATTTGCCCTTTATATTTCCGCATTTACATTATCGCATTTTACTTTCCGCATTGCATCCGTCCAAAGGAAAAACCTACACATGATTCAACAATCGTGTGTAGTCCACATCATTTGCATCATTCTCTCACATGATCCTTGATCCCATTCAAGTTGATCTCTAAGTTAGATCCTACCCCATAGGAAGGACTCTTTTACAACTTAGAACAAACAAAACAACTCAAATCAATACAATATTCAAACACAATAGAGAAAGATGTTAATCATCTTAAGCGAGATATGTAACACCCTTCTAAACCCCACGGAAAATATATGCATAATCAGAGTAAAATTAACATGCATTCAAATAAAAAGGGCGTCACACAAAACTTGCACCACATTAAAACAATTTGTCATGCTCATAAACACCTTTCCATTTAGCAGCGGATTCATTAATGAAAATCCTTTAAAAGAAACATTTACTTTCATCATATAAAATCAACATCTCTAGGCACTAAGGCCAACATCTCATTATCTCAATTACTCCAATATGAAAACATAACTTAGGCTACATAATGTAATCCTAAAACATAAGCAATCGATCCCCGTGTTACACTACCAGAGCATGACTCGACCCATAAATAATTACTAAACCGCTACGCACGTAGGGACCTCGAACTACAAGCAGAACTTCATAAAGGCCTCCAGCAACCTAATCTGCAATGCCTCATAGAGCATTATAAAACAGCAGAAGGGTGAGAAATATTACCATAATAATCAAAGCATAAAATCATGTATATATAGGTATCATATAACACATATTCACATTTCTCACCACACTTCATTCTCATAATCATAATCATATCACGTTCACATATATTAACATTATGAACATCCACAAGCACATCCCTTCATGCTTAATTTCACAATCATTCACAAGCACATTTATACAACAACAATATTATGCAATGTGACTCAACATATTCAATGCAACTCAATGCTATGCGGTACCGACTCTCGTTATCTTTTTTCGGTTTTCACTCTAAACCGGGTCCACCCTTCTAGACCGATAACTTGTTATCATTTTTCGGTTTTTACTTTAAACCGGGTCCACCCTTCTAGACCGATAACAACCAAGCCCGTCCCCTAGGCTTCAAACCCACCCTTCTAGGTTTGGGACAAGCCACTAGTTTCCACGAAACTAACAGACATTGCCTCTTGACTGAATGATGCATGTACAATCAACCAATCACAATAAATGCACTTAAGACCGTTCCCGCGTCTTAATCCCATGCATTCGAATAATTCACCCCTTCGAGAATTTCATTATGATTGCACATACAACATATATCAAACATTTATCAATGTATTCATTTCGCCCATCATCATCATCATATTCAACAACAATGCACACATATCACATATGTTCCCATGCATTTACACAACAATCGCATACAAATATGCACTCACAATTCATTAGACAATACACATACATTCATCATTATATTCCCATGTATTCGAATAATTCACCCTTTCTTGAATTATATCATGATTGCACACACAACATATCTTAATAATCATCAACGTATTCATAATTCAATACTATCACACAATGCACACATATCCACGATATGTTCCCATGCATTTCTCACAATTATTAACGATGCACACATATCCACGATATGTTCCCATGCATCTCCTACAATTATTAACAATGCACACATATCCGCGATATGTTCCCATGCATTATCCACAAATATTCACAATTCAATACAACATCATATTTAGCAAGCAATGCACGCATATCCATCATTATGCTCTCATGCATTCTTCATGTATTTTTAACATACAATCGCATATAAACAATATGCATCCACAACACATTTTTCATAGTATGTTTATTCTTTATCTCATGCCATCTCATACAAGGTATACACATCACAATACCAATCATACAATTATAAGTTATGCACACATATTTCCACAATATTCTCCTGCATACTTATTACATAATTGTACACAACAATCAAACATTCACAAACTCATCAATTAATACACACATAATCATCATTATGTTCTCATGTATTTTAACCGATTACAATTAATCAATTATATCACAACTCTAGGATTCACGCCCGAAGGCTACCCACAGCACACATATCATCACCATGGATCACATACATATTCATATCATAGAGGTATTAACCTATGTGAATCAACCAAACAATCACCACATGAGCAACACAGCAAAAGAAGAATGCTGTCACATTCGCCTTCATTCGCCTGGCGAACCCTCGCAGCGAACCTTCGCCTGGCCTTCGCCTGGCGAACTCTCTCAGCGAACACTCGCTAGGCTTCGCCTGGCGAGACTTCCCAGCGAGCCCAAGTCAGTAGCTACTGACTTCATTCGCCACCATTCGCCAGCACCTTCGCTGGGCGAACCTTTGCTACCCAACTCCGCCTGGCGAACCCACCAGCGAAGTCCACTGGGACTTAAATATAATTATTCGCCAACATTCGCCAGGCTTCGCCTGGCGAAGCTTCGCCTTCGCTCGCCTGGCGAGAGCCAGCGAACCTGCGCAGAACAGAACCCTATTCTGTCCCTCCTCTTCATCAATCCACCATCAACCCTCTCTTACACATCCAAATCAGTATAAACAGCATCCATACATGTTACCCGACTATTCTACAGCATTATTACTCAGTTCTAACCGATTAAATCGCAGTTCTACCGATTATTCCAACTTTTTCCCTAAATGAAAAAGGATGGAAACTACACCAAAACCCCAACCCAACATACATAACATCATACCATGATTAAATAGCAATGTTTCTCACCCTTACCTTGGTTTAATCGAAGCTTTTAGTTGGTTCTTGAGGATTTCCACTTTCCTCTTCTTCTTCTCTTTTCTCCTCCTTTTCCTTCTTTCTCTTTTTCTCCCCTTTCTTTCTTTCTTACCAACTCTTATCTCCTTTTCTTCTATTTCTATTCTTTTTATTTATTTCCATTCTATTTCCTCCATAATACCTTTTTCTTTATTTCTTTCCAATATATTTACTCTCTCAAAACATCTATCAATCCATTAAACAAACATCTAATTATTCAAATAATTAGAATAATCCAAATAAATCAATTAATTAACACAATTAATTAATTATTGAAAATTGGGCTGTTACAACTCTCCCCCACTTAGGAATTTTCGTCCTCGAAAATGTTACCTGATCCAAACAACTCTGGATACGACTCTCGCATTCCAATTCTTCTAAATCCAATTCTCACATAACTACTTCCACCAAAAGAATCTCTATACTTCGAAGTTGTTTCTTATCAACAACTAGAACTAGCCACGCCTCCGAAGTCAAATTCTCTCTCACTTGTACACCATCCACCCGAATCAATGTACCTCTTCAACATAGACATATGAACACCTCATGCAATCCTCTCAAGCGACAGCAGTAAAACAGTCTAACATGCTATCCGCCTCACGCTTCCGCTGCGCTACTCTGATACAGATCAACAAAACACAGGGTGCTCACGAGACTTCAAGCTCGACCAACACCAATTACTACAATAACTCTCAAAACATGGCCTTACTTGGATTCTTTGATCGTTTCCATCGTCCTTTGCACGGTCTTTGATCCGAGCACAACACTCCCGTTGGACATGCAACAACACAAAGGAGTCATACCCTCTTACCCAACGAACTTCATACGATGTTGTTTCCGATACGAAATGGCAACAGTTATAGTAGGCAACTCCATCAATGACAATTAACTACCCTTAGATCCACCTTGGTCCAACACACAAGCTCTCAACGAGTCCTCTTCATACTGGATAGTTTTCTTCGTTTGTCCATGCCATTCACGGACGCTAGTCAGAGTTCATCTTCAACATGGCACCCAACCGCTTTCGCAATCTTTCCCATAATCTTAACGAAAAACTTGAGTTCCCATCTAACAGAATGATTCATCTTCACTGGTAGGCAACGAGTTACTCTTGTTAATCCATTCTTAACTGTCCAAATCGGATCATACTTCCTCAAATTCATCAGAAAACCCGACATAAGCCCATGGGAATACTATCCCATCCCACTCGAAATACTCAACAGTTGTATCAGATCCAACCATCTCTAATGTCCATACTTCAATTCCCTTCTCCATCTATGGCTATCCAAAACTATTTCTCAAATTCGGTCGCATCTTCCTAGTACCTGCACAGATACTCCATCTTTCTCGATGTACTTCTCCCTGAGTACTCTTATCCAACTCACACTATTCAGAATACACACTTCATCACGACATCTCACAATACCATTTCCCTTAATCCGAAAATAAGCCCTCTGACTTTTATCCATTAAATTCAATTAATCTATCAACTCAACTCAGAATTCCGATTTCCTCGAACCTCATCAGAATACCAAAGGTCAATCTCAACATCCAAGGCTCAACTCCATAAGAAGTCTCTTCACAGGCCGAACTCATATCTGAATTTGCTTAATCAGTTCTAACTTCCTTACCATCTTCATTAGTGTATACCAAAATTCCCGATTCGATATCTTAGCTACCACTTGGTCTCATCCGAATGGTAATTTAACCAAAACCATACTCCTTCAGGAGTTCCAATTACTTCTCTGTCTCATATTTGACTCTCTCTCAATTAAAACAAATACCTTGAGGTTAGTAACCATCTCAAATCTCAACTAAACAATTGAGGCTTCCAAACTCCGGTACAAACACACAACAACAACCCACTCCAAATTACTTGTCAGATAATCCCTCTCTGTACTTTATATTGCTTTCAAGCATAACCAAAACTCATTAATGTTGTACTTAACACTTCTCTTAATCATATCAACAAAGTATCTCAAAACACAACGACAATCCTGTCGGACTCGGCAAAACCAATACACGAACTGTTGACAGCTTTCTCAAAACTCTTTGAACTCTCTTCACAGTAGTACATCACTGCCTCTTCCCTAATACTAATAACTCAAGTTCCCGACGCTCAACATGAACCCCTATATTCTCCGAACATATCCAAACACCATCGGTTACATAACCATTGACTCTCTCAATCAAGTGTGGAAAATCATTATATCAAACGGACACTCAGCTGTGAACTTATGGTGATAACACAAACCGCACTCTCCGCGCTTACCATAACATCCAAACATTTCTTGCCAATAAATACTTAATTCCATGTCACTACTTTCCCATCACATAGAGCATTGTAATATCTTCCAACGCTTCTAATCTTGCGTCATTCCGAATTTACGGTTTTCCGTTACGACAAAATCACGGAAACAACCCTTCCACACTTAAAGGTCATCCAATACCTCTCCAACTCTTGAAATGCTTAAGGGTCCGATTATACCAACCATGTATTCCACCTCTCATTTCCTTTAGTAATCACTAGAAGTCATTATCCACCCTTATACTCAACTCCACAATCCGTTGCCGTAGCACACACACCAGACATAATTCTCAATACTACTCAATCAATTTAATTCTTCGACTGTCCAAACAGATATAATTAGTCGGCAAAACCGCCATCTTCCCACTTTCATTAGCACCCCGAATTCCCATCAAAATTAACCATCTCCTCACTGTCTCGTGCCGACTCATCAACACACTTCTTAAGCACCTGGCTTAGCTCCAAACAATTCTCTGCTCACTCCACCTAAGCTTGCAAGACACGTCCATCCCATCCAACAGAACTCCAACTACTATCAACAAGAGATTAAGGGTGATCAGTTCCTCAATTTGTCAATAGGTAGCTGAAAATCATGATGGAGTATAGACTATCTTTACCAAACCACCAGAGTGTTAACCACCCACTGAGCTACAACTTCTACACCTGCAACATCTTGGAGAAGCACAACTTCTCCCCCACTTAGATCATTCCCACTTCTCCAGACAAGGTTAAACAACAACATGTATCGACAGTGTTTTCACACACATGTCGCATACAAGGGAACAAATAACATTAGACAACTTGGCCGGACGGACCGACCTGCTCTGATACCACTAATGTAACACCCTTCTAAACCCCACGGAAAATATATGCATAATCAGAGTAAAATTAACATGCATTCAAATAAAAAGGGCGTCACACAAAACTTGCACCACATTAAAACAATCTGTCATGCTCATAAACACCTTTCCATTTAGCAGCGGATTCATTAATGAAAATCCTTTAAAAGAAACATTTACTTTCATCATATAAAATCAACATCTCTAGGCACTAAGGCCAACATCTCATTATCTCAATTACTCCAATATGAAAACATAACTTAGGCTACATAATGTAATCCTAAAACATAAGCAATCGATCCCCGTGTTACACTACCAGAGCATGACTCAACCCATAAATAATTACTAAACCGCTACGCACGTAGGGACCTCGAACTACAAGCAGAACTTCATAAAGGCCTCCAGCAACCTAATCTGCAATGCCTCATAGAGCATTATAAAACAGCAGAAGGGTGAGAAATATTACCATAATAATCAAAGCATAAAATCATGTATATATAGGTATCATATAACACATATTCACATTTCTCACCACACTTCATTCTCATAATCATAATCATATCACGTTCACATATATCAACATTATGAACATCCACAAGCACATCCCTTCATGCTTAATTTCACAATCATTCACAAGCACATTTATACAACAACAATATTATGCAATGTGACTCAACATATTCAATGCAACTCAATGCTATGCGGTACCGACTCTCGTTATCTTTTTTCGGTTTTCACTCTAAACCGGGTCCACCCTTCTAGACTGATAACTTGTTATCATTTTTCGGTTTTTACTTTAAACCGGGTCCACCCTTCTAGACCGATAACAACCAAGCCCGTCCCCTAGGCTTCAAACCCACCCTTCTAGGTTTGGGACAAGCCACTAGTTTCCACGAAACTAACAGACATTGCCTCTTGACTGAATGATGCATGTACAATCAACCAATCACAATAAATGCACTTAAGACCGTTCCCGCGTCTTAATCCCATGCATTCGAATAATTCACCCCTTCGAGAATTTCATTATGATTGCACATACAACATATATCAAACATTTATCAATGTATTCATTTCGCCCATCATCATCATCATATTCAACAACAATGCACACATATCACATATGTTCCCATGCATTTACACAACAATCGCATACAAATATGCACTCACAATTCATTAGACAATACACATACATTCATCATTATATTCCCATGTATTCGAATAATTCACCCTTTCGTGAATTATATCATGATTGCACACACAACATATCTTAATAATCATCAACGTATTCATAATTCAATACTATCACACAATGCACACATATCCACGATATGTTCCCATGCATTTCTCACAATTATTAACGATGCACACATATCCACGATATGTTCCCATGCATCTCCTACAATTATTAACAATGCACACATATCCGCGATATGTTCCCATGCATTATCCACAAATATTCACAATTCAATACAACATCATATTTAGCAAGCAATGCACGCATATCCATCATTATGCTCTCATGCATTCTTCATGTATTTTTAACATACAATCGCATATAAACAATATGCATCCACAACACATTTTTCATAGTATGTTTATTCTTTATCTCATGCCATCTCATACAAGGTATACACATCACAATACCAATCATACAATTATAAGTTATGCACACATATTTCCACAATATTCTCCTGCATACTTATTACATAATTGTACACAACAATCAAACATTCACAAACTCATCAATTAATACACACATAATCATCATTATGTTCTCATGTATTTTAACCGATTACAATTAATCAATTATATCACAACTCTAGGATTCACGCCCGAAGGCTACCCACAGCACACATATCATCACCATGGATCACATACATATTCATATCATAGAGGTATTAACCTATGTGAATCAACCAAACAATCACCACATGAGCAACACAGCAAAAGAAGAATGCTGTCACATTCGCCTTCATTCGCCTGGCGAACCCTCGCAGCGAACCTTCGCCTGGCCTTCGCCTGGCGAACTCTCTCAGCGAACACTCGCTAGGCTTCGCCTGGCGAGACTTCCCAGCGAGCCCAAGTCAGTAGCTACTGACTTCATTCGCCACCATTCGCCAGCACCTTCGCTGGGCGAACCTTCGCTACCCAACTCCGCCTGGCGAACCCACCAGCGAAGTCCACTGGGACTTAAATATAATTATTCGCCAACATTCGCCAGGCTTCGCCTGGCGAAGCTTCGCCTTCGCTCGCCTGGCGAGAGCCAGCGAACCTGCGCAGAACAGAACCCTATTATGTCCCTCCTCTTCATCAATCCACCATCAACCCTCTCTTACACATCCAAATCAGTATAAACAGCATCCATACATGTTACCCGACTATTCTACGGCATTATTACTCAGTTCTAACCGATTAAATCGCAGTTCTACCGATTATTCCAACTTTTGCCCTAAATGAAAAAGGATGGAAACTACACCAAAACCCCAACCCAACATACATAACATCATACCATGATTAAATAGCAATGTTTCTCACCCTTACCTTGGTTTAATCGAAGCTTTTAGTTGGTTCTTGAGGATTTCCACTTTCCTCTTCTTCTTCTCTTTTCTCCTCCTTTTCCTTCTTTCTCTTTTTCTCCCCTTTCTTTCTTTCTTACCAACTCTTATCTCCTTTTCTTCTATTTCTATTCTTTTTATTTATTTCCATTCTATTTCCTCCATAATACCTTTTTCTTTATTTCTTTCCAATATATTTACTCTCTCAAAACATCTATCAATCCATTAAACAAACATCTAATTATTCAAATAATTAGAATAATCCAAATAAATCAATTAATTAACACAATTAATTAATTATTGAAAATTGGGCTGTTACAAGATAGAACCTCCACCCCACATCAATTACAGTCAATACCGTAGGGACTTTGCCTTAAGGGAGATAGAAGCGTACCTCGTCGATCCCTATCCGAGTACTTGAGCCCTTCTCTTAAGACGATGCAAAGACTATTTTCCTACAATTTGTGGCGGTTAAATCTCCCTTAAAATGACAAATCATCTTTTCTCCTAAAATCAATCAATAAACTACTCTAAACCCGTGGGAACTTTGACCACAGTCAAAGAATTCCTCAAACCCTTTAGGGGAACTACAGATACTCTGATTCCACTCCCGTAAGGATATGTAGGCATAAGATGCGACATCTTATCGAGTATACTTAGAAATAAACCACTAGGTCCTTCTACCCTTAAGCAGATAAACACTTAGCAATAAACAAATATAAAACAAGAGGTTCCTGTAGAGTACTACAGAAATTTAGGATGCTAGCACCTTCCCTAAGTTTAACCAACCCCCGAACCTAAAACTCTCTAGCTTGCATTTGCATTACATTGTGGGAATTTCGATCTTTATCCCTTCCTTTGGACAAATCAAAGTTCGGTTGCAAAATGAATTAAAGATTCAAACTAAACAATAGTTTGGTATCCAATTTTCACCGCGACAGAAATGGCGACTTCACTGGGGACACCTTCTTTTGTGGGTTCCCCTATCTTGTTTTATTTACTTGTTATGTATTTGCTTATCAGTTCATTTGTATAATTGTTTAATTGTTGCTTTTGGGCTGTATCCTTGAGTGGTGAGACAAAGTCCTACACCCGGACTTGAGTGAACTTAAGATAGGATGGTGATATATTCGATGAGGCTTATAGGGAGTGAGTCCTGACTAAGTTAACTCGAGAATCCCGCTTAGTTGAGACCTTTTGAAAATGGTTCGGTTGAACGAGTTTAGTCGTGAAAACTTTTACTACTTTCAATTGGAGTCCATGATACTAAGGACCGTAGCTACCTTTAACCCCACTTTGGCCTTTATTAGGACGTAGTACGAGGCTATGAGGGAGTAAGTCCCGAAATAGTGCTACACGATGCTACACTCAAAAGAAGTTCTCTTGAGAATATTATCAATCCTCGAGTTAGTTGGGAAATTGATAATATCTGATAGATGGACTAATGACTTTGGGACCTCCTTAGAACCTTGTTTTGCAGGTACTATCCACCTCTAATCCTTGTCCTTTGGGAATGGGTATACCCTTGGCTCCATGTTCGTTGCAAACCTAGGACCTTTGTTTGTTTATCTTTGTGTGTCCTTATGTGCTTACTTGTGTTTGTTGCACTCATATAGCATCATATTGCATTGGTTTCATGGGATCTCGAGTTTTTATTTATAAACATTACAGAGAACCATAAGGATTACAAAAAATATTTTTAATATTCTTTTAAGAGTCTTAACCTGGATGACCTAAGGAAGTAGGAGCTCAGATCGAAGAATCAAGAATACTCTAAATACAAGGGGCTTCCCTTTATTATTGAGGATCAAATGAAAGACTTTCATCAATGTTGAAGGTCCGAGTGAACAAAGGCTTCCTTCTGTATTTTCCAACAAGGGATAGAGGATTTATTTTCCTCTACCACGAAGATGATTATGGACCACTCATATTCAAGAAGGTCCAAGTGGAGGAAAAAATCAGCAAGCACGATGAAAGACTTCCTTAGGACTTTCTCTAGCTTTTATTTAGTTAGTATGATAGGACTCTTATGAGAATATTCACTTGTAATCCAATAAAAATGAATTCTCTTTGAAAACTCTGTGACGTTTATAAATACTTGAGTTCCATGAAACATTTCATTCTTGTATTTTGCATTTTGCATTTTGCATCAGCATAGCATCCTTTGCATTCTGGGGGGTCTCACTCTTGCTTCATCTTCACAGACAAGCTGAATCACCAGTATAACACTCGAGCCAGTCAACGACAAAAGATGGATCAATTGGAACAAGAAAATAGAGTACTCCATGATGAAGTTGCAACTCTGAAAGAAAATCTGGAAAGGTTGAATGGTATAGTTGAATCTTTGTCTAACCAGCCTGCACTCAACAATCAAGAAGTTCAAGGGACCGTTATCTCCGAAGTAGTATCAACACCGATCCCAGTGGTATCTACTGTTGCTGAAGTGACCTACAACATGCCGCCAGGTTTCCCGTGGGGGATTCCTCCTTATTTCACTCCGGCCGGTTATCGTCCACCTGTTCCCAAGATTCCTGTCGCAACCACTGTTCAAGTCGTTCATGCAATTACTGTTGTCATGACTGCCGCACCTCCACATGTGAATGCTACTCTGTATGTCCTAAATGAACCAATCTTCCATAGGGTACCCAACGAAACTGTGGGTTTGGAAGAAAGGATGGATGGTTTTCAAGACCAATTTTCCGAGATGCAGAAAGAATTAAGAGCCCTTCGTGGAAAAGATTTATTTAGAAAAAGTGCTTCTGACTTGTGCTAGGTTCCGAATGTCAAGGTTCCGCCAAAGTTCAAAGTCCCTGATTTTGAGAAATACAAAAGGGATACTTGTCCTCAAAGTCATTTCATCATGTACGCCAGGAAAATGTCTGCACAAACTGACAATGATCGATTGCTCATTCATTATTTCCAAGACAGTCTAACAGGCGCTGCGCTCAGGTGGTATATGGGATTGGATAGTACGAAGATTCGAACTTTAAACGAACTAGGTGGAGCCTTCATCAAGCAGTACAAGTATAATGTGGACATGGCTCCTGACCGTGATCAGTTGATGGCCATGGCTCAGAAAGGCAAAGAGAATTTCAAGGAATACGCTCAGCGTTGGCTTGAGTTAGCCGCCTAAGTCATACCGCCATTAGAAGAAAAGGAAATGACCAAGATTTTTCTAAAGACTCTCGGTCCATTCTTTTATGAGAAGATGGTAGCAAGTGCACCCAGTGACTTCACCGAAATGGTTAATATGGGAATGCATTTAGAAGAAGGTGTTTGCGAAGGAAGACTAGTCAAGGAAGGGAGTACCTCTAATAATGCTCAAAAGTATGGGAGTGGTTTTGTGAAAAAGAGAGAACATGAGGCAAGTGTTGTGCAGCAAGGACGATCCAAGAGAGGGTATCCGCCACCACATCAGGTTGCTGCGGTTCATCAGCCGCAACATCAACAAAATCAGAGTCGTGTGCACAAAAGACCGGACTTTGATCCCATCCCGATGACATACGTTGACTTGTTCCCATATTTGATTCAAAAGGGTCACATCCAGACGAGAGCACCACCTAAGGTACCTAAGAAACTTCCGTATTGGTATAAAGCTGACAAATTTTGTCTATATCATCAAGGTGCTTCAGGCCACGATACTGAGAACTGTTACAGCTTGAAGGCAGACGTTCAAAGGTTGGTTAAGGACGGAATTTTATCCTTTAAGGGTTCCATTCCTTATGTGCAAGATAATCCCACACCCCGGCATGGTTCATCCTTCGCAAATATGATCCAAGGTTATTCGGGAAGCTCATATCAATATAGTGCCTGAAGATGAATCTGAAGGCGACATATCAGACAATTCTGCAAGCTTCTCCATTCCATGCGAAGGCTGAATAAAGTCCTGAGAAGGGCTCATCAGGGTGTTTTCTTTTCGTTTGCTTATGCGTATTTCATTTCTTTGATTAAAAGCATGTTTGGCTTGTATGGTTTGTTTATTTTGAATAATTAATGCAATAAAATGTTTATCTTGAAGAAATCCATTCGTTTCACTCGTAAAACATTTTATAATGCCAACTTTACCCGATCTCTTGCTCTGATAGAGAATTGGAAGGAGGATGATAAAGTAAAACGCAGGATCTCTCGTTGTATGCTTTTGAATAAAAACCCTACTGATGATGTGAGGCATTCCTGTTTCAAACCTCCTAAACACCAGAAAATATTTAAATTTCCTTGAACCCAGACGAAGATTTTGTTTTTTTCCCAGACCGAAACCTCGTTTTAAACCTGGGGCAGGGTATCAAAAATGAACATCTCTCAAAATTTTTTTTAGGCGAGCACCAATATACTTTGACCCTTATCCTTCATTTTAGAAATCATAAACTAAACCCATATATATAACCCATAAAGTCCTAATTGAAGTAAGGTTTAGTCCGAAAGCATACTCGATGAGATAACGTTTCCTGACTCCTATGAGCTATGCTCAATTTGAAGTTGGCATTATAAATTTAAATTAATATCCTAACTAGTGATTTTGTCACAGGTTATCGCGATGTCTATTTTCAAAACTTCAAGACAAACATATGTGTTGCATTAACAGTTTCAGAATTGACATTTCTGACTCGCTAATTATGCTTAATATCTTAGAAAGATTACGTGAGGGCATCACCGATTAATTTTGAAGACTTTGCTGACCTGGGGAAAGTCATTTTCCAAGAGGTTTAATCTATATAAATTTGACTCTATCTATAACACAAGTTTGAAGACTCAATTATACCATTAATCAGGGGCAGTTACGTCGAGCTTCTGCGAATCTCTCCAAGAGTTTGAAAACAGTGGGGGATTTGGACACCATGTTTTCTGTAAAATCCTCTCAAGACGACCTTTTATCGTGAACCATGTTACTTGGGGAATTTGAGAGTCGAAGGGGGTTTCTGATTTAGCTTCACTCATCCAACGTATTCAACAATTTTGTTAACCCAATTTCCCCATTGGATGGATATTTATTTTAATCACGAAGCTTCTCCAATTAAGAGAGGGATCCGTTTCCGGTAGATCTTTATTCTCATCTTCAATAAGATCATCGATATTATTTTGGCAAATTCTTCAGTAAGATCGAGATGGCAGAATATTTTCTATTCCCCAGACAGGAAGTTTTGAAGCCTTGAAGCAAGACTGTGACCTCATGTATGGTTCTCCACCTGTCTACAAGTGATGTTTCTATCTTCGAAGATTGAGGGAATTTCAAAAGCAAGTGTACATTCTTCAAGCAATGTTTGATCTATGAAGATTTGGTTTGAGTGCCCGAAATATGTTTCATCTCCGTTTGCCCCTGTTTGTTTGTTTTGTTAGCATTGGCATACGCATAGCATGTAGATAGATAGCATGGAATATGCATTTGGCATCCTTGTGGTTATTTATTCTGTCACTTTGGTCGTGTTTATCCCTAAGTGGTTGGGCGCGTCTACTCCCTCCAATTAGAGTTGTCAGCCCTAGGCAGAAAAAGCGTCATATTTCCATTTCCCCACGAAGTTCGATCCTCGTGGAAGACGGTTGTTTTAGTTAAATATCATTTGAGCTCATATCTCAGTGGTCGAGTCTTGCTTGACAATTTTTCTTCGGTTATTTCCTAAATTGAACTTCGGTCTTTGACAATCACATCGTGGACATCTCCAGCTTTTGAATATGGATTAAGCGTGCATCTCTTTCGCACTTGGCTCCCCAAGAAGTTCTTTATGAAGATAACTATTGAGAACGAATATTTTTTCTCCAGCGACATTATCAGATTTCCTCCACTACTTACATTCAGATTGTAAGCACTCCTCTTTATTTGAGCAACTCGTTTTGATCATGACCTCCTTCAAAACGACAAATGGCAGTCTCCTCAAGACAATTTGTCTATCCCCAGTGAATTTATCAAGATTATCAATTCATCGAAAGGCATTCCTTTGGAAATCTGTCAGAGAAATGCATAGAAGACATTACGAATATTTCTCTTTATTTGAGAGCTTACAAGGATACATATTTTACAACTACAGTAAAGATGCTCCTCGGGAATGATTTCCCCAGCGAGTCTATCACACAAGCTAATTCCATCAAACGGCATCACTCCCGAGAGTTTTGATGAAGCTTATTACAATGGATCTCTCTTTATTTGAGAGGACATAGTTTGCTGATCAACAGGCTTACATCTCTTAAAGATCCCCGTTGAAACTTCATAATCTCTAATACATTTTGTTTTGGTCAGACACCTTTTCTTAGGCTGCCATATGTTTGGTAGTAAGTGATCCCTCCTTTTGACTATTACCTTTGTTTAGGTTATCATACGTTTGATAGTAGGTAATATACCGTCCGTTTTGGTCAGATACCTTTGCTTAGGCTACCAAGATTGGTAGTAGGTCATCTTTCCTTTTGTGTTCACCTTTTCTTAGGCTATCATATGTTTGATAGTAGGTAATACACCCTTCTTTTGGTCAGACGCCTTTTCTTAGGCTACCATATGTTTGGTAGTAGGTGATCTTTCCTTCTTTGGGTTATATTACCTTCGCTTAGGCTATCATATGTTTGATAGTAGGTAATATACTTGTCTTTTGTGTTTGCCTGTTCTTAGGCTATCATATGTTTGATAGTAGGTAACACGCATCTTTTGGTCGGACACCTTGGCTTAGGCTGCCATATGTTTGGTAGTAGGTGATCTCGACATCTTTTGGGTTATACCTCTGCTTAGGCTATCATACATTTGATAGTAGGTAATACGCCTTCCTTTTGTGTTCACCTCTTCTTAGGCTGCCATACGTTTGGTAGTAAGTGATCTCTCCTTCTCTGGGTTATTACCTGTGCTTAGACTATCATACGTTTGATAGTAGGTAATACGCCTTCCTTTTGTGTTCACCTCTTCTTAGACTGCCATACGTTTGGTAGTAAGTGATCTCTCCTTCTCTGGGTTATTACCTGTGCTTAGACTATCATACGTTTGATATAGTAGGTAATACGCCTTCCTTTTGTGTTCACCTCTTCTCAGCCTATCATATGTTTGATAGTAGGTAACACATATCATTTTGGTCAAACACCTTTTCTTAGGCTGCCAGTGATCTTTCCTCCTATGGGTTATTACCTTTGCTTAAACTATCATACATTTGATAGTAGATAACATACGTTTCTTTGCTTCAACCGGATACCTTTGTTCAGACTACCACACGTTGGTATTTGGCCACCCATCACTTTCAAGATCTCGTTTCACGGTCCAAGCTACTATACTCCTGGTGGTATTATTATATCTTATCTTCATTTTGGAGAATCCGCAATGATGATCGTTGTCTCTTCTCATTGCGTCTTGCGTCGTTGAGTCTGTTCTTTGGGTGTCGTGTCCAGTTTTTCCCCTGTGACATCATTTCCTCACAGGACCGTCTGTTTTGCATTCTCATATCATTGCATATCATATGCATTTTGTGGCTTCTTAAGACCAAAAATTCGTGCAATGTTTGTATTTAAGTCCATCCTATCTCGTCGAGACGGAGATTTCGATCTCCATATCTCCGGATAGAAGTAACTTAAATAGGGGCATCTGTTGCACCCTAATTTTGACCATAAGATCCCACCTCCTCGTATTTTATCTTCCTCGTTTTCTATCTTTACGCTTTTATGTGCACACTTATTATGTCTAACGAGCTCACGCAGGTGCACTGTTTTCAAATAGAACTGGAGTTCTTCCTCTCATTTTAAACGCTTCGGATTATAACTAAAGGATCCAGATTCGAAAGTCTTAAGGTTTCCACGGGTTGAGGAACTAAGATATGGGCACGTTATCCCCTCCATAAAATAAAGGTTTCCCTTACATTGACGTTATGCACGAGAGTTTGTGGATTATTATGGTCATTGCAAAGTTATTCTTGAAGACGGGATACATTTATCTCAAGTCTGAAGTTTATTATACTTTAGTGTACTGGATCTAGGATTAAGGTTGCGGAATTATTAAAAGCTAAAATGACCAGATAAGGGGAGGTTTCAATTCATGTTTCAAATTACTAGTTCAAGGAACTTTTCAGAAAGATTCGTTTGTTGGAAGTGGAGTTTGTATATTGTCACAGCTGATACAAATCTCTCTCATACAATTGGATTGATTTCATAAAGGGTCGTGATTTCAAAAGGTTGTTTGACACAATGATTTGCCCAAATGGACTTGTTCAGGGTCACCATCCAACAACTAAAAAATTCAAGGGAACCATACTAGGACAATATTCCCATTAATAAAAATCAATAATTCAAAAAAGAGGAGAACTCAGTTGGACAATACATCCCAAAGACGTATATTGGAAATATTATTACAATATCAAAGATAATAAGCTTATAATGATACAAGCTAAAGCAAGCATGTCGAGAATGGCGGCGTAAGGCGGAGCCTTGTTGGAGGTTCTGGGCAGAGATCACCAGCATTCAGTAACCATGCCCTGGTAAAGAAAGCTGGCTCCTAAAGCCGTCATATGAGGAACATCGGTACGTCGTTCGACCTCCGCCCTTATAGCAGTAGCAACACCTAAACACAAAGAAGACAATGCCACCAATATAAGTTCATCTGTCAAATTGAATTAGGGGGTGATGTTCTTCAATTACACCTAAACAACATTTTCAAAACGAGGAATTTAAATGAAAGAGGAAGGACCATGTAGGACTGCACGTCATTACCAACGTCGGATAGCATGAATAAGCCTTGTCTGGTATTTACGATTGCCACGGACTTTCGCAACACGATTCCCTAAAGCTTGAACAAACCAAGAACAGTCCTATACTCCTATGTACAACATTGCATCTCTTGGTTGAACAACTCTTAGTTTAAAGTGTAGAACATGACTAACTACCTGTGACTGTTGAATGAGCATCAGAACTCTAAATTGATCTCGGTCTTTAAAACAACATTTACTTGGTTCTTGTTTCCATGACGGCGGCGGTAGCTCATTTCATCTTGGACCTAACATTGGGAGGCCAACGTGTATTGACGCGCGAACTCTAGAACACCATAAGGAACCGTTGCTTTGAAAACAGGTGGAGTGACGGACAGTTAACGCGTGAACTGCAAAATGACAGAATAATATCAGGGAATCAAGATTTTGGTTGTAAAAGAAAGTTGTGTGCAAAGTGTTGCACCCTAAAATTTGCTCAACCTTTATTCACTTGGTTTATGTTTCAATATCATTAGCATTTGCATATAGAGTCATGTACATAGGTTACTCATCTGCATAGCATAAGCATAGCAAGTCATCCAACAAGGAACCAATCATTATTCTCATCTCTAGAGGCCTATCAAGAGGTTATTATTCAAATTCAATCTCATTCAAGTCATCAGAAAAGAATTTGAAAGGTGGAGAAGTCATTAGATCAAGCATTGAGTATATCTCCTAACTGAGGGTGTCTGGGGATCATCAAGGAAAGTATGAGCTGTGAATTGAAGGCATGGGGAGTATCTAGACATCTTGGAGGACTTATAAAGTCATTGGGAGAAGGAGACAAGTTGTTGATGTAGTCACAAGTATTGCAGTTGAAGACAGTCAACTAGGGTTTCATCTGGGTCAACCCTGGGTCAACTCTAGGTCAATTGACTGATTGAAAGGCATTAAGGGCTATTGAAGAGATGTGGGGTTCATCATTTGACATGTAGAAGAGGATATGGTGATATGCCAAGAAGAAATCAAGAGAAATCAAGGAGAAGAGGAGTTTCTAAATTAGGGTTTCTGTGTAAAATCCCCTAGTTTAGGTCAAATTTCCAAGCAAGATAAGTCAAAATGCAAGCTTCAAATGGATCCTTGTCCAACATGAAACTTGTAGAGGATCTCAAGACCTTTAATTTGAGTGGTGGAAGACATCAAGATGATTTATAGAACTCAAGTTATGGTCCTTACAAGTTACAGGTCATCTGAGGTATCTGAAATTTTGTCTGTGAAAGTGACTTGACTTCCAAGCTATTTTTACCCCTCAAGAAGATTTCAAATGAATTTATGGTCAACATAAGAGTTGTTCGTAATTGTCTTAGCTTTCTAGAATGGTATAGTATGCCTTCATATGATTTGTGTAACTCTACTTATGGTCTTGGCAAGCAAAGGGTATTTTGGTCATCTGAGAATTACAGGTCATTTTAACCTATGCCCAAAACTCATACAAGGAAGCTTCAAATGGAAAACTTTGCAACATAAAACTTGTTCCAAATGACATTTTGAGTCTAGAAAAGTGACCATGAAAGATTGTAAAGATTCATAGCACAAGGTTTCAAAATTGTTGGATTTAATGAATAAAAATGGACTTAAAAATGAGATTTTTCATATCTTGGCCAAATGAAGCAAAATTATAGGTCATTTTGAATGGAAATATCATTTTAAAGACATTGGCTAAAGTAGAATTTTGAGCATAGTTCACATTTTGGGAGTTATCCATGGTTGCTTGTAATGGAAGATACATAAACCAAATCCAAGGGAATTTGTGCAATGGAAGCTTCTCCAAGCTTCTAGGAGTTTCTAACATCATGTATATATGGATATGAGATGGTTCATGCCATGGTTGGTGATTGCATTTTCTCAAAATCCCAAGTTTCATTCACTTTCTCCATTTTGTAAAAGTATCTCAAACTCTCTCAAATCTCCACAAATCTTCACATTTTCTGATTGAATCTTCATCATCATCATCCAAGCATCATAATTCACATCAAGAATTGGTTGAAGTGATCAAGAATTGTACCATTCATCTTCATCATCCAATTTTCAAGAAGGTTTCAAGAACAAGATTCAAGGAGTTTGTACAAAAGATATTGCATACAGAATTCATCATCAAGGTTACTAAGCAAGTTCCAATCGCTGCAAGCACCAAATTCAAGGAGTTGCATAGCTGTTTTCACCATTTGCATCAGGTTAGAATTCTGTTCGAATTGCTTAGTTTAGTTAGGATTATAGAGAATTGGTAGTATAGAATGGTTAAGCATAAGCAGATGATTGATTTTGATGAATTTGGGGAGGTTTCATGAAGGTTGAGTACAGTGCACCAAATCTGTTAGAGCTTGTAACTATTAGGATAAGGCACGAAAATCTTGTTGGATTAGCATGTTAAGATCAGCTTGAGTTGTAGTTGAGTTTAGGACAAGAATTGGTGAGTTTTGGTTGAGTTGATCACAGGTGGAAATGATGGATCAGAACTGTGATGCCTATCGGGTTTGAAAATCTAGGTTGTTATATTGAGAGCTATGGATATAGTTGTGTTCTGCGTGAGAATTGGAGCAATTTTGGTGTTTACATCATGGCCTTTCATGGAGAGACGAGGGAGATATGAGAGCTGGAAGTTGGCTGAGTCAAACTCGTGTGCAGGGTTTACTCTGAAAACCCTAAGTCTAATTTGGAGAAGACGATGATTTAACCGTTGGATCCATTCAATTTTGTGACTTTTTCATCGCATCTGACGGCTGTTATTTGAACTGAAAAACGGAGGGAGAGGCTCACATGTGAAACGCCGCGTTTCATTAATTGAAACGTTGGGCCTTGGACTCAGAATCCTATCCACACCCCCCTATTGCCAGGCCCAGTGAATTATAACTGGGCGCCCTTGCTATTCTCACCCTCTCTTTCTATTTTCTTTATATTTCATTTTTAATTTCTTTTCATTTTTCATGCATTTTCTAAAAATCATAATAAATCATAAAAACCTTATTTTTCAATAATTCTTTTTGCATAATTTTCTTCAAAGAGTCTAGAAAATTATAAAAAAAATAAAAATTGCATTTTATTTTTATTTGATATTTTTCCCATATTTTCCAAATAAATGCATATCTTAAGTGTTTCATTTCATATATGATTTTGATAAATTTTGTTCTATTAGTTGCTTTAATATTTTTTGTTCATTCTTTTTAGGTTGATTAATAGACATTGTTATCTTGTACATGAAATTTAGTTCATATTTTTAGGAATTAATTTGAGGTGATTAGTTTAGGTGAAAACAACATGAATAAAATTAGGGTTTTAAATCAACTTATGTAAGATAGTTTAATTCTTTTAGGAGATTTTCATTTGATTTTTGGGGTATGGACTATAGGGGTTATGGGTATAGGATAGATCCCCTTAGAAATCACTAGGATTCCCCTACTGCTATTAGTATACTGCTATATTTGATTGATTGGTGTGGTGTGCCCTCTGGGGATTATTGATTTGTCTGTGTGGATATTGGGTTTGTCTGGGGATTGGGGAAGCTGAAGACTTATGATGATGAAACCATTGGAGAGCCAGAGACTGAAGGCCAACTTCCAGAGTTGATGAGGAGATTCTTGCTAGCAGCTGTTGAGGAGATTAGGGTTTAGGAGCTAGGCAGAGCTCTAGATTAGAAAGCTTGTTTCTCAAACATGGAATGCCTTGTCTGCATCCATCCTTTCCCTATGATTCAAAGTCTCTTTCAAATATCCACCTCCTTCCTTTGGAAGGATCAGTGAATGTATTTGAAAGATAGAACTTTTGAGGGAAAATTATCTGTTTAATGTTAACAGTTGATGAACCACCCTTGGTAGGTAATTAACTGTCTAACATTCACTCACTTCATCTGGTTGACTGATATTCCTCCTGGAGCCTGAGACTTGAAGAAAAGCCATTGTAGATGGAAGACTGATGATCAAAACCTTGCTGAAAAGCTGTGGAGATGGAGAGTGATGCTTGTTGAAGCTTGTAGTTGATTGGAGATGACTTGAAGACTGATGTTGATGCTGAGCTGCTGTGGCTGTTTATTTTTGCTGTATTTCATTTCTGATGTATTGATTGGTTTTCCTGACTGTATTGTTTGCTGTTTACCCTGTTGGGTTGAAAGTGAAGTCTGTTCACTTTTGCCTATTGTTTTCTAGGTTCGAGGTTGAGTGGGACTCCCTTGCCTCGCTTGTATTGCTGCATTCATGCATTTTACCGTATTACTGTATATATCTGATATTGTTTCTGTTTCCGTCTATTCCCTTAGGATCTCTGTTTCTCTCTGTGCAAGAGAGGAGCATGATAGACACTAGGTCTTAACCCATGCATGATAACATTAGGTTAGGCTGTTTCCCTTTGCAACCGTAGGTTAGAGTTCTGTCTCTTCTTCCTCAAAACAAACAGAAAAATACAATAAAGATTTCAAACACAATAAAAGACACTTCTTTCGTGAAAGAATGTGAACTCATCAAGACGTCATTTTTGTCTGCTTTGACTGCTAATCAGAAAAACCTTTTTCAGAAGGAATAAAATCAATCATGACAGACTTGTGTCGTACGTGGCCCGAACTACGTTTGCTCTGATCTTTCATGCTGTATGAAAGTACGTAGGCATAGGATGCGATATCCTAGCGAGCAACCTTCCCCTCCTTTCCCGTAGGTAGGCGAACTACGTTGACTCTGATTTCTCGTTTCAGGCGGGAATACGTAGGCATAAAGTGCGATACTTCGCCGAGTCATTTTATTTTCTTTTTAACCCTGACCTGTAGTTTAGATAGAATAACAATCCATACCCGAAAACAAACGTGGATCCCGTCGAGTACGACGGACGTGAGGGGTGCTAATACCTTCCCCTTGCGTAACCGACTCCCGAATCCAGGTTTTGGTTGCGACGACCATACCTCTTCCCGTGTTGTGCGAGGTTTACTCTGAGCGTTTCCTTTCCCTCCCATGGGATAAATAACGCACGGTGGCGACTCTTCTGTTCAGCCGGCGCTGATTTTCGCAGTAGCGACAGCTGGCGACTCTGCTGGGGATCCAACGTCCCCTGGCTGCTAAGGACTGCGATAGTTCTTATGCATTTGGGATCCAACGTCCCTTAAGAGAGTCAATCCTAACGCTTGTTTTCCCGTCGAGGATTCTGTATGGATTTATATTTCTGACCTTTATTTCCAGCTTTCTATATATTGATTATTATTGCTGTATCTTGGGGTGTAACGGGTGTTCTGATATTGAGAGAGAAGCCGGACCTGGGCTTGAGTGCACCTAGAATTAGAGTAGAAAGTAGTGGGCGCGTGCCGGCTTTGCTTGCATTAGTGTCTCATGAAATCTACACTCGGACGAGGTTCTTCTGGTTGGCTTCTTTTTCTACCCTTTGGGTTGAAGGGGTTGTTGGTCAGCTGAATTGTCGACTCCGGGAACCGATCATTTGGAAGTTGGCTAAGTGAGGCCTCTTCAGGATTTGGTGATGCCACTCCTTCTGGGAATCGTATCATCAACCCTGAAAGTCTGTGACGCCGACGACCGCATAGGATGGCATACCTTTGTCAGTTACTAGGACATCCACCTGTGAGAGGGTTTGGGGTTATGCAGGTAACTAGACCTTCAGACTACCGGTTTGTTCCTTGATCAGAGATCCTGGGTAATTATGATGAGTTATGAGGTTTGTCAGAGACCATTTGGAGATGGGTTCTGAGGTCTGTCAGAGACCATTTGGAGATGTGTTCTGAGGTCTGTCAGAGACCAGTTGGTTAGTTCTGGGGTCTGTCAGAGACCAGTTGGAGATGTGATACGAGGTCTACCAGAGACCAGTTGGAGTTATGGTTGAGGTCTGTCAGAGACCATTGTTGGAGCTTTGTTTTAGGTCTATCTGAGACCAGGGTTGAGGATTTCTATAGAGTTTGTCTGAGACTTCTTGATATGGTTCAGGCTATTCAACTACGGCAGTTGGTCCCTGTTGTGTGTTATTTGCATTGCATTGTTTGCATACTCATTATCATTGCATCCCATTAACGTGTGTCTGTGTTGCAGGTGCATTTGCATATCCCCCGATTCTAGTGCCCAGACTTCTGAGTGTTGATTATGGCTGGTTTGAGGAAAACAGTTGCGTATAAGCTGCCTTCACCTGATATTACTTCTTTGCTCGGTCTGATATCTCTTGCTGATGAGGAGGTTAGGAGAAGCTTCAGAATGAGCCATGGGAGATTACTGAGATTAGTCTGCAAGCCCACTGCTGATGAGATGAACGGGCTATACACCTTGATGCAGTTCTATGATCCCGCATTGAGATGTTTTGCGTTTGCTGACTTCATTCTAGGGCCTACCATCGAGGAGTATGTGGAGTTTACTGAGTTACCCGTGCAGAACAAGGTTCCCTTTATTCACTCTGCTGCTGAGCCCAGGTTGGAGGACTTAGCCAAAGCCTTGCATATGGACGCTGCAGAACTGCTACTGACTTCTTGGCTTGGGGTTTCAGGTTTCTCTCTGGACTTCTTGGTTGGCAAAGCTCAGGAGTATGCCAAGAGCGGATGTTGGGTAGTTTTCAACGCTATTTTGGCCCTATGCATTTATGGGATTGTGCTGTTCCCTAACTTGCCTAATTTCGTAGACCTGGACGCTTTCCATCTATTCGTTGCCGGCAATCCAGTGCCAACGTTGATCGGAGACTTATACCACTCCTTGCACTACAAGAACGAAAACAGAAGGGGAAAGGTTGTTTACTGCTGTGCTCCTTTGTTGAATATGTGGTTCAAGAGTCATCTTCCCATAAAGGGATCTTTTGTGGAGAGTGCAACCACCGCTAGCTGGTCAGAGCGCCTGATGAGGATATCTTCCGAAGACGTCGAATGGTTTGATAGAGATCTGCTGGGATCCGAGCTTATCTTCAGTTGTTCTGGTTACCCTAATGTCCCGCTGATTGGAAGGAAAGGGTGTATCAACTACAACCCATCTCTGTTGGTCCGTCAGTTCGGATATGCGCTGAAGAACCCGCCCAAAGAGGAAGAAGTACAGGAATCTCTGTACTTTACCGGTGATTTAAAGGGGGAGTTGTTAGCCAAGTTGCAGCATGCCTCGACGCGCATTAACCGCAGAGGGAAGCCGTTGTTAGGAAAGAACGACTGTCAGGCCTATACACCATACAGAGAGTGGATCCAGGAGAGAGCCAGTCAGTTGAGGATGCCATTTCCAGATGCACCTATCCTTGTTCCTATTCCGATGGCAGAGCCAACTACTGTTTCTAGGGAGGCTTACGAGCAAGTTGTGAAAGAAAAAGAAGCCTTGATGAAGATCAACGAAGGGTTAGAGCAGGAGCTAGCCCAAGTACGCGGTGAGAAAAATAAGGTCGTCCATGCTTTCCAACAGCAGATTGAGCTAGTGAACAGATTAGGGGCTGAGTTGATTGAGGAGAGGAAGAAGCGCGAACGTCTGGGGCAAGAGTTCAGAAGTTCCCATGACATGCTTGAATCCAAGAAGAAAGCGCTTGACATCGCTCACCGAGAGATCTCTTATTGCAATAAGACCTGGAATGCCACACTCACTAGCAATAAGAAGAGGGAGGATAAGTTGAAGCAGCAAATTTCCGACCTCGAAGAGCAGTTGAAGTCCAGCATCAAGAAGTGTGAAGAAGAAGTGATGACCCGGTATAGTCTCCAGAACGCACTGAACAAGGCCATCAAAGGCAGAGATGAAGCTGTATCTCAAAAGCGTAAACTTGAAGATCGCTTCGAAGAGGGGGCATGGGAAGAAACTGCTGAAGACGTGCGGCGTGTTCTTAAGAAAAGAAACCAACTTGTTGAAGGGCTGCTGGCTCGACCAAGTCATCCGGAGACCAAGAAGTTGTTAGAAGAGTACCAGACTTATGGGAGGATTTGATCATTTCATGTAGTAACTTGTATGCTTTATTTGCATAGTGCTGACCATCACCAGGATTGTTGGTTGAGGTCATGCCTTCTTATTGTACTCTCAGTGATATTGTATTCTTGGCTTATTGGTTTCTCAGCAATATATGAGGCTTTCTGTGATTCAGCTCTGATCTGTATGTTGTTAGCACTGTCACTGCACCGGCACCTTCACACTAGAATCGGGGAATGAATTTCCCTAATGCACAGACATACGTTGCATTGCATTCATATTCATATTGCATTATAGGTAATCTTTGGATGGTGTCTCATTTCCTGCTCTGCATCAGGTACTTTTCAGGATTGCAGATCAGCACCCGCACCGCTATTCCACTCGCACCAACTGTCGAAGAATCATGGATCAAATGCAGAACGAGATGCAAGATGTGCGCGAGAAGCTAGCTCTCTTCATGCAGACCATGGAAGCTATTGCAAAAGGTCAGGAGAATTTGCAAGCCATGGTGCAACCTCTGTTGGCCCGAAATGCTGGTCACGGTAATGAGGAGCATTAGTCTGTGCGAGTCGATACTGTTCATGGAGATGGCACTCCCATGCCAGTGGCTCCACCTGTAGTCAATATACCTGCTGCTAATATCAACAACGCTACCGCTGCTGTGAATGGTAACGTCGGAGTTGGGAATGAGACTGCTGTCCATAACGTTGGGCTTGGTGATGTCAACTTGGGTGATAATATGGGAGGCAACGGCTTTGGCAACGCTGGATTCGGGTTCAACGATCAGGGATTCGATAATGCCGGGAAGTATGGTTTCAATGCTCAAGGCTTTGGGCAAGACGGTTATGGTGTGGCCAATCAGGGTTACGGAGGTTTCGGAAATGGAAACGGCGCTGGGTTTATGGCTTTTGGGCCTGCTGGAGGTGTTCAAGGGTACGACAACAGAGGCCGAGGCCCAGTGATGAATCAGATTAGAGCTGGCCGTAACAATGAATATGATGGGTATGGAGCTGGGAATGGTATGTGGCAAGAAGATCAGCAGGAGGACGCTTTCTCCGGCGGAGGTTTCGAAGGGCCAATGGACAACTCCCAGAAGATCAGAATGCTAGAAGAGCAGATGAGGGGAGTCCTGAACCAAAGTGTTGTGGGCTTGGACATGGCAACAATGGGCCTGGTACCTGGCTTGAGGGTGCCAATCAAATTCAAAGCTCCTACGTTTGATAAGTATAAAGGGGACACATGTCCGAAAGTGCACGTACGGGCTTATTACAGAAAGATGTCTGCATACTCAACTGATGAGAGAATGCTAATGCATTTCTTTCAAGATAGTCTGTCCGGCCCTTCCTTAGAGTGGTACATGGGGTTGGAGCTGACCAATATCAAGACATGGAAGCAATTAGCGGAGGCATTTGTAGCTCACTACAAGTATAACAGCGACTTTGCGCCCAATCGGGTCCAATTGGCAGGGCTGTCGCAGAAGAAGGGGGAGAGCTTTAAAGAGTACACGCAAAGGTGGCGCGATGTGGCTGCCAGGGTCCGTCCTCCTGTAGAAGATAAGGAAATGAATGACATGTTCGTCGGCACATTCACAGGCTTGTTTCATGACATGCTGTTTCATACATCTCTGGCCAGTTTTTCAGACCTAATTCTGATGGGAGAAAAGATTGAGCGTAACATTAAGCAAGGAAAATTCCAGGTCGAGGAATCAACTGCATCTGGCAGTAATAAGAAGGCTTTTGGTGGGCGCCGTCAGGGCGAGGCAAGCGCAGTGTTTGGAGGCCGAGGCCGAGGCAGGGGACGAAACCAATATCATCAGCCGTAGCAGGTGGCGAGTGTTACTATCCCGTATCAGCAACAACCACTTCAACCACAACAACCGTTTCAGCAGCAGCCAATGCAGCAACAGCAGCAGCAGCAGCAGCCACAGCAGGGGGCACAGCAGGCTCAGCGAAGATTCCAGGGTGGTAAACCAAGAAGAGTGTTTGAGAAGCCCCCATCAACCTATGCAGAGTTGTTGCAGACATTGTTGGGTTTGAACCTGGTAGAGAAGAGAACTCTGGCACCGATAACGGGAACTCCCCCGTACGGTTATGATGCAAGCAGGCACTGTGAGTTTCATTCTGGGGCTCCGGGCCACGATATAGAAGGCTGCCATGCTTTTAAGCATGTTGTGCAGGATCTTTTGGACAATAAGACTATCAATTTCGGAACGGCAGGTCCGAATATAGTGCAGAAACCCATGCCTAACCATGGGGCAAACGCCATTCTGACCGAGGAAGGGTTGAATCTGATTATGAATGTCGACGATTTAAAGACGCCGCTGGGCGAGATAAAAAGCAGATTGCTGCAAGAGGGTGTTTATCCAGGGTGTGACGAGTATTGCTTGGAATGTTGGACCCTAGCTGGGGGGTGTGATGATTTGAAGAAAGGCATTCAGGCTTTAATTGGTGGGGGCACATTGCAGTTTGACCGAGCAGCGACTGAAGAGCCTGCAGGGGCAGTAGCAGATGATCAGAGTGATGTGGCCACTGTAACGATTCCTCGAAAGATAATCACTATTGCAGCACCGGTCCAGCGACCACCGATCACCATAACTAAGGTCAGGCCGATCCCGTACGAGAACACGAAGGCAGTCCCATGGTCATATGGGTTGGAGGTGTATTGTGACGGAATAAAGATTGATGTTAACAAGCAGCCAACTGAGACTGTCGATAACGTTGTTGGTTCAGGAGGTATGACAAGGAGCGGTAGGATCTTTATATCACCTGAAGTGGAGGTCGAAAGACTAGCGAAGGGAAAAGGGAAGATGGTTGAGAATGTCCCAGTGCAAGCGAGCGAAAAAGAAGCGGCATCGAAGGATGTAGAAGAGTTCATGCGCTTGATTCGAAAAAGTGATTATAAGATTGTGGATCATCTGCAGCAGACGCCGTCCAAAATATCCATCTTGTCATTACTCTTATGTTCTGAAGCTCACAGAAATGCTTTGTTGAAAGTCCTGGACACTTCTTTTGTACCCCAAGACGTCTCTGTAAATCAACTGGAAGGAGTGTTGGCACATGTGAATGCAGGGCACGGCTTGGGCTTTACCGACTTCGACTTGACCCCTAAAGGGAGGGATCATAATATGGTGCTGCACATATCTTTCGAGTGTAGAGGATCAGTAATGTCGCATGTATTGGTCGACACCGGGTCGTCTCTGAATGTGATGCCTAAGAAGGCGATGATGAAGCTGGATGTTAGAGGAATCTTGTGCACACCCAGTGACTTGGTAGTTAGAGCCTTCGACGGCACGCGAAGAACAGTCTTTGGATCGATAACATTGCCTCTACAGGTGGGGCCGGAGGTGTTTGCGACTGAGTTTTTCATCATGGATATACATCCCGCATACAGCTGCTTGCTTGGAAGACCTTGGATTCATGGGGCTGGGGCAGTTACGTCTACCTTGCATCAGAAGTTGAAATATATGGTCGGAGACAGCGTAGTCACCGTATGCGGAGAAGAAGACATCCTGGTCAGCCACCTGTCGTCATTTAAATATGTGGAGGTCAACGGAGAGATCCACGAAATGCCCTGCCAAGCATTTGAAGGGTTGCGTATCAAGGACAAAGGTCCCAGGCCGAGCAAAGTATCGGAGATAGCCGTCTCATCGTATGAAGAAGCTCAAGCTCTGGTGGAGGCAGGAGAAGCAAAGGGCTGGGGCAGAGTGCTGGATATTCCTGTGAAGATGGACCGATTCGGGCTGGGATACCAACCGTCGTCGTCAACACCCGCTGTGGGAGCACCCCGTTTCAGAGGGCCGATCACCATCTCTGCCAGTGGAGTATGTCATGAAACTATCAATGCTGTTTCGGAGTCTGATGAAGGAGATAGCGACTGTGATATGGATGCCTGGATTCAGCCAAGCACGCCAGGACAGGGATTGTGCAACTGGTCTATTCAGGAGCTTGTTCCTGTGACTCTTAAACAGTAATGCTTTGCTTTATTAATTGTTGAATAATCTGATGTCTTGCCCGAGGCATCGTGATTTGCTTAGGGCTGTGTTGTTATGAACATCGCGTGTTAATCATTAAATAAATGGCGTTTTTTCATGTGCAAATACTGTAATCTCTGTCTTTCTTGTTTTGTATTTTTCAATAAAATGGCAACGTGGTTATTCGCTTTATACGCATTTTGAAGCACTTAACCATTCCTTTTGCAGGATAACATTTTCAGATGACATCCTTGAACCACCTATGACTCGTCCCGACTTTGAGCATCCGGTATTTCAGGCCGAAGAAGAGGTTGTCGAAGATAGTGACGTTCCTGAAGAACTGTCTTGGTTGGTGAAGCAAGAGGAAAGAGCCATTCTGCCTCACGACGAGGTCATCGAAATTATCAACTTGGGGTCGGAAGGGGTTGAGAAGAATATTCGTATCGGGGCCGCACTGCCGGGTGATGTCAAGCGAAGACTGGTTGAAATGCTCAGGGAGTATAATGATGTATTCGCTTGGTCGTATGAAGATATGCCAGGGCTCGATACAGATATGGTTGTGCACCGTCTGCCACTGAAAGAAGATTGCCCGCCGGTCAAACAAAAGCTTCGCAGAACTCGACCAGACATGGCAGTGAAGATCAAAGAGGAAGTTCAAAAACAATGGGACGCTGGTTTCCTGGCTGTGACGAAATATCCCTCATGGGTTGCTAACATCGTACCAGTGCCGAAGAAAGATGGCAAGGTTCGAATGTGCGTAGATTATAGAGATTTGAATAAAGCAAGCCCAAAAGACGATTTTCCACTTCCTCATATTGATGTGCTAGTTGATAATACTGCTCAATACTCCGTATTCTCCTTCATGGATGGCTTTTCAGGCTATAACCAGATTAAAATGGCGCCAGAGGATATGGAGAAGACCACTTTCATAACGCCTTGGGGAACATTTTGCTACAAAGTGATGCCCTTTGGCTTGAAAAATGCTGGGGCAACATATCAGCGTACGATGACGACTCTTTTTCACAACATGATGCATAAAGAGATCGAAGTTTATGTTGACGATATGATTGCCAAATCCCAGACGGAGGAAGAGCATCTGGTGAATCTGCTGAAGTTATTTAAGAGGCTTAGGAAGTTCAGGCTGAGACTGAACCCTAACAAATGCACCTTCGGGGTGAGATCGGGTAAACTGTTGGGGTTTATCGTAAGTGAAAGAGGAATAGAGGTCGATCCTGCTAAAATAAAAGCAATCCAAGAAATGCCGACGCCTAAAACAGAGAAAGAGGTGCGCGGGTTTTTAGGGAGGTTGAACTATATCGCTAGGTTCATATCTCACCTAACTGCTACGTGTGAACCATTATTCAAGCTATTGAAGAAAGATCAAGATGTGACGTGGAACGAAAATTGTCAAAAGGCGTTCGATAAAATAAAGCAGTATTTGCAGGAGCCTCCTATCTTGATACCCCCAGTGGCGGGCAGACCCTTGATCATGTATTTGACGGTTCTCGAGGGAAGCATGGGTTGTGTTCTCGGTCAACACGACGAGACAGGAAGAAAAAAGCATGTGATCTACTACTTGAGTAAGAAATTTACAGATTGTGAATCTCGATACTCAATGCTTGAGAAAACTTGTTGCGCGCTAGCCTGGGCCGCCAAGCGTTTGAGGCAATACATGCTGAATCATACAACCATGCTCATCTCGAAGATGGATCCTATCAAATATGTATTCGAAAAGCAGGCGTTGTCAGGGAGAATTGCCCGGTGGCAGATGGTCTTGACTGAATATGACATCCAATACGTCTCGCAAAAGGCTATAAAGGGGAGTGTGCTGTCTGAGTATTTGGCTGAGCAGCCTATTGAAGATTACCAATCGATGAGGTTTGATTTTCCTGACGAGGATATCATGTACCTAAAGATGAAAGATTGTGAAGAGCCGTTGCCAGACGAAGGACCAGAGTTGGGTTCCAAATGGAAGATGATATTTGACGGAGCTGTGAATGCTTACGGTAGCGGAATAGGGGCAATCATCACTACGCCACACGGGTCGCACATCCCGTTTACTGCCCGATTGACCTTTGCCGTTACCAATAATGAGGCCGAATACGAAGCTTGTATAATGGGGCTTGAAGAAGCCATTGATTTGCGAATCAAGAATTTAGACGTATACGGAGACTCAGCTCTGGTGGTGAATCAGATCAAAGGAGAATGGGAGACACGTCAACCCAACTTGATACATTACATGAATTATGCGAGGAGATTGTTGCCTTTCTTCGACAAGGTTGAGTTGCATCACGTACTGCGGGCAGAGAATCAAATGGCTGACGCCCTGGCTACTTTGTCTTCCATATACAAAGTCAACTTCTGGAACGAAGCTCCCAGAATCTTTATCTCACGGCTTGACAGGCCTGCTTTTGTGTTTGCTATTGATGAAGCATCCGACGACAAACCGTGGTATTTTGATATCCTTAATTTTCTGAAGAATAAAGAGCATCCGGCTGGGGCATCCAGTCAAGATCAGAAGACTCTCAGAAGATTAGCGGGTAATTTCTATTTGAATCCGGACGGTGTTTTATACAGAAGAAACCACGACTTGGTGCTGTTGCGTTGTGTAGACGAAAGAGAGGCAAAGATGCTCATGGAGGAAATACACGAAGGTACCTTTGGTACGCATGCGGGTGGACATGCTATGACGAGAAAGCTGTTGCGGGCAGGTTATTTTTGGCTGACTATGGAAACTGACTGTTTCAAGTTTGCGAGGAAGTGCCACAAGTGCCAAATCTACGCTGATAAGATCCATGTGCCTCCGAGTCCTCTGAATGTGATGTCATTGCCATGGCCATTCTCGATGTGGGGAATCGATATGATTGGAAAGATCGAGCCGACAGCTTCTAACGGGCATCGGTTCATCCTAGTAGCAATCGATTATTTCACCAAGTGGGTGGAAGCGGCGTCTTACGCAAATGTAACGAAGCAAGTGGTGGCCAGATTCATCAAGAGAGATATCATTTGCCGATATGGGATCCCCGAGCGGATAATCACGGATAATGGTTCAAACCTGAACAACAAAATGATGAAGGAGCTCTGTCAGAATTTCAAGATCGAACATCACAACTCCTCCCCGTACCGACCCAAGATGAATGGCGCTGTCGAAGCGGCCAATAAGAATATCAAGAAGATCGTTCAGAAAATGGTGGTGACCTATAAGGATTGGCACGAGATGCTACCCTTCGCATTGCACGGTTATCGTACGACGGTACGCACATCAACCGGGGCAACCCCGTTCTCGCTAGTATACGGAATGGAAGCGGTATTACCATTGGAAGTTGAGATCCCTTCTCTGAGGGTATTGCGAGACGTTCAGCTGGACGAGGCAGAATGGGTGAAAGACAGGTTGAACCAATTGAGTTTGATGGACGAGAAGAGGCTGACTTCTCTAGCATAAGGTCGTTTGTACCAGAGCCGAATGAAGAAAGCATATGATAAGAAGATACATCCGCGAAGCTTTCAGACGGGCGACCTTGTGCTGAAAAGGATTCTCCCGCCGCAAGCAGATCACAGGGGCAAGTGGACCCCCAACTACGAAGGGCCATATGTTGTCAGGAAAGTCTTTTCAGGAGGAGCTTTATTGTTGTCCACTATGGACGGTGAAGACTTTACGTCGCCTGTGAATTCGGACGCAGTTAAAAAATACTTTGCTTAAAATTGACCCGCTGGACAGAAAAAAGAGAGTCCAGGCAAAAATGGGGCATCCTGGCGAACCAAAAAACAGAATAAAAGGTTCGGGCAAAAGTTAGGGATAAAATTGAAAAAATGTACACCCGCAAAGTTGAAAACCTACACTGGGCGGCTTCGGCAAAAAAGGGTATCCCGGTGGACTGAAAACCCGTAAAGGGCGGTTCACGCAAAAGTTAGGGATTTGAAAAGCAAATGACTGCGGTTCGAATTTGATATTGCAGTGAGCATCAGTGCGGGAGAATACCTGAGGGGCCGATTATCAGATACAACCTCTTCGGAAGTGTGAATACCGGGAAAGCATTGGAGTCGGGCGAGTCATAGGAGGATCAGTTTGTGGTGTTCGTCTGCATCCCGTTGCCGACATGTGTACAAAATTTAATTTGTCAAAGTATTTATGCTCCTTGTGCATACTTGTATATCTGCTTTGCGTAGCTTCCTCTTTCCAGGAGTTACATCCCGTGTATAAAACTCCGCCCATTCAGGGGCCCAATAAATAAAATATGTTATTCAGTACTTGATGATGGTTCTTTACTGTTTGTTCATGATAAAACGCCTAAGTTTATTGAAACTAGCATGTGTATAACATCACTGGCCCTGGCCAACGATTGCTAAAGCTTCGAATTAACTGGAAATAACGTTACTAACCTGAATCGATTTGGTTGCATAGGCTTGTCTTGTCTTGTTTGTGTTGTCGCAGGTCTCATAACCGTACGAGGAAGACGATCAAAAGGTTGCAGTAACGAAAGACTCGACCCCCCCCACACGGGTCATGCATGTTCTTACTGACAAAGGATCGAATTCCCCAGCTAGTCGTAGCTTATCCAAAGGACATGCTCCAGCAAAGTCATTCATCCTCGGCAGAATTGGCGATTCCAAAATTGCAGGCTGTAGTCGGGCAGTGTGGTGTCCCCCAGAAGGATTCCTCTGTCGTAAGCAGAATGGTTTAGCCGTAGAAGATTAATATTTGTGGACTGTATTCAGGCAGTTTACCTTTCCCCGCAGGGTCGTTTACTCTCTCCCCCAGTGGAGTCAGTTAATTTTCCCAAGAGAATCATCCCATCCCCAGCGGAATTCTCTTTGCAAGGGTTTTCATTCCTCCCAGTGGAACTCGAAGATTAAGACTATCCCCGACAGAGTTGGTGCGAGTCCTAGCATTTATTTTGCCAGAATACCGTCAGTGATATCCGTCCACTCTCCAGCAGAAGTTCAATCATACCAGGCGCATCTGCTGTTCTCCAATAGAGTTACATCCCCCAGCAGGGTGTTACTTCAGTGAGGTGTTTGGTTCGAGTTCCCAATTTCCCAACTGAGTCGACTTCACCCTTCCAGCATTTATTTTGCTGGAATAATTCTGTAGCATCTGGCTATCCCCAGCAGAGTTGGCATTGTTTTCAGCATTTATTTTGCTGAAGCAGTTTCTGTACCCAGCAGTTCAAGTCCGCATTTGCATTAGCATACAGTGTCATACTTGCATACACCAAATAAACGTGTAGCGTTCCCATGTCGAAGGGAGCATTGCATCATTGTCGAACGCATGCATTTTGAAACATAAACTAGGTTGGCTGACCTTTTGGTTCAAGTATTGTTTCTCTTGCAGGTAGAGAGAGCCCTTGCTCAGGTAAATCAATAAACAGTCGAGGCCTCGGCGTGAGACAATCAACGAAGTGTCAACTTCGGCGCTACTCCCCACAGAGTCAGCAGGATAAGTTTCTCCTTATCCCCAAGCAGAGCTATTGGTCATCAAAGGATTCATGAATCAGAATTTCAGAGGCTACCGCCGGTTATCAGAACAGGCGTCCGGAAGTTTGGTTTCCAAATATCCCCAATAGAGTCAGCTGCAAAGATGCCGTAAGGTTTTCTTCGTGCTAGAAAAGCGGAGTCCTAACGTGGACAGTTCTAATTCCCCGGGCTGATGGGAGGTGCTAGTCCTAACGTGGGCAGGTTCGATTTTTTCAGAGTTGTTGTTACGTGGAGTCCTGACGTGGACATTTCTGCCAGCTTGACGATATGTGTTAGTCCTAACATGGACGGATTCGAGTTCTCGGTATTGATTGAGTGTGGAGTCCTGACGTGGACAAAAGTGGGTTACTCCTCGTGTTGGTGTCCTGACGTGGACGATTTATTTCCAGCAAGTGTCTTTCTTATTAATGATGAACTGTGTGTCCTGACGTGGGCAAAATTATAGTTTTTCGCGATGACAAGATACGAGAGTCCTGACGTGAACAAGTTTATCCTTCTTCGTGTTGTTGGCAAAGTATGAGTCCTGACGTGGACAAAGTCTTATTTCCCCAGCAAGTCGAAGACGCGCAAGTCCTGACGTGGACAGGTTCTATTATTTCATCAGATGAAGATGTGAGTCCTTACGTGGACGAATCAAAATGTGTTTCCTTACGTGGAAAGATGTGATTCCTTACGTGGAACAAGTTGGAGTCCTTACGTGGACAGATCGAAAGAAAATGGGCTTCCTTACGTGGAGAAGAAGTTGAGTCCTTACGTGGACGGTGTTATTCCTTACGTGGAAAGTGTGGTCCTGACGCGGACGGATAAAGAATGAGAATCCTTACGTGGAAAGAATGTGATTTCCTAACGTGGAAAGATGGTGATTCCTGACGTGGAAAGAAAATTTATTCCTTACGTGGAAAAGATATGATTCCTTACGTGGAACGATGAAGATTCCTTACGTGGAAAAATGATATTCCTTACCTGGAAAGATTGAGTCCTTACGCGGACATATCAAGATTGATTCCTTACGTGGAAAATTTATTCCTAACGTGGAAAGTTTATGCCTAACATGAAAAGTTTATTCCTAACGTGGAAAGTTTTTTCCTAACGTGGACAGGTTATGCCTAACGTGGAAGAGTTTATTCCTAACGTGGACGATTTATTTCTGACGAGAAGGCAAACGAGCCATCCCCAGCAAAGTTGCTGAAGTTTTCCGAATTGACGAAACAGGCGTCCTGACGTGGACAATGTTCTATCTCTGCGATGATAAAATCTTCTTCAGGACGATGAAAATAATCCCCAGCACGGTCGCACGAGATCAGTGGGTTGTCGTAACAGTCAGATTCAGCTGATGAATGTCGTTCCTTAAGCAGGGATGCAGTTTATTTCTGCGGTTGGCAAATTTTTGGGTTCACTAGTATTCAACTGTCTCGTACCGCGAATGTCTGAAGGCTCCGGGCTCTTCACCCAATCGGGTCCAAGTCGCTTGAATAGGGGCAGCTGTTGCACCCTAAAATTTGCTCAACCTTTATTCACTTGGTTTATGTTTCAATATCATTAGCATTTGCATATAGAGTCATGTACATAGGTTACTCATCTGCATAGCATAAGCATAGCAAGTCATCCAACAGGGAACCAATCATTATTCTCATCTCTAGAGGCCTATCAAGAGGTTATTATTCAAATTCAATCTCATTCAAGTCATCAGAAAAGAATTTGAAAGGTGGAGAAGTCATTAGATCAAGCATTGAGTATATCTCCTAACTGAGGGTGTCTGGGGATCATCAAGGAAAGTATGAGCTGTGAATTGAAGGCATGGAGAGTATCTAGACATCTTGGAGGACTTAGAAAGTCATTGGGAGAAGGAGACAAGTTGTTGATGTAGTCACAAGTATTGCAGTTGAAGACAGTCAACTAGGGTTTCATCTGGGTCAACCCTGGGTCAACTCTAGGTCAATTGACTGATTGAAAGGCATTAAGGGCTATTGAAGAGATGTGGGGTTCATCATTTGACATGTAGAAGAGGATATGGTGATATGCCAAGAAGAAATCAAGAGAAATCAAGGAGAAGAGGAGTTTCTAAATTAGGGTTTCTGTGTAAAATCCCCTAGTTTAGGTCAAATTTCCAAGCAAGATAAGTCAAAATGCAAGCTTCAAATGGATCCTTGGACAACATGAAACTTGTAGAGGATCTCAAGACCTTTAATTTTAGTGGTGGAAGACATCAAGATGATTTATAGAACTCAAGTTATGGTCCTTACAAGTTACAGGTCATCTGAGGTATCTGAAATTTTGTCTGTGAAAGTGACTTGACTTCCAAGCTATTTTTACCCCTCAAGAAAATATCAAATGAATTTCTGGTCAACATAAGAGTTGTTCCTCATTGTCTTAGCTTTCTATAATGGTATAGTATGCCTTCATATGATTTGTGGAACTCTACTTATGGTCTTGGCAAGCAAAGGGTATTTTGGTCATCTGAGAATTACTGGTCAGTTTAACCTATGCCCAAAACTCATACAAGGAAGCTTCAAATGGAAAACTTTGCAACATAAAACTTGTTCCAAATGACATTTTGAGTCTAGAAAAGTGACCATGAGAGATTGGAAAGATTCATAGCACAAGGTTTCAAAATTGTTGGATTTAATGAATAAAAATGGACTTAAAAATGAGATTTTTCATATCTTGGCCAAATGAAGCAAAATTATAGGTCATTTTGAATGGAAATATCATTTTAAAGACATTGGATAAAGTAGAATTTTGAGCATAGTTCACATTTTGGGAGTTATCCATGGTTGCTTGTAATGGAAGATACATAAACCAAATCCAAGGGAATTTGTGCAAGGGAAGCTTCTCCAAGCTTCTAGGAGTTTCTAACATCATGTATATATGGATATGAGATGGTTCATGCCATGTTTGGTGATTGCATTTTCTCAAAATCCCAAGTTTCATTCACTTTCTCCATTTTGCAAAAGTATCTCAAACTCTCTCAAATCTCCACCAATCTTCACATTTTCTGATTGAATCTTCATCATCATCATCCAAGCATCATAATTCACATCAAGAATTGGTTGAAGTGATCAAGAATTGTACCATTCATCTTCATCATCCAATTTGCAAGAAGGTTTCAAGAACAAGATTCAAGGAGTTTGTACAAAAGATATTGCATACAGAATTCATCATCAAGGTTACTAAGCAAGTTCCAATCGCTGCAAGCACCAAATTCAAGGAGTTGCGTAGCTGTTTTCACCATTTGCATCAGGTTAGAATTCTGTTCGAATTGCTTAGTTTAGTTAGGATTATAGAGAATTGGTAGTATAGAATGGTTAAGCATAAGCAGATGATTGATTTTGATGAATTTGGGGAGGTTTCATGAAGGTTGAGTACAGTGCACCAAATCTGTTAGAGCTTGTAACTATTAGGATAAGGCACGAAAATCTTGTTGGATTAGCATGTTAAGATCAGCTTGAGTTGTTGTTGAGTTTAGGACAAGAATTGGTGAGTTTTGGTTGAGTTGATCACAGGTGGAAATGATGGATCAGAACTGTGATGCCTATCGGGTTTGAAAATCTAGGTTGTTATATTGAGAGCTATGGATATAGTTGTGTTCTGCGTGAGAATTGGAGCAATTTTGGTGTTTACATCATGGCCTTTCATGGAGAGACGAGGGAGATATGAGAGCTGGAAGTTGGCTGAGTCAAACTCGTGTGCAGGGTTTACTCTGAAAACCCTAAGTCTAATTTGGAGAAGACGATGATTTAACCGTTGGATCCATTCAATTTTGTGACTTTTTCATCGCATCTGACGGCTGTTATTTGAACTGAAAAACGGAGGGAGAGGCTCACATGTGAAACGCCGCGTTTCATTAATTGAAACGTTGGGCCTTGGACTCAGAATCCTATCCACACCCCCCTATTGCCAGGCCCAGTGAATTATAACTGGGCGCCCTTGCTATTCTCACCCTCTCTTTCTATTTTCTTTATATTTCATTTTTAATTTCTTTTCATTTTTCATGCATTTTCTAAAAATCATAATAAATCATAAAAACCTTATTTTTCAATAATTCTTTTTGCATAATTTTCTTCAAAGAGTCTAGAAAATTATAAAAAAATAAAAATTGCATTTTATTTTTATTTGATATTTTTCCCATATTTTCCAAATAAATGCATATCTTAAGTGTTTCATTTCATATATGATTTTGATAAATTTTGTTCTATTAGTTGCTTTAATATTTTTTGTTCATTCTTTTTAGGTTGATTAATAGACATTGTTATCTTGTACATGAAATTTAGTTCATATTTTTAGGAATTAATTTGAGGTGATTAGTTTAGGTGAAAACAACATGAATAAAATTAGGGTTTTAAATCAACTTATGTAAGATAGTTTAATTCTTTTAGGAGATTTTCATTTGATTTTTGGGGTATGGACTATAGGGGTTATGGGTATAGGATAGATCCCCTTAGAAATCACTAGGATTCCCCTACTGCTATTAGTATACTGCTATATTTGATTGATTGGTGTGGTGTGCCCTCTGGGGATTATTGATTTGTCTGTGTGGATATTGGGTTTGTCTGGGGATTGGGGAAGCTGAAGACTTATGATGATGAAACCATTGGAGAGCCAGAGACTGAAGGCCAACTTCCAGAGTTGATGAGGAGATTCTTGCTAGCAGCTGTTGAGGAGATTAGGGTTTAGGAGCTAGGCAGAGCTCTAGATTAGAAAGCTTGTTTCTCAAACATGGAATGCCTTGTCTGCATCCATCCTTTCCCTATGATTCAAAGTCTCTTTCAAATATCCACCTCCTTCCTTTGGAAGGATCAATGAATGTATTTGAAAGATAGAACTTTTGAGGGAAAATTATCTGTTTAATGTTAACAGTTGATGAACCACCCTTGGTAGGTAATTAACTGTCTAACATTCACTCACTTCATCTGGTTGACTGATATTCCTCCTGGAGCCTGAGACTTGAAGAAAAGCCATTGTAGATGGAAGACTGATGATCAAAACCTTGCTGAAAAGTTGTGGAGATGGAGAGTGATGCTTGTTGAAGCTTGTAGTTGATTGGAGATGACTTGAAGACTGATGTTGATGCTGAGCTGTTGTGGTTGTTTATTTTTGCTGTATTTCATTTCTGATGTATTGATTGGTTTTCCTGACTGTATTGTTTGTTGTTTACCCTGTTGGGTTGAAAGTGAAGTCTGTTCACTTTTGCCTATTGTTTTCTAGGTTCGAGGTTGAGTGGGACTCCCTTGCCTCGCTTGTATTGCTGCATTCATGCATTTTACCGTATTACTGTATATATCTGATATTGTTTCTGTTTTCGTCTATTCCCTTAGGATCTCTGTTTCTCTCTGTGCAAGAGAGGAGCATGATAGACACTAGGTCTTAACCCATGCATGATAACATTAGGTTAGGTTGTTTCCCTTTGCAACCGTAGGTTAAAGTTCTGTCTCTTCTTCCTCAAAACAAACAGAAAAATACAATAAAGATTTCAAACACAATAAAAGACACTTCTTCCGTGAAAGAATGTGAACTCATCAAGACGTCATTTTTGTCCGCTTTGACTGCTAATCAGAAAAACCTTTTTCAGAAGGAATAAAATCAATCATGACAGACTTGTGTCGTACGTGGCCCGAACTACGTTTGCTCTGATCTTTCATGCTGTATGAAAGTACGTAGGCATAGGATGCGATATCCTAGCGAGCAACCTTCCCCTCCTTTCCCGTAGGTAGGCGAACTACGTTGACTCTGATTTCTCGTTTCAGGCGAGAATACGTAGGCATAAAGTGCGATACTTCGCCGAGTCATTTTATTTTCTTTTTAACCCTGACCTGTAGTTTAGATAGAATAAAAATCCATACCCGAAAACAAGCGTGGATCCCGTCGAGTACGACGGACGTGAGGGGTGCTAATACCTTCCCCTTGCGTAACCGACTCCCGAATCCAGGTTTTGGTTGCGACGACCATACTTCTTCCCGTGTTGTGCGAGGTTTACTCTGAGCGTTTCCTTTCCCTCCCATGGGATAAATAACGCACGGTGGCGACTCTTCTGTTCAGCCGGCGCCGATTTTCGCAGTAGCGACACAAAGAATAAAACCAACAGGACATTTTATACATCAGAAGGAAGACTCTGTTTGTTTAGATGTTTGGATTATAGATAAAATAAATTTAGAGATAAAGGCATGGTTGCTACCTGTGTTCAGGACCACAAGGTTACACGAACAAGCTTTGATGATTTACCAGGCCATAAAGGTAGCAACATTTGCATAATCCTGAAGTAGCTGTAACGGCTGCCAAAGACAAGTAACTGTTGCAAGGAGTCTAATACAGGACATCACCCTGAGGTTTGCTACTAACTGCACCTGCCACGCATTGGGTCGTCATACCACTGTTTCTGGTCCACATCCTGCAAATGTACACTATACAAGTTGAGTGAATCTGAGAGATATAGGCAAGTAGAAGCTTATAAACTAAGAAGCACAACTCCAGATGTCTGCCGACCCAACTCGAACATGCCTTCGCAACCTTCACAACAATAAGAGATCAAATTACCATTCAACTTAGAATGTACCTTCCACCAGCACAAACTGAAACCGTCAACGAAACAAGTTTTGAGGAAAAATCCTACATAACCTCTGAGTTAAGCAATGCAGAAGGTCGAGCTATATCTCGAGTTGAGAACAAAATCTCACATTTTTTTGACAGCCATCAGTATCCTGCAACAACATAAATTCCAAAAGACAAGCTAAATCAAGTACACATTACATCGGAATACAAAATTACAACTTCTAAAGAATCCTCCTGCATTGTATTCTACAAGGATCCAATTTGAAACACCGCCAACATGATAATGAGCTTGATGTATCATGGTTGCAACTAACCAACTTTCACGCGTATACCACATGGCAGGACAGTCGGAATGGTTGGAATATTAGCAAGCACGGTCGAGGATGCGCTGATAGTTTATGCAGCTCTCAGTGGCGAAATTCCATCACATCCACCCTCCAGCGTATTGACCAAGATAAATCTTCCAAGACTAAGCTTGACAAAAACCATATCTTCCATCAGGTTGGCAAAATATGGAAAGTGGTTTGATGATTGCAGTAATGATGTTAGAGCGCGCTGCTCCCTAGCTTTGCTAAAGCTTCAAGATCATTACAACTGGAAGATTATAGATGCCACCATACCAAATACAGAAATTATGCGCTTGGCTCATTATATAACAACTGGATCGGAGTGTTCCACAGCACTTGATTCTTATAAATCAGAGAATTTTGCAGAATTAGGATGGGATGTAAGGGTAGCACAAAGCATCTATGGTGCTTTCAGCGGCATCGAGTAAGTTAAAGCTCAAAGAATTAAATCACCATCTCAGCAGGTTATGGCTAAAATCGAAATAGCTGCCCAAAATTAAAACAGATAGGAGAGGATAAGTCGAAAAATGGAAAGTTTTGCTTCTTCCCATAACAGTCCTAACATGTCTGTTTCAGAAGAGAAGCAATTCAATGAGTACCTGCAGCGATACAAAACATCGTAAAAATGAATCAGTTCCAACATCTACCACACAGTTCACAAGAAAGGAAAGATTTTTGAAATCTCAATCAAGGGGATATCACACATAAGGCAAATACACAAACATGTTTGAGACAACATTAACTTGTCTTTCCAAAACCGTATAAACATGTTCATACGAGATTGGTAACAATTTTCATGAGAGTTAATCAGGGGAGAAATCGTACAACTATAAAAGGAGGATCCATCCAGAACTCACGAGAGCCAGCATACACAAAAAAAAACACCAATTCAAAGAGTGAAACCCCAAATCCCATAGAAATATCCCAAACTCAAAAACCTGGAATACGAAAACAGAAGAAGATGAGGACTTATCTCACGGTGCTTTTCCGGCCACGGACCTATCATAGTTGAAACCGCTCCATGCCGGAAACCCCCATAGTCAACGTCACCACCGCGAGACTACCTGCAGGCCTTCGTTATCGCCACTGCAGGTAACATTTTCTTCAATTGGTATTTTCATTTGGGGCTAATGTTTGTTTTTGTAGGTTTGTCTGATAGGAAATGGAGAAGAGAAAGAAGGAATCGAAGATTGGGAGACGAGAACGAGCGATTTGAGGCTCCGAGAGTAGTCGGAGATTGGATTCGGAGACTAGGGATCATTATTTTCGTTTTTGTCCTTTGCTCTTTGTTTATGATTAACTGTATACCTGCTCACACACGCCATACACCTACACACTATTCCTGCACCCTAATTACCCCTCCGTTTAACTCCCATAATCAGCCTTTTAATCTAATTAACCTCAATCAGTCTTTTTCTTATAAAACTAACTAACGTTTTAAAACAAGTTAACCTTGTAAGCAACCTTTTTTAAATTACTTTTGTATTATATTCAGCAAAATCAAAAAAATAGTCTAATTAAATTTATTTTCCCTTTCATTTAGTAAAAATCACCTTTATATTTGAAACAACTTTAAAAAATAAACATAATGATAAATATTAAATTTTGGTTTTATTTTTTATCTAAATTAACATTATTGATAAAACTAAAATCATTCTATTTATTTATTAAATATTTTGCGGAGGCCTATTGATTTAAAACCTTTAAGTTTTAATTGAGCTATAATTCAAATAAAAAGCCCTTTTATTAAATCAATCGATTCAAAGTTTTAATTTCGTAATTAAATTTGAGTCACCTTTTAATATAATCAATCAAGTCAATACAACTTTTTTCCTTTTAATCAAAATCAACTCCATTTAATAAATCAACCTTCGTTAGCTAATAATTAAGTAAACTAAAATAGTTCCTCTAAAAAACTTTTTTTTCAAATACAACTCTTTCTCCCAAATAATTTCTCTTAAAACCAATATCACTAATATCAATTCAACTTCTCCAATTCAATCGTGCACCTTACACATTCACAACTCACTCACCTACACCTTAGCGCTTTCATGTGTATGTGTATGTTTACTTATTTGCCCTTTATATTTCCACATTTACATTATCACATTTTACTTTCCGCATTGCATCCGTCCAAAGGAAAAACCTACACATGATTCAACAATCGTGTGTAGTGCACATCATTTGCATCATTCTCCCACATGATCCTTGATCCCATTCAAGTTGATCTCTAAGTTAGATCCTACCCCATTGGAAGGACTCTTTTACAACTTAGAACAAACAAAACAACTCAAATCAATACAATATTCAAACACAATAGAGAAAGATGTTAATCATCTTAAGCGAGATAGAACCTCCACCCCACATCAATTACAGTCAATACCGTAGGGACTTTGCCTTAAGGGAGATAGAAGTGTACCTCGTCGATCCCTATCCGAGTACTTGAGCCCTTCTCGTAAGACGATGCAAATACTATTTTCCTACAATTTGTGGCAGTTAAATCTCCCTTAAAATGACAACTCATCTTTTCTCCTAAAATCAATCAATCAACTACCCTAAACCCGTGGGAACTTTGACCACAGTCAAAGAATTCCTCAAACCCTTTAGGGGAACTACAGATACTCTGATTCCACTCCCGTAAGGATATGTAGGCATAAGATGCGACATCTTATCGAGTATACTTAGAAATAAACCACTAGGTCCTTCTACCCTTAAGCAGATAAAGACTTAGCAATAAACAAACATAAAACAAGAGGTTCCTGTAGAATACTACAGAAATTTAGGATGCTAGCACCTTCCCTAAGTTTAACCAACCCCCGAACCTAAAACTCTCTAGCTTGCATTTGCATTACATTGTGGGAATTTCGATCTTTATCCCTTCCTTTGGACAAATCAAAGTTCGGTTGCAAAATGAATTAAAGATTCAAACTAATCAATAGTTTGGTATCCAATTTTCACCGCGACAGCGTCGACCTTCCGGTTGACTCATATGTTATCATTTCAATTTGTCAATTCTGGGCAGTTTTGCGTCAACATACGAACCTGTTTCGGTCGACGCAAAGAGTCAATTTTTGCATAATTTTGAAAGCGGGAGTGCTCAAGTCGACCCCCTTTTCTTTATGTCGACCGTTTGCTCGTGTCACTCTATTTTTCTGATATGTTTGAATTTCAAATGGCTGTTATGTTTGTTATTTGGTGTTAGCTTCACATATATATTAGTTTTGGCTCATTCTTTCAACAACAACAAGAAAAGTGAAAATAGACACTGATTTTTCACTCATCGTTTTCATCCTCTTTCTTGCATTTTCTCAATAAATACACATAACCATTTTTGTTTATCATTATGCATCATTGACGTGATAACATCCAAACATAATATATTTGTATCAGGTTTGGGTTGAGATATCGGTGGATTTTTCTTGAATAAAATCGTAAGAGTTTTATCCTCTAAGAATCTTAGATTTTGGGGGTTTTGCACAATCGTTTCTTTACAGATTCAGCCGAGCGAAGGTGATTAAAGAACGGGTGGTTCTGTCAATCTAGTAGCGGTAACCGGAGGATTATGGAAGGAAGATTTGGGTTCAAATTGTGTGTGATTGAAATCAGTCGGGCTAAAGATTTGAAGACCATTGGGTAGTTCAAACGTGTAGCTGGAAGTGAAGGTTTATTCAACATATTCGAAGAACTTGATTCATCTTGAATTAAAGGGAGAGAAGACATAGTTTCAGCGTCAACAACTAGGATTGAGTGTTCGATTTCTATTGCTTCTCTTGTACAAACAATTTGCAACAGGTTTTAGACAAGTCTCAATTCTATTTTTAGAATTGAGGGCAGACGTACCCGAGCGAGGACGACGGGGGAACTGCCTCAACAAATTGGTGTTGTTCTCTCTTTTTTCTATTTTTCATTTCTGAATTTTTATGTTTGTGTACAATCAAATGGCTTGATTAAATTTCGGGTAGTGTAGTGATGAAACATATTTAGAAAACTCATTACAATATGTTTGATTGTAATTGGAAAAGCTTAGCACTACATTTACTTAGTGAATTTCACTTGGAGTGCTTCACAGACCAAGTGTTCAATAAATTACTTTAGCACAAACCTTTTGGGTTGTTTTTCAACTTGAGCTTATTTTTCACAAGGCATTGGAAATTAAACAACTTTAAGTGAATAAAATTGTATTGGTTTGTGTTCAAACTTTTGATTCGGTTTCTCATCATAATCGATATTACATATAAGCGTAGCGTATATCCAATATTTTTGGTAACAGTTCGTTTAGACGATCATAGTTGCTCGGCTGCTTCCACTTAAAAGTTTTCAAAACCAATTTATCATAAGCGCCAACTCTATATAAGAATCAGTGATCTATTAAACCCCCCTTCTAGATCATTGTCGCCGTCTAACATAAATGACCAGCCATCATTGTGATAGCTTAATCTTCTCTCTTCATTTATTAAATTACTCTTTCACACTTCATCGAGTATACACATAACAATTTACAAATCATCAGTGAATATTATAGAGAAAGGAAACAAGAAAAATAAGGTAAAAATGGTGAAAAGTTGCCGAAAACTACCCTTCTTCTCCTCCTTGGTATTATCATCCATCAACTAACGAGTTTCAATGAGGTGCTTCAAACGATTCCTTGAGGCTTCATCCTGAGGGACAATGTCCCCTACATAACCCATTTTTTTTAAGAAAGTGATTAACCATTCATTAGATAGGTCACCTTCCTTGTAGACATATGACTTATTTCCCGTTAAAAAGTAGTATTGGCTCCAAAACTTACGAAATAAACTCGTACATCAATATTTCACTTCTATCTTTATAGTGTAAACATTCGCATGAGCCTCTTTTTTGAGAGGAGTAACTAAACATAACTTGATTGATAAATTAGCAAGTGTATTAATTTGTCAATATAGTAATAACGAGAAATCCCAATGTGTCGATCTCAAGAACTGCGTAATATTATATGGTTCGGATTTTCGCTCAAGTGAACAAAAAAGGTATTTTTTGGGGTTTGAGATTGGTTTGTTTGTAAAGGCAAAATTAAAATAAATTTAATAGAGTAGAAAATAATATGAGAAAAGCAAGCCATGGATGAGAATTTGATCTTGAATCCTTTTTTATCTTAAATTGACCTTGTAACAATTAAACTTGATTCCTAATGATTATTGGTTCTCTAGATTATTTATTCATAATTTCTTAGCGAAAAAACCTTTGAATTTTAAATTGATTCGTATCAATATTAGTCAATCATTGATAAATCAAGCATGCAGAGTTATCAAGACCCATTCAGTTTCTAGTTGATATCACTAATCTTAGGTTATAACTAATCAAGAATATTTTCATCAAGTGTTACCTGTTGAAATTCTTTTCTAACAAGTAACTGTAGGACAATTCACAATTGACCATAGAGTAAAAAACATTAATAACGGATAAAAATAGTTCATAACAGAATAAAATATCAATCATTACAAATATCAATTCAAAATTATAAGTTTCATCAAGAACAGTGACTCATCCCTAGCATTATAGTGTTTGTCTACTCATAACTTAAACAAAACTCATAATAAAAATCATAAATATTACACAATAATCACAAAGAATGAAGCCTCGATGGAGGAATCCATTGAAGTGGTGTTTAATGTTGTTCATATCGTGTTTGCTCTGCTCCGAGATGATATTTTGCAGTCAAAATTCAAGAATTTCCAAGAAAATTAGGTTACCTTCATTCAAATACAGATTTTGGGCGTTTGGATGCTTCAAAACTTGTTTGGGTGTCTGGACTAGATCTGGGCATCCAAACAATGAATAACGCTTCTAAAAACGCATTTGGAGGTGTTGGGATGAGTTTGGACATGTTGGGACATGTTTGAGGGAGTTTAGAGGTGTTTGGAAACACGTACAGGTGGCTAAACACGTCTTACTGGAGGAGGAAAATGTCAAATTAGATTTTGGTGTCTTCATAAAAGTTATAGTCCTTGATGTTAGCTTTCATTTTCCTTTAGACGCACGTCAATCGTAGTTACTATGCTTTAAATATGATCAAAATATCACACATATGTCATGATGTAAAATATTGTTAGACGACGACGCAGATCTAGAAGGGGGGTTGAATAGATCGCTTGCTTAAAAGAGTCGGCGCTACCAATAAAATTGGTTTTTAAAAAATTGTTTAATTTGCGGAAGCGGCCGAGGAACTATACCGTCTAAAACAAACGGTTACTAGAAAACCAGATATGCGTTAACCATATGGAATCCGATAACGAAATATGAGAATCACTATGTTAATCACACTATCAATTTGATTCAGCTCACTATATGGTGTGACTAGTTCCAATGCCTTAAAAATATTAGCACAATGAAAGGACATCACACAAGGCTTTTAGTTCAGAATATTTATCAAACACTTGACGCGTAGAGCACAACAAGTGAGTTCTGTTTTGAGAGTGAGTTGCTCAAGTTTCCTCTTACAATCAATGATTGTACTAGGTTCAGAAATTAGTTTAGCACTACTCAAACCAGACCTAGATTGATATAATTGTTTTCACTAAACACAAATATTAAGAAATATAAACATAAGGCAAAAAAAACAACAATTTGTTGAGGCAGTTCCCCCGTCGTCCTCGCTCGGAGTACGTCTGCCCTCAATTCTAATAATAGAATTGAGACTTGTTAATATATAGATATAACCTGTTGTTGAAAGTTTATACAAGAAATGAATAGAAATCAAACAAACGAACACGCTCGTTGTTGTAGATACTATCTCTTCTTGCCCCTTGATTCGAGTCGAATCAAGTACTTCGACAGCTGTGAATAAACCTCTGATTGCGGCACTATCTTTGAACAACCTTCAGTCTTCAAAATCTGGCTCGGCTGATTTCAATCACCCGCGTGTTGAACCCGAAACTCCCACTCATAATCCTTTGTTTATCGTTACTAAATCGGTGGAACCCGCCGCTCCTTGATTACCTTCACTCGGCTTAATATGCATTGAGACGACTCGTGCAAAAACCCCAAATTCAGAGAATCTTGGAGGATAAAACCCTAGAGGTTTTATTCAAGAAAAACCTGTCGATTCCTCAACCTGAACCGGATAACCAAATCTTTGGCTTCGAACGTTATCACCTCTAACAATGCACAATGCACAACAAAGATGATTATGTGTAATTGTTGTGATATGCTATGAAGAGAATGAAGATGATGAGAACCGAATCGACACATATTTCACTTTTCTTGTTTTTCTCAATGTTTATGAAGTGAAAATAGCAACTGAGCTTATATACCAAACATAATTGTCATAAAAACTAAAACCACCTCATAAAGGTAGTTAACATATCATTAAAATGACATAAAACAGCGAGCGATTGACCTATGCAGAATACAGGGTCGACCTGAGCTGACCCAGTTGCAAACTTGTGCAAATCACAGAACCATACGTCGACCGGAACAAGGTATGTGTTGATGCATAGCATGAATTTTTAGACAAATTAAAATGCCAACAGTATGATTCGACCAGTGGGTCGACGCGAGCCCACCTGAAGCAAATTCACAAAACTGACTCACAGTGTGAGTCGACCGGAACAGATCTTTGGTCGACTCAAAGCCCTGAAATTGCTAAAAATGCATTTTTTTTTCATATACTTGACACTTTTTGATGACATCTATGATATGGCAAAACGTTACCAAAGGAGTCAAACTCATATGACACATATTTTGACAATCTATATGCAACAACCGAGATATTTTTATGCGAGCAATTGAATCATGAGAAACAAGATATGCAAATGCAACATGGTGATAACGTCCAACATTGATTCTTCTATGGAGCTAAGTTTTGACATCATCGAAACGAGCAACATCTTATATATGAGGCTTTGTTCTCACATACTCCCCCTTTTTGATGATGGCAAAACTCATAGAACCTGACTGTATGATATGTGACATTATCCTCCCCCTTGCTCGATGCCTTCATTCCTACTCACTTGTTTGCGTTAATGTTAAGTCTTCACCTTTGATCTTTCTAGTTCTATTGTATTGCTTGACACTTTCTCCCCCTTTGAAAACATCAAAAAGAAAGAAACACCTGTCAAAGAATGGTAGAAAAGCTAATAACAGATGCACATCTCAAAACACACACAACAGGTCATACATTAACATACATCCACATATAACTTAGTTAATGAACAAATAATAGAGAGATAAATAGAGCCAGGCACAGACAAAAAACAGTAATTATTGCTAGATTAGAAAAACAAGTAACCACATATAAGTTTATGATCCGTGACATTAAGAAATTAGAAGTACACTAATACAAAGTAAGATTGAAAACAAGATGATGAGATGCAATATGCAGGATGCAGAGCAACTTCAAGGTCTCCTCCTCCTGAAATGGTGGCCTCGCCCATGAGAGGGATATGGCAGAGGTAACTGGGCATCGGCTCTTTCGGTGAATTCCAAGACCACTCTGTTTAAGGTATTGAAGTTGGTGGTAAGATCCCTATGTTGATTGGCGGTTGTTTCAAGAAGACCATCGAACCGTCGCATGACACCGGAGGAAAACATATTGAAATTTTCAGTATGAGTCTCAAATTGACTTTGGAGTTGCGAGATACGCTCATCCTGAGTAGTCATGAAAGAGCGTTGTTTCGGTTGCATAGCCGTCGTCATCTCGAAGAGTTCATCAGAATTTTGTTGCGGCGGATTCGTGAATATAGGAGGCTGCTCATAGCTCCAATTCGGAGTTGTTAGACTAAGGCACGGATCTAGAAGGGGGGGTTGAATAGATCCCTTTTAAAAATTTGAGTGGCGCTACCAATAAAATTGGTTTTCAAAATTGTTTTCAAATGCGGAAGCGGCCTTGGAAAATATAGTCTAAAACGAACAACTATTGGAGAGCCGGATATGCGTCAAGCAGATGAATTTAAGACGATAACGGATAGTAAATCACTACACACTTTTATGCAAAACTCAGATGTGATTCACTCGTACTATTTCCTTATTCCAATGATAAAAAATTACACCAAAACTAGCAGCAAAATTAAGGCAATTTTAGTTCAGCACTTTTGTCGAACAGTTGGTGTGCACAAATACCTTAAATGATATTTGTGTTGAATGAGTGATTGAAAATTTTAGTTCAGCACTTTTGTCGAACAGTTGGTGTGCACAAATACCTTAAATGATATTTGTGTTGAATGAGTGATTGAAAAAGCCTTAGTACAGTATTTCTATTGTACTTAGTAGTTAAAAAACAGTGTTTCACCAACTCACTCAATCAATACTACAATTTGACAAAATCACTTATTCTAGAATCACTTAATTTTTAAGCTGTAATTGAAAATGCAGAAAATAAAGGAACACAAGATTTGATGAGGCAGTTCCCCCAGTCGTCCTCGCGTTGGGGTACGTCTGCCCTCAATTCTACAATGAGAATTGAGATATGTATTGAATAGATATCACCTGTTTGGTAGAACAGTTATACACAAGAATCGATAGACAATTGATACAAACAATCTCAATATTGCTGATAATTTCTACCACTTCTTGCCCCTTGATTCAAGATGAATCAAGTCCTCCAATTTGATGTGAATGACCTCCGATTGCAGCCACCTTATTGACAACTCTTCCGTTGATCAAACTTTCGGCACGGCTGATCTTAGACACACCCAAATTGAACCCGGAACGTCTTCAACCTTTCAACGCCCTAGCTACTAGATTGATCAACCTTCCGCTAATCAATCACCTTCGCACTCGCTTGATTGTTGAACCGACGATTCCGTAACAAAAGCCTTCAAAACCTGTAGTCTTGATAGGTAAAACCTCAAAGGTTTTCTCCCAAGAAACACCTGCACCAGCTTCCACTCGAACCGGATCTTCAATCACGCGTTCGAACCTTATCACCGTCGAGCAAACCACAAACCGCAGCAAAAAAATTGATTATCTGTAATTTGAGGATTTGTGAGTTGATTGAACGATGAAGATGAAGAACACTGATGCACCTCTTTCACGTTTCTTGACCTGAACACTTTCTCACAATGCTTTCAAAAATGTTCGTTGTTAAAATTGAAAAGACAGCTATTTATAGTAATATACAAAACAGACAGTTGACAGATCAATGAAACATAGCAGAATTTCTGTTTCTGCGCGCGAACGGTCGACCATAGGGTCGGCGTGCGCTGAGCCGTGTGACACTCAAACTGTCATGCGCCGAGTCAGCGGTCGACGCATGATCTTCATGCGCTGAGCCGTCTGATTCTTAAACCTGCATGCGCCAAGTTAACGGTCGACGCATGACCTTCATGCGCTGAGCCGTGTGAACTGAATGAAACTGTGTGCTGACGGTATGGTCGGCTCATGGTTCAAAAATCTGCAAAAACATAAATTTCTACAGCTTTTTGTGCATTACGTCATTGTAAAAATTGAATCATAAGTAGCGTGAATGATTTAAACGAAAGAAGGATATCTCTTAGCAAGTTGTCATCATCAAAAACCAGAGGCACGCTTGTGTTGGTAGATACTTTGCCTTCACATTCTCCCCCTTTTTGATGATGGCAACCTACTGTTACGCAACACGTGATAGGTATAGGTATGCTCCCCCTTTCTTTTACAATTATAGCGGTCGTAATCATCGTCTATCTACTGCTCGGTTCTCCCCCTTTGACAACATCAAAAAGAGGTAAACTCGTGACACAATAACAACACATTGAATCATGCATAAATGAGATACCAACAGATGAGAAGTAAACAACAGTTATACATACGATGGAGATAACAGTTAATAGATTACAGAACCACAAAAAATGTCATGATAGCAACATAGAAGTAAGCAACAATCATAGTGAGTTTGGGCAGAAAAGCAAAACACAACAAACAAAATGAATGCAAGCCAAAACAGGAAACAACAAATGACATATGAGCGCATGCTAATAGCCCCGTCCACGTCCGCGACCACGACCACGCCTGTCATAGTAATGAGGATGGCGTTGGGGATGAGCTAGATCAGTAAATTCTTCTGTGATGTTATTCAAAAAGTCAAGACTGTCGACAATGGCGCGCTCTTCAGCTTGATGACAGTGAGTTAGAGTCTCGAATCGAGCGTCCAGCTGAGTCGACATTCCACTGATCCGTTCATTTTGGTTATGCAGTTCAGAACGAATTTGTGCCATTCTTTCATTTTGATCCCTTATGAATTTTTGCTGTTGTTCCTGCATATTGGTCATAAAATTTCGCTGTTCCAACTGCATCGACTGCATCATTTCTAAAATCTCCGAATTGTTTGACGGTTGTTGAGGAGAAGGTGGGTCTGCAGTGCTTGGTTGATACGGCTGATAGAATTTGCCAAGGGTGGTCCACCCGGTGTATTGCCATTCACCCCAGCCTTGGTTATTCTCCTCATCCTCATTTTCCTGTTGGTTTGAGTAGGCAGACCAGTTATTGTGTTGATTGTCATCTTGATATGTTTGTTGATAGTTTTCAGAAGGCACGTATGGTTGATGACCTTCATTAATATCGTGGTCCAGCTGAGTCTCATCAGCGGTTTCTTGTGCCTCTCCTGCATTGTCACCTTGATTGTCTTCATCTTCACTTGAGCTTCCTTCTGCTTCTTCATCTTCTCCACCCTCTGACTCATCAGCACTTTCTTCACTCGAGGAGGCAGCTGCAGCCATGGTTGAGCGCCGATAAAATCTGTACTTTTTGAGCGACTGATCCCACACATATCCCATCATAGCAAAGACCTTTGAACTGATGTCATGTTATGTGACCGCTGCCCTGTTATGGTCGACTCAATATGCAACAAACAGCAGATTTTTGTATTTTACCATATTCAGAGGTACATGCTATGCAAAAATGATGTCATGACATATAAGAAAAAAATATCTATATACATATGCAGTAGATGTCATACAAATTTAGCGTAGTATAAGCGATATGATTTGAGATCAACAGGATTATCAAACAAAGAGAGAGAGAAAGAACAATATCACCTTGATGCCTGATTTGCTTGATACACAACATACTTATACTTACACGAATATCAAATTGTTAGAAGTACAACAGCATGATTATTTGAATGAAATAAGATAACATCAGCAAATATTATTCCCGTTCCGAAATGTCGAGGATGCCAAGTTCTCGGCGGATATGAAAGAAAGGTTCCGTTGCTAGCGGCTTTGTGAAAATGTCCGCTAGTTGGTTTTTAGTGTCAACGTGTTCAAATACAACATCACCTTTCTCAACATGGTCCCTAAGAAAATGGTGTCGAATTTCTATATGTTTAGTGCGAGAGTGTAATACGGGATTTTTGGTAAGGTTAATAGCGCTAGTGTTGTCACATAGGATAGGAATACGTTCAAGTTTAAGATTGAAATCTAGTAGTTGTTGCTTAATCCACAGAATTTGAGCACAACAACTACCAGCGGCAACGTATTCCGCCTCGGCCGTTGATAAAGCAACTGAAACTTGTTTCTTGCTATGCCAACTAACCAAGGAGTTTGAAAACAAATGACATGTACCACTAGTGCTTTTCCTATCCGATTTGCACCCGGCAAAGTCGGAATCGGAGTAACCTACCAACGAGCAATCACTACCCTTAGAATACCACAATCCATACTTCGGGGTACCTGACAGGTATCGAAGAATTCGTTTAACAGCTTTTAGGTGGGATTCTTTGGGACATGATTGGTATCGTGCACACATGCACACACTAAACATAATATCAGGACGTGACGCAGTAAGATAGAGAAGTGAACCAATCATACCTCTATATCGTTTTACCTCTACGTCCTTGCCATTTTCATCTTTATCCAAATTTACGCATGTAGGCATTGGGGTGTCTATGGCCTTGGATTTTGCCATGTCAAATCTCTTGATCAAGTCCAAACAATATTTTGTTTGGCTCACGAATGTCCCTTCTTGGAGTTGTTTAATTTGCAGGCCGAGGAAGTATGTGAGCTCCCCCATCATACTCATCTCGAATTCGCCCTGCATGAGGTCAGAAAACTCTCTCACGAGATTCATGTTAGTGGATCCAAATATAATATCGTCAACATAGATTTGCACCAAAATCAAGTGCTTTCCTTGACGTTTAATGAAGAGTGTAGTGTCAACCTTTCCTCGTGAGTACCCCTGATTAAGTAAAAACTTACTTAGTCGCTCATACCAAGCTCTAGGAGCTTGTTTGAGACCATATAAAGCTCTTTTTAACTTGTAAACATGTTCAGGGTATTCATGAGATTCAAAACCGGGAGGTTGAGACACATATACTTCTTCATTTATGTGACCGTTAAGGAACGCACTTTTAACATCCATTTGAAATAACTTAAAATCCTTTGCACATGCAAAGGCGAGTAAAAGGCGTATAGCCTCGAGTCGGGCAACCGGCGCATAAGTTTCCTCATAGTCGATGCCTTCCTCTTGGTTATACCCTTGAGCGACCAATCTCGCTTTATTACGGGTTATTACCCCGTTTTCGTCCAACTTGTTCCTAAACACCCATCGGGTGCCGATTACTCGATGGCCTCGCGGAGGAGGGACAAGGTCCCATACCTCGTTTCTTTTAAACTGATTTAGTTCCTCTTGCATCGATAAAAACCAGTGCTCATCGAGTAGGGCCTCTTTGGGGTTTTTAGGCTCTATTTGTGAAACGAAAGCGAAGTGATAACAAAAGTTACTTAGCTTAGATCGAGTGGTGACTCCCTTTGTGATGTCTCCGAGAATATTGTCAATTGGATGATCTTTACACGACTTCCAAGCTTGAGGGAGATCATCGTTTGTAGGCGGATGAGCTTCCTCAGTTACCTCATGGTGTGCATCCTTATCCTCCTCAATTTTGACTCTATCGGGTTGATCAATCCCCGTTTCGCCACCTTTGAGTATGTCTTCTGTGGATGTACCTGCACCATGAACAACACTATCCTTTCCGACATTTCTCGGATAGGACTCATCAAACGTAACGTGCACAGACTCTTCAACAGCTAGTAATCTTTTATTATAAATCCTATATGCTTTACTTGATTGCGAGTACCCTAGAAAAATGCCTTCATCGGCTTTTGAATCAAACTTGCCCAAGTTTTCCTTTCCATTGTTTAATACAAAGCACTTGCATCCAAAAACATGAAGGTGAGAAACATTAGGCTTTCGCCCTTTTAAAAGTTCATACGGAGTTTTGTTTAGAATGGGGCGGATGAGTACCCTATTCAAAACATAACATGCCGTACTAATGGCGTCGGCCCAAAAGTATTTTGGTAAACCACTATCATTAATCATTGTTCTTCCCAATTCTTCTAAAATTCTGTTTTTACGCTCCACAACCCCATTTTGTTGAGGAGTTCGTGGAGCCGAGAAGTTATGATCGATGCCATGGTTACCGCAATATTCTTCAAATAAATGATTTTCAAATTCACCTCCGTGGTCACTTCTTATTGACACAATGTTTGTATTTAACTTATTTTGGGAGAGCTTGGCAAATCTCTCAAAAGCGGCAAACGTGTCACTTTTACTCACTAAGAAGATGGTCCAACAGAACCTAGAAAAGTCGTCCACTATTACGAATCCGTAATAGTTTCCTCCTAGACTTTTGATCCTAGACGGCCCAAACAAGTCCATATGAAGTAGTTCAAGAGGTCTCGTTGTTGAAATAATCTTTTTGGATTTAAAGGAGATCCTCGTTTGTTTTCCTTTTTGACAAGCATCACAAAGGTGATCCTTGGTGAACTTAATTTTGGGAAGTCCTAGTACTAGATCTTTTGAGACAATCTTATTGAGTAAGTCAAAGTTGACATGCGCTAAGCGCCTATGCCATAGCCATGAGTCTTCACTCATAGATATGAGACATTGATCGCTTGTTGGGGATACCACATTCAAGTCAAGCATATACACATTGTTTACTCTAAAACCAATAAACACATTCTTCTTATCACTTTCATGCACAATTTTGCAGCAATCTTTTGAAAAGGAAACATTGTAACCTTTGTCGCATAATTGGCTAATGCTAAGGAGATTATGTTTAAGGTTTTCGACAAGCAACACATCGGAAATTGTAGTAGAGGAGGGATTACCTATACTACCTTTACCTAGTATCGCTCCGCGGTTGTTATCACCGTATGTTACATACCCTTTCTTCTTAGCCACGAAGTCTATGAATAAGGATATGTCTCCAGACATGTGCCTTGAGCACCCACTATCAAGAACCCATCTTCTCTCGGTGGACTCGACACATTTCACCTGTCAAAATATAACTCAGAAAAGGGAGGTACCCAATGGCATATTGGGTCCTAATAGGTTAGCGACACGACGGTTGCGTTTGGGCAACCATTGGTAGATGCCTTTAGGAACAAGAAATCTCCTAAATCGACATTTACCAATGGAGTGGCCTTTCTTGCAACAGTAAAAGCATACAAAGTCGACATTAGAATCACTTTCACTTGCTTGATCCCTAATTACATATGCATATTTTTGATATGGGTTTATCATACTTTTTCTAAAATCCTTTTTATCGATTGCAAATGTAATTTTAGGTTCAAGTGCCTTGTCTAATTTGGCCTTAAGGTTTCTAACCTCACCTTGCCAAATATGACAAGTATCACAACCAAAGTTAAAAGGATTACTATTGTCCTTACAATCCGATTCATTATCTTTCACAATGGAAGCCTTAAGGTCCTCTAATTTCTTTTCGGACTCTAAGACTTTGTGCTCTAAATATGTAAAAATTCTTCTATTAGAAGCAAGTTTCTTAAAGGCTTCAGTTGCTTCCTTGTGTAAAACATCGAATGCGGTTTGTAATTCGGAATGAGACATATTAGATGACATATTATATCTAGAGTGACGTACCTGTTTCTTTTTCTTTTTCTGATTTGCGGAGAGACATAGATTCACGGACTCTTCTTCATCACTAGAGCTTTCATTAGAGGAGGAAGAATCACTGTCGCTTTCCCACGCGATGTACGCCCTCCTAGGCTTTGATGCTCTCTTATGTGACTTCGATTGTTCCTTTTCTTTTCCCTTGTTGTTCATTGGACAGTCCGGTTTGTAGTGACCGGGCTTTCCACATTTATAGCACGTTCCTCTAGTCTTTTTGCCTTTTTGATTGTCATCTTTGGAGAACCTTGATTGCCTTCGGAAATTTACCAGGTTCTTCTCCGAATGTTGGATGCCGTTCTTTCTCACGTACCGGTTATACCGTTTAACGAACAGCCCCATGTCCTCATTTATGTCTTCTTCTTCGTCGTCGCTTGAAGAATAATCACTTTGCTCTTTTGCTTTAGACTTCGAGGAAGAAGCCTTAAGAGCTATGGACTTCTTTTCACTCATCTTTACTTTGTCCTTCTTTTCTTTCCTTTCATGTTGGTCAAGACTCAAGAGTACCTGTTCATGCTCTTGTAGTTTGCCAAACAATGTAGTCAGGTCTAATACCGTAAGATCATTTGCCTCTTTGATGGCGGTCACTTTCGGCTGCCATTCCCTGCTAAGACATCTCAAAACTTTATTAGTAGCAAGATCATTGGAAATAGGTCTTCCTAGTGAATGTAATCTGTTTATGAGATGAGTAAATCTCTTTTGCATGTCAGCAATGGTTTCCCCTTGCTCCATGAAAAAAAGATCAAACTCTTGTATAAGAGTGTTGATTCGAGCCAACTTAACATCGTTTGTCCCCTCATGGGCAATTTGTAGTGCATCCCACATAGTTTTAGCCGTAGGGCAATGGGATACACGGTAGTATTCATCTACACCTAATGAGGAGATTAGAATGTTCTTAGCTTTCCAATCGTAATTATACTTTCGCTCATCGTCGTCGGTCCATTGTGCTTCGGGCTTTGGCACAACTTCGTTATTCTCATTTGTCATGGTTATTTCAATCGGACCATTGAGAATAACGTTCCATATCTTTCTATCTATGGAATTAATGTGCACCCGCATACAGTCTTTCCAATAGCTATAATTTTCACCGTTAAAAACGGGAGCTCTATTGTACGCCCCTTTTGGTTCGTTAGCCATTATTCTATCAATGTTGTATTTGAAGCACCGGAGAACCGGAGCTCTTGATACCACTTGTTAGACTAAGGCACGGATCTAGAAGGGGGGGTTGAATAGATCCCTTTTAAAAATTTGAGTGGCGCTACCAATAAAATTGGTTTTCAAAATTGTTTTCAAATGCGGAAGCGGCCTTGGAAAATATAGTCTAAAACGAACAACTATTGGAGAGCCGGATATGCGTCAAGCAGATGAATTTAAGACGATAACGGATAGTAAATCACTACACACTTTTATGCAAAACTCAGATGTGATTCACTCGTACTATTTCCTTATTCCAATGATAAAAAATTACACCAAAACTAGCAGCAAAATTAAGGCAATTTTAGTTCAGCACTTTTGTCGAACAGTTGGTGTGCACAAATACCTTAAATGATATTTGTGTTGAATGAGTGATTGAAAATTTTAGTTCAGCACTTTTGTCGAACAGTTGGTGTGCACAAATACCTTAAATGATATTTGTGTTGAATGAGTGATTGAAAAAGCCTTAGTACAGTATTTCTATTGTACTTAGTAGTTAAAAAACAGTGTTTCACCAACTCACTCAATCAATACTACAATTTGACAAAATCACTTATTCTAGAATCACTTAATTTTTAAGCTGTAATTGAAAATGCAGAAAATAAAGGAACACAAGATTTGATGAGGCAGTTCCCCCAGTCGTCCTCGCGTTGGGGTACGTCTGCCCTCAATTCTACAATGAGAATTGAGATATGTATTGAATAGATATCACCTGTTTGGTAGAACAGTTATACACAAGAATCGATAGACAATTGATACAAACAATCTCAATATTGCTGATAATTTCTACCACTTCTTGCCCCTTGATTCAAGATGAATCAAGTCCTCCAATTTGATGTGAATGACCTCCGATTGCAGCCACCTTATTGACAACTCTTCCGTTGATCAAACTTTCGGCACGGCTGATCTTAGACACACCCAAATTGAACCCGGAACGTCTTCAACCTTTCAACGCCCTAGCTACTAGATTGATCAACCTTCCGCTAATCAATCACCTTCGCACTCGCTTGATTGTTGAACCGACGATTCCGTAACAAAAGCCTTCAAAACCTGTAGTCTTGATAGGTAAAACCTCAAAGGTTTTCTCCCAAGAAACACCTGCACCAGCTTCCACTCGAACCGGATCTTCAATCACGCGTTCGAACCTTATCACCGTCGAGCAAACCACAAACCGCAGCAAAAAAATTGATTATCTGTAATTTGAGGATTTGTGAGTTGATTGAACGATGAAGATGAAGAACACTGATGCACCTCTTTCACGTTTCTTGACCTGAACACTTTCTCACAATGCTTTCAAAAATGTTCGTTGTTAAAATTGAAAAGACAGCTATTTATAGTAATATACAAAACAGACAGTTGACAGATCAATGAAACATAGCAGAATTTCTGTTTCTGCGCGCGAACGGTCGACCATAGGGTCGGCGTGCGCTGAGCCGTGTGACACTCAAACTGTCATGCGCCGAGTCAGCGGTCGACGCATGATCTTCATGCGCTGAGCCGTCTGATTCTTAAACCTGCATGCGCCAAGTTAACGGTCGACGCATGACCTTCATGCGCTGAGCCGTGTGAACTGAATGAAACTGTGTGCTGACGGTATGGTCGGCTCATGGTTCAAAAATCTGCAAAAACATAAATTTCTACAGCTTTTTGTGCATTACGTCATTGTAAAAATTGAATCATAAGTAGCGTGAATGATTTAAACGAAAGAAGGATATCTCTTAGCAAGTTGTCATCATCAAAAACCAGAGGCACGCTTGTGTTGGTAGATACTTTGCCTTCACAGGAGTTTCTTAATACTCTGAATGTTGTTGAGACCTACAATTGTCGCCTAACGAAGTCCAACCAGTATGTTGCCATTCACCCCGCCCTTGTTCATTCATATGATCCGTGGGAGGAGATTAGTCAAGCCAACTTACATTATCGTGGTCTTCAACCTCTATGGGTTGTCTGTCACCCTGTTCATCTTGGTCTTCTTCCTGGCCCTCTTCACTCTGATCATCACTCTCGTTGGATTCTTCCAGTTGAGAGGTAGTCGCCTTAACAATGAACCTGTAACGACGTTCGTCCTTATCCCAGAGACATCCCATCATTATAAGAGTCTTTTGACATAACTCTTGATTTAAAGTGAAAGATTTATATGGAATACCCGGAACTGTGACTTTGGCATTATTTAAAACTTCTTTAATGAAAGAACCATATGAGATAACAGTCATTCTACCTGAGTCTCTAAGTGCATAAATCCGAATAGCTATATAATGAGGCCAACTGATTTTAATCTGTTTCTTCAAAATGTAGATTAAATGTACCTCGGCTTGATCAACTCACGAAAATCCACCTTTCTTTGGCCTCAGAATGCGCGCCACAATCCACTGTAAAATTCGATCCATGGGTTTCAACTTTCCCGTAGTAGCAGTTTTGGGAAAAAGATCATTGGCCACAATGTAATCTGCATAAGGTTTCTTCAGCATTGAGTTCAAAGCCTCTTTGAACTCGTAGCCATGAACAATGTTAGTGTCAGTGGCCTTAATGATAGGCTCATTAGACACAGGAGACATATTAAACAATTTCTTCCAAACAGCATCGTTGACACAAACCTTTGTAGTTCCTACTTTTGTGTTAAACTCAAAATCTTGAAACTTTCCATGAAGACCAGTATAAAATATCCTCATAAGGTCTTTGTTGTATTTAGTATTGCACTCTAAGAAATTATTAAACCCTTGAGCATCAAGAAGGTTTATTACCTGTGGGATGTGCATTCTCTCAGCAGAAAGTCGATAGTATGCATGCTACTTTACAACAAAGTGCTTGCTGAAGTTTTTGGCATAAATCTCAGCAAATTCAGGTAGAACAAGTGACACAGCGGTTGCCGGAAGAGCTGCAGATGATGGTCCTGCAGATGAAGAAGCTCTGGTGGATCGTTTACAGGTAATTCTACGGGTGGACATGTTTGCTTTCAAAGATGGAGAAGAGGGAATTTGGCGATGAAGATTTCAAATTTGGAGAGAGTTCTTGAAGATAGAGAAATGATGATGAATTTACCCCTTTGTAGTAGATTCTAGGTTTTGGGAAGAGAGCAAGAGGAGAATAGCCTTGATGTAGGTATCAATTTTCAATGCAAAATGTTTTAATGCACATGAATTTGAATCATTAAAGTAATTAAATGACATAGATACAAAGCCAAAGCATATTTTAAGCAGTCAATGGAGTAAAATACATACAACATGATATATATACGACAAAAATAACATATAATTTGATCCATTTCATTTGTGAACATGAAGATTGAGAGAGATGTTAGTTATGGAAGGATATTAACTCAACTCCAAACATAGCGAGATGCACACACATATGACTTTTAACATCTTCATTTGTTAGATATCAGATGAAAAAAGTACTATAGATATAGACATATGTAATGTGCGAGAGATTTGACTAAACACGATCCGAAATATCAAGAACACCTAGTTCCCGTCGGATATGAAAGAAAGGCTCAGTAGCAAGAGGTTTTGTAAAAATATCAGCTAGTTGATTTTTAGTATCAACATGCTCAAAAACCACATCGCCTTTCTCCACATGATCCCTAGGAAAGTGGTGCCGAATTTCGATATGTTTGGTGTGTGAATGCAGCACAGGATTCTTGGTAAGATTGATGGCACTCGTGTTGTCACAGAAAATTGGAATACGCTTGAGTTTGAGATTGAAGTCGAGCAATTGTTGCTTAAGCCATAAGACTTGAGCGTAATAACTTCCGGTTGTGACGTATTCCGCTTCGGAGGTTGACAAAGCAACAGATACCTGCTTTTTGCTATGCTAATTTACCAAAGAGTTTGAAAATAAGTGACACAGGCCACTCGTACTTTTCCTATCCGATTTGCACCCTGCAAAGTCAGAATCGGAGAAGCCAACCAAGGAACAATCGTTTCCCTTAGAATACCATAGCTTATACTTTGGATTACCTGAAAGGTATCTAAGTATGTGCTTAACTGCTTTTAGATGGGATTCTTTAGGAGAGGATTGATACCTAGCGCACATACATACACTAAACATAATATCGGGTCTAGAGACAGTAAGATAGAGGAGAGATCCGATCATACCTTGATACTTTTTCACCTCTAAATCCTTACCACTTTCATCTCGACTGAGATTCGCACATGTTGGCGTTGGTGTATCGATAGCCTTGGAGTTTGCCATGTCAAACCGCTTGAGAAGCTCAAGACAGTATTTCTTTTGGCTCACAAAAGTACCTTCCTCAAGTTGCTTAATTTGTAATCTAAGAAAATATGTGAGCTCCCCCATCATACTCATTTTGAATTCTCCTTGCATTAGATTAGAAAACTCCCTTACAAGATTCATGTTAGTTGACCCAAAAATGATATCATCAACATAAATTTGCACCAAAATTAAGTGTTTTCCTTGACGCTTAATGAAGAGGGTTGTGTCGACCTTGCCTCTTGAATACCCTTGATCAAGTAGAAACTTGCTTAGACGTTCATACCAAGCCCTAGGGGCTTGCTTGAGTCCATACAAGGCACGTTTTAATTTTTATACATGACCAGGATATTCATGGGATTCAAAACCCGGAGGTTGGGCAACATAAACTTCTTCATTTATATAGCCGTTAAAGAATGCACTTTTTACATCCATTTGAAATAGCTTAAAATTTTCCACACAAGCGAAGGCAAGTAAAAGGTTTATAGCCTCAAGTCGGGCAATCGGCGCATAAGTTTCCTCATAGTCGATGCCTTCCTCTTAGTTATACCCTTGCGCGACTAAACGCACCTTGTTACGAGTTATTACTCCGTTTTCGTCCAACTTATTCCTAAACACCCATCGGGTGCTAATTACTTGATGACCTCGCGGAGGGGGGACAAGGTCCCAAACCTCATTTCTCTTAAACTGGTTAAGTTCCTCTTGCATTGATAGGAACCAATGTTCATCGAGTAAAGCTTCTTTTGGGTTTTTAGGTTCTACCTGAGAAACGAAAGCGAAATGATAATAGAAATTACTTATCTTTGATCGAGTCATCACCCCCTTTGATATATCACCGAGGATATGGTCGACGGGATGGTCTTTGGAAGACTTCCAAGTTGGAGGAAGATCATCTTTTTCAGAAGGACGAACTACGTTAGTTTCTTCATGACGGTCATCTTTGTCCTCCTCAATTTTGGCTAGGTCAGGTTTATCAATTCCCGGCTCAACACTTTTGAGCATGTCTTCCAAAGATACACCTGCACCATGAACAAAACTACCTTTTCTGACATTTCTCGGATAAGATTCATCAAATGTTACATGAACGGACTCTTCGACAGTAAGTAATCTCTTATTGTATATTCTATAGGCTTTACATGACTAATAGTATCCGAGGAAGATACCTTCGTCGGCCTTGGAATCAAATTTACCTAAACTTTCTTTTCCATTATTTAACACGAAACACTTACAACCGAAGACATGTAGGTGAGACACATTTGGCTTGCACCCTTTTAAAAGTTCATACGATGTTTTGTTTAGAATAGGGCGAATGAGTACCCTATTCAATACATAACAAGCCGTACTTATGGCGTCGGCCCAGAAATACTTAGGCAATTCACTTTTGTTGATCATAGTTCTCCCTAACTCTTCCAAAACTCGATTTTTGCGCTCCACAACCACATTTTATTGAGGGGTACACGGAGCGGAGAAGTTATGATCAATTTTGTATCTACCACAATATTCCTCAAACAGATAATTCTCAAACTCACCTCCATGATCACTTCTAATTGATATGATGTTTGTGTTTAACTTGTTTTGAGAAAGCTTAGAAAATTTTTCAAAGGCTGTGAAAGTATCATTCTTGCTAGCCAAGAAGATAGTCCAGCAAAATCTAGAAAAGTTATCGACTATTACAAAACCATAATAGTTACCACCTAGACTTTTAATTCTAGATGGCCCAAATAGATCCATATGGAGAAGTTCAAGAGGTCTCGTAGTTGAAACAATATTTTTAAATTTAAATGAGATCCTTGTTTGTTTCCCCATTTGGCAAGCACCACATAAGTGATCCTTGGTGAACTTGATTTTGGGCAGGCCTATGACTAGATCTTTTGAAACTATCTTGTTTAGCAAGTCAAAATTGACATGCGTTAAACGTCTATGCCATAACCATGAGTCCTCACTCATTGTCATGAGACATTTATCGCTAGTCAATGATACTTCATTCAAATCCAGCATATAGACATTATTTACTCTTAGACCATTAAACACATCCTTCATTTTATCATTATGCTCAATTAGGCAACAATCTTTTGAAAATGATACTTTGTATCCTTTGTTGTATAATTGGCTAATGCTAATGAGATTATGTTTAAGGCCCTCGACTAGCAACACATCGGAGATAGTTGTCGCTTGCGCGAAAATAAGGTGCCGGCATGACAGAAGAGTCGCCACCTTTCGTTATTTATCCCTCAGAGCGGGAAAGGAAACGATCGGAAAAACCTGACGAAAAAGGGTAAGACAAAGTCATCGTAACCATTGTCTGGGTTCGGGAGTCGGTTACGCAAGGGGAAGGTATTAGCACCCCTCACGTCCGTCGTACTCGACGGGATCCTCGCTTGTTTGTTTACTTGGATGGGTTGGTTATAATCTATCTACCTATCAAGGCTGGCTGAAAAAGAAAAGAAAAATGACTCGGCAAAGCATCGCGCTTTATGCCTACGTATTCTCATCAGAGAATGAGAAATCAGAGTCAGCGTAGTTCGGCTAACCACGGGTGAAGGTGGGGAAGGTTGCTCGCTAGGATATCGCATCCTATGCCTACGTACTTTCATCTGGTATGAAAGATCAGAGCAAACGTAGTTCGGCTAACTACGGGGAGGAAGATGGGGAAGGTTGCTCGCTAGGATATCGCATCCTATGCCTACGTACTTTCATCTGGTATGAAAGATCAGAGCAAACGTAGTTCGGGTAACTACTGAAAATATGGCTCAACTAGGAGGGAGACTATCAAGTCCTACTGTTATCATGCCATGGATTCATCCTATGGTTGAGGTTTGAACAGGGAACTCCTAGATGTTGTCATGCATAGGTTTCAACCTAAAAGTCTATCATCAAATCCTCATCAGAAGAAATGAGAGTCCTAAGGGATCATGTCAATGATACATAGAATACAGACAAAAACATCAGTTTAAACAGTAAAATGCATGCAATGCAAGTGAGGGAGGAAATGTGTGTGGGGCTTCAGCCTCCACAAGCTCGTCTCAACCTCAAGCCAGTCATGAAATAACAGTAATCGTACTGAAGATCAACAACATGCTATCAAGCAAAACAGTAAACTGCAATCATACAGATAAAGGAAATGAAGTACCATCAGGCAAACAAAACACACTTGAGAAAGAATCACCTACTCTCTAATCCTAACCCTAATCACAGAGTCCTAATCAAATCAAGGCAAAGCTCTCAAGCGGAACCCTAAACAGGAGCAATCATTCCCAGCCTTCAAGCTTCAGAATAAGCTTACCAAAGAAAGGGAGCTAAGCAATCAGACTCATAGTGTCTTCCTCAGGAAAGCACTAGGAGGTGTATACTCAGGAATCATACCCTATGTGGCTCAACCACTGTGATCAGTTTACATCCCTCCTCAGGAGAGATTAAACTCACAAGCAGGCTCCAACATCACTGGATATTTAGAAAATCTTATATGAATTAATGGAGCTAAGTGAATAGACCCATAGGACCTTCCTCAGGAAAGTACTAGGAGGCTTCCACTTAGGAGTTGTATCCCATGTGGCTCAACAACATGTGATCAGTTTACATTCCTCCTCAGGAGAAATTAAACTCACAAGTTGGCTCCGACATCATTGGATACTTAAGAAATCCTAGATCAACTAGTGGAACTAAGTGAATAGACCCATAGGACCTTCCTCAGGAAAGTACTAGGAGGCTTCCACTTAGGAGTTGTATCCCATGTGGCTCAACAACATGTGATCAGTTTACATTCCTCCTCAGGAGAAATTAAACTCACAAGTTGGCTCCAACATCATTGGATACTTAAGAAAGAGGTGAGAAGGAAGGATGAAAGTCATTCATAGTGCCTTCCTCAGGAAAGTACCACGAACTTCCTTCAAACTTCAGGCTCTCAAACCTCACCAACAGGGCATCAGCCCAGCTCTGGGTCTCTGCATCTTGATCTACAAGCTTCCCTTCATGATGCTCTCCATCAATAGCCTCAAGGCAACACAAGCCCTTCAGCAAATTCCTCAGAAAGAACCCCACAAATGAACTGATAACCCACTGAACAAACCAAATCATCAGGCAATCTTCAGATAACCTAAAAATACTAAACTAATGGGGAAAAATCTGACCATTATTCCTAAGGGTCCTCAACACCTACTCATAACATCTATAAAGGTTTCTACCTAAAAATCAAGATAAAACTCAATCAAAGAAAGGAATCATCACCTATGCACAATTCTAAACCCTAATTAGACTATCCTAAGTCAACCCTAATCAAACTAATCAAGATTAATTCTAAAAAATCTAGAAAAATCCTATGGGGAAGTATGACTAATCATCTAATTGCACCAAAAAGAATGGGTAAAAAAGATTAATGGAAAGTACTAAAACAATTCCTACAAAATCAAATATCAAAATGAAACAATTAAAAAGCTATTTAATTGGGAAATCTACTAAAAATATTAAACCTAAAAATAAAATCTCAATTTTATTTTTATAATTTTCTACTCCTTTTAATCTACTCATAGAAAAAAGAAGGAATTAAAAATCATTTTTTTACTATTTTTAATGAATTATTCAAGACAGAAAAAATAAAAGAAGAAAATTAAAACAATTTAATTGAATTAAAGGGGTGGGGGGTGCAACAAGTAAACGCGCCAGTTCAATTAATTGGGCTACACAAAAAAGGGGGGTGCAAGTAGCGTTCTGGGCCCAGAATGCCCTTTAATGAAACGCTGCGTTTGGATATAGTTTGAATCTCCCTCCAATTCTCAGACGCGCTCACAGCCACACGATGGGGAGAATGAGTCAATCCCTGGAACGAATCCAACGTCTCACCTTCATCGTCCCCAATGCAAACCCTAGGTTCTCAGAATTCTCCCTCCATGCCATCAACTTCGAGCCCTTCTAACTCCCTCTACACGCCACGGCTTGCCACGATATAAAAATGAAAGTTGCTCTAAATCTCAAGGGGAACACAACCCTACGTGCAGTTTTCCTTAACTCACCCTAGATTGCCCTAACAGAAAGCTTAAACACCTTGGTACCACCATGCTCGACTGATACCAACCTTCCTCAAATCTCAGTTTAATGGCTTACAGATACTCTACAAGCTATCCTGGTCATTATACACTAATCCTTGCTGATTAAAACTCATTAAACAACTAATTATTGAAGATCCAAGAATCATGGTTCTGTTATGCAACCTCACCAATCTTGCTCTAATTCTCAGGGATTAATCCTCTACCCTAACACAATCTTTCTATGGCTATAAAACTAATCGAGACTCATTAAATTAAGAGATAGAGAGTGAAGAAGAACCTGTCAAGAAGTTAATGGTGAGGCTCGAGGGGATGCTTGCAGGGCTTGAAATGGCTTCAATGAGACCCTACAATGGTGAAGAACCTTCTGTTTGCACTTGTTGTGAAGGTGGTGGCTTGAAGTGAAAGATCTCTTGACTTGCTTCAACTTGAAGAAACTTCTCCAATGGCTATGCACTTCTCTCTCTCCTCTGACTTGGCTCCAATTTCACCAACCATAGACTCTCCATAATGCACTCTTTTTATAACAATCCATGGAAGTCTCTAGATTCATCTAGAATGATGTGGAAGTTTCATGAATTTCTCCTTGAATGAGAAGTTGGTTATCTCATCTCCCATGCTTCAAGCCTTCAATTTGGTCTCAAAATGTCCTTATGTGAGTTATTGAATGAGGATGAGTGAAAAACAAGTCCATTTGTTGCTTGTGTAGGGTTTTCTAACATTGCCTTCTTTTTCAAGTAACAAATTTCCAAAGGAACCACATTTTTTAAGCCTCAAATGAAAATTCTACTTAAACCAATCTTCTCAAAATGTTTTTTCCAATCAAAATGATATATTGGATGACCTATTTTGGATTTGTAGATCTTCCAAAACACTTTTCAATTTCAACTTTTCAAAGTTATAAGTCATTTTTAGTTCATTTTTGACCAATCATGGAATCTTGTGCTATGAGCTTTTTCAACAATTTGTGACCTTCTTTCTAGACTTAAAATCACATTTTGAGCAACTTTCATGTTTTGAGTTTTTCCATTTGAGGCTTGGAAATAGGAGTTTTAGGCATTGGTTAAAATGACCTATAACTGACAAATGACCAAAATACCCCTGCCTTGTTCAAACCATAAGTTGAGTTCCACAAATCCAATCAAGGACTTCTACCACTCAAATTAAAGCTAAGAACAAGCTCTACAACATTCATGTTGTGGGGAAGATGAGATATCAATTACATCTAGAGCTAAAACTGCCTGGAAGATAGGGATCAAATTAGGGTTTTTCCACTGACAATCCTCAGAAACCCTAACTCAAAACTTCTCAAACTCCTCAATCATGATGAATTGGTCTAGGAATCATCTTTATAACATCTCCCTACATCATTCCATGATCTCATGGCCCTTGGATTAAGTCTCAACCTTCTCCAAATCTTCAGCTGGTCTAGGGTTGACCCAGTCAAAACCCTAATTCTACCATTCATGGTTGAATCTTCTGAATTCTTACATAATGACTTCTCTGGGCTTCATGAAGGCTATCAAGGCATCTCATAAGCTTTCTCAAGACATCAAGTTCATTCTCAAAGTCTCAGAATCATCTGAGGAGCACCCACAACTCTCAAACTGTGAAGCCTACAACCCTGGTTTCAACCAATTCTCTTGAACTTTCTGATGAAGGTATCAACTTCCAAATACTCAATGAACAAATAAATGTTGGTCAAATTTTGGGGTGCAACAGCTGCCCCTATTCAAACGGCTTGGACCTGACTGGGTGAGAAGCGAACGGCTCTCAACCAATCAAGGTACGAGACGGTTGAATACCGGTAAACCCGAAAATTTGCCAACTGCACGAGCGCACGTACTCTGCGGGGAACAAATCTTTGAACACTGCAACACTAGCTGCTCAACAACTAGCTGGAGAAATATCGACCTGACATCACCGTCAGTTATCCACATTAAATTCTTCTGACGTTGCCTTCAGACAACCACAACACCCAACATCACCGCTGGAAGACTAAACCTTCTGGCATTGCCGTCGAACAATCAAAACACCCAACATCGCCGCTGGAGAACTAAATCTGACATCGCCGTCTGAAACAAACATCGCTCTGAGAGACACTCGACATCACCGTCGTACCAACATCATCTCTACTGGGGATTTAAAGAGTCTGACATTGCCATCAACCAAACATCCAACCTCGCTGCCGGAAACAAACATAATCTGATCTCGCCGTCGGATAATCAAAATACCCAACCTCACTGCTGGACAACTATATCACTGAACAATTCTGACCTGGGGTTCACCCCTGGTAAATGGAACAAAAGGTACACTTGCGTATTTGAAACTACTCCGCTGGGGATGAGAGACTTAACCGAGCACACTCTGATCTGGGGTTCACCCTCAGAACCATGACGAACATCGGAATACTGCTGCACACTGCCCGCTGTAGAACTTCAACATTAAAGATATATGAAACCCTGGCCCCTGGCCACCTCTAGCTTCAGCTAGAAAAGATCTTCAAGTACTTATGAAGATAAGCATCCTTGGCCTCCAAGGATGGCAGCTCTGCAGGAGGTATCCTTCGACTTCAGTCTGAAGAAAGTGATCCTTGGCCTTCAAGGATACATGGATATGCCTTCAGGCAACTCCGCCTCTGCTATAGAGCATCCGAGACTTCAGTCAGGGATATACTTCGGCCTTCAGCCCGAAAGATGAATCCTAGGTCATTCATGACCTTGGGGATAACCTTGCCCTTAGGCACCTTCGCTTCAGCTTGGGAAATCTATGACTTCATGTCAGAGAAATGGTATCCTGAGCCATTCATGACTCTACGGGGATTCAAACACTTTGCCTTCAGGCAAAACTCCGCTTCAGCTGGAGAAACATCTTTGACTTCAGTCAGAAGACGCACTATTCATTTGATCGCAATCAATCATCTCCTCAGGATAACTGACTTGGTCTTCAGGCCAACACGGATCACTTGAATACAAACCTTGGAACCTTGTTCTCAGCCACACGTTGATTCATCAACAAGGAAATCTGAACTCACAGGAACCTTCTGGTATCGCCTTCAGGCGTTTACGAAATCCATCTTCGGATTAGACATCGCTGCTGGAGAAACATCTTCGACTTCAATCAAAAGACGTATCATTCACTTGATCGCACTCAATCATCACTTCAGGACAACTGACGTGGTCTTCAGACTCACATGAATCACTCTGTTGTATCTACAACTTTGGAACCTTGGTTTCAGCCACCCGTTGCTTCATCCACACGGAAACCTGGCTTCACAGGAACCTTCTGATATCGCCTTCGGGCGCTTACGAAATCCATCTTCAGATCAGACATCGTCGTTGGAGCAGACATATCATGCTGCTATTCTCTTGACATCCTGTCAAGTTGTTGCTAAATAAAAGCAAACATGCCGGGTCACCGGACATAATCATCAAGTTACCAACTCTGTTGAGGAGAGAGGAATGAGGGTTCACCCAAATAATCCTGACGACTCACTGGGGAAAAAGGAAGAAGGGTTCACCCGAACAACCTTGTAGACTCTGCTGCAGAAAGACGAGAGAGTTCACCCAAACGACTTCAACAACTGCTGGAGAAAAACGAAAGAGCACACTCAGACGATTCCTACCAACTTTACTGGGGAGCAAGTACTTCTGCCCGGGGAAAGCGATAAATGCTCTGAACGGCTTTCTGGGGGAACGACCCTTCTTAGGGAACGTAGCCTTCGGGCTACAAGACACTCATGTCATTAAGTTCTCAAACTTGCGGGACAAACAAACTTCAGCTTGCCGGACAATCCTTCGGGATCTGTTTGGGGAAACATTCCATCTGCCAATCATGACTGTGCTTGGCTGGGGATATCAATCTATCTGCCTGCTGCTGGGGAAGTGCCAACCACCTGCTGGGGAAAAGACCTTCACTCTGTCGGGGGTTCCAGAAATCATCTTGAACAAACAACTCCGGCGGCGCTTCCAAGAATCATCCTGGACTGATAACCTTTCTGGAGACTTTATTCTGCTGGGTACTTCCAGGACTCTTCCTGGGCAACTCTTGCTGCGGACGCTACTGGGGAGCTCAAGAATCATCTTAAGCAAACAACTCCGGCGGGCGCTTCCGGGGAGCTCAAGAATCATCTTAAGCAAACAACTCGGGAAACTGTACTGAGGTCTTAAGAGTCATCTTAAGCAAACGGCCCTGCTGAGGAATTCAAGCATCATCTTGCACTGAAGACTTCGCCGGGGATCTCAAAAATCATCTTGAGCGAGCGACTACGGGGATCACACCGGGGTCTTTTAGAGTCATCTAAGAAAATAACCTTGCTGGGGAGAACATCAAGAATCGTCCTGAGCAACCGGTCTTTTCGGTAGTACACCTGTACAATAAGGATGATAATGACCTAGGCCATGCTTATGATGCGTATGCTTCTGCGCTACGCCCCACATGGTGGGAGTGATATGTACTTATGCTAAATGCCATGCAATCATGCACAATGCTATGCAGTGTTGAATGCTATGCAGTCATGCACAATGATGCAATCCCATCAGCAAAATAAATGCCGAAGGGGGGAATCCTCCTGTCAAGGAGAAAGAACCACTCAGGTAGAGGAATCATCCTGCTGAGGAGATTGTGAACACGCCAATGTCAATCGGCCTCTGTCTGGGGAGCTGATCTTCCGTTGACTGCTGCAGGGGAACAACTTCGGCTGACTGCTGCAGGGGACGAAGCTCTACGAGAGCTTGGATCTGCTGATATCAATCGCGAGAATGAATTGCGCGGCCGTCTCGGCTACTCTTCTGGGGGTGACCACTCTGTGGGGAACCAACTTCAGCTGCTCCACACTCCGCTGGGGAAAAACCAATCATGATCTGATCAACTTCCAAGGATTCGGATCCCTTGGACATCTGCAAACTCGGCTGAGGAAGGAGAAATCATTCTGCTTTGCTGGAGAGAGTACGACTCTGGGGGAAATACAGCATCGGCTGCCCCACGCTCTGCTGGGGAAAATTGATCATGATCTGATCAACTTCCAAGGATTCTTCTTTTCTGCGGACTCAGTCGGGGAGAGAAATCATTCTACTTCATTGGAGAGTACGACTCTGATGGGGAATTTCAATTCCGCTGGGGAAGAAAGAATCATCTGCCTTCGGGGGAGAGTACAACTCTGCCGGGGAATACAACATCAGCTGTTCCAACACTCTACTGGGGAAGAGGGAATCGTCCAACTTCAGGAGAGGATACGGCTCTGGTGGGGAATCTCAGTTCCGCTGGAGACTTCAGTCTGGCGCCATCAGTTACTGCATACTTCGGTATACGAACAATTTCCTGCGAAACCTGCACTTGTGACCCGGTGCGGGGGAAACACCTGCTTCAGCGACTTTACTGGGGAAAACATGAGCTTCGGCTCCCGAACATTTCTATGAACTCTGCACTTGTGACCCGGTGCTGGGGGAAACACCTGCTTCAGCGACTTTACTGGGGAAAACATGAGCTTCGGCTCCCGAACATTTCTATGAACTCTGCACTTGTGACCCGGTGCTGGGGGAACGACATCATTCTTCGGTGCTTGACTCAGCTGATGAGGTGACACTCCTTCAGGATGCGTCTGCTTGGGGAAGAGAATCGTCTCTGCCTGGGGGAGGACATATCAATGCTCACCATCTGATTCTGATTCTGCGGAGGAGAGACTACTGAACTCTGCCGGGGAAGGAGGATTCATCCTGCTTCGGGGATATCAATCCTGGTCTGCCGAGGGTAATCTTGACCCTAATCTGATGAGGGGTAAACGCCATCTCAATCTGTACAGGGGGAACGACCTCAAACCGTACATCTCTGCGGAGAAACAATCCTGATTCAACAACGCCAACACAGGGAATATAGGCTACCAATCATGGAGTCAAGTAACAGGTTATGCTGTAGGATAGCAACCCAATGACCGCAAGGCTTCTTCAGAAGGTTCGGGTTTTGACGGGGTAATGACATGATTCCCCGATACTCAATTCTTGCTAGGGTGAACAAACTCATTTGAACAACTTGCCCCAGCGCAATTCAACTTGCCCCAATCCGACCTTTGGGAATAAATCATTCTGAGCCGACAACAACTGGTAACAAGACAATCTTCAGAGGGCTTGCCCCAGCATCCGCATAACGGGAGGATTCATCCTCAACTGATCAACTCTCAGCATGGTTGGCTTCAATATCTCTGAAGTAGTTTGCCCCTGAACGAGCGATGAGCGACTCAACATGCTCTGATCGAACACTGGAGGGATCTGCCCTTAAATTGCAAGGATTCCGGATAACTGCCCCTGATTGGGTCTCAAGAAGATTCACTTCCGATCAACCGCTTCTTGCATAAACTGCCCCATAATCAAATGATGCTCCGGGACTTGTCCTCAGACAAACCGATTCCAAACTCACTGGAAGTCATTGCCCCAGATTCACAGGGTCTCAAAGCACACCATTCTGATCCAGACCTCTGGCGATTCAGTCCTGATTGACTATTCCTTGCTGAAGTTCCTTCGTGTCAGCTACTAACCTGCAACTAAAATTGTTTATTCACGAATAGTAATTTTAATGCAGTGCTCATGCAAATTTCGAAAAACGTTGTACTGTCACTCATTTACGTGTCATGCTAGTGAGTGACGAATGAACTCAAGAGTTCAAACGTAGTGCTGATGCGATCAGTGAAAAATGCAATAAGGATATGATTAGCAAATCATGAAGGAGTCAGGTTACTCAACCTTATCGTAATGCGCTCTCAGAATAAACCCTGCCTCAATTAGGTCTTTTAAGGGTTGTATCGTGGTCGGGTTCACGGTTCGCGAAACAAAGGATATTTGGCTCAAATTACGATTTGTACCCACCCCTTCTACGTGATGTTCTCCGATCCTAAAGTTCAGTTAACTTAGCTCGAGCGCTCGCCTCTTCGAGAGGTATGTTGGACATTGGGAACAACTGGTTAAAGAGTTCACAAGGTGCTTTGGAGTGACAGTTACTCCTTTTTCGTTTTCGGTGTCTGTATCTACACGACTTCGCCCTTGCTCGAGGATTTTTCTTTTTTATAATCCTTTCTTTTCATTCTTTTGATTCCCTAACTTTTGCCTGGACTGACTCCTTTTGAGTTCTTTTCGATTTTTTCTTTTTTAAGTCCAGCGGGATGCCCTGATTTTGCCTAAGTATTTGCTTTCTAGCTTTTTTCTTTTTTACTTAGCGGGCTTTCTTATTTCTCTTTTTCCTTGGAACAAGTCGTGTGACACTGGTTGTCTTGATTGCTCCGAAAGGATTATAACTGTCTCACTCCTGATAGGTGAGGTTTAACCATTGCGGTTGATGAGGTACGACCTCTGGAGAGGAATATGATGTGATTGGTCCTCGAAGGACAACACTCCTCTATAAGACTTGAACGCTTGATCAAGCTAACTGACAACTACCCTACCCCGGGTTAAGATGCGAGGGTTTAAAAATTCCGAAAGAAACTCCTACTTCTCGGCTCGAAGTGGTTAACAAGGGATTCTCTTCCTTATCTCTCCGGTGTTTAGGGGATTTTGAAACAATGCCTTGTACGTCATCGGCAAAGTTTTATCTGAAAACAATACGATCGTCAGTTACGAGTATTCAGTTTCATCATCCTCCCTCCGCTCATTGCTAATCATAGTAAGAAATCGGAGTAAATAAAATGCAAATCAGTGCAATGCAGTAAATGAGTGACAACGACATAACTAATTCAGAAGAAATGCATAGTCACTTTATTATCATTACCATTCGAAACATACAATGTTTACAGCAAGTAGTAACTAACAGAAAAGAAACTACAAATGCAAATGGTAAAAAGCCCGAGGACTGCCAATGCTGAGGACGTCTGCCCGTCTGGATCACTGGCTTCTGGAAATAACCCTCTGAATCTGCGAGCGAGGCGCTTCAGTCACCAAAGGTCGCGGGACATATTCCAGATCTTCCTCAGCTTCAGGCAAAGGAGTGGAATCATCCACCTCTTCTGCAGGGTAAGGGATGAACTTTCCCGACGCTCTTATGCCGCCCGGCACAAGCCTAATTGTCCTCGAGTCGATCAGGTCCTGAATCTTATTCCGGAGAGCCTTACATGTTTCAACATGGTGCCCCGGTGCTCCTGAGTGGAAATCACAACGCAAGCTTAGATCAACGTCTGATGACACGTCATCTGGTGGATTTAAGGTCCGAAGCTTGAGAACACGGTTCTGAACCAACAGCGGCAGCAGCTGGGCATAACTCACAGGTAGTGGGTCTATAGCTCTATCAAGTAGCTTCTTCTTTTGACCATAACCTTCAGGGTTATTCTGAGATGCTCGGCGCGGCTGACGACGAGACAGGCCTCGAGCTTCATGCTGTGTAGAGGGTCCATGAGGTCCATTTGGCTTCAGCACAGGTGGCACTGACGGTAACGGAGGAAGCACTCTGGTCTCCTCCTTGGGTGCTTGACCACTCTCCTTATCTAGCATACTTCTCACCACTCCCATGAGAAAGCTCAGCTGGTTCTGCAGCTGCTGATTCTCCTCTCTGAGTACTTGCTGGTCCAGACGCACTGCCTGTATGTCATTCATGACCTGCCCCAGCTGGCTTTGGATTTTCTCTAGTTCAGCTTGTATCTGCTCCATCAGTCTGAGCTGCTTGATTCTGAGTCAAACCTGCAAACACAAAGGTTAGAAGACAAGTCCTGGCTTCTGCCATGCAAGATCAATTATGGGTGTCTGTACGTTCAGGAGATCACCCCTGATTCTGGTGTCAACGTGCTAACAAAGTGTCAATGCAGTGATAAGACTGGATCCATTCATGGAAGAAAATATCTCATATTGCTCGGGACACCAGGATCAAGGTACAAAACGCGCCTGCAGCACAGGCACATGCTAATGGGATGCAAAAATGGATATGCAAACTAATGCAAAATGCAGGCATGCAATAATATATCCGGGTAGCTGCTGTGGAGATTCGATGTTAACAGTCGCTGATGAGAAGGAAACCCCGGTGTAAAATCACTGATCTGATCTGCTGTGAATAACCATCTGGTAGGGTCGAGATCAAAATTCTGCTCTGTCAAGAACGAAGGCCTGATAATAAAGACCCTGGATGCAAGATCAAGGAATATCTGTTGATGAAGTCTTCAGACCCCAAATCACAAATCTGCCCTCTCAAGAACAAATGCACAGCTGCTGATGAGATCCTCAAACCTCACTCAAAACCTGCCCTATCAAGAACAAAATAACAACTGCTGACGAAATCCTCAGACCCCATTCAAAAAAATCTGCTCCATCCAGAACAAACCTCTGATAACAATACACTGATCAAAGCCTGCTCTTTCAAGAACAGACCAACACCTGATGATAAGATCCTCTGATCAAACCCTTGCTCTATCAAGAACATATCTGCAACTGAGAACTCAACATACTGATCTACTGTCAAGAAAACCAGGTGGTCTGGAGGTCAAAGTTTCCTGCAATATCCCAACCCCACTCACAGGTATGATGGACCTAATCCACGGACAAAGGTACGGCATCCTATGCGGTCGTCAGCGTCACAGACTTTCATGAGTGACAATACGATTCCCAGAAGGAGTGGCATCGTCAAGTCATGAAGAGGCCTCTCTTAGCTGACTTCCAAATGATCGGTCCCCAGAGTCGACAATCCTTACGTCTGGACTCCCCTCAGATCCTCAGGACCGGAAAGGAGCACCTCTGCAAGAATCTCGTCTGAGCGCAGATTTTCGTAGGGAACTGTGCCTGCTCAACAGACAGGTTCGTCTACTACTTCTCCGCAACTATATCTAGGTGTGTACTCAAGCCCAGGTCCGGCTTTTCACTCACAGTAACATCCCTCTCCCACAGCAGCACAGATAATCATATCAAACTGGAAATAAAATGCGGGAAATAAAATGCGGGAAGTAAAATGCGAGAAGCAAAGATGCGATAAACAAACGCAACCCAACAAGCAAACACACAAACGATAGGATTGACTCTCATAGGGAACCGGAGAACCAGAGATTCTGGGTTCGATCCCCAGCAGAGTCGCCAGCTGTCGCTTGCGCGAAAATAAGGTGCCGGCATGACAGAAGAGTCGCCACCTTTCGTTATTTATCCCTCAGAGCGGGAAAGGAAACGATCGGAAAAACCTGACGAAAAAGGGTAAGACAAAGTCATCGCAACCATTGTCTGGGTTCGGGAGTCGGTTACGCAAGGGGAAGGTATTAGCACCCCTCACGTCCGTCGTACTCGACGGGATCCTCGCTTGTTTGTTTACTTGGATGGGTTGGTTATAATCTATCTACCTATCAAGGCTGGCTGAAAAAGAAAAGAAAAATGACTCGGCAAAGCATCGCGCTTTATGCCTACGTATTCTCATCAGAGAATGAGAAATCAGAGTCAGCGTAGTTCGGCTAACCACGGGTGAAGGTGGGGAAGGTTGCTCGCTAGGATATCGCATCCTATGCCTACGTACTTTCATCTGGTATGAAAGATCAGAGCAAACGTAGTTCGGCTAACTACGGGGAGGAAGATGGGGAAGGTTGCTCGCTAGGATATCGCATCCTATGCCTACGTACTTTCATCTGGTATGAAAGATCAGAGCAAACGTAGTTCGGGTAACTACTGAAAATATGGCTCAACTAGGAGGGAGACTATCAAGTCCTACTGTTATCATGCCATGGATTCATCCTATGGTTGAGGTTTGAACAGGGAACTCCTAGATGTTGTCATGCATAGGTTTCAACCTAAAAGTCTATCATCAAATCCTCATCAGAAGAAATGAGAGTCCTAAGGGATCATGTCAATGATACATAGAATACAGACAAAAACATCAGTTTAAACAGTAAAATGCATGCAATGCAAGTGAGGGAGGAAATGTGTGTGGGGCTTCAGCCTCCACAAGCTCGTCTCAACCTCAAGCCAGTCATGAAATAACAGTAATCGTACTGAAGATCAACAACATGCTATCAAGCAAAACAGTAAACTGCAATCATACAGATAAAGGAAATGAAGTACCATCAGGCAAACAAAACACACTTGAGAAAGAATCACCTACTCTCTAATCCTAACCCTAATCACAGAGTCCTAATCAAATCAAGGCAAAGCTCTCAAGCGGAACCCTAAACAGGAGCAATCATTCCCAGCCTTCAAGCTTCAGAATAAGCTTACCAAAGAAAGGGAGCTAAGCAATCAGACTCATAGTGTCTTCCTCAGGAAAGCACTAGGAGGTGTATACTCAGGAATCATACCCTATGTGGCTCAACCACTGTGATCAGTTTACATCCCTCCTCAGGAGAGATTAAACTCACAAGCAGGCTCCAACATCACTGGATATTTAGAAAATCTTATATGAATTAATGGAGCTAAGTGAATAGACCCATAGGACCTTCCTCAGGAAAGTACTAGGAGGCTTCCACTTAGGAGTTGTATCCCATGTGGCTCAACAACATGTGATCAGTTTACATTCCTCCTCAGGAGAAATTAAACTCACAAGTTGGCTCCGACATCATTGGATACTTAAGAAATCCTAGATCAACTAGTGGAACTAAGTGAATAGACCCATAGGACCTTCCTCAGGAAAGTACTAGGAGGCTTCCACTTAGGAGTTGTATCCCATGTGGCTCAACAACATGTGATCAGTTTACATTCCTCCTCAGGAGAAATTAAACTCACAAGTTGGCTCCAACATCATTGGATACTTAAGAAAGAGGTGAGAAGGAAGGATGAAAGTCATTCATAGTGCCTTCCTCAGGAAAGTACCACGAACTTCCTTCAAACTTCAGGCTCTCAAACCTCACCAACAGGGCATCAGCCCAGCTCTGGGTCTCTGCATCTTGATCTACAAGCTTCCCTTCATGATGCTCTCCATCAATAGCCTCAAGGCAACACAAGCCCTTCAGCAAATTCCTCAGAAAGAACCCCACAAATGAACTGATAACCCACTGAACAAACCAAATCATCAGGCAATCTTCAGATAACCTAAAAATACTAAACTAATGGGGAAAAATCTGACCATTATTCCTAAGGGTCCTCAACACCTACTCATAACATCTATAAAGGTTTCTACCTAAAAATCAAGATAAAACTCAATCAAAGAAAGGAATCATCACCTATGCACAATTCTAAACCCTAATTAGACTATCCTAAGTCAACCCTAATCAAACTAATCAAGATTAATTCTAAAAAATCTAGAAAAATCCTATGGGGAAGTATGACTAATCATCTAATTGCACCAAAAAGAATGGGTAAAAAAGATTAATGGAAAGTACTAAAACAATTCCTACAAAATCAAATATCAAAATGAAACAATTAAAAAGCTATTTAATTGGGAAATCTACTAAAAATATTAAACCTAAAAATAAAATCTCAATTTTATTTTTATAATTTTCTACTCCTTTTAATCTACTCATAGAAAAAAGAAGGAATTAAAAATCATTTTTTTACTATTTTTAATGAATTATTCAAGACAGAAAAAATAAAAGAAGAAAATTAAAACAATTTAATTGAATTAAAGGGGTGGGGGGTGCAACAAGTAAACGCGCCAGTTCAATTAATTGGGCTACACAAAAAAGGGGGGTGCAAGTAGCGTTCTGGGCCCAGAATGCCCTTTAATGAAACGCTGCGTTTGGATATAGTTTGAATCTCCCTCCAATTCTCAGACGCGCTCACAGCCACACGATGGGGAGAATGAGTCAATCCCTGGAACGAATCCAACGTCTCACCTTCATCGTCCCCAATGCAAACCCTAGGTTCTCAGAATTCTCCCTCCATGCCATCAACTTCGAGCCCTTCTAACTCCCTCTACACGCCACGGCTTGCCACGATATAAAAATGAAAGTTGCTCTAAATCTCAAGGGGAACACAACCCTACGTGCAGTTTTCCTTAACTCACCCTAGATTGCCCTAACAGAAAGCTTAAACACCTTGGTACCACCATGCTCGACTGATACCAACCTTCCTCAAATCTCAGTTTAATGGCTTACAGATACTCTACAAGCTATCCTGGTCATTATACACTAATCCTTGCTGATTAAAACTCATTAAACAACTAATTATTGAAGATCCAAGAATCATGGTTCTGTTATGCAACCTCACCAATCTTGCTCTAATTCTCAGGGATTAATCCTCTACCCTAACACAATCTTTCTATGGCTATAAAACTAATCGAGACTCATTAAATTAAGAGATAGAGAGTGAAGAAGAACCTGTCAAGAAGTTAATGGTGAGGCTCGAGGGGATGCTTGCAGGGCTTGAAATGGCTTCAATGAGACCCTACAATGGTGAAGAACCTTCTGTTTGCACTTGTTGTGAAGGTGGTGGCTTGAAGTGAAAGATCTCTTGACTTGCTTCAACTTGAAGAAACTTCTCCAATGGCTATGCACTTCTCTCTCTCCTCTGACTTGGCTCCAATTTCACCAACCATAGACTCTCCATAATGCACTCTTTTTATAACAATCCATGGAAGTCTCTAGATTCATCTAGAATGATGTGGAAGTTTCATGAATTTCTCCTTGAATGAGAAGTTGGTTATCTCATCTCCCATGCTTCAAGCCTTCAATTTGGTCTCAAAATGTCCTTATGTGAGTTATTGAATGAGGATGAGTGAAAAACAAGTCCATTTGTTGCTTGTGTAGGGTTTTCTAACATTGCCTTCTTTTTCAAGTAACAAATTTCCAAAGGAACCACATTTTTTAAGCCTCAAATGAAAATTCTACTTAAACCAATCTTCTCAAAATGTTTTTTCCAATCAAAATGATATATTGGATGACCTATTTTGGATTTGTAGATCTTCCAAAACACTTTTCAATTTCAACTTTTCAAAGTTATAAGTCATTTTTAGTTCATTTTTGACCAATCATGGAATCTTGTGCTATGAGCTTTTTCAACAATTTGTGACCTTCTTTCTAGACTTAAAATCACATTTTGAGCAACTTTCATGTTTTGAGTTTTTCCATTTGAGGCTTGGAAATAGGAGTTTTAGGCATTGGTTAAAATGACCTATAACTGACAAATGACCAAAATACCCCTGCCTTGTTCAAACCATAAGTTGAGTTCCACAAATCCAATCAAGGACTTCTACCACTCAAATTAAAGCTAAGAACAAGCTCTACAACATTCATGTTGTGGGGAAGATGAGATATCAATTACATCTAGAGCTAAAACTGCCTGGAAGATAGGGATCAAATTAGGGTTTTTCCACTGACAATCCTCAGAAACCCTAACTCAAAACTTCTCAAACTCCTCAATCATGATGAATTGGTCTAGGAATCATCTTTATAACATCTCCCTACATCATTCCATGATCTCATGGCCCTTGGATTAAGTCTCAACCTTCTCCAAATCTTCAGCTGGTCTAGGGTTGACCCAGTCAAAACCCTAATTCTACCATTCATGGTTGAATCTTCTGAATTCTTACATAATGACTTCTCTGGGCTTCATGAAGGCTATCAAGGCATCTCATAAGCTTTCTCAAGACATCAAGTTCATTCTCAAAGTCTCAGAATCATCTGAGGAGCACCCACAACTCTCAAACTGTGAAGCCTACAACCCTGGTTTCAACCAATTCTCTTGAACTTTCTGATGAAGGTATCAACTTCCAAATACTCAATGAACAAATAAATGTTGGTCAAATTTTGGGGTGCAACAATAGTAGTAGAAGAGGGATTACCTACACTACCTTTTACAAGTATTGCACCTCGGTTGTTGTCTCCATAGGTTATAAATCCCTTCTTCTTTGCCACAAAGTCAATGAAGAGAGATATATCTCCTGTCATATGTCTTGAGCAGCCACTATCGAGAACCCATCTTCTCTCGATAGTCTCAAGACGTTGTACTTATGAACACAATTAGCAAGAATAGGTACCCAATTGTTTATTAGGTCCTAGGTTATGTGTGACAACATGGTCGCATTTAGGCAACCATTGATAAACCCCTTTAGGAACCAAAAATTTCCTAAAGCGACATTTAGCAATGGTGTGACCCTTCTTGCGACAATACAAACAAGAAAAGTTAACTTTTGAATCACTTTTGCTATCACGATTTTTTATAACATATGTGTATTTTTGATATAGATTAACCATACTCTTTCTAAAATGAGCTTTATCAATGGCAAAAGTAATTTTGGGCTCTAGAGCCTTGTTAAGTTTGACATTTAGATTTCTAATTTCATTTTGCCAAATGTAACAAGTATCACACCCGAAGTTAACAACTCTCTTTCTTATTTCCTCACAATCTACTTTTGTACTTTCCACTATGGAAGCTTTTAATGCCTCTAATTTCTTTTTGGAATCACGAATCTTTTGCTCTAGGTGAGCAAAGATTTGTTTATTTGAGGCAAGCCTTGTAAAAGCTTCTTTTGCTTCATAATGTAAAGTATTAAAAGAAGTTTGTAATTCAAAATGAGACAATTTAGAGGAATTTTCATACTTCATATGTCGTACCTTTTTATTTTTGTTCTTTTGATGGGCGGAAAGGCAAAGATTGACGGATTCGTCTTCGTCACTAGAGCTGTCATCCTCGGTTGACTCGCTATCGCTTTCCCAAGCAATATACGCTCTCCTTGGCTTAGGTTGCTTCTTATGTGACCTACTTGTTTCCCTTTCTTTGTCCTTTTTCTTCAAGGGACAATCCAGTTTGTAGTGTCCGGTCTTTCTGCAATTATAACACGACCTTTTTGCTTTGTTTCCTTTATTGTCGTCATTTCTGGAGTATCTTGATTGTTTTCGAAAGTTGACAAGATTTTTCTCAGAATGTTGAATACCGTTCTTTTTGACATAGCGGTTGTATCGCTTTACAAACAGCCTCATATCCTCACTCTTGTCATCATCTTCGTCATCACTCGTGGTGTAATCACTATGCTCTTTTGTTTGGGACTTTGAGCAAGAAGTCTTGAGAGCAATAGACTTCTTTTCAATATTTTTCGTTTTCTCCTTCTTTTCCTTCTTCAAATATTGCTCTAGACTAAGAAGCACTTTGTCCGTGCTCTTGCAGCTTTCCAAACAATGTTGTGAGATCCAAAATCATGAGATCATTAGCTTCTTTTATGGCGGTTACCTTTGGTTGCCATTCCCTGTTAAGACATCTCAAAATTTTGTTAGTAGCAACATCATTGGCAACTGGCCTACCTAGTGAGTATAGTCTATTGATGAGATGAGTGAATCTCTTTTGCATGTCCGCAATGGTTTCCCCTTGCTCCATATGAAAGAGATCAAACTCTTGTGTTAATTTATTGATTCTCGCTAGCTTAACATCATTGGTTCCCTCATGGGCAACTTGCAATGAGTCCCACATAGCCTTTGCAGTTAAACAATGAGAAACCCTATAATATTCGTCAACTCCAAAAGAGGAGATCAGAATATTTTTAGCTTTCCAATCGTAATTATATTTCTTCTCGTCATCATCATTCCATTGTGCTTCAGGCTTAGGCACAATCATGTTATTTTCATCGGTCATGGTTATTTCCATGGGACCGTTTAGAATAACATTCCATACCTTCCTGTCAATGGAATTTATATACACACACATACAGTCTTTCCAGTAACTATAGTTTTCTCCATTATAAACAGGTGCTCTATTATACGCCCTTTTAGGTTCGTTAGCCATTTTCTACTAAGTTATACTTGAAGCACGAAGTGAACCGGTGCTCCTGATACCACTTGTTAGACGATGGCGCAGATCTAGAATGGGGGGTTGAATAGATCGCTTGCTTAAAGGAGTCGGTGCTACCAATAAAATTGGTTTTTAAAAAATTCTTTAATTTGCGGAAGCGGCCAAAGAACTATCCCGTCTAAAAAAACGGTTACTAGAAAACTGGATATGCGTTAAGCCTATGGAATCCAATAACGAGATATGCGAATCACTACATTAATCACACTATCAATTTGATTCAGCTCACTATATGGTGTGACTAGTTCCAATGCCATAAAAATATTAACACAATGAAACGACAGCACAAAAGGCTTTTAGTTCAGACAATTTATCAAACACTTGGTGTGCAGAACACAACAAGTGAGTTCTGTTTTGAGAGTGAGTTACTCAAGTTTCCTCTTACAATCAATGGTTGTACTAGGTTTAGAAATTAGTTTAGCACTACTCGAACCAGACCTAGATTGATATAATTGTTTGCACTAAACACAAATATTAAGCAATATAAACATAAGGCAAAAAACACAATGATTTGTTGAGGCAGTTCCCCCATCGTCCTCACTCGGGGTACGTCTGCCCTCAATTCTAATAATAGAATTGAGACTTGTTAATATATAGACATAACCTGTTGTTGAAAGTTTATACAAGAATCGAATAGCAATCAAACAAACGAACACTCTTGTTATTATAGATATTATCTCTTCTTGCCCCTTGATTCGAGTCAAATCAAGTACTTCGACAGTTGTGAATAAACCTCCGATTGTAGCATTATCCTTGAACAACCTTCAGTCTTGAAAATCTGGCCCGGATGATTTCAATCACCCGCATGTCGAACCCAAAACTCCCACTCATAATCTTTCGTTTACCGTTACTAAATTGACGGAACCCACAAATCATGCAAAAACCCCCCAAATTCAGATAATCTTGGAGGACAAAACCCTATAGGTTTTATTCAAGAAAAACCTGTCGATTCCTCAACCCGAACCGGATAACCAAATCTTCGACTTCGAACGTTATCACCTCTAACAATGCACAATGCACAACAAAGATGATTATGTGTAATTGTTGTGATATGCTATGAAGAGAATGAAGATGATGAGAACCTAATTGACACCTATTTCACTTTTCTTGTTTTTCTCAATGTTTATGAAGTGAAAATAGCAACTGAGCTTATATACCAAACATAACTGTCATAACAACTAAAACCACCTCACAAAGGTAGTTAACATATCAGAAAAATGACATAAAACAGCGAGCGGTCGACCTATGCAGAATACAGGGTCGACCTGAGCTGACCTGGTTGCAAACTTGTGCAAATCACAGAACCATAGTCGACTGGAACAAGGTATGTGTCGACGCATAGCATGAATTTTTAGACAAATTAAAATGCCAATAGTATGAGTCGACCGGTGGGTCGACGCGAGCCCACCTAAAGCAAATTCACAAAACTGACTCACAGTGTGAGTCGATCGGAACAGGTCTTTGGTTGACTCAAAGCCCTGAATTTGCTAAAAATACATTTTTTTTTCATATACTTGACACTTTTTTATGACATCTATGATATGGAAAAACGATACCAAAGGAGTCAAACTCATATGACACATATTTTGACAATCTATATGCAACACCTGAGATATTTTTATGCGAGCAATTGAATCATGAGAAACAAGATATGCAAATGCAACATGGTGATAACGTCCAACATCGATTCTTCTATGGAGCTAAGTTTTGACATCATCGAAACGAGCAACATATTATATATGAGGCTTTGCCCTCACAAATATGTTGAAATTAGAATTTGTGAATCCTTCTTAAAATTCGTCGCGTTCCTTTTTCCGACCATTTATTTTGCTTCTTCCAACCTACAAAACACGTTTAACCTTTCCCAAAATATCATTTTATTAAGAAAATATACTTTAATTCTTGTAAACTTCATTTGGTGATAAACTTGTAAAACTTACTAAAATTATTATTCAAAAACATTTAAATGTTAATAAATAACAAATAATTTTAATATATAATCAAGATTATATATAAATAGCAAGCAATCGAGCAATAAGTTATATCGCTACTCTTTTTGGATGGGAAGATCAATCCTTTTAAAAATCACATTCACTGTCCTATGTGATACAACATTTCTATGCATGAGCCACTCTTTGTAATGATCCATTGCTTCTGATGCTAGAAAATCAAAAGTATCAAAAGCAAACGGTATGAAAACATGTTGATTATCAGAACATGTTTTCTCATGATTGACCACTTTACTTGAAGCAAATTTGAGAGTTGTTTGTCCCACAATAAAACCTCTAATCCTCAGTCTCACTAGTGGGGAAACCCCGGTCAAGTCTACACATGCATGTTTCCCTCCTACCACCCATACACAAGAGCATTTGTTGTCCTTAAAGTCGATCTCCCCTCTTGTGGGTCAGTCAAGAAATTTGCAGGCGTATGTTTCTTCATAAATACCCATGCACACATAAATATATCAAATAGGAAATCCTTAACAAATTCATGTGGGTATTTGAATCCTAAAAGCTCCTTGCAATGAATAATATCTTCCTTCAATGTATACAAGCACGCCTTAAAAAAATCAAATATCATCAAAAAGAAATAAGGGAATCATAAGCCAATATTTAAGGATGATATGATACTCTACCAGGGACATATGTTAGCCTATACCCAAAATTGAATGTAAACTTAAGAATAAAACATAGTAAAATAGTGACTAATGACAACCCCAAATTTAGCTTGTTGATTGTCCTGAATAAAATTTTAAAAGAATATATTTTAGCATGCCAACTCAAATAATGTCAAGAGTTTTAAGTTTCATACTTCCCTAATATCTCTTCTTACCAATACCTTGAGCTTTGCATTTTTAATGAGTTCGACTGATCTTCCACATTTTCACTTGATGATATTGTTTCACATATGATCTCTCTATATATTCTCAACAAATATCTCAAGTGTTTATTTGTTTAGTCGCTTAAAATTCACAGTATGCAACATTATGCCATAGGTTTGAATAATTTATACTCGAAATTGGTTTGAGTTCCATATGAAGAGACGGTTCTCAAAATGGGTTAAAGTCCCAATGAGAATATGAAATCCACAGGGTGGTCCTCAAAGTGGGTTAGAGTTTCATACGAGGAAAAGGACCGAAATGGGTTCGAATCCCGTATAGAGCGACGATTCTTGAAGTGGGTTCGAATCCCATGGAGAATCTAAAATCCACCAGAAAGTCGAAGCATGATACAATAATTTGGGGCTCGTGTCAATAATCCTAGACGTAGGGTTAGGCGGGAAAAGATGATTTCATACGGTTTCCGATTAGTGACTTATTTGAGTTTGTGAACTAAAGTGTAAATGTTTCCATACAATGCAAAAATCCTCTAGATGGTCAAGTCTTTATTCTCTTGAATAACTTAAGTTTAGAAATTGATTAGAAACCCTGTAGAACTTAGTGGACCCATAGGATAGGGTAACTCACTGAGATTATTATCTCACCCCAATATTATTGTTTTTAGGTGTTATTGCAATTTAAGTGCAAGAGAAGTTGTTTGTTGATGTTTTGAAGGATCTTGATTAGTGTGATCTTCCACTGTGGATTGTGTGCAATAAAGATATTGCACATACATCTTAGTTTTTATTTAGGCACTATTGTATGTCATGTGTCATACTTGTATTTTTATTTTATAGACAAGTATATAATGATGTCGTCAGGAACTTGTGTTGTATCAATACCAAATTAATATCTCGTATAATGTAATTTTTAGATATATATTACACGAGGTGTTACAATGTGAGTTGCCTTAGTATCTTATGAGTTATTCTCTTACTTTCATAAGATTCAAGTCACTTAGACAGATACGACCAGACGATTTTTTAAATTTCCTATATTTCACAACTATGAAGCTTTCAAGTTCCTTTTAAAGATACATTGATCATATAATCACTTCATTGGAACCTTGAGTATCCTACTTGATGAAGCTTGGGATATCTTCAAGCTGATCACCATCATCAAAGAGTTTGAAAGATATCACCAACGACTTCAACAAGCATCAACGTTATCGTCATCAAAACACCAAGAATGTCACCAACATCAAGGTCATTAGCTATATAAATGCAAGCACATAGATCCACATTCTACCTCTCTTTTTTTATGACAACATATCTCTCAGGGACTTGATAAAAGAGAAAACACAAAGATAAAGTTTAGAATGATTAAAATCCCCCTCACATAAGTAAAGAGTATACTCTACTCCCCCTGAGAATATACTTATTTTCCTTTGGCATAATCAAAAAGACAGAAAAAAACAAGTACAACACATAGATCACATATAACCATGTAGAAGAAAATGAACAATTTAGCATATTAATTCATGCATGATTGATTTAGGATTCTTAATTTAGTTCTTATGAAAAGAAGCTTTCCTTATGAAGCGGATTAGCAAAAATGTATACGAATTAATTTAATGAGATCACAAATGAAGGTGAGAAAATACTTAGAAGGGGGTTGAATAAGTATGAAGATAAAACTTAGAAGTAAAAACTCAAGTATTTTTATCCTGGTTCGTTGAACTCAACTACTCCAGTCCACCCTATCTAGAGTGATTTTCCTTTCTCAAACAAGGACTTAATCCACTATTTAATCAACTGATTACAATAGTAAGCACTAAGAACAACTGTTCAAAGTCTTCTCAAGAACTACTGATCCCAACTGGATCTTCTTAAGGTTTTCTTACAATCAAACTAAAGGATTGAACAATCAAATTCTTTTTCTCCCCCTTTTTGTCATAATCAAAAAGATGTGTAAAGACAGAAAAGATAATAGAAGAAAAGCAAAGCAAACAATTTCATTCATTCAGATGGTTCAGATAACAGATGATAAAAAACAAGCAAGAGAAAACAAATGTAAAACAGCAGTGCAAAAACATGAAAAGAAACTAAGGTTGACGAGATGCAATCAGGGTCAGAAGATCTGTGATCTTTGTAGTAGACTCTTCTTGCTTGGCCATCCAAGTCTTAATCTCTTCAGTGGTTTGTTCTTGTTTGATCATCCAGGACTTAATTTCCTTAACTTCTTTCACAAGTTCTGAATTGGCAGTCTTTACTTCAGATGCAGATGCATCAATGTCCATATCAGATGCAACATCTTCAGATGGAGAGTCTTCAGCAGGAGCAGCTTCCAGAAGCAGCACTGGTGGTTTGGGAATGCTCATCAGAGTCTGTCTTACCAACTCAGCAAACTTCGCCTTAGCATCTTCAGCACAGACTGTCTTGAGATGAGAGGCCACCACGTTGAACTTAGAGATAAATTTATCCCAAGCAGCTTCAGACTTAACAGGATCTATACTGAACAGACACTCTTCTTCCAGATGTGCAATCCCCATACGAACTTCCTTTTTGAAATTTTCAAACAGTTTATCAACATCTGATCTAGGTTTGGGGTAAAGAAATTCCTCAAGAGTCACTTTCTCAGCAGATTCAGAGTTTGGCTGAGGTTGTTCACAAGTGGTGTTAGGAGGTGTTGAATCAGATGGTTGAGGTTCGGATGGTTGAGGTGCAGATTGTTGAGGTGCAGATGGTTGAGGTTCAGATGGTTGTGGTATGGTGAGTTGAGGTGTAGGGGTTGGTGAAATTTCAGCTTCAGATGATGAATTTTGAAAAGCTGAGAGGTTGAATTTTGAACAAAGTGAAAGTCTACGATTTATTTGGTCAGGTGCTGATAGATCAGAAAATGCAGGTTTGAGTGGATCAGGAATGTGTAAACAAGAGAGTGAGTGAACTTCTGATTCAGAATCAGATGATTCAGTGGAGTGGCATGAGGTGGATGACAAGACAACCATGGTTGCAAGTGGTTCCAGATCAAGAATGTCATTTGAGGGTTCTGGAACAGGTAACAGTTGTTCTATTATTGAGGGATGTTCAGATGGTGTTGGTTGGGGAGGTTCAGATGAAATGGGTTGAGAGTGATGTTCTGGCAGTTGTTGTTGTTGTTCTGATTGTAGTTGTTGTTGTTGTTGAGGTTCTGGTTGTTGTTTTTGTTGAGGTTCTGGCTGAGATGGTTCTTGTTGTTGATGTTCTGGTTGTATTGTTGTTTGAGGTGGTTCAAATGGAGTTTGTACAGAAGATGGTTGAGAATGTGTAGTTTGAGATGGAGGGGGTTCAGATATATGAATTCCAGATGATGGTGGTACAGATGATTGTGTTCTAGAAGTTGATGGAGGAGGTGAGGGTAATGGAGAGTGAATGGTTGGAGTTGGATCATATGTTAATACCTGTTTGATAGTTTCTCTTATGTCTTCCAGACTTGCTTCTAGAGGAGTGGGTTTCACTTTCTTTACCTTCTGAGGCTTAGCAGCAGCTTCAGAGGCTTTTCTCTTTGGCTGAGCCTCAAATCCTTCTTCAGCAATCTTCTTTGAACGCCTTTCTCTAACAGGATTAGGCAGAACTTCTCCTTCCTTCTGGACGATGTTCACAGGCAGAGGAACACCATTTAACAAACAATCAGCTATGTAGGATAAGATGATCTCCCTTGGTTCGTCAGCAGTGAACATTGGAAAATCTTCAATAGGAATCCTTCTGTTGCTGACATCCTTAGTAGCAATTTTCTTAGGTTTACTGGCAAGCTCTGTGATGACTTTCATCCTCTTCAGAGTATTGCCATTGATGACAGAACCTATGACATATGACAGATCCTCTGTCAATCCAGTATCATACAGATATTTCACAAGACCATTCTCTATTAGAATGTCTGATATCAGTCTACCCATAGGAATCCAATTCCTAAATTTTCCAGTTTTGACTCTTACATCTTCTCTTGTTTCCTTTATATGATTCAGAAGGTGACTGAACAGAAGATAAGGCAAGTCCACCTTCTTTCCCTTGCTCATACAGAACATAAAGTATAGTTGTTCAGCACTGACATAATCTGGGGAATTTGATGATTTTCTGTGAAAGATGGAACTCATGAAAATCTTGGCCCAGATCCTGTAGACTGGCTTCAGTTCCCTTACTTTGCTAGTTGGTTCCCCAGAAATAGTAACTTCTTGAAACACATCAGCAAGATCCACACGAGCAGATTGTAGACTGGTTTCACCATCAGTTTCAGAGTACCCAATGAGTTGTTTGATCAGCTTCTCAGTAATCACAATCTCCTTTCCAAGGACAGAAGAATGGATGAATTTAGGGCACACCTGAGCATGTATCCAAAATTCTTTCACCAAAGTTGGATAAACAGGACCCATAAGCCTGTCAAAATACTTTGTCCAACTTTGAGTTTGGATGGTTAAGGAAAGATTAAATCCATTTTCTTCAATGGACTCAAAGTCTATGAAGCATTCACTTAGAACTTCCAGTTCTATAGTTGGAGTGAGAAGAGTTCTCACAGGTTCTTTGTAAGCTTCAGCATTAAGAGCAGAAACAGCAATGGTTGATTGCATCTGAGCAGATGTTGATGAAGAAGATGCCATTGATGTTCTTGAGAGAGAGGTTTTAGGTTTAGGGTTTTGGTGAAGAGCAAAGAGAAGACAGAAATGCATAAAAGGTTCGTGAAGTGAAAAGTGTGAAATGGTGTGATTTGTGGTATTTATAGATAAAATCAGGCACCCAAACAATCACATAAGCACGCTTCACATAGCATTAAATGAAAAAGTAAAAAACATCATTGCACAACAATTATGATTCTGACAGATGGGGGGAAAATCAAGAAAAGTCAGATTTTCAAAGCAGTACTTCAAACGTTAATTCAGTAAAGTGCACTCTACCTTTTCAGTTTCTAAGCTACACGTGTTTGCTTGCTTGTGCTTCTGAAATCTCTTGAGAAATGAAACGTTAAACAACGTTCAGATCCTCTGAGCATTGTTAGTTCAGATTTACACAAGTAAAATAATTCAAGAAAATGAATACATTAACAGATGAAATACTTCAGAGCATTAAACATTTTGCATCTGAGAAGTTTGCCTCTGATAAATATTATTCTGGACAAAAATCCATACCAATATTTTTCAGAATAAACTTGAACCTATCTTCAGCAAGGGGTTTTGTAAAAATATCAGCCCATTGATGATCTGAATCAACAAAAGCTAAGTTTATAATACCCTTCTGAACATAGTCTCTGATGAAATGATGTTTAATTTCTATATGTTTTGCCTTAGAGTGTAAAATTGGATTTTTAGACAAACATATAGCAGAAGTATTATCACAGAAGATAGATACATTACTCTCAAAGATCTGATAGTCCTCTAACTGACTCTTCATCTAGAGCATCTGCGTGCTACATCCAGCAACAGCAATGTATTCTGCCTCTGTTGTAGAAAGTGCAATTGTAGGTTGCTTCTTGCTGTACCATGAGATCAGATGACTTCCAAGGAACTGACAGCTTCCAGAAGTACTTTTACGCTCTACTCTGTCTCCAGCATAGTCAACATCACAGAATCTAACTAATGTATATTTATCAGATCTTCTGTAACACAGACCCACGTTAGTAGTACCTTTCAGATACCTTAGAATCCTCTTAACAGCAGTTAAGTGAGATTCTCTAGGATCTAATTGGAATCTTGCACATAAGCATACACTGAACAGAATATCAGGTTTAGAAGCAGTTAAGTAGAGAAGAGATCCTATCATACCTCTGTAGAGTTCCTGATCTACTTTCTTACTTACCTCTTCCTTGCCTAGTGTACTAGTTGGATGCATGGGAGTTTTTGCCATCTTACTATCAGTCATGTTAAATTTCTTCAGAAGTTCTTTAACATATTTGGTCTGATGAATGTAAGTGCACTCTGGAGTTTGGTTGACTTGAATTCCCAGAAAGAATCTCAATTCTCCCATCATGCTCATTTCAAATTCTGCCTGCATACATTGAGCAAACTCCTTTCCCAGCATAGTATTGGTAGATCCAAATATAATATCATCCACATATATTTGACATAATAGAAGATCTTTCTTAAATGTTTTACAAAAGAGTGTTGTGTCCACTTTGCCTCTGATGAAGTTTTTCTCCAGAAGAAAATTACTTAATCTCTCATACCAAGCTCTGGGAGCTTGTTTTAAACCATACTGAGATTTCTTTAGTTTAAAAACATGTTCTGGAAATTTTTCACTCTCAAAACCAGGAGGCTGGTGAACATAAACTTCTTCTTCTATAATACCATTTAGAAAGGCACTTTTAACATCCATCTGATATAGAGTGATGTTATATTGTGCAGCAAATGAAATAAGAAGGCGTATTGATTCTAACCTTGCCACTGGAGCATAAGTTTCAGTGTAATCAATACCTTCTTGTTGACTGTACCCTTGAGCAACAAGCCTTGCCTTATTTCTTTCAACTTCTCCTTTCTCATTAAGCTTGTTTCTGAATACCCATTTAGTTCCAATTATGTTGAATCCTTTTGGTCTTGGAACTAAGTCCCACACATCATTTCTAGTGAACTGATTTAGCTCTTCTTGCATGGCAATAATCCAGTCATTATCTTGCAGAGCTTCATCCACAGTGGTTGGTTCAATTACTGACACCAGTCCAAATAATGATGCTTCAGAGGATCTGAGGAAGGATATTGTTCTGATAGGGTCATCCTTCTTTCCAATGGTCACATTCTCTGGATGAGAAGCTTTGATTCTGGAAGATGATCCTCTAACAGTTGATTCTTCAGAAATGTTTAAGTTGTTCATCTGAGAAGTCAAAGGAATTGCATCTGGCGTTGCTTTTGGTTCCTTCACTTGACCTTTGTCTGCCTCTGAGCCTTTAGAGTTTGTGAAGACTACTTCTCTATCTGCAAATCTTTCAAACTGCTTTGGCTTTTTAATGCCAAGCTTATAATCAAATCTAACATGTATAGACTCTTCCACAATCTGTGTTTCAGTATTGTATACTTTGTAGCCCTTAGAGCGTTCAGAATGTCCAAGCATGAAACACTTCTGTGCTTTAGAATCAAACTTGCTAAGATTCTCTTTAGTGTTCAACATATAACAAATACATCCAAAAGGATGAAAATAAGAAATGTTGGGCTTTCTGTTCCTCCACAATTCATAGGGAGTCTTTTCCAGAAGAGGTCTTACAGACACTCTGTTCTGAATGTAACATGCTGTGTTGATTGCTTCTGCCCAAAAGTGCTTTGCCAAATTAGTCTCATTGATCATGGTTCTGGCCATTTCTTGCAGAGTTCTATTTTTCCTCTCTACAACTCCATTCTGTTGTGGAGTTCTAGGACAGGAAAAATCATGAGCAATGCCATTTTCATTAAAATATTTTTCAAAATATTTGTTTTCAAATTCACCACCATGATCACTTATGACTTTTATAATTTTGAAATCTTTTTCATTCTTGACTTGTTTGTAGAAGTCAAAGAACACAGAATGTGACTCATCCTTGTGTTTTAAGAACTTTACCCATGTCCATCTACTATAGTCATCAACAATGACTAATCCATACTTCTTGCCTCTGATGGATGCAGTTTTCACTGGTCCAAACAGATCAATATGAAGTAATTCTAATGGTCTGGAAGTAGAAACAACATTTTTTGATTTAAAAGAGGATTTTGAAAACTTCCCTTTTTGACATGCTTCACAAAGAGCATCTGAGGTGAACTTCAACTTAGGAAGTCCTCTGACAAGATTAAGTTTATTAATCTGAGATATACGTCTCATATTAATATGCCCTAATCTTCTATGTCAGACCCATTGCTCCTCATTAACAGACAAGAGGCATTTAACATTCTGAACCTTAAGTTCTGAAAGATTTATTTTATAAATGTTGTTCTTCCTCTTTCCACTAAATAGGATTGAGCCATCCTTTTGACTAATAGTTTTACAACATTTTTGATTAAAGACTATGTCATAACCATTGTCACTTAATTGACTTATGGACAATAGATTATGCTTTAGTCCTTCTACAAGTAAAACATTAGTGATAGAGGGAAGGTTACCATTTCCAATAGTGCCAGATCCAATGATCTTGCCCTTCTGATTCCCTCCAAATTTCATGTCACCTCCAGATCTAAGCTCCAGACTTTGGAACATAGACCTTTCTCCCGTCATATGTCGCGAGCATCCAGAGTCCAGGTACCATGACTGGCGTCCTGACCTTGCTGCTAAGAACATCTGCAACAGGGATTATTTTACTCTTAGGTACCCAGATCTTCTTGGGTCCTTTTGGGTTAGTTACTCTGAAGGTTCGTCTAAACTTCTGTTTTTCAACATAAGGTTTATTCTGACTAGCCTTATATTTAAACACATGAATGTTCTTTTCAGAACGAGTGTGTTCAATATCATTCAAGTGACCAAATTTAAAATTGGAATATAAAGGAGTCTTCTTGATGATAATTTTATCAACAGGTTTTGGATTTAAATCAGAGGAAGATTTATATCCAATTCCTTTTCTGTTATTTCTGCTAACCCCATAGATCATAAAAGCCATTTTGCTTCTGTCTATGATTTTAGCAAGAAACTTCTTAAAGTTGTAGTCATGTTTTTCCAAAATATTTTTGCATTCAGACTCAGTTCCAGAGTCAGAGTCTTGTTGAGCTAATTCAAAATCATTTTTCATTTTTAAGTTCTTTTCATTTAGCTCAGCCACTTCTGATTTAATAATATTATTCTCAGATACAAGATTGCTTTGACGCTCCTTGTATTTGAGCTTAATATTATTATAGCTCTTCAGAACCTCTGATAACACTTTGATAAGTTCATCTTTAGTGAGTTTAGCCATTACCTCTTCAGCGTTAGAGTCAGATTCAGAGTCAGATTCAGAACCTGAAATTCCTTCCTCCTGATCTTCTATGTCTGCCATCAATGCTACATTGGCACATTCTTCTTCTGCCTCAGATTTAGATTCTGATGTATCTGAATCATCCCAGGTTGCCATTAGAACCTTCTTCTTCTTATCAAATTTTCTTTTAGACTTTTCTTTCAGAAGCTTTGGACAATCATTTTTGTAATGCCCAGGTTCTTTACATTCGTAGCAGACAACCTCCTTTTTGCCAGATCTTCTGTGTCCAGAAGATTCCTTTCTTTGATCAGGCTTCTTGAAGTTTCTAAACTTCTTTCCTTTATGCTTCCAGAGTTTGTTTATTCTTCTGGACAGCATGGATAATTCATCTTCATCTTCAGATGAGGATTCTTCAGAGCTTTCCTCTATTACCAGCAACGCTTTAGCAGATTTATTAGATTTTAAGGAAATTGACTTACCTTTCTTTTGAGGCTCATCTTCCTTAAGTTCAATTTCATGGCTCCTTAGTGAACTGATTAGTTCCTCCAAGGAAATCTGGTTCAGATCTTTAGCCATTTTCAGCGCAGTCACCATAGGTCTCCATCTGGTAGGTAAGCTTCTAATGATCTTTTTCACATGATCAGCAGTAGAGTAACCTTTATCCAGAACCTTTAGTCCAGCTGTAAGTATTTGAAATCTGGAGAACATGGCTTCAACAGATGCAGCTTCTTCCATCTTGAAAGCTTCATACTTCTGAATTAGAGCCAGAGCCTTTGTTTTCTTGACTTGAGAGTTTCCCTCATGAGTCATCTTTAAAGATTCAAAAATATCACATGCAGTTTCTCTATTTGTGATCTTCTCATACTCAGTATGAGATATTGCATTTAACAATATAGTTCTAGCCTTGTGATGATTTCTGAATTCCTTCTTTTGGACTTCAGTCATAGATTTTCTTTCTATTTTCTTGCCATTTCCATCAATGGGATGAACATATCCATCTATGACCAAATCCCATAAATCAGCATCATAACCAAGGAAAAAACTTTCAATCATGTCTTTCCAATAATCAAATTTCTCCCCATCAAACATAGGGGGTTTAGTACTGATTATGTCCCTTTCTTCATACTTGTTAGATGTTGAAACATCAGGCATTATAAACAACCAAATATAAGTATCAAAGTTTTTCTCACTGGATCTTTTATGTCACTGTGAAGTGGTAGTGCACACAGAACCGGAGCTCTGATGCCAACTGAAGGTGAGAAAATACTTAGAAGGGGGGTTGAATAAGTATGAAAATAAAACTTAGAAGTAAGAACTCAAGTATTTTTATCCTGGTTCGTTGAACTCAACTACTCCAGTCCACCCTATCTAGAGTGATTTGTCTTTCTCAAACAAGGACTTAATCCACTATTTAATCAACTGATTACAATAGTAAGCACTAAGAACAACTGTTCAAAGTCTTCTCAAGAACTACTGATCCCAACTAAATCTTCTTAAGGAACTATTACAATAAAATATAAGATTAATACAAGTGTATGAATGCTTCTAACAAGCTTTATCAAAACAATGATTTTTCACTTAATGTTAAGAACAAAAGAATAAACTCAGCAATAAGAATATTTTATGAGAGCTTGTAAGAGTTTCTATCACAGATTCGTTGGTTCTTGATTACTTTTGAAGAAGATGGTGAAGACTTGCTTTTATATGCACAGTAGTCCACAAAGTCTTGACGTTGGAGGCTGTGTACTGAAAAAGGCCTGAACCTTTTTGTCTTTACATCACATGACCTTTCCTGGAAGTAAAATGCACAGAGAAATGTTTTTGGTCTGTGTTCTAGTGTCAAGCATGAAAGAGGAAAGAGTCGTTGAGCCAAATCAAAAGATATTACTTTGAATTCTTCTTCAATAAGTATTTCTTTTCAGCAAAGTTAACCATCATATTTTGCATGATCAGAGTCTTGGATACCCATCAGATTTTGCTGAATCAGAGTAATGTAGCAAGTGTGCTTTAGCGTGTAGTTCTATCAGAGCAGAGTTTTATGAATCAGATCCTCAATACATACAGCGTGTAGTACTCTCAGAGTCTTCTGAAAAATTGTGCTTCTTAACTCTCATACAAAGTTCTTCAATGCTTCAGAGTCTTCAGATCTTATTAGAGTCTTCTGCTTCAGAGTCTTCTGCAGCTTCTGCTTCAGATTCTTCTGTAGCTTCTGCTTCAGATCCTTCTGCAGACAGCGCTCAGATTCTTCTATAAGATGATTTTGACTCTTCAGAGCCTTCCATAGTTCTATGTTCAGATTAATTTGCTCTTGGATGTATATATACTTTAATCATCTGCAGCAAATATTCATGAACCAATTTTAGAGTATATAATTCTTTAATACAAAATTTCATAAGAGTTATCATCAAAACATAGAGATATTACTAAGAAACAATCTGTGTTCTTACAACAAACTCAAGTATGCATTCCCTTTTTCAACATGATCCCTAATTAAGTGGTGTCTAACTTCAATGTGTTTAGCCTGAGAGTGAAGTATCGAGTTCATGGTGAGGTTTATGGTGCTAGTTTTATCACATGTTATCAATACATTTTCAAGATTAACACCATAATTATTGAGTTGATGGTTCATCCAAATAATTTGCATGCAACAAAATGCCCTTAACAACGTATTATGCCTCAATTGTGGATAGCATGACACTTTCTTGTTTCTTGGTATGCCAGGACACAAGCGAGTTCCCAAGTCAATGACATGTACCGCTAGTACTTTTTCTATCTAATTTGCACACAATAAAATTAGAATCGGTGTACCAAACTAAGTCGCGATCCACTCCCTTGGGGTATCATAAACCATTGTTTGTGTGCAAGTGATATATCTCAGTACGCATTTTACCGCACTGAGATGTGATTCTTTTGAAGATGCTTGAAAATGAGCACAAAGTCACACAACAAACATAATATCAGGATGAGATACGATGAGATAAAAGAGAGATTCGATCGTACCTCAGTATTTGCTTTCCTCTACTAGTTTTACATTTTCATCCTTGGACTCTGTAACACACGCGCGCACACACACGCGCGCGCGAACACACACACTCACACACTTATATTGTTCCCTTGTAGAACCATAATAAGTGTTGATTGATGATGTAAAACTTTGGATTTGTTTAACATTATTAATTATATATAATTGACATTCGTGAGACATAAGATACACTTTCTAATATCATACTTTACAACATTTATTTTGGACTTTGTAATTAACTCAAGCATTGAAGTGCTGAAGTGCTAACGTTGAAGGTCCATCCTCGCACTACCGTATTGGAGATTCATACCACCACATCATGAGTCAATCATCACTAATCAATCAGAATTATGATTCTAGTTCAGAACAACTATTCAACTGAAAAAATGAAATGGTCAAAATTGTTCTTGAACTTTATGCCCACCTTATTTGTAATTGAATACTAGCGTATAAGATTATAAAAACATGTATTGATTGTTGTATTGAATGCTCGTGTATACTAATTGCGCTTTAACAGTTTCACCAAAGCTTAGCATTCTCGTGTTGCATCAAAACATGGGTTAATAATCAATGTATATTAAAATAGCATTCAACTATGGATTTTACACGAGATATGTTTCGCCTAGGTTCAAAACTAATGAAAGAAACTTATGTACTCGCTGAATCAATGGGCAATAAAAAAGCCGTTTGGGACTACCACCAATCCCTGTTCTTCCACCATGTTTTCCACCATCAACAACCAGCGATAAAGACCACAACACGAGTATTCTTTTCTAACCTATCCTCTCCAAGATCAATCAATACACATACATGTATATTTTGTTTTGTAGAAAAGTTAACTGTACTGAGTATAAGATTAGAAATGTGTAAGAAAAACAAAGAGTTAAAATTTCTATTTCAAGGAGCATGCATTTGAATACCCAGCCCTCAAAATTACCATGTCAATGAGAATGCATTTGAATACCCAGCCCTCAGGTTCACCACACTGCACAAACTTTGAATTATATCAAACAATCAAAGTTGAGCTAATTACAGTGAGAAAATAAAGAATGAGGGAAGACGCTGTAAATGAAAAGTATTCACATGCTCTACAAAATATTAGGCAGCTGAGAATCCAATCTCTGCTGCAATTCTTTGACCTTCATAGAGAGTTCGGCCTTTTGTTCCTTGTAGCTCTGGAGCAAGTATTCCTTTCCTTCTATCGCCTCTTTCAATTCTCCCACTTGCCTTTTCAGCATCTCAATTCGCTCCTCCTCATCCCTTGTTTTTTCAGAGAGGTCCAAATGAATATCCCCATCGAGATGCCCATTTCTAGTCTCAGCAGACCAAGTTGTGCCTGTGGGAGATTTGTCATGAGGAACATATCCAACACAGTGATCTGCAATTGCTTTCCTTAGCTGTTGGATCTCTCTCTCTGAGTCAAATAGGTCCCTGTTTGCAGCTTCAACCTGCAATTGTAAATGAGAAGAAAGCCCCAGCTGAGCATTGAGTGAATTTTGCAATTCAGCCATTTGATCTTGCATCTCTAGTATCATATCATCTCTTCTCTTCAACTGTTGCCGCAGTTTCTGTACAACCTCCCGTTTGCTGAAAATATCCGAACCAGATTCTGATACACAAGGTGAATCTGAGCAGTTGGAAAGATGGAAAGGCTTTGAAGGCAACTCAAGACGATCAGGGGAGCAAGCCCAGACAACACCATTTTCCTTGCTAAACTCAGCAGGAGGGACAGTCACCAAAGGGAGGGCCCTGTTGAATTCACTCAACATCTGTTCATTTTGTGGGCACTTTAGTTCCATAGAACCTCCAGTTCCTGTCCATCATCACATACATAAATCTAAGTCAAATGCAACAGATACTTAGAAAAAAATTAACCATTCCAAACACTCATTGCCCTGCCCAGAAAAACAGCACCATAATAGAAGTATATGTCATGTAATTTATGTCAGAAAATGTGAAATCAGATCCACAAAATCACCATCAACAATGATTTCTTTAGCCATAAATATAATTTTACAGATTAATTGTGAATAACTCTAGTACAAGTAGACAAGATTTTATCAGAAGCCAATCTCGTTGAACTCATAGTCTGGTGTACCAATTAAAATGTTTTATCTCCGCAACTGCAATTATTCTACAAATACCAAGTGTCATAGACCTGCTGGGCTAAAGAGTTTGATTTAGAATTCTCATCCACTGCTACGAATGTAGAAGTGGAACTAGAGATAGATAATAGTACATAATACTTAGACAGGAAAAGATATGTTTCCTTAGCATGATAGCACATTGTTGGATTAAGGCTCAACTCAAGAAATCTTGGCAAATGTAAAGAAGAAAACAAAATTGAAGAGCAAAGTTTGTTATTAGGAAAAATATAATAAATTGAAGATGGATGGGAAGAAAAATAGGGGAATTGGTGAGCAACATGGAAAACATGTTTAAAGAAGAAATTAGACCTGGATTGCAAGTCAAGCAGGCATGATTATGTTGCATTTGGGAACATCCATTGGGCTGCATAAAGCAATCTGGAGGTTTCCTTAAGTTGGAGGATTTTCCATTACCTGAAATTAAGAATTTAATTCTTTGAGAATCCAGTATAGACAAAGGACACATCTGTGGAAGTTCAAAATAGTTGTGTACCTTCGAGGATAGTAGTTGCATTGTGGGCGATGGACTTAGAGTCAATTGCCTGCTTCAATTTGTAACCGAGGCGAATAGACAATGTACTCAAGAAAGCACCCGCAGCAATAATAAGCCAGGTAGGTCCTTCAACTCGAGTATGATTTGGCTTATGAACCCTAGACCCATTGGTTTGTGGTTTCATTTTAAGAGAGGAAGAAGAACCTACACAAATAGATTCTAATTACCAATGCAAAAACAACACCAAAAAGTATTACGAAATTCTAATTAACACCAAAAAAAGTATTATGAAATTCTAATTAACAATGAAAAAGTATGATGAAATTGTAATTAACGATGCAAAGGAAGGGAAAAATACAAGTAATAGTTAGAAAGAGAGAAATGGTAAAGTGCCTGTTGAACGGCGTTGGCCTATGAGTAAACGGTGGCGCAAGGGTGGTGGAAAGTTGTGGACGGAGACATGGAGTGGAGAAAATGAGGGAAAACGGAAAGGGTATTTTTTATGATGTGCGGGTGCGGCAAACTAACTGAGTCAAGCAACTCTGTGAGAGGGGGGTGGGGAGGCTGGGTTTCGCAAAAAGAAATATTTTACGGGTAAAATAAAGTGGAAAATTTTAACAACACTAAACCAAGTAAAGTCCATAAACAACCAAATTAACAAAATATGATTAAATATATATTCTCAAATTTCTAACCTTCCTTACGTCTCCAATAAATTGCTGGTTGTTTGTTGTGTTTGGAGGGAAAAGAATAATATTATCTTTAAAAACAGCGATTGTAACACTTATGATAGTGACGATATTGTTTGGATCATTAAATTTTATATTTAGAAATTGTCTTGTATAAGAGAAAACTCTCTATTCTAACTCTAATTTTTTTTCTTTCTACATGGATTTTTTAAGGTGTTTGAGAATTTTCCTATTTGCTTTTTAGTTATAATGGGTTAAATATCTCTAGTAATTTATTTTATATCAATTGCTTTTAGAAAGAAAAAAAAAATTATGCTTTTGGGAAACATTGTTTCACTATGTCAAACTCTTCCAAATTGAATTTGAGATACCCATCTTTATTTTAATTTAGATCTCTATAAATAGGAGCATCAAATTTGAACTACTATTTCCAAATATCCAAGAATTTCCTTTCCCATATTTAAATAAATAAGGGGCGTTTATTTCTTGGACTTTATATACTCATAACTTTCAACTCCCAAATATTTTGACTTATTTATTTTTTATTTTAAAATTTAAATTAAATATATTTGATAAATATTCTTAAGAAATTAAAATACTCACCAAAGTCAAGAATAAAAATCTCAATTATAATATTTTTATAAAACACCTGCAATAATTGTTTACTTCAATTTGAAATCGAGGTGAATAGTATTCTCAGGATTATAGGTTTAATTCTTAATAAAACGCACCCAAAGTTCTTGGGTCCATAGGAGATTCATAACTCCTTAGATTATAGAATTCAATTCAATAGTTTGTTGTATAAAATTAACTTTCTTTCTTTTTAATGATCTCTCTAACCTTATTATTCTTCTTAAAATATTTGTTTCTTTTAGATCTTTCGAAAGTTTTTTCTGTATCTTTATCATACACTAAACTACTGTCGCGGTGCGAAAAATACTTGAGCGTATCACACGTCCGATGATACAATAGAGTCACTATCGAACTTTATTTATTCCAAAAGAAAAGGGAAAATATCGATAAAACTCACAGGAAAGAGAAACAGGGTAAAAGAGTCGGCTATGCAAGGGAAATGTATTATTAGCATCCCTCACATATGTCGTACTCGACGAAAATCATTTCCCTTGTGCTTTGTATGGATGAGCGCTACTTGAAGGTTGAGAAAAACACAAGAAAGAGAGTTTGAATTGAGTTTTACAAATTTTTTAATAGACTTTGTAACACACGCACGCAGACAAGGTATGAACCACAAAAAGAAAGAACACAATTAGTTTATCCTGGTTCACTGTTAACAAAGTTAATCCAGTCCACCCGCCAAGGTAATTTTGTCTTATCACAAGGACTTAATCCACTAATCTTTGATAAGATTACAATAACCTCTAATGTTAGAACACAGATTGATGTTCAATATATCTCATTGTTTTGATGATAACATTAATGAAATTATGTATAGAGAATTTATATACACTAATTCTGTTCAAGTGTTTATTTGTTTCAGATATCAAAATTAATATCATTCTGGAAGCGAGAACGCCTCTGAACACCACAGAACGAAAAAGCTCTGAGCGTCAGAAGCAACATATCAGAAGACTCTGAACTGCTACAATGACTCTGAGCGAAGCTAAGAAGAACTTGAGCAAAGGACATACGTAAAGCTTCAGAAGATTTTGAAAGTACTCAACGCTGAAAGTACAGAAGTTTTGATAAGCAAGTATGCTCTGATAAGGATTTCACGCTTAAACCACTTTGCTGCAAACTCTGATTGAGAAACTCTGACTGAGTTAACTCTGACCTGAACAACTAAGAACATCATCAGAAGTTCTGATGCAAGACGTTCTAAAAGTTGGTGAAGAAGATGTTGTTCAAATAAAGATACGTTAGTATATTCCTTGTCTTATCCTAAACGACTTTTTCCCCATTCGTGCTTCACACAAGAATTCATACAAAAAGGATGTGTCAGAATATTCCTCTTCTGAGAAAGGAAAAATCATTAGAAGACAAAGAGAACAGAATGCACAGATTGCACAGTCTTTGAGAAAGGATTTCAAAGGACTATAAAAGCAAGTCTTAGCATCACTTCAAAGGTTAACGAACTTGAATCAAATTCTTAGCATAATATTCAACCAGCTCTCACAAATATTCTTCAAGCTAGAATAGCTTTTATTTTCGTTCTATAACTTGTGTAAAAATCACTGTTGTGATATAGCTTTTTTTAGAAGCATTTCTTAAACACAAATTTGTTAGTTTATCTTTGTAAAAGATTTCCTTAAGAAGACCAAGTTGTGGTCAGAATTTCTTGAGAAGAATAAGACAGTTGTCTTAGTGGTTTACACTGTAATCAAGTTTGATATAGTGGATTAAGTCCTTGTTGAGAAAGGCAAATCACCTTGGTAGGGTGGACTGGATTAGTTTGAGTTCAAACGAACCAGGATAAAAATATTGTGTTATTTTTCTATCTTCCAAATTGTTTTAAAACCCTTATTCGACCCCCCCCCTTCTAAGTGTTTTTCTCACCTTCAGTTGGCATCAGAGCTCCGGTTCTGTAAGTGCTCTCACTTAACAGTGACAGAAAAAGATCCTGTTGGGAAAAACTCTTAATCTCTTGTTCTTTATTCATCATGGTTGCTGAAGCTTCAACTTCAACTTCATACAACAATAAATATGATGATAGAGACAGAATCAGCATCAAACCTCCCATGTTTGATGGTGAGAAGTTTGATTACTGGAAAGATAGAATAGAAAGTTTCTTTCTAGGCTATGACGCTGACTTGTGGGATTTAGTAACTGATGGTTATATTCATCCTACTAATGATGAAGGGAAAAAGGTTGACAGAAAATCTATGTCTGATCAACAGAAGAAGGAGTTCAGAAACCATCACAAGGCAAGAACCATCCTATTAAATGCAATATCTCATACTGAGTATGAGAAAATAACAAATAGAGATACTGCATTTGATATGTTTGAATCTCTAAAAATGACGCATGAAGGAAACTCCCAAGTAAAGAAGACAAAAGCCTTGGCGCTCATTCAGAAGTACGAGGCCTTTAAGATGGAGAAATTTGAATCTGTAGAAGCTATGTTCTCGAGGTTTCTGATTATAACTGTTGGTCTGAAGGTTCTGGACAAAGGTTACTCTACTGCTGATCACGTCAAGAAGATCATCAGAAGCTTACCAACAAGGTGGAGACCGATGGTGACAGCTCTGAAGCTTGCAAAGGATCTGAATAAGATCACTCTGGAGGAATTGATCAGTTCTTTAAGGAGTCACGAGATTGAGCTAGAAGAAGACGAACCTCAGAAGAAAGGTAAGTCTGTTGCTTTAAAATCTAACAAATCTGCTAAAGCTTTGCAGGTTATTGAAGAAAGTTCTAAAGAATCTTCAGAAGAAGAAGATGAACTATCTTTGTTGTCCAAGAGGATAAACCAACCCTGGAAGCATAAGCAGAAGAAGTTCAGAAACTTCAAGAGATCTGATCAGCGTGGTGATTCTTCTGGACATAAGAAATCTGGAAAGAAAGATATAATGTGCTATGAGTGCAACGAGCCTGGCCACTATAAAAATGAATGTCCCAAACTTCTGAAGGAGAAACCCAGAAGGAAGTTTGAAAAGAAGAAGAAAGTCTTAATGGCCACGTGGGATGATTCAGATGCTTCTGAATCTTCATCAGAATCAGAAGATGAATGTGCTAATGTAGCACTAATGGCTGACGTGGAGGACCACGAAGAAACTGCTGAATCTGGATCAGAATCTGATTCTGAGGACGTATTTTCTGAACTTTCTAGAGCTGAACTTGTTGAGAGTTTATCTAAAATTCTTGAAAGCTACAGCAAAATCAAACTCAAATACAAGAAGCTTCAAAGTTGTCTTGTATCTGAAAATGATCAGCTGAGATTTGAAGTTGCTGAGCTTAAAGCAAACAATCTTAAAATAAAAAATGATTTAGAAAAGGCTCAAAAATCTGACTCAGATCCTATATCATGCTCTAAAAACATTTTAGAAGATTATGATTATAGCTTTCAGAAGTTTTTGGCCAGAGGCCTAGATAGAAGCAAGATGGCTTCAAGGATCTATAGTGTAAGCAAAAACAACAGAAAGGAAATTGGATATGAATCACCTTCTGAGAAGGATTTAAATCCAAAACTTGTTGATAAACTGATCATCAAGTATTCTCCTCTGTATACTCATTTCAAATTTGGTCATTTAAATGATATTAAGCACACGCGTTCTGATTAGAACAAACCTGTGTTTAATAAACCAAAATTCCATCAGAACAAGGATGCTCTTACGGGAAAGAAATTCAAAAAGAATTTCAAACCTACTAACCCCAGAGGACCCAAGAAAATATGGGTACCTAAGGACAAAATGATTTTTGTTGCAGACATCCTTAGCAGCAAAGTTGAAACACCAATCATGGTACTTGGACTCTGGCTACTCGCGTTACATGACGGGAAGAAAGTCTATGTTCCAAAGCCTGGAACTTAGATCTAGAGGTGATGTGAAGTTTTGAGGGAACCAGAAGGGCAAAATAATAGGCTCTGGAACTATTGGTAATGGTAACCTCCCTTCCATTTCTAATGTCTTACTTGTTGAAGGATTAACACATAATCTATTGTCCATAAGTCAATTAAGTGACAATGGTTATAACATAATCTTCAATCAAAAATGTTGTAAAGCTATAAGTCAAAAGGATGGCTCTATCCTCTTTAATGGAAAAAGGAAGAACAACATTTACAAAATCAATCTTTTAGAACTTAAAGTTCAGAATGTAAAATGCCTTCTATCTGTTGATAATGAGCAATGGGTCTGGCACAAAAGATTGGGTCATATTAGTATGAGACGTATATCTCAGATTAATAAGCTCAATCTAGTCAGAGGACTTCCTCAGTTGAAGTTCAACTTAAATGCTTTTTGTGAAGCATGTCAGAAAGGAAAATTTTCAAAATCTTCTTTCAAAACAAAAAATGTTGTTTCAACCTCTAGACCATTAGAGCTGCTTCATATTGATATGTTTGGACCAGTGAAAACTGCATCCATCAGAGGCAAGAAGTATGGATTAGTCATTGTTGATGACTACAACAGATGGACATGGGTAAAATTCCTGAAACACAAGGATGAGTCTCATTCTGAATTTATTGACTTCTGCAAACAAGTCCAAAACGAAAAAGAATTTAAAATTGTTAAAGTCAGAAGTGATCATGGTGGTGAATTTGAAAATAAATACTTTGAAATTTTTTTTAAAGAAAATGGCATTGCACATGATTTTTCTTGTCCTAGAACTCCTCAACAGAATGGAGTTATAGAAAGGAAAAATAGAACATTGCAAGAAATGGCCAGAACCATAATCAACGAGACTAACATGGCAAAAACCTTTTGGGCAGAAGCAGTGAATACAACTTGTTATATTCAGAACAGAGTGTCTGTAAGACCTCTTTTAGAGAAGACTCCTTATGAACTGTGGAGGAATAGAAAGCCCAACATTTCTTGTTTCCATCCTTTTGTATGTGTATGTTTTATGTTGAACACTAAGGAAAATCTGAACAAGTTTGATTCTAAAGCTCAAAAGTGTTTCATGCTTGGATATTCTGAACACTTTAAAGGCTACAGAGTATACAATACTGAGACACAGATTGTAGAGGAATCAATTCATGTTAGATTTGATGATAAGCTTGGCAATCAAAAGCCAAAGTAGCTTGAAATTTCTGCAGATAGAGAAGTCCTTCTCACAGATGCTGAAGAATCAGAGGCAGACAAAGCTCAAGCAAAAGCACCAGAAGCAACGTCAGATGCTACTCCCTTGACTGCTTAGATGGATAGCTTGAAAATTTCTGAAGAACCAAATGTTAAAGGATCATCCAGAATCAAATCTCTCATCCAGAGGAAATGATAATTGGAAAGAAGGATGACCCTATCAGAACAAGGTCATTTCTCAGATCTTCTGGAACGTCACAGTTTAGTTTAGTGTCCATCATTTAACCTGCTTCTGTGGATGAGGCTTTGAACGATAATGATTAGATACTTGCTATGCAAGAAGAGCTTGACCAATTCACCAGAAATGACGTTTGGGATCTGGTTCCAAGACCAAATGGTTTCAACATCATTGGAATTAAATGGGTCTTCAAAAACAAGCTGAACGAGCAAGGAGAAGTTATCAGAAACAAGGCTAGGCTGGTGGCTCAAGGATACAGTCAGCAAGAAGGTATATGTTACACAGAGACTTATGCTCATTTGGCAATGTTAGAATCTATTCGCTTGCTTATTTCCTTTGTTGCACAGAATAACATCACTCTGTATCAGATGGATGTTAAAAATGCCTTCTTAAATGTTTTCATAGAAGAGGAAGTGTTTGTTCATCAACCTCCAGGTTTTGAAAATGAAAAGTTTCCAGAACATGTTTTCAAACTTGAGAAATCACTCTATGGCTTAGAACAAGCTCCCAGAGCTTGGTATGAGAGGCTGAGTAATTTCCTTCTGGAAAACAACTTTGTCAGAGGAAAAGTTGACACTACTCTCTTCCATAAATCAATTAAGAAAGACATTTTAGTCCGTCAGATTTATGTTGATGATATTATATTTGGAACTACCAATATTACACTTGGAAAGGAGTTTGCTCAATCTATACAGGCAGAATTCGAGATGAGCATTTTTCTGGGAATTCAAGTGAATCAGACTTCAGAAGGTACCTACATACATCAGACAAAGTATGTAAAGGAACTTCTGAAGAAATTCAACATGTCAGAAAGCAAGGTAGCAAAGACTCCAATGCATCCTACAAGCATACTAGGTAAAGAAGAGGTAAGTAAAAAGGTAGATCAGAAGCTCTACAGAGGTATGATTGATTTTCTTCTGTACTTGACTGCTTCTAGGCCTGATATTCTCTTTAGTGTCTGTCTTTGTGCTAGATTCCAATCAGATCCTAGAGAATCCCACTTAACATCTGTTAAGAGGATTCTGAGGTATCTGAAAGGTACTACTAACGCGGGTTTGTGTTATAGAAGATCTGATGAATACAGATTAGTTGAATTCTATGATGCTGACTATGTTGGAGACAGAGTAGAGCGTAAGAGTACTTCTGGAAGCTGTCAGTTTCTGGGAAGTCATATGATCTCTTGGTTCAGCAAGAAGCAACCCATAATAGCGCTATCAACAACAGAAGCATAATACATTGTTGTTGCTGGTTGTAGCACACAGATGCTCTGGATGAAGAGTCAACTAGAAGACTATCAGATTCATGAGAGTAACATTTCTATTTTCTGTGATAATACTTCTGCTATTTGCCCGTCTAAGAATCCAATTTTGCATTCTAAGGCAAAGCACATAGAAATTAAGCATCATTTTATCAGAGACTATGTTCAGAAGGGAATTATTAGTTTGAACTTTGTTGATACAGACCGTCAATGGGCTGATATCTTCACAAAACCCCTTGCTGAAGATAGGTTTAAGTTTATTCTGAAGAATATTAGTATGGATTTTTGTCCAGAATAAAACTATTATTCAGAAGAAAACTTATTCTGATGAAATATGAATAATGTCTATGTTCTAAAGTAATTCTTCTGATTATTTCTTTTAGTACATTATTTATTTTGTGAAACTCTTATCTAACAAGTCTCAGAAGATCTAAGCATTGTTGAATGTTTCTTATTCTTAAGAGATTCAGAGGCATATCTACATCAAACATGTGTCACACGAAATCTGAAAAGGTGGAGTGTAATACAATGAGACGCCGTTCAGAGGTACTGTTTGTATTCTCAATTTCTCGTTTTCCTCCCCACGCTTGTCAAAATCATTAAATGCTCTTAATTATTATTCTTTTGATGTGAACTTTGATTTAATTAAATGCATTAATTTCTGAATGTGTGCCCTAATTGTTTTCATTATAAATGCCACAACACAACACCATTTCACACTTTACACACACTCTCTCACGTTTATGCATTTCTGCCTACTTCATTGTTTCCTCTTCTCTTCCAAACCCAAAACCCTAAGAAGTTCTCGTTATCTCAAGTCTTCAAAAATGGCAACTTCTTCATCAACCTCTCAACAACTTGAATCAACTATGGTTGTTGTTTCTGTTAGACGATGGTTCGGATCTAGAAGGGGGGTTGAATATATCCTAATTAAAAATTGAGTTGGCGCTTACCAATTTAAATTTGGTTTTAAAACTATTTTTAAGTGCGGAAGCGGCCTTGGAAAAACAAGTCTAAAACGAACCGTTATTGGAAGATCGGATATGCGTTAAGCTAACGGATATGATAATAAAAGAAGAGTAGATTCAATACACTAGTCACACTAATCAATTGATTTCACCACTAATTAGTAGTGCTAGTTCCAATGCTCAACACAACCCACAAAATAGAGTAAGTAAACTAAGTGAGCTTTGGTTCAGGCAATTTATCGAACACTCAGTGTGCGAAACACTCCAAGTGGATTTTGACTTAAGTAATTAACTCTAAAATCCTTGTATAAGTGTTTATTGTACTAAAGTTTTAACATTACCAGTTACTTACTAAATTCAATGCTCGAATCAATAAAATTGCTTAAACTAAAATCACTTAATTTTTAAGCTAAAAATGAAAATACTGAAAAGTAAAGGAGACAAAGATTTGTTGAGGCAGTTCCCCCGCCGTCCTCGCTTCAGGGTACGTCTGCCCTCAATTCTAAAAATAGAATTGAGATGATTTATAATAGATATCACCTGTAGAGTTGTAGTAGTTTATACAAGAGTTGATAAGCAATAATACAAACAATCCCTATAGATGTTGATAATGTTATCACTTCTTGCTCCTTGATTCGAGTTGAATCAAGACCTTCGATCGTTGTGACTTGACCTCCGATTCCAGCCCCTTTGTTGAATAACTTTCAGTTATTCAAACCCTCGGCCCGACTGATCTTAGACACCAACGAATCGAACCCGGAACTCCCTTCAACACTTCACATCCCCAGCTACTAGATTGATGAAATCTTCCGTTTCTCAATCACCTTCGCACCACTGAATGTTGGTAGAGACGATCCGTACCAAAAACCCCCAAATTCGTAGAATCTTGGAGGGAAAAACCTTCAAGGTTTTATTCAAGAAAAACCTGCCACAATTCTCCACCCGAACCGGATCTCCAATCAACGGATTCGAACCTTATCACCTTGAACGAGACACAAAGAGCTCCAAGAATGGTTGTGTAATTATAGTGTTGTGTGTTGTTTGAGGATGAAGATGAAGAGAAATATAGGCACCTATTTCACTTTTCTTGTTTTCATAATTTACTCAAAATTCAATTGTTAATGAGTTAAAATGAACAACCTTCTATTTATAGTAATAAGCCAATTAACTAACACAACAGGATTTCAAACACAGTGGAAATACTTTATTAACTGTACCAACGCGCGAACGGTCGACCATAGCAGGTCTATGCGTCGACGCATGGCCTGCAGCTTTTAGCAATAAGAAAAATCCAACAGTATGCGTCGACCATAGGTCGGCATGCACTGACCCGTGGGAAATGCGAAGTCTTCATGCGCCGACTGATGGTCGATTCAAGGTTGTCATGCGCTGATCCGTGGGAAAGTGAACTATGTTATACGCTGATTGGTGGTCGACTCAAGGTTGCCATGCGTTGACCCGTGGGAAAGTGAACTATGTTATGCGCTGACTGGTGGTCGACTCATAGCTTCAAAATCTGCAAAAATGATATGTTTGTTGTTTCGTGCGTTTTGTCACGACTGAATATTAATCACGTGTATTGCCAATCATAATATGACGAGTTAAGGAGATATAGGAAGGATATGATATGTCAAGTATTGCAATTGTCTTCTGGGTAGAACTGACAGCGCTGATTGGTCCGAGGTTGTACTTTGTCATCATCGAAACTTGAGAACATATGTTGTGTGACAATTTGCCCTCATAGTTTCTTCTTCTGTAATGGGTCCTACTCCATTAAAAGAACCAGTTAGAACACTCCTCACACCCATTGAACAACTGGAAGTTTTAAGTGAATTCTTGGTGGATTTTGAAAGCATCGCTGAGAATGGGTTTGATTTATGTCCAACAGTATCAGCTCAAGGATGGACAAAGTACTTTGACAGACTGGTTGGTCCAGTTTACCCTTGTTTGGTCAAAGAATTTTGGATTCATGCAAGTGTTTTCCCCAAGTTCATCATGTCTTCTGTTCTGGGCAATGAAATCATTGTTACTGAGGATCTGATTTGCAAGCTGATAGGTTATCAAGAATCAGATGGTGTCACTCATCTTCTAGCTAATCGTGTGGATATGAATGAGGTTTACAGTGAGGTGTTTACTTCTGGAGAGGCCTCCAGCAAGATAAAGGATCTAAAAGTTCAATACAAGATCTGGGCTAAGATCTTTCTGGGTTGTATTCATCACAGAAGGTCTACAAACTCTCCTGATTACATCAACTCTGATCAGATGTACTTCATGTATTGTCTGGGAAAAGACATCAAAGTGGATATGTCTTTCTTTCTACTCAATCATCTGTGGACTCATGTGAAACAATCTAGAGAAGAAGTCAGAACCAACCATCAGAAGATGAGAAACTGGATACCTATGGGATGACTCATTTCAGATATTCTGACTGAGAATGGCTTGGTTGGACATCTGACAGAAGCTGGAATGAAGGAAGAATTAGTTTCAGTGGTTGGCAAACCTCTTAATGGGAAAAGTCTTCAGAGGATGAGAATTGTAGAAGAACTCACTGCTGCACCTGATCAGATCAACTCTGAAGAAGTCAGCAAGAGAAGGATACCCGTAGATGATTTTCCTCTGTTTTATGCTAATGAACCAAGGGAAATTATTCTGGCCTATATAACAACGTGTCTAGCAGATGAAACTCCTCTACCAGAACATCTGATTCAGAGAGCAGGTGAACCTGAACCAAATTTCTATGGGGACAAACATAGGAAGAAAAGGAAAGTCTCAGAAGAAGGATTTTATAAGCCAAAGAGGAAAGCTTCTGACGAGGCAGCTTCTGCAAAGCCAAAGCGGGTTAAGAAACAAAAAGGTAACCCTCCTTCTGCTAGTTTAGATTCCATTTTGGAAACAGTTAAAGAAGTACTAGCATCTGAACCCCCTCCTTATGAACCTATTCCCTCACCTTCTCCTCCTCATGACTCTGAACCCATTCCTTCTGAACCAAAAATATCTCAACCTATTCCTTCTACACCTAAACCAAAACAAACTTTTGAACCTCAACCACAATCTTCTGTACCATCAACACCCTATTTCAATATACATCAGAAATCTACACCTGATAAAACCCTAACTTCTGCTCCACATACATCTGAACCACACCCATCTGAAAACCAAACTTCTTATATTCCCCCACCTGAAACACAAACTTCTGAACAACAACAAACAGAAACCATCCCCTCTGATCCTGAACCAATGGTTCTTGATCTTCAACCTCTAATAACTGTCTATCCAGTTCCCTCTAGATCTTCTGAATCTTCTGATTCTTCAGATTCATCTGATTCCACAGACTCTGATAGCTCAGATTTCATTTCGTCTATTATCGAACCCCTTGTTTCCATTCCTTTTAACCCTGATCATGAAACTTTACCATCTGAACCTCAGGTTGCAAAACCTTCATCTGTCCATACTCCTTTTGCATACCCACCTGTTATTATTATTCCTTCTTTTTCCATACCCTCCACATCTGAAACCACCAAAACACCCACACTAGAAAACTATCTGAAACCTAAACCTAGGTTGGATGTTAGTACTTTATTTGCTGGGTTTAAAAAGGAATTAAACATGTGGCTGTATACTGTCAAGAAGGAATGCTTGTTAAGTTTGAATTCTGATGATTCTGAGGCTATCTGGCAAAGATTCAGATCCAGATTTGATTCTGTAGCTTCCAATCTTCAAGAGATCTGCATTGGCGATGCCAAAGTCAGATTTGCTGAGGCTGTGAGACAAAATCTTCTAAGAGTCAGCAGAAACCCAGTCTTGCTTCTGGAAAACACACCTGCAAAGGATGTGTGTATTCCTTCTGAAGCATTGGTTGCTTCTGAGACTGCTGCAGTGGTTAGCTCTGAAGTAGTAGCTCCAGAATTTTCTGCTTCTGCTTCTGAGAATCTAGACTCTGCTCAACCTACTGCCATGGTCATTCAGAATGCTTCTGATTCCTTGGTTGTTCATGATGCTTCTGCTTCTGCATCTGCTCCAGAATCCTCTGAAGTGAAGAAAGAAGACGAAGATCTGCATGCTCCGATTGCTGAACTCAAGGCGAGCAATACAGAGATGAAATCTTGGATGGTGAAACAAGAGAAAACAACTGATGAGATCAAGACATGGATGACTAAACAAGACGAATCCACATCTGAGATAACGAATCTTCTGAGGATGCTGGTTTCTCGTCCTACTTAGTTTTTTTTCTATGTTTGTTTGTGCACTTGTTTTTATCTGACTGTTTATTTGCCTCTGGATGTTTTGTTTCTCTGAATGAATGAATGTTCTGTTCCTCTGACTGAATTTATCTATTGCTTTATTGTTTTTTCTTCTGTTATTTTTTTTCTATCTTAAAGTTTTTCTTAAAAGATTTTCTTTTTGATCTGACAAAAAGGGGGAGAAAATGGTAATTTTGATAATTCACATAAACAGTTACCAAAGGCAACTCATACATGATAACTATCAACTAATCATATTTCTTGAGTATTTCAGAACAAATAATTCTCATCTGACAAATTCTAAGAATTAACTCTGAATTAAAAGTCTGAGAATCTGCAAATTTCCTCTGAAGCTGAAAAGAATACAGAAGCTGAAAGGGAAGTATTTTATCTTTTCAGAAGTATTCATTTCAGGGGAAGATTAATATTCTCAGGGGGAGTAATATTTCTTTTCTTTTTTAACAAAAATTCCCATAGTTTTTGTCATCATAAAAAAGGGGGAGATTGTTAGAACACAGATTGATGTTCAATATATCTCATTGTTTTGATGATAACATTAATGAAATTTTGTATAGAGAATTTATATACACTAATTCTGTTCAAGTGTTTATTTGTTTAGATATCAAAATTAATATCATTCTGGAAGCGAGAACACCTCTGAACACCACAAAATGAAAAAGCTCTGAGCGTTAGAAGTAACATATCAGAAGACTCTGATCTGCTACAATGACTCTGAGAGAAGCTAATAAGAACTTGAGCAAAAGACATACGTAAAGCTTCAGAAGATTCTGAAAGTACTCAACGCTGCAAGTACAGAAGTTCTGATAAGCAAGTATGCTCTGATAAGGATTTCACGCTTAAACCACTTTGCTGCAAACTCTGATTAAGAAACTCTGACTAAGTTAACTCTGACCTAAACAACTAAGAACATCATCAGAAGTTCTGATGCAAGACGTTCTAAAAGTTGGTGAAGAAGATGTTGTTCAAATAAAGATACGTTAGTATATTCCTTGTCTTATCCTAAACGGCTCTTTCCTCATTCGTGTTTGACACAAGAATTCAGACAAAAAGGATGTGTCAGAACATTCCTCTTCTGAGAAAGGAAAAGTCATTAGAAGACAAAGAGAACAGAATGCACAAATTGCACAGTCTTTGAGAAAGGATTTCAAAGGACTATAAAAGCAAGTCTTAGCATCACTTCAAAGGTTAACGAACTTGAATCAAATTCTTAGCATAATATTCAACCAGATCTCACAAATATTCTTCAAGCTAGAATAACTTTTATTTTCGTTCTATAACTTGTGTAAAAATCACTGTTGTGATATAGCTTTTTAGAAGCATTTCTTAAACACAAATTTGTTAGTTTATCTTTGTAAAAGATTTCCTTAAGAAGACCAAGTTGTGGTCAGAATTTCTTGAGAAGACTAAGATAGTTGTCTTAGTGGTTTACACTGTAATTAAGTTTGATATAGTGAATTAAGTCCTTGTTGAGAAAGGCAAATCACCTTGGTAGGGTGGACTGGATTAGTTTGAGTTCAAACGAACCAGGATAAAAATACTGTGTTATTTTTCTATCTTCCAAATTGTTTTAAAACCCTTATTCAACCCCCCTCCCTTCTAAGTGTTTTTCTCACCTTCATCTAAGGCATCAACGACTTAGCCCTCTCGAGTCCACTGACTAACACACTGAGTCACTCAAGGAAAACTTACAATCAATCTCTAAGTTGTTCAACAACAACTTAACCATCTCGAGTTTACTGACTAACACACTTAATCACTGAAGTAAATTCACTTTAAAAGTGTTACAAGAATGTTTACAATAGTGCTTCTTAATAAGCAAGTTGAAACAAAATTTAAGAAAATTATTTCTACACAAATTTAAGCAGCAACTCTTTGTGTTTTGAGATTCATTGACAAAGTTTGTACTATAGTGTTTTTTACTGTGAATCGTTGTCTATTGCAATGCAACACATTCTTCTATTTATAACCTCAAGATATATAAGTTAAAGGAAAATAATGTCTTTGAATTAGGCTAGTTGTCTTCAATGGTAGAATCCTTGGAGAGCAGAAGTAGTAAAAGCTTAGAAAGCTTTATGGTCAATTCTGAGCAAAATCTCTGCTTTATACTATTTTAGGAAAGAGTCGTTTGTAAGGATTCTTGGCATTCACGTTTTGCTTTGGACTTTGAGTTTTTTTATCCTTATCATGTATTTTTAATTTTAACGTTGATCAGAGTCTTGAGAATCCTTTCTTCAAAAATAAACGTTTTCTTGAGAGGCACATATTTTCTTCTTTAGAAACTCTAGTATCTATCAGAATTTTGTTGAGTTATGCTAGAAGTTGATTCTAATTAGAATAGTATATCTACACATTTAAAATAAAATTAGAGTACCAAATTGTTATATATAAAATATATGCATTATTATCATCAAAACTAGAGATTATATGCAGAAACAAAATCTTGTTCTAACATTACTATCTAAGGGTGTGTTTGGTTCGGGGTAGATGAAGGGGAGGGGAGGGGAGGAGAATTTTTAATTAAATATGTTTGGTTCAAATCTTAGGAGGGGAGGCGAGGGGAGCAAAATCCCTCCAAAACACACTTTTTGGTCCCTCCGAATTGGGGGGATTTGGAGGGGAGGGGGGAATATGAGTTTTGATATTTAAAAATTATTATATTTACTAAAATATTCTCAGTTTAATTTCAGTATTTCAAAACTATTCGTTTTCTTTCGTGTTACTGTTTTTTCTCGATTGTTTCCATCAACTTATTATAATTGTGTTCCACCTTCAAATTATTTTATAATTTATATACTTAATATAAATTATAATTATTGTCTTTTTTTTATAAAAAAAAAATTATGTTTAGTTATGTTCATTTTTTTCTTTTGGTTTTGTTAGGTATTCTATCATATTTTCTTTTATATCAAATTGTAAACCATTCATTTTATTTATTTTTGCTTATTCATTTTATTAAATATTTTGAACCATTAATATTTAATAATAAGTTATATATATATATATATATATATATATATATATATATATATATATCATCACAATTTAAACGATGTTATTTGGTATATAGTTTAATTTATGTTGGAAAGTTATAAGTCGAATCAATTGTACTCAATTTTTTAACTTTATGTGACAAATAAATATTTTTTTAATCACTCAATATTAGAAATTTTATTACCAACAAAAATACGCATGAATTTTTCATATTTTAATATCATATGACTTATATAAGATCATAAGGATAAAATTGTAAATTATTAATAAAACCCCTCCCCTCCCGTTCTGAACTAAACACGTTTTTAATTAAAATCCCTCCCTTCCCCTCCCCTCCTCTCTTTTGAACCAAACACTTATCTGATTAAAAAAATCTTTCACCTCCCCTCCCCTCCCATTCCCTTCATTAAAATCCCTCCCCTCCCCTCCCCCTTTTTTGAACCAAACTGACCCTAAAGGTTACTTGTGAAATGGGAAAAAGAGTTTATAATTAATGTGCTCGCGGAGGATTGAACCCCTCGTGCCTACGTATTCTTATAGTGCAATGAGGAAATCAGAGTTCCGTAGTTCGGAACCAAGGATAGAAAATAATAAAAAATAAAAAAAAGATTGCTCGCCAAGATCTCGCAATCTTGTGCCTACATATCATCATAGTGTAATGAGGAAGTCAAAGCTCCGTAGTTCGGGGAATCAAGGATATGAAATGAAAAAATGGTATAAGTGTTGTTTAAACCAAGGGAGGGATAAAGGTGTTTAAATTAAAAGGATAATAGAAATGGTATTTAAACCGAACAAGAGAGAAAATTGGTGTTTAAACCAAACAGGAATAAAAGTGGTGTTTAAACTTGAGAGGTGATAAAGGTGGTGTTTAAACCAAACAGAAAATATAAGTGGTGTTTAAACCAAACAGGAAATATAAGTGGTGTTTAAACCAAACAGAAAATATAAGTGGTGTTTAAACCAAACAAGAAATATAAGTGGTGTTTAAACCAAATAAGTAATAAGAGGGTGGTCTTTAAAAAAAGGAGGAGAAGAAAAAGTGATAGAAGCGGTGTTTAAATCAGACAGGAGATAGAGGTGGTGTTTAAACTAAAGAAGTGGTGTTTAAACCAAATGAGTGGTGTTTAAACCAAAGAAGTTGATAAAAGTGGTGTTTAAACCAAAGAAGTATAACAGTGGTGTTTAAACCAAAGGAAAAAGAAAGTGGTGTTTAAACCAAGAGAGTGATGTTTAAGTCTTGAGAGCGGTGTTTAAACCAAAAGAGGGACATATGTGATGTTTAAACCGAACAGGTAATAAAAAGGGTGTTTAAACCAAAAGGAATACAAGTGGTGTTTAAACTAAACACGAAAGTGGTGTATAAACCAAGAGGATATAAAAGTGGTGTTTAAAAAAAAGAGAGGAATAAACTCGTGTTTAAACCAAAGGAGTAGGAATGATGTTTAAACTGGGAAGAAAAATAACAGTGGTGTTTAAACCAAACAGTGTGATGCAGAGTTGATTGTTGAAGTGTTTTCTGTTGAATATGGGGATGAAGACTTATCAATTATGTGATTTAAATTGCACTAAAGTCTATGAATGAAGGCGAATAGTCATAGTAACTAGGGCTTACGCCTTGTACCCAAAGGTACTATAGATAAGGATACGAAAAATTCCCTCTCGTTATTCCCCATTGCTTAAGGCTTGTGGCGCATAATTCGCATCATGATTGACAAGCGTTGAACAATCTTTTTGTTGTTGTCCTTGAATAGTGCTTCAGTCTTGCATGATGTCTTGAGCTTGTGTCTGACTTCAATGTGAAGCAAGTACATAGATCTAATCCTATCAAGTGATCAAGAGAGTTTTAATCACTTGATTGGATAAGGGATCAAGTAAAAGTGAAGTTATTAATCAATCAAAATTGACTTTTATCAATCAATCAAAGTATGAATCCAAAACTACAAGCACATGGATTTTATGAATCTAAAATCAAGAAGAAACCACAATGCTAACATCTCTTAGTTTCTAACATTAAATGCACTGATAAAAGCCTAATGTGAACATGTTTAACAATTTCTAAAAAAATATAAAGTGAAAGTTAACCTAAAAACCAAAGGACTATTATTTTACTTTCTAAAAAAAAAAAGATGTGAAAATCAACTAAGTTCTAATTAGCTAAGTGTTATTATATTTTTTTAAAGGTATTTTTCATGTTTAAATATAAATGTAACAACAATAATAAAATGTAAAACACTCGCCCTTACCTATTCTTTCATTCTAACACCATGATTCGTCCCGATTTCTAACCTGGAAGCCAAACCGATCCAAATTTCTTATGAACCCTAATTGCTATCTCAGAAATTGAATGCATAAATGGAGGAATCAAAGCCTAATTTCTCAGGGCTTTGATTCCTCAGACAATATACTACATGCTGGTAACTTAATTAGGGCAAGAATGGAAGCGAAAATGGGGATCCTACCTACGAGGAGAGTTCCCCGGAGATTGTTGGAACGGAGCAGATGAAGTTAAAGAAAAATCCAGAGAAATCTTCAAAAAGGTAACTGCTTCAAACTGCTTCTGATATCTCCTCCTACTTCTCTTTCTTTAGTCATTAGGATTGCTATGTCGTGTTCTTGACGTGATTATTGCTGTGCATAAAAATTGGAGAGATTGAGAGTGATGGAGGTTCAAAGCTCCATTGTGCAGAGCTTCAAATGTTGAAGCTCTCACAACAATGGAAGGAGCGAGTAATGAGGGTGAGAGGTTGAAGACGATCAGAGAGAGAGAAAGTCCGAGAATTTCAGTGAGTGTTGAGGAATTGTGATTTTGTGATTGAGACCCTGATTAAATGATGATGATGGGGATTTATAGAAGTGGTTGTTCTCAATTCAAGTGAAATCTATATGAAATTCACCTCGAATTCACTTGAAATGAGAAAGTTAATTAGAGGTTAGAAGTGTCAATTGTGAGTTAGTTATGATAGTTGTAGGTTAGTTACCATGTGATTTAGTTGTTAGTTATCTTTATCCTATTAGGCAATGAATGAATTTATGCTCAGTTGTGAATGGAAAGTTTGTTAGTTGCTTAGAATTGTTAAAGCTATTTGATGCAGTTGCCAATTCACTTAGTTTATGGTTGTTATTTATGCAGTGGGTTAGTTATGAATGGTGGTCAATTGGATGTCCACTTGATGAACTAGAACTAAGTATAATGAACTGTTTGTGTATTATGCATTAGTTATGTGGATGATGTCAGTCTTGCTGAACCTGAACTTGGTTGGACTTCAAACTGTTAAAAACCTGTTAATGACTCTTGCCAAGTCAGTTGTGATCTTTGTTTGATTAATGAAATTAATATAGAAAAGTGAATATTGGCTATGTCTGTTATGTTAAAATGAGTTTCGGTCATGAATTGGATTTGAATTGAAGTTAGTGGAATTGAATCCCAAGTATGCTCTACAAGTTTGGAAATGTGATAAAAATGCCCTAGTGCAGTTGGTCCTTTGTATTGACTTAACAAGGGTTGTTAGAACACTTAGGCCAATGCATGCTAAGTTATCATGTTAAGAACACTATGTTGCTGCTGTGTTAATTGATGAATGGATATAGTGATGGATTGATCATGTTTGTTATGACATTTGGAACTATTTGTGACTTGGAATTGCCTTGACTATGCTAGAATGCAATGGTTTTTCTTGGAGCTGTTTTGAATATATTTTGGTAGGTTATGCTTGAATTTGAATCAATTATGCATGTTAGGATGAAATTTGTGATGATGGCTACTGCAATGCTGTAAGGTTATGCATGTATATGTATGGGCATTCTGGTCATTATGTTAATGAGTTTGAATTGGCTTAGACACATGCTTATGCTTATGTGTTGGTTTTTGTCTTTGCAGGGCCAAAGGTGGAGTGACCAAGACATTATTTAAGGCAACTCAATGAAGACTTGGGAACACAAATAAAGGGGAAATCCATGAGGATGTAGAAGCAAGTAGGATAAGACAGTGAGTTGTCTTTGGTCAACAGTTGACCAAGAAGTGAGTTGACTTTGGTCAACAGTTTGACCAAAAGTCAACAGTTGACCAAGAAGTCAACCATAGGTCAAATATCAGTTTTTCCTTGTAACTTCCAACTTTGATACCTTTGTAATGCATGCTTGATGATTTATAACGAAAAAGGTTTCTTTGAATGAATTGTGTAGGTGGATTTGTAAACCTTGATCTTTGTAATGAATAAATGGATTTGAAACTTGATCTTTAATAAATTGCCTTTAAATTGTCTTTGAATCATAATCTTGAATATGAACTTGCATGAATGAATCTCAAATACCAATGGCTTATCTTGAATCCAACCCTAAGCACTTAAAGGACAGCACCTATGGTCAATAGAACCTACTGGGTCACAATGGCCCTAACTATGGCCAATAGAACCTACTGCAAATCTTCATGAATGGTCACAATGACCCCAGCAAGACCTGATCAAATCCAAATCCAAGATGCAACACATATGACCCATAAATGCCAAAAATCAGCATATTAGGGTTTCCTGGTTTGTTACAAGTAGCAAAACTTTGAATTCATGATGCTTATAAAACAAGAAATTTAATATAATTTTGAATTCATGATGCTTATAAAACAAGAAATTTAATATAACAATGACCTATATGATTAAGAGGATGCAGATGAATCACTGTTAAAAGTTATGACAACTATATCATAGATACATGTCTTATTTATTTGTCTTACATTTTTTCTATAGATACATGTCTTATTTATCTGTCTTACATTTTTTCTATAAAAAATATAGCCGAGTTTCATTATTCTTAGGATATATTTTACTTTGAGAATCTTTGGATTTCTTAATCACGATATTGATAGTTTTTCCTTCTACAAACACAACTTCCACAACACAAATAATAAAGTCAAAACCAAAAAAAAAATATTTTCCTTCAGATTTTCTTATAAATTTTGACTTTAAGAACTAAAACACGCTTAAAAAGTGAAATATAGAAACTCAAACAAAAATAATTACAGAGACTAAATTCAATTACTCATTAATTTACAGAAATTAAAAGTACATTTAAACTTTTCATATTATTTATTCATTTATAAATTACTAAATTAAAATGTTCATTTATAAATTACTAAATAAGTATTTAGTTTTTAATAAAATAACAGGTTTATTTTCTATGCACTTTTCATCTTCTTCTATATATTTTTTAGACACTTTCTTTTTTATAAATTGAGGCCTATTAAAATTTGGAGTCCCTGTACAACACTCTTGTTGCACTTACTTATAATCCACACTGCTATTCAATAAGGTTACATAAGAACCTTTATCTTTTTTTAGGAAAATATTGTTTTTTCTTTATTTTTTATTTTCAAGGTTTCATTTTTCGATTTGTCTAGCACTATTTGCCAACTGTGACATCTTTGTAAGTTGTCAGCTAAACACTTTCTTTCGAATGTCATAGTTTAAACCCTTTGTAACCTTTTGTACTAATTCATAATCTAGGATAATAGTCATGCATATAACTTTCATATGTATTTTTTTTAATATTTTAATCAAATCTATAACATTGGTTTCTTTTGGTGTAATAGGTCAATAATTTTATTAGAATTTGGTACTTTTGTCAAATCTATATGACATTAACATTGGTTTCTTTTGGTGTAATAGGTGAATAATTTTATTAGAATTTGGTACTTTTGTCGAATTATCTATTAATACTAATAATAATATATATGTTTTATTATGTTTGTTTTTCTAAAGTAATAAATCTCCTATAATAGTTAATTATTTTGATGAAACATTAAGTGTGACTTAATCGCAAGATTTCATTCAACATAAAGATATTAGTTTTAAAGTATTTGTAGTTAATCTTTATTGTAAAGTGAGATAAAATTAAAGCATTGAGATTATTATGTGGATAGACTAATGATAACATCTCACAAATCATGAATAAAAAGTTGTCAAATCTTCACATAGATATACATATTATAAGTAATATTTATATTGGATTGACCTACCGTCAGAATACTATATAGAATGTAATGTTAGTGTCATAAGTTATTCTCAATGCTATAATGATGTACATCACCCTTCGACATGAAACCATTATAAAACCTAGATGTGCAGCCGAGTACTTTATTATCATTAAAATGTTATGTGTAATAGGATGACGGTAAATATTGTTGATGGATACTCCACAAGTCATACTGAGGAATATGAATGACCTAGATGGAATTTGTCCATTTTGCGTGACATAATAAATGTCTAAGGGTCCAATATTGACTGGACAATGGTGACATGGTTTATGTCTTGTGTTCAATTTAGACATTATGGCAAAAGTGTAATTATACACACAAATATCATCACATAAAGGTTTCAATTAATCACATGAAATTTTTGTGACTTTGGTAACAATGATGTGTTGCTAAATACCTTTAATGTTTATTATATTAAATGTATGATTTAATATAATTGACAACGTCACAAGAACCTAAAGGGCTACATACGTAAGGACGAATTGAGGAGAGATAAAATGAATAAGTGAAGCTTATTCAATTGTGTATTCTTTTGAAGTAGTAACATTAATTAGATAAGCATGGTACACCATAAAGTACATTGTACTCAAGTGAAATACGAAACATTATAAGGTACAATAAACTTAAATGGAATACAAAATAGTGTAAGGTAGAATGCACTTAAGTGAAATACAATACATGGTAAGGTGTGATGCACTTAAGTGGACTTATTGTGATTGTAGTCCACACAAGCGGTTATATAAATATAATCCTTGTGCTAAAGTATTTACACTTGATTAAATTCATTACATAAAACCTTAGCCATTTTCTCTCTCTCTCTCTCTCTCTCTCTCTCTCTCTCTCTCTCTCTCTCTCTCTCTCTCTCTCTCTCTCTCTCTCTCTCTCTCTCTCTCTCTCTCTCTCTCTCTCTCTCTATATATATATATATATATATATATATATATATATATATATATATATATATATATATATATATATATATATATATATATATATATATATATATATATATATATATATATATATATATATATATATATATATATATATATATATATATATATATATATATATCTACCTATCTATCTAAGTCTTCATTAGAAATAACTAGCGTTGAGATTGAATGCACTCTATTTGTGAGGACTGAGTAGAGGTGTTGTTGTTCGTTCAACGCTCATGATCATTCTCTGGATTTTACATCAATGGTTAATCTCCACAAGAGATAACCATTCTATCAATGATCATGATCATTTGTAAGGATTGACTTAAGAGAAATTTTTGTTTTTCGCTGCGTATTTAAATCGTTATTTCTTTTAGTGGTATCTAAGCCACATATGAAACCATGAGTAGGATAATTATTTATTTTTGTACCTTTTATTTTAATTTGATTAAACATACAAAATGAATTAAATAATATTAGTAGATATATTAAATATTGGCATCAAGATTTGTAAATTTTAAACGTTCAATGTTGATTATGCTTTGTGACCGACTTTTGTATGGTGAAGTAAGGATACTTCAATCATCCATAGTCTTCTGTGTGGGCCAAAGACCCGAGCCCATTGTTCCACGCCGGTCAAAGACCTAATAGCACGAGGCCTATTATCCAACCTACTTCGTTAGATCTAAGGTATAAATACCTTCGTAAAGGATTCTCAGGTACATAATCTCTAATATCCATTTTCACTACCATATTCTTGAACCCTAAATTGACTTGGGAGTTGGAGTGCTAACCATGCAGGTACACCCTTTAGGTCCATAGTATCAAAGATGGTTGTAGCACCCCAAAATTTGCTCATCTTTTCTTGTATTCTTGCTTATGTTTCTTTGCATTATCATATTCATGTTTGCATAGCATTTGTTCTTGGCAAGGGATCAAGGTATCAGGGTTTGTTTCTCAAGCAAGAAGGTTATGTTTCTTCAAGTTCAAGCAATGTATTCTCTGTGACTTTTGTGGTATTCTCAACCCTAGAAGTTCTTCATTATAAAATACGGTTCAAGGAAACATCATTCAAATATCATATGTGGTTTATCATGGCTTATTGTGCAAGAAATCATCAAGAGATTCAAGTTTGGTGCGAGGTGTTTGACCTAATATAGCAATTTGTGAATGCTATGATCAAATGTCCATAACTCCTTCAATTCTCAATATCTTGAGGTGGTTATTTTTCTAATTAACTCTTCTCATTATCCCTAACAAGTTCTCTTTGCAAGGAAAGATCAAATTATGCTTGGAAAGTCATCAAAAGTTTGAAGACATTATAGTTCATTTTGAGTTTTGGAAGGTTTTCATAGTCAACTTCAAGAGGGCATAACTTGATCAATTTTTATCATTTGGAGCCCATTCTTTTCCTAGAATGAACTTGAAGATTCCCTCTATAAATTTGATTCAACTTGGAAGATCTAAAAACGCATGTAAGGTCTTGGATTTTTATCAAAATATTATAGGTCTCTTTTTGGTTCCTAAAAGACTTGAAATTTTTCTAAGTGTTTTATGATCTTGCACTCTTTCATAGAGGATACTTTAAAAGACCATATCTCTCAATTCAAGCTTTCAAATCAATACTTTATTTTCACATTGCAAATATTGCATCTTCCTCTATCCAATGCAAGAAGAATCATCTCATAAAGCTTCCTAAATTGTGAGAACCATGGCTGCAAAAATTGGTTTTCAAAGATGGATTTTCACTCCAAGTCAGATTTGAATTTGATTGAAATGGTTTCTAATCACCAAATTAGGGTGTGAATTTCACTAAAACATGTTTAACCAACTTTCCTGAAGTGATTAGCACCTTGAAACACATGATTTGAGTGAGTTTTGACAGGTTGCAAGTCACACTTTGCTCATGCTGCAGGTGTGCATAATTTCCATCCAAATTGCCTCATTCACCCTCCCTTTTGATTCAGAAAGCTTCTCCTATAAATGGGAAGTCATTTATATCAATTTCTACAAGCTTTTGATAGCCAAAACCACTATGCTAAGATCTCATTTGAACTCTTAAGCTTGAACTTCAAATTTTCATTTCCACACCTTAAACACTCAAATTATCTACTTAGTTAGCTTCACCAACATTCAGTGAAGCTAACCAAATCAAGAACTTGAAGAATCGTGGCCTGAATCAAGCTAGGGAACTCCATTTTTAGAGCTTCAAGGTTGAGCTTCAACAGGTATAATTCTCAACCATTTTGATCCAAATTTGTTGCTAAAATGTAGCCCTTAACATGCTGATGTTGTTTGTATAGTTAGTTTTTAGTTGTAGTTGAGTTTTGTTGCTGAATTTTCAAATTCGTGTTTGAATCTTGTTCTGGTTTTTTTCAAATCAAATAAGTCGTGGTTTAAAGAAATTTGGCGCGATGATATGGTTGAGATCGTCTTGAAAAGACACATCAAATGAAACAACTATGAGCTCCATTGGTTATGGTTTGAGAGATGCATGATTTTCTGCAAATCTCTGGGATTTTTCAGTGGCTGGAGGTTGAAGATGATGATCTCACAGTCCATCATGCCACTTGTTTTAATCTTGCGTGTTTTGACCTTTTTGTTTGAAAATGATGAGGTTGACTCAGATCCACCGTGGATGCGCACTTTCTGGCCTTTGGACTTGACACGTCATTTAATGAACTCAGATCCAACGCATCTTGTTTTTTCTGTTTTATTTTCTTTTTCTAATTTGTTTTTAAATTCATGTTTATTTTTAGAAATTCATAAAAAATTCATTTTTAATCAGAAAAATACCAAAATATTTTCTAAAATTCTCTTTTATTTTTCTCTCTCTGATTTATATTTTTGTGCATTTTTATTTTGCTTTTTTTTTTTTTGTATTTTTCAGGATTTTTATTTGTTTTGGTTAATTTTAATTGGTTTAAAAATACTTTTGAGCCATTTAAAATTATGTTTTTTTTTCATATGATCCTATGATGGTTTTGAACCTATGGTGATTTTCTTGGATTTTTTTTCTGTTTTGGTTATTTTCTTGTATTTTTGATTTATTTGCTTGATTTTAATTTTTTGAGCATTTAAAAATGATGGAGAAATTTTCATGTGATCCTATGATAGTCCTAGACCTAAGGTGATGTCCTTGAGTCTTCACTCATGCCTTGGTCTCCTCTTTTCCTTTTTTTAGGGTTTTGCATTCTTTTTTATTTGTTTTTTATTTGAATTTAAATTGCTATTGGGTGAACAAATGATTTGGATCCATTATGAGTTGATTTTCTGATTTCTCTTCATTCCATTTGGATCTTCGATATTTGCTTTAGTGTGATCCCTCATTTGTGGATGTTCATGATGGTTGATTCACTTTGAAGTTTGACTTTGAATGTCAAACTTAAGTGATCCCTCTTATGCACTCATGATTGGATGTCAACCTTTTGATCATGTTATGTTGTTGCCCCACCTTGCTTCTTGGGTCATCTGGTTCCAGTTAGCTTTGAGCATTGTTTGGTTTGCCTTACTTTGGCATTTGTCTGCACATCTTGGATGTAGTTTGGATATGAGATGCACCAATGATATGTTGACTTGAGGTGTTTGTCCATCTTGTTTGGGTTTGAACTTTTATGTTTGAGGCTTTGGTCTTGATTTGTTTGTTCTTCTGTTTGCATATGAATTTTGTTGTTTCTTCTTCATCTTTCTTCCTTTCTCTCTCTTTGAGACTTCTTTTATCCTTGTTTTCATTTGTGATTGATTTGGATATTGTTTACTTGTTCTTGCTCACATTATCCCTTAGGATTCCTAGTCCGTCTGTTTAAGATGGGAGTAGGAGAGACACTAGGCTTTAAATCCTTTGCATGATAACAATTAGGATAGTCCCTTTCATCTCAACCTTAGGACCATTATGTATGATAAAATTTAAGTAGAATTCCCTTTCATCCCAACCTTAGGACCATTTTGTATGATAACAATAGGGTTTTCAGTTTCCCTTTAGTGTTTGCTTGCGTCTTCTCTTCTCATCTCAAACTTCTCTAAGACACTTAAAAATAATGACAAACATTGTACGCTACGAGCCTTAAGTACATGGGGGAATGATGAGTTGAGGGTTTCTCCTCCCTTGTCTAGAATGTTTAGTGCATTCCCTTTGGGAGATATGTGTAACACCCCCTTTCTATAACCCCAATTAATCAAATAAATCATTTAGGCACATATTAAAAATCCATCAGAGTATAATTAAAACACGGTATAAAAGAGGTGCGCTACATCATACCTGAATTTAAAACATACAACACCTGCTCAATAAAGATATGCAACAGTGGGGTAACTTTCCACAGAGGAACTTAGTCCTCATACCCACATCTCAATATTTAGAATAAAAGCGGAAACATCTAAATATTGATAATCATCAAACATATATATATATATATATATATATATATATATATATATATATATATATATATATATATATATATATATATATATATATATATATATATATATCATCTAGTTTAATTCACAGCATAATTCATGTTTTCATAAACATTCCACAGCAAGATACATATACAACGTATTGTAAAAGAATCATATATCCTAGCTACCCGGTGCTACATATCAGAGCTGACCGACAAAAGAATGAAGACACGCTTCACAAAAAAGACCTCCAGCATACCTACTCTGCAATGCCTCATAGAGCATCATAAAACAGCAGAAGGGTAAAAAATATTATCATAATAATCAATGCATATAATTATATATATCTACAATCTTAGAATAAACATAATCAACATTCTCACCACAAGTCATCCATATACATCACAATGTATATACAAATATATGGATAATCACCAAGCACATTCATCATGCATACATCCACAATTCACTCATTTCCACATAAACATTTACAATTATGTTTATTCATCAATCCACAACTCTCAGTTCAACAATTCATACACATATGCATACTTCCATACAACAATTATACCTATGCCATGTGACTCAATGCAACTCATGCCACGTGGAAAAGAAAAAAAGTGACTCGGCAAAGTATCGCGCTTCGTGCCTACGTATTCCCGTCTGGAACGAGAAATCAGAGTCAACGTAGTTCAGCTAACTACGGGTGAAGGGGGAAGGTTGCTCGCCAAGACATCGCGTCTTGTGCCTACGTACTTTCATCTGGTATGAAAGATCAGAGCTAACGTAGTTCGGGATAAAACGGAACGCAAGTTGATTCATCTGTTTTTACCCGAGTAAAGTTAAACAACAGTTCCAGTAGTTAGGGACAATGCTTGTTTGCGGTTTAACGACACTCTTTTCATCAAAAAAGGTTTTCCTTGAATTAAGAGCCCACGGGGCAAAAAGAGGGTTGAATTTGTTTTTGAGTCTTTTACGAGAAGAAGTGTTTTTTATGAATGTTTGTAATTCGTACTGCACTAGAGACTATGACTCAGGAGTGAATGCGTCGCATGTCACCCAAAGGGTACCCTACTAAACATCCTGATTACTGAAAGGAAACCCTCAAATAACCATTTCCTAAGTGGCTTAAGGCTCGTAACGTAATGTACCAACTTGACTTTATTATGTGTTTTAATGTTGTTTGGAGATGAGAAGAGACAAGAGGAATCTACAGGGGAAACTATCAAGCATCCTACTGTTGTCATGCAATATGGCCCTATGATTGAGTTTTAAGGGGAATCTACCCTAATGTTATCATGCATGGATTCATCCTAAGGTCTATCATAACCTCTCTTGAAGAAGAGAGGTTAGAGATCCTAAGGGAACATGTCAAAGGGGGAACAGAAAAAAAGCAAAAATCATTAAGCAGATGAATAAAGCTATCAAGCTACTGAAGCAAGAACATGGATATGCAATGCATCAACACAAGCAGAAGGAGGAAACCTCAACTTCTAATCAAATATAAAAGAAAAAGAAACACACAAGCAAGGGAGGATCACCTCAACCTTCAATGCAAACAAGCAATGGCAAGTATGAAAGCAGATAAACAAACAAGCAAAGGGAGGACCACCTCAACCCTTAATGCAAACAAGCAAAGGGAGACTAGCTCAACCTTTAATGCAATCATGCACCTAAATAAGAGTCTCTACTCATGCAACTCTATTCTAATGCATCACAGCAATCAGGCAATCAATCAAGCAGTCCATCAGGCAAGCAAGAAGAAAACACTCCATCAGGAGAGGCAACCATGAAGAGCAGCAAGGAAATTATCCCAAGGCTACATCAGGTTGAGATGAGAATGGTAGAACCTAGATGTTAATCTAAGGTATCTGGGTCATTGTGTATCAACACAAGAGTCCTCTTAGGCTCAATCTCTTTGTGGAATGCACATTAGACTTCCCAAAGGGAAGTCCAGGTTCTCACAAGAGAGATCCTCAGATCAATGGATAGAGATGATTTGAAAGGATGATGGGAAGCATGAAGTATACAAAAGGTATCCACCATGGCACTTAACCAAAATCAAAGATTGGAATGATGATGGGAAGCATGAAGTATACCAAAGGTATCCTTCATGGCACTCAACCAAAATCAAAGATTGGAATGATGATGGGAAGCATGAAGTATACCAAAGGTATCCTTCATGGCACTCAACCAAAATCAAAGATTGTATCCTCAAAGGTTTTACCTTCATGGTATGCCTTTAGTCCTTCCAAAGGAAGGACTAGGCTCCCACAAGGAACCTTGAATCATAGGGTAAGAAGTGGAGGGAGGAATGCAAGCAAAGCAAAGCAAAACACCTAAAGAGGAGAAATCATTCACCTACAATTTCTAAAGAAAACCTTCAATGTTTAGCTCTAAGGAAAACCAACCTAAGGGAGCTTAATGGCATGTTAAGGGTTTGAGAATCACCTTAAAGAAGTATCAACTTATGAACTAAGGTATAATGTGGAGATTAGGCCCCTAAAGTTTGCAACAAAGTTCACTAAGTGGCAAAGCTAAGTGGAAGGATTCCATAAGGCTACATTAATGCTAGTTAGAATGTAAAATAGGGTAAAAATAGGAAATCTATCCTAAAATTTCTAGTAAAATATACAGGGGTTCCTAAGGGTGTTATGAAGTCATGGTAAAAATTTCATATCAAAACTCTAAGTTTAAGGGCACTAACCAGATGTTAAACCAAAAGGTGTGCTAGGGGAAGTTCAAAATAGGAAGGTCCTAAAGAACTAGTTCAAACCTATATCTAAATGCATCTAAAAATCAGGGAAAAAATCATACAAGTCATTTAATGAGTCTAGAGCTATCAAGCAAAAACTCAGACATTGAATCAAAACTATGATCAAGTAGAAAAATCAGAAAGAACAACATACATTTTTTCATTTATTAATGAACTAATTAAATGGAAAAATGTTATTTAAATGGAAAATACATCAAAAATGGAATTAAAAGATTCATAAAATTAAAGAAATTTTTTATGAACATCCATGGTTTTTTTTCAAAATTAATTGATATTATTTGCTATTTTTTATGAATTAAAAATGAACAAAGCATAAAAGAAATTAAAGAAATGAATTAAAGAAAATAGAAAACCCAAGAAAATAACACAACCACTGGATTGGGAGACCAGTCAAAGGATCTGAGGGCTAATGGAGCGCCACACAAGCACTGAGGGATTTAAGTGAAACGCATCGTTTCACTGATGCTAGGGTGTGTTTTGGTTGACTCACATGCACCGTGAGTCTTAATCCTGATCATCCAATCCAAAAGTATTCACATCTAACAACCTACACGAGGCCACGTCACCAAACCCTAGTCAAACTATCTGAGACTGAATCTCATGCGTTGGATTAACCTACTAAGTCCACACAGGTCACAAGATCTAACGACCAAAGACTCATCTTCTCCAATTTAAACCTGAGATGAGAGGGAAGCTTGCAGTGGTGGCCGGAGAAGACTCCGATCGTCTTCTCCGACGAGGGCACCGGTGGCTCTGTCACAAAACTTAACCAAACTCAACAAGAATGGTATCAATCTCTTCCTCTTTCCACGTACAACAACCTGGCACGCTTCATCTTTGTTTTCACTCAAGATTCAAGCCTACTCGAAGCTAAACAGAAATGGTGCATATCCAAAAATTCTCTCAAACAGCCACGAGTCTTAACCTAAATTCATCTAGGGGTTTCACTGATCCTAAACACGTGCATAATCTACTCTAATTCAGCATAAATTAGGAGAATTTTGGAAAGAAAGAAAACCTGTAAAAGCTTTGAACAGAGGCACGAATTGGTGATGAAGCTTGCTTGAATCAATCCATAATCACTCAATGATTGATGATAAAGCTTTCTTGATGCTTGATTCTGCTTGAAAGTGCTTGAATCTCAAAAACGATTTTCAACTCCAACTAACTTTTTCTTCAATTGCTTTAACCGTTTCTTCCACCAAAATTCACCAACCTTCATCTGAAAATGATGGAAATCTTATATAGAAATGATTTGGATCATGTTCAAGCCCAATCACAGCCCATAGAGTCCAATCCAAGTTTCAAATTTTCTTCAATTTTTCATCCATGTCAATGCACGAAAATGGCTTCAAGACTGCTTGAAAATGCTCCACTCATGAAGCTGAGGGGGAGTATGATCCAATGGTTGTGATAAAATCCCTTGAAACTTGATCAATGGCGGATGTTTGTGTTGTTACTTATTCTTGAAGTAACATGAAAATTGGCCATGAAATAAGACTCATCTTGCAATTCCAATGATGCCAAAGTGTTTAAAACATCAAATGGACTCAAAATATGCACAAGTTTGCAATATTTTGAGCCAACATGAATTGATTTGAATTTTTTGTCATTTAAAGCCTTTAAATCCTTTTTTATGAAATTTCTTCACCCAACTCTCATTCCAATCCATATCAATGAACCCTTAATGCTTGGTTGAGTAAGTAACCCCATTTTGAGAAACTTTCAAGTTGGATAAATTTCCATTTGAGGTATGTATGATGATGAAATGGACCTATGACCAAAAGTGACTTATAATCTTACTTTCCCAAAATGCCCTTGCCTTGCAAGCTCCATATCTTGAGTTCTAAAAATCTAATCAAGGACTTCTAGTACTATTTGGAAAGCTAAGAAGATAAGGATGAACATTCATGTACACCTGAAGTTGAGGAGAAGCTTCCTTCTAGGTCAAAAATGGCATGGAATTTGGTTGACTTTCAAGTACCAAAATCACATTCATCTGATGACCTGTAACTTGTCTGCTTCATAAATTGAGTTCTATAAACCCTATCAAGGACTTCTAGTACTCAAATTAAAGGTAAGAAAATGATCTACAAGTTCCATATGGATATCAAGATGATATGAAACTTGCATCTTGAGTTATGTGGTCTTGAAGTTAGGCACTAAACCAGGGGATTTTACACTGTCAAGCATAGTAACCCTAGCCTAGGAACTCCTCACACTCTTGATTCATGATGAGATAGTCTTGGAATCATCCCTTGTGTGTATAAAAACACCATTCCATGATCACATGGTCTTGAAATTAGGTCTAAACCCCTTTCCATTCACCTGTTGACTTAGGGTTGGCCAGGTGGAAACCCTAATTGCACCAATCTTGGTTATAACTTCTTATACCCTGCATAATGACTTGTACAAGCTCTATGATGACTATCAAGACACCATATGGACTCTCTCAATGCTCTAGGTCCATATCTATAGATTTAACATCATCAGATGACTTCCCTTAACCTTCAAGTTAAGAAGTGTGCACATTTGGCTTCAGCCACTTCTCTGAGGATCTTTGACTTCTTTGATGAGGATATCAACCCTTGAATACTTGAATAAAGACTCTCAGATAGCTTCATGACCTTGGTAGCCTTTTGTTGGTAGTCATACCTCTTGATCTCCTACACACATGTCAATGCAATGCAGATGATAATGCTAAAATGAATGCAATGAAACACAAGCTAGGTAAAGAAAAAGGTTAGGCAAATTTTGGGGTGCAACAGTATGCAATCAACAACCAAATGCACTTAAAACCGTCCTCGCATCTTAATCTCATGCATTCTCAAATAATTCATCACACAAGAATTATAACATGATTGCACACACAACACATTTCATAATAATCAAAGTATTCATACTTTCAACACCATCACTACATTTATCAAGCAATGCACAAGAATGCACATCTTGGTGCCTCACATACAATCGCATACAATCAATACGCATTCACAATATCACGCCAATGGCAACGAACTCCATCACATTCATCATGCACTTTTAATCAATTTAAACAATGCATATATTTGCCAAAGGCCACATTTCACAATTGATTCCACAATCTAGGATTCACGCCATACGACTACCCACAACACATCATAATACAACACACAAGCTATGCATTGAAGAATCAAAGTATCAACATTGGATGGAAACAACAGAAATAAAACAATGTTGTCATGCTCGCTGGCTCACTCGCCTAGCGAAGGCTTAGCGATCATTCGCTACTGGCTCGCCTAGCGAACGTGCTAGCGAAGCCTGCCTTTTTGCTACTAGAAGTGTTCGCTACCCAACTCGCTTAGCGAACACTTGCTACCTTACTCGCTCCAGCAAACAAGGGTCATTTTGGTTCTGTCCAAGTCTGGGACCATTCGCTACTGGCTCGCTAGCAGCTCGCCTAGCGAATCACTCGCTGGCTCGCTCGCTAGCTGCTCGCTTAGCGAACCTCTGCGATCTCTTAAAAACCTCTACTGTCCAAAAATGTCACAAGGTCCTAAAATAACCCGATTCAATTCCAATAAGTTTCCATAGTCTTAGCCTAACATTCCTCGACTAAACTACACCATTATTCTAGATTCTAACCGTTAGAACATCGATTTCTATCGATTAAACCATTTTCTGACCTAGAATGGAAAAATGGGGAAAACATCCAACAATCCAAACACACACACACACATACATAATGATATACATTGGTAAGATAACAATATTTCACACCCTTACCCGATTAATCGATTCCTAGATGTTGATCTTGAGCTATCCAAGCTTTTCCTCTATTTTCTCCTCTTCTCTCTTCTTCCTTCTTTCTTTCTCTTCTTTCTATTTCTATTCTTTTCTTTCCACTTTCTCTTATATAACTTTCTATTCTATTCTTTCCATTATTTTTTCTTCTCTCAAAAATATTTACCAATTCATTTCACACAAACTATTCAACTTAATATTAAATAAGAAATGTCTAAAATACCCTCCAATCTATTTTCCCTGAAAATTCTCAAAATCTGTAAAATAGCATAATATGCAAACATAACATATTAACACATCAATTCCACAATTAAAATAATAATCACCCAATTAAATCAAAAGACTCAACAAAAATGGGAATAATCGAAATCGGGGCGTTATAATATGCGACACATTCGCTCCTATGTCATAGTCTTTAGTGCAATGTGAGTCTCTGTTTCCCGTGAAAATTGGAAAACAACCCCTGATCTTCCAAATCTAACTTTGGTGAATCACAAGATCGATCTGATTGATCCTAGGATATGTGTTAACATTTGTATGTGAACTAATTTATCTAAACTACACACTTCGACAGTGTTTTGAGAAAAAGGCTTAATGTAAAGGTAATGTTCGACTGAAGTAAAAGGATGGAGATTTGCAGGAAACGAAGTAAAGAACTTTGAGAAGTATTTAACAAAGTAAAGAAAAATGCAAGGAAGATGTAAACTGCAGGAAAAGTAAAGGACAACTCTTTAAAATTAAGCAAGTAAAGTAAATGTCATTGAAAGTAAAGATGGTGTGTTTACATAACGTACATTCTCCTTGAACTCGTTTCTCTACACTCGGGTACTTTGAGTAAATTTGGGAGTGACTTGTACAAATAGTAAATTATAACACATTGAAATATATGTCTAGAAGTCTTATTTATAATAGTAAACCTAACTACCCATAACCTCCTAAAATCATCAGCCTCCGACAAGTGTCATATTGCATGTAGTTACTTGCTAGATGAACGCCACTTGTCTTACTTAGTCATGAGAAAACATAACTACTTCCTCTTTTATTTGAATTTCAAAAACTTCATTAATTCTTAGCCAACATCTCGGTCGAAGGTAGTTTCCTCAATATTTGGAAATTTTCTCTAAGTCCCAAGCGCTTTGAATAACCCATCCTGCTCGAAGGTCTCTACACTCGAAGTCTTTTACATTTCTTTAAGATCTTAATATTTTATTCAAATATTTATTCTAAATATAATGCGTAGAATTTGTGAGCTAACAAATTGCCCCCCAAAAATGTCTTTTTCGACCATACTGTAGAAAAAGGACCATTTTTTGACAGCATCCAATTCAACACCATCTTTCGACCTCCACGTAGGTATCAACTCAACTGACTACCATGAATTGAAAGAAAAACTTTTCAGCTATCTCTACGCATGTCCATGACGTCATGGGCCAATATGAGCAATTTCTTGGAACTCTCACAAAATCTTCAGACCATCATCATTCTTTTAGGACCTAAGAAAATCGTGGGTCTAGGTAGTAACTGCCACCGCCCCCATCTTCCGTCTTGGTATGTCGCGTGGCCCACTATCCCTAGCCCTTAATTATGAATAATGGCTTTTAAATTACTTCAGAATGCCTTATAAATAATTTCCCCAGAAATCATGTTAAACTTTTCACTCTTTAGCAAATACTTACGCACCTTTTCCAAACAACTCCCATCTCTCTTCAGAAAAAAAAACATTTCTTCCCAAACTTCCATCAATGGCGTCTTCCATTGCTACAACCAAAGATCAAAAAAGAAAACCTCAAACCAAAGGGCTATCAGCTACGTCACTCCTCCCTCCTTTCACCACACTGAGTGGACCTAAGATGGGGAAGAACCAACAGTTCATCCCTGAACCTTTGATAGAAGAAAAAAAGCACATTTACGAATCTCAGGTAATAATCCCTATCACCGTTGCAGGTAAGTCCTTAGATTTATATGGCCCACTATCTCCATTAGGAACCAACTATTCAACCCTTAGCGATTTTTTCCCTTCTTATCACAAAACAAAACCTCTAGGGCAAAAAGACTTTACCAAAGTCCCTACTGAAGGTTCAGATAGCTTGGCATTACACAATGTGGACTTTAAGTACCTTAATGATGGATCCAGGTTATTCAGAGGCACCCCTTATTTCAAGGATTATGATCTCTACCTGAACTGGATGACCAAAGTGGAAAAGGTCAAAGCAGACAACTGTAATGAAACTGGTATCTATGATTTAATCATGATGTTGAAAGCCGGTCCAACCTACTGCCCTCTCATGCTGGCCTCCTCACTGATTTCTGAGATAACACCCACTATACTTTCCACCTTCCCTGTAGGATGATAACTCCCACCCTCTTCGACCTAGCCGCTATCACAGGGCTAAAACCCTATGGGCTAGTATATGATTTTGAAGTGGATTATCAGGATTCTATAGGATTTTCCACCACCAAACATACCTACTCTCATTTTATTAACCATTACCACAACAAGCAAACAACAACAGTCGATGATCAGGAACATATAGCCTTTCTAGCCATGTGGCTGTCTCGTTGTGTCTTTTGCACAAAATCTTTGCAGGTGGCGAGGAAATACCTTACCTTGGCCAATCAACTGCACTTGAATTGGGGCATCTTCCTGAGTTGATGATTTTGGCCAGTTTATATGAATCCTTAAGTGAAGGTGCTGGCAGAATAAAAAACAAAGAAAGCAATGGGAACTTGTTACTATCAGGGGCCCTTCTGGTTGCTTTAGTTGTGGCTCAATGCTACATTCGAAACCAGTCTTCCTAATAAAGGAGAAATTGATGAAGAAGACTCTGCAATCACAGGAAGACGAGTCAAATGGACTCGATTAGTCAAGCTCACCCCCAGCGAAGAAGGTAACACGGTCAAAGCGAATCTCTCTGGTTTCATTAAAATGTTCGCCAAACGCCATGAGTTTATGTAACACCCATTTTAATTATTTAGTCTTTTGGTGTTATTTTATTTTGGTGTGTCCTTTGTGTGGGGGCGTGTCTGAGAGTGTTGGTGGGTACCCTTAAGTTATGGGGATTATTTAATAAAATATAGAGTTTAATAATAATATAATATAATTAATAATGATGATAATCTAATAATTAGTAATATTATTATTATTATTATTATTATTGGAATAAAATGAAAGAAGGATTAAAAAGGGGTATTAGAAGAGTTTGGGGGAAAGGAGAGAGTTAGAAACGCGATAAGTCAGTTTTAGAGAGAAGAGCAAAGGGGAAGAACAAGGAGGAAGAGAAGAAGGCTAGGTCTAACAATTCTTCTGAGTTCTTCGTCAATCGGAGCATTAATCGAGGTAAGGGGGGAGAAACTGATTGGGATTGGTATTTACATGAAATTGGGTAGTGGGGATTCCTTAACACTGTAGGGATTTTGATGAACATGTTTGTTATGTTGATATGTCTTTGATTGTTGTTGATTATGATGAAATTGGTGTGCATGTTGATGTGTTTATGATTGTTGTTGCCGTTGATGAATGGGTACACGTACTGTGTAATTTGGTGAGGTTCTGAGTAACTTATGTAGTTCTGTTGATGGACATAGGTGTGGGTTCTGGAGATAAATTGGTAGAATAATAACTAGAGTAGTGTGTACTGGTTGTAGTGGTGATAGGATGGGAGATGAGAGTAGAGTGATAGGCTTGGAATTGAGCAAGAAGACATTGTTGGACAGTGAGGGTTTTAAGAGATCGCAGACGCTCGCTAGCACCTTCGCTAGGCGAGCTAGTCGCGAGCATTTGCTAGGGACTCGCTAGGCGAGTGAGGTAGCGAACACTTCTAGTAGCTACTGTCTGCCTTCACTAGGGAGTTTGCTAGGCGAGCAGCTACCGAGCGTTCGCTAGGGCTTCGCTAAGCGAATGAGCTAGCGAGCATGACAACAAATTGTGGTTTTGTACGATGAGAGTGGTTCTGTTGTCTTGTAGTATCCCTTGAGTTGTGACCAATATAGATATGGTGATTAGTGGTAAAGAGTGTATACTTGACATTAAAAGGTGAAATTATGTAGTGAGTAAAGTTAATTGAAATAAGTAGATTGAGTTGTGAGATATGTATGGGGTATAGTGATGGGATCAGGGGGATCGTGTGATTTTAATTAAAATAATTAATTGATGAACAATATGCATGTATGATATATGGTGATGTGATCAGGGGATCGTGTGCACTTTGTGTGCTTGAGTTCATTTATTATGCATTTGGTGTTATGCATATCATGGTGTTTGGTGGGACGAATCATTGCTCAAGAGGAGTGTATGTGATTCATCCGTACTCCATTACAGAGAATGGTGGGGATAAATCATGGCCAAGGACGGGTGTATGTGATCTATCCAGGGTTCGATTGAATGAACCAATGAGTCGGTACCGCATGCATGGTGTTGAGTTGCATAATTCAATTATGGTGTGTTGTGTTGGTGTTGGACAGTAGGTCGTGTTTGATGAATGTTGGGTGATGAATTATATGATTACTACCTTTATTTCATGTACTGTATTACCGATAATTTTGGTCATGTTTTCTCACCCCTTTGTTGTTGTTGTGGTCTGTGCTTCTTCAGAAGTACATATAATCCAGGTACTTAGCTATCTTGGATAGAGGTGTGCGAGTCGAGTCTTAGGATGCTTTGATATGTAGCACGAGACTTGGGCATTTTCTTTTGATTTAGTTGAACTTGTTTTACTTTCCTGTGACGTATCATGTGTTGGTGCATTTTATTAATGAATATTTTTATGTATTGGCGGATGGCCGAGAATGATTAACTAATGGATATTTTCCGCTGCTTTGTTTTTGAAAACCTTTTAATGAAGAGTATGTTTAATTATTTGGATGTGATATCCCACTTTGAAGGGAGACTCTGATGTTTAATTGAAATGTTTGTATTTTATTTAATTTTGGGAAGTGGGGTGTTACAGTTTACCCCAAGGATGGTGTTGCACCCCAAATTTTGACCCCTTAGATCCCCATCATCATTATAGGATCATATTCACTTGATTAATTAACTTTAACCCATTTTCAGTTATCTTTGTTAAGATACAGATGAATTAGGGTTCCGTACCGTCAAAATTGAGGCTTCGATGGTTTGATCAATCAATGTTTTGGATTGATTCAACTTCAAAACAAGATCAAGAATACCATATTGGGTCAAGTATGAATTCAATTTGAGGTGGTCACCCGGGGATTGAGAACGGTGCAATTTGAGATACCCGATTAGGGTTTGCGATTAGAAAAAGTCAACTGTAGTTTGACTTTTGATTCAAAGAGTATTTCAATGGTGGGATCAAGGTCCATTAAGCTCATATGGCTTAGTAAATTCCATCCAAAGAGTTTCAAGTCCTCAGGATATCCGGATCACCAACGGGCGACTCGGTAGACACCGATCGATCGAACGGGTGACCGAAAAGTCAACTCTCCAACAATAAGGAATTTGACTTCAAGGTGTGAATGAAAAATGTTCCTTATATCATATTACACCTCCCCATAAAATTTCATGACCATTGGACCAAGGGTTGAGAAGTAATTGCAAAAATCGGGAATTAGGGTTTCGAAAGGGGCAAGACCATAACTCCTCAACCACACATCCAATTGAAGTGGTTCTAAGCTTGTTTGAAAGGTCTTAACAAACCCTACAAAAGTACCACATTGGTCCATATTGAAAAAATGCATGGAATTGGAGTTATAGCAAAAATCATTTTTCAAGGGTAAAGGACTTAGTGAAATTTCACAAATTCTGGCCATACAAACCACTTTTTCAGAACTTTGAAGGGTTTTTCAACCTAGTTCCATCAAGAATTTGGAAATTCCCAAAACATGAAAGTTTTAGAGCTACATGAGGGCTTTCTAAAAAGTACAAGAACTCCTCAAGAGGATTTGTGAGCTAAGAGTTATGGTACATGGAAGTTGGGCCTGTCACACTTGAAATTGCTTTAGCTAAACTTCTCAAAATCAGTTTTTCATAACTTGGGCTATCCTCAAACCTTGGATTGTAATTCAAACTGATAATGAGAGGTGTGGATGAGGAGAAAACCAGAAAATGAGTTAGTTTGGTAAGCATGGCAAGTTGGTAACAAGTGGATATTAAAATAATCATTAAAACCATGAAAGAGAAACTTTTTCTCAAAAGTTGGGCAGCTGCAGTCCCCTATCTCCATAGCCATCCCATCCTTACCATCTCAGCTGATATTGGCTCAGCATTGGTCCATGGAGCTGATGTGTTGGAGCTGCTACAAAGATTTGGCAAGATTCACTTGAAAATCTCAAATCTCCCTCCAAAAGTGGTAAAAAACCAAATCTGCCCCAAGCTCCTCATGGCCTATAAATAGAGGTTTCTCCACACTCTATATACCACACTAGAACTATCCCAAGCATCATAAACATATAGTTCTCCTTCTTTCCCTTCTTGCTTGTAAGTGAAGAAAAGTCACAAAAACACTAAATTAGCCACTTTCCATTTTTCACACCAATCCTTTGTCTAAACCCAAAAACACTTCAAAGACCATTCATACAACTTTAAAATGGCCATTTGAAGCTGTTCCCATTGTTACATTTCTCAGAAAAGCCACCAATCTAAAAGTCAACACTCACACCCCATATTTTGACTTTTAGGTATTTTAAGAGCCAAATCACTACATAGACTTTTTCCAACTGTTTAAACCATTCACACACCTCATATATATTGTGTTTCAACTGTCCAAAACACAAAAAAATTAGTTGGGAGGCTCATCACTCAAACTGTCCTAAAAATTGCATATTGCTTCAAGAGGAAGCAAGCTTTAAGTTTGTGCTAAAGAAGAGGATCTCTGGGTTTCTAAGCTTCTTAGCTTGCTCAAGACTTGTCTACAAGAGGTATGTGATGTTTAAAAGCTTCATTTATCATACATTGTCATTTTTATCATTTTTTGAGGTGATTGTTATGAAATATACCATTTTTGTCCCATACTAGTTCTTGGTCAAGAACTTAGGTTTTGAGGTTATGTTACTTGCTTGTGTTATGATATTTTCATTTGTCAATGATATATTGGAGATATGTTATAAAGATTATACCTAGATATCATGTACAACTTGTTTTTAAAGTTTTGGTCCATATGGTGTTTTTGATGATCTAACACGGAAATATGATGTGTTTAGCCCTAGAACTGTCAAGCCTTGTTCATTAGCAAGATTTAGATAACTTGTAAGCTACTTATAGGATCCCCCTGCCCTAGATCATGTTTGAATCTTTTTGGGGCATTTGTTTCATACTTATGCTATTTTCATGTCATTCTAGCTTTACCCCTTTTGAGTTGTGTTTTTGTGCTTGTCATGGTCCTAAGTCATTGTCTATTGCTTACATCTTATTTATCTGTTTTGGGTTGGTTGAATGATGAGAAACATGAAATGTAGCTTTTAGGGTCTGTCATGGTAGTGTTGATTTTGCTGTCAAGTTTGGATAAATGTACCATTTTTGGTTAGGAGCAGTTGTGATTTGTTTCTAAAGTGGAGAATCATTTGTTAACATGTTTTGAAAATGTGTGATGTGCCTATGACCTCAAAATCCCTTTGCCTGTTAAAAATGTTTTGTCATGCTTCACTTGCATTTTCCAAGATTGCATGATGCCAAACTATCACATCCTATTTTAACTGGTTTGCATTTGATCTATGTACATAAAATCATTGTCCTACTCATTTGAAATTTGTGTGTGCATTGAATCAACCATTTTGGTATGTTCCACTGTTCTGTCATAACAGTCCTGCCCCATATTCATGTTAACTGGCAGTTTGTGAACTCTTTTTTCATAACAGTCCCTTTCTAACTTGTTTTAATGCTTAGATCCATTCAATACCATAAGTATGAGATGTGTGCATGTGTGAAATAATAGGAAAATGCTTAGAACTGAGATTGAATACCCTACTGCACCTCAAAGCCACCAAAATGCATTTTTGAAAACCATATCTCACCACAGTTTCTTTTTGATCTCAAATTGTGTTCAAACTCACTCAAAATCATGTATAAGTGTTGTGTGTGTGATTGGTTGAATCAGAATGTGCATAGAATTAGATTTTCACATCATCATGCATTGCCTTCATGTTATGTGCAACTTGACATACCAATTCTTGAGACAATCCCTTTGTCGCTTCAAAACCTGTTTGATATCATTCCTTATCATATTTATAATATGTGTGTGATGTTTGTTTCCACTTAAACCTCACAATTTAAAAAAAAAACACCACCCACTGCCACACATTTGCCAAGACAGTTTTTTTTCTCACTTCCTATCACATGCCTCTTTTCTAACCCAACTGTCATCTGCCTAATGTTTGAGTTGAAACTCATCTGTATGCTTGATTTTGATGTGTATGTGTTATTGTATTAGTTTGAAACCTTACCACTTGAAGAAACCACTTGCTGCTACATTAATGTACCAAAACTGTTCCAAACAGCATGTCATGATTTTGTTCTAGCTGTTATGAATTTATTTTCAGTGAATGACCATGATCCTTGACATATTTAGGATGTGTGTGTGTTGTTATATTGATTAAAAAACCACTGCCTTGGAAAATCACCTGCTGCCATATTTGTCTTGCCAAGACAGATTTTCACTTTTCATCCCAACATATCAATTTCCATTCTAATTGACACATGCTCTTTCTTGAAGTTAAGACATGTCCCTTATCATAGTAATGATATGTATGCTTGGTTTACTTGATCCATTCTTGCTTGTTTTCACAAATCCTCAAATTTCACTCATAATTGCATTTTTGCACCAAATTTACCACAATGTACCATCTTTACTATTCTGTTTGCATTTCCTGTTGTCATGAGTTGTAATTCACTTAGATACTTGATTCCAATGTGTAGTGATGATTGTTGTGATCAATAATTGCTTGCTCTCTCATTTCATCATCAAGTTGCAACTTTGGGCTAAATTTACCACAACCATATGCCAATACCTTCCTTACTTGCAATGTGTATCATTTCTGAGTTGTGACTCATTCCCCTCTACATTTGTGGTGTGTGTATGTACTGTTTGTTCTCATAAGGGCAATTTGCAACTGAACCATGTTTGTACCCCATAGTTGTCAAACTGTTTTGAAAAAACCTTGAGCACACACTTCACTTTTTTATGATTTGTTTAGTTTTAAGTTAGTTCAGTCCTATTTAGATCTTTAATAGCATATGAAACTTGTATGTCCATGAATCCATCATTTCTGAGTACCTCTTGCCTCTGTCATAACAGCCTAGCTTTATCATACTTGACAAATTGCATTTTTTGGTCATATCCTTGTGGTATGCATCTCATGACCACCCTAAGTGCTAAATTCATTTATAATATCATTTGAAAGTTGTTGAATACATCCTTTGCACCTCTAACTGTCCCTTGTTATTTTTGATCCAAAGGGTGCATTTTAGTGAATGTTTTGAGCAGTTGCTATATGGTTTTCACATCCTTGTTGTTTGTAAACATTTTTAAGGTTTAGACACACCCTATGTGATGTTTTGAGGATGTACATGAGGTTCCTTCACTCTAATTGGACCTGTTTCATAAACTCACTACCCTACTTGCCATGACTTGTTTTTTTTATATCAGTTTTACATAACAGTTGGGTCTTCAACTCATAGACAGCCTGTTTGGATGCATGAGCATGATATGTATGACATTTGAATTATGTTTGAGCTTTTTCCCTAACCATAGCATGACTGGTCCAATCATTTGCTTCATAAATGCATTTTTCATTCACATAAGCAACTCTTATCGTGTTTTTAGTTCAAGACATCTTTTCAAAATTCTACTTGAACCATTCTCTTCCTTGTTTAAAAATACCCAAAATTGATCTAAGGTTTGCTTGATTTGGTTGAGAAATGAGTAAGTTGCATATCAAAACGTATGAGTAAACTTGCTTTGTTTCTGCTCCATTTTTGTGCCCAGAAAATTAACACATCAGGCCATATATATTTATGGGGGTGGCTATATCAACGGATGTATAGCCACCCCAGTGGTAAGACCATATGCCTTAAACGCGCCTTGTACCTGCATGACCTGGGTTCGACCCCTGAGGAGGGCAACCCTTTTATTTATTTTTGTAATTTTTCATCCAATCTTTGAAAATTCATAACTCACTCATTTTTAATCATTTTGAACCCATTCTTTTTTACATTATGTTTGTCTTGATGTCTACTTTCATGTGATATTTTTTAATTCCATGTTTGTTTAAATTTTCATGCCTTTTGGTTACTTACAAGTTGCCTTAGTATCGAGATCGTTATCTCCCGTATGCAGATGAATTTCTTTTTCACCATGATCATTTGTGTTAAGATAGTTATTCATTCTTATCTCTTGCATGTTAGTAAACATGTTAGGATTTTCTCACTTGGTTGTTACCATAAAATATCCCTTTTACCTGTGTTTATTTTAAGGCGCGATCCGTCGATACGATTCTTGCTTGATTACTTGCTCTGATTGTTATCCATACATTTTCACTTATGACATTCTTTTGTTGGTTGTTACCTTTATAGTTTCATCACATTTACTTGGTTAAGTGATTTAATTTCCATGATTCCTCCTAAATTATGAGGTTTAAACTGATTTAATTGTGTTTGATTGTTATCTATGCACATTGTCGTCACATTTACTATGCTTTGAACTTATGACATGCCTACTTTCAAATTGTGATTTGCTCATATGATCGTTACTTTTACCATATCCCAATCTTTGTTAAGATGAGCCCTCAATTTTTGTTAAGATAATTTATTGGTTATAACCCTTGGTATCATTTAAAGTATGTGCTTATTGTAATATGCATGCTTACTTGTCTTAAATCTTATTTCATCTTGCTTTATTAAGTTTTTCTTCCCCCAAGTGATGGAACTTTCTAGTTCTCATCCCAGTTGCCTCTCTATCTCTCTCCTTCCAAAGGAAAAGTTTCTCCCTTGACCCTTGTGTCATTGGATAGCACATTTACCCTCCTTGACTTTGTGAAGTCATCCTAACCCTAGTTTAGTTAAGCTAGAACATTTAAACCATTAGACTTTGCTTTAAGTCTAGAAAACTCACCTGCACTAGGAGTATTCTTCAATTAGAACCCTAGGATAGAGTTTGTAAACTCTATGTAATAATCATAGTAATGATTACTTACTCCCCTCTTGAGTGTTATAACATAGATCTAGAGAGTTTTGTGAAACTTTATACAAGTATTGTAATGTTTGTTCCCCTTTGAACCTTGATCATAATCAAGTGTTCTTCAACCCTAGTGAGGTGAACTACGATTGCTCTGATTCTATCCTAGTTAGGATACGTAGGCAGATGACGCGACGTCTTTGCGAGCAAACTTAGAAACTATCTTTAGGTCGTAACCTACACCCTTTACCCAATCCCAATCCTTAGCAAACATTTACAAACTTAGCATGCAAACAAACAAAAGGTTCCTGTAGAGTACTACAGATGTTTAGGATGTGAAATACCTACCCTATGCATAACCAACCCCCGATCCCCGAATCTCTTAGCGTTGTTGTTACATCGCGAAAAGGGTTTTTCTTTCTTTAGACCTTTCCTTTGGATAAATTAAAGTTCGGTTGTGAATCTAAGGATTAAAGGTTCAAGTTAATCAATAGCTTGGTATCACGATTCTCACCGCAACAGAAATGGCACTTCACTGGGGAAAAAGTACTTAAACTTGAGGGTTTAGCCTATTTTGTTTAATTGCATGCTATATTTGCGAATATTTGCTTAACATGTATATTTGTCAATATATTTGTTTAATTGTTGGGTATTGGGTGCTTTGAGTGGTGAGACGGTCCTATACCCGAACTTGAGTGCACTTGTGATAGGATGGTGGTATATTCAAGAAGGCTTATAGGGAGTTGATTCCCGACTAAGCTAACTTGAGAAACCACCGCTCAGTGTAGACCCTCTTGAAAGTTTAGTATTGTGGATCGAGTATTCGTGAAAACAATGCTACTTTCAACGAAGGAGCCCGTGACACTGTGGACTTTTAGAATACATTTTAACCCACTTTGGCCTTATTAGGACGTAGTGTGATGACTATAAGGAAGTATTTCCGAAATAGTTGATACGCAATACTACACTCAGACGAGATTCTCTTGAGAATATTATCGATTACCAAGTAATTTGGGAAGTTGATAATATCCGAAGGATGGGTTGATGACTCTGGGAACTTTGTAGAACCCGTTCGGCAGGTACAATCAATCCATAGTACAAATCTTTGGGGATGGGTAGACCCTTGGACTCATGCTTGTCCTTAAACCTAAGCTTGTGTTGTGTGCATATGCATTTGCTTGTGTTTGTGCATTCATATCATCATGTCATCATATCATCATATGGTTTCATGGAACTCAGGCTTTGTTGTTTGTAAACATCAGAGGTCGTCATGAACAGTGAAAGAAAGAAGACTTTGAAGTACACTTGCAAGGGTTTTAACCTAGATGATTTGAAAAGGTTGAGCACCTTAGTGACAGATCCAGAGGGATTTCAAAGCCGATATGGGAAGCTGTTGCTACTCTTGAAGATAAAGATGGATAGTGGACTTCTTTCTACTCTCCTCCAGTTTTATGACCTGCTCTACCACTGTTTCACATTTCCTGATTATCAGCTAGTGCCCACGCTAGAAGAGTATTCTCAGTTAATTGGATTGCCTATTCTTGAAGATTCTCCTTTTCCGATTGTGGAGAAGGACCCTAAAGAGCAAGATATTGCCAAAGCTACACGTTTGGGAGTGGTTGATATAAAAAAGAATCTGATTACAAAAGGAGGAGTCTTTGGGTTAAAGGCAGAATTCTTGGTTGAAAAAGCTCAGTACTATGCAGATCATTTAAGCATGGATGCATTCGAGGCTATTCTTGCCTTACTCATCTATGGTATATTCTTGTTTCCAATCTTTGAGAATTTTGTGGACCTCAATGCCATCAAAATTTTCTTGAAGAAGAATCCTGTGCCTACCTTGTTAGCAGACACATACCATTCTGTTCATCTGAGGAACTTCCACAATGGGGGAATGATCACTTGTTGCGCTCCTTTATTGTACAAGTGGTTCACTTCACACTTACCCAAAGCCAACGCTTTTTAGGATCCAAAGAAAGGATGGTGGTCGCAAAAAATCATGGCTCTTACCCATTCCGATATTGATTGGTATAGTCGTGATTATGATGGGACAATAATTATTGATAATTGTGGGGAATTTAGCAATGTACCTCTTCTCAGCATAAATAGAGGGGTCAGCTACAATCCAATACTCGCTCGCCGACAATTGGGATACCCTCTAAAGGACAAACCCAATAGTGTTCAAGTAGAAAGCATCTTCTTCAAAGAATGGGAAGATAATCAAGAATTAAAGGAGAAAATACTAGAAGCTTGGAAGCATCTACACAAGAAATGGAAGAAGGACCTTGGAAGACTCAACTGTGTCTCTTTGGAACCTTATCTCCAATGGGTTCGGAAAAGAGCTGTCACACTAAGGATGCCATATCCTAAGCAAGAACCTATGGCCTTGAAGGAAGAACGCCCGTTGGTCTTCATGTCTGAAGAAGAAAAGGTGAAAATTGCTTTGGTCAAAGAACAACAAACTGAAGAAGCTTGGAAGCACAAGTATCAAATAGTCGTCGAAGAAAATGCAGAGCTCCAAAGACAAGTCCAGTTGAAAGATGAAGAAATCCTCTCTTGTAAGAAGAGGAAAGCACTAGAAGAACCTTACGAGCCTCAATCTAATCCATGGAAGATAATTGTGGACAAACTCATCTTTGAGAAGACTCAGATGGAAAGAAAGATCGAGAAGCTCAGCCTCAGGCTGCTAGGAGAACCTTGATAGGATTCACTTAGTTGTTATCTAAAACTCTTGTAAGAGGAAACAATGTTTTGTAATCTGTTTTGTTAATCAATGAAATGGCGACATCTGATGTTCAAAAATATCTGAGTTCCATGACAATCATTTGCATTTGCATTTTCACTTCTTCTAACCATTCAAGGAAATTCATTATTTTTCTTTGCAGACAACAACATGGTAAGAAGAGACATGCTTCGAGTTCCAGATCTGAGATTGGGTTGTCTAAGGATGTTAACGAGACTTATCCGAAACCCTGCTGCTTTCATAGTCAAATATGGGGACCTATTTCCATTGATAAGCGCTCCGATCAACGAGCCCATGTTGCAAGCCTTGGTGGAATTCTATCATACAACTTACCACTGCTTTGTGTTTCCAGACTTTCAGTTACTCCCGACCCTCGAGGAGTATAATGCTTACTTAAAGATTCCATGGACTTTTACGCTCCCTTATGGAAAACCAAAGAAAAGGGACTTAGCTAAAGCCCTGCATATCAAACTGGAAGACTTACCACCGATGAGAGCGAAAGGAGGGTGGTATGGAATGGATGCCAGGCCTCTAATGGAGATGGCTGAGTATCATTACGAAAGCAGAAACCTGGGCATTTTTGAGGCGATTCTGGCACTACTAATATATGGACTGTATCTGTTCCCAAGCAGTTACGACTTCATCAGCAAAGAAGCGATCCGCCTCTTCATCCTCAAAAATCCGGTCAACACAATACTGGCTGACACTTATGTAGTCATTCACCGTTTCGCCTTGTATGATTGTGGGCAATTCTCATGTTGTCTTGCACTACTCGACCGATGGTTTACTTCTCATCTGCCAAGGACCCATATCCTTTGGAGACTTCCTACCAAAAGCGCATGGGTTTCTAAACTCGTCACTCTCAGACACCACGATATCACATGGTATGACACCAGCATTGGTGACCAAGTCATGATTTCTAGCTACAGAGATTTCCCCAATGTGCCTCTCATTGGGATAGAAGGGGTGATCACTTATAATCCTATTCTCGCTCAGCGTCAACATGGGTATCCTACCGGGCCAGAGCCTGAACCAGAACTGTTGAGGCCTCGCTTCTATGAGACAGGTCGCAACCAAGAACTAGAAGAAAATGCTCAATACGCTCAAAGAGATCCACAACACATGGGCCCAACTCCAATGGAGAATGCAAGCTGTTTAACCACTAGGGGGTACTTGCTATGGTCAAAAGAAATTGCCTTGAACATGTTCTACACTCATGACTATGAGATAACCATGGAGCCTGAGGTCCCCGCAACTAGGGAAGAGCTAAGATACACTTTGGTCAAAGCGCAAAGAGAAAACGAATACCTATGGGAGATTATCCGCCAGGATCAAGTTCACGTCAGAGTCCAAGAAGGAGAAGGTTCGTCTTGTTAGATTGATCTTTATTTCACCATTTCCCTGCTTTCCCTAAAAAAGGATTGAAATCCTGTTTGTTGCATTTACTTTCATTTTCCTTGTAAGAAAGGTCTTGCTTTTTAGCAAAGGCCACTCTATTATAATAGATTTCCAGCTATCAAATGAAAAAAAAACGCTTTTTAAGCATGTCGTTACATGTTGGTCTAACTTTTTGTTTGTAAACGAAAATTTTGAGTTTCCTTGAATGGTTTATGCATCCGCATTTGCATTTGCATGTCATCCTACATCAGTCCTGCATTTGGGTTCCGCAACTCATCCTTTGTTCTTGTCCAGAAGGAGATAAGGAGTCACGCTGATTACCCACAGATACAACACACGGTCCCAAGCTCAAAACAAGATGGCAGATAACGACCAAAGGTTCGATTAGATGGATAATGACATTGAAGGGATCAAAGGGGACGTCAACCAGATCATGGAAGTCCTCAACATAATCAAAGCAAAAATGGATACGCAACCTACAGTGATCTCCGAAGTTGCCACAACAGCAGCCAATGTCATAATAGCTCCTGTTACATCAGCAGAGTTCCCCTATGGCATGTCCCGGGATTTTGTGCCACCTTTCAACAACATGCAGTCTTCAGGTCTCAATCCCTTGTTCGACTCAATGATCAGAAATCCCATTTTCACTCCAGCAGGTGGACCTACCACAGTACGACTAGTTTTCACCAATCAACAGCCAATCTTTGATGTACCCGATGGGTCTGAAGCTGAGGACGAAAAACATGAAAAATTGAGAGTGGAGATGGACATCATGGCCAAAAGGATGAGGGCCATTGAAGGAAATCATGTCTTTGGATCTGATGCTAAGGATCTATGTCTGGTATCTGGATTGGTGTTTCCTCAGAAATTTAAAATGCCAATCTTCGACAAATATGAGGGGACCACCTGTCCTAAAGAGCACCTAATCATGTATTGTAGGCGGATGGCTCCGCATATTGAAAATGATAAACTGTTAGTACACTGCTTCCAAGATAGTCTAAAAGGGGCTTCGGCTAAGTGGTATCTCGGTTTAGATCAAGCTAAAATCCATAGTTTCCAAGACCTTTCAGATGCTTTTATACATTAGTGCAAGTACAACATGAACCTAGCTCCCGACCACCGTCAGCTTCTCAGCATGACGCAGAAAAACACTGAAACCTTTAAGGAGTATGCGTAAAGATGGCGCGGAACTGCAGCACAAGTAGAGCCTCCCCTTACTGAGAAGGAGTTGGTAGACTGGTTTGTGGATACAGTACGACCAGAATTCTATGAACGTTTGATCAGCAGTGTTACAACAAATTTCTATGATATTGTGGCAGTGGGAGTCAAAGTGGAAGCAGGTTTAAAGAGTGGGAAAGTGACCACTCCAAATGTTACCTCAAGCGCCAGCACGGCAAAGAAGCCAGTCAGCACTTTCCACAAAAAGAAAGAGGGAGAGGTAAGTGCAATCACATATGGAAAGAAAGTACAAAGCTCACGAAGCCACCACCAACAATACCAACCATCATATGTGGCGGCAGTGACCCCGGTTTTTCAACCTTCTTCACAGCATGGTCCCCAACCTGGGGCATTCAGCAATCAACACCAGTATCAACATGGCAATCAACAACATTACCGCACCAATAATCAGCAACAATACCAACAGCCGCAGGGTCAACAACCTCAGAACAGGGCCCCGAGGGCAAATTATCAAGCAAATAGGCCAAAGATACAACCTATTCCAATGAGTTACACCGACCTGTTTCCCATGCTAATAGAAAGAGGGCTGGTTAAAACAAGAAATTAGGTGCTCCACCTAATCCACTCCCATTCTATTACGATGCAAATGCTCGCTGCCTATTTCATGAGAATGCTCCAGGCCACGATCTCGAAGGTTGCTTCACCCTTCAGCATCTAGTTCGTGAACTTATTGAAAAGAGAATTCTATCCTTCGAAGATAATCCGCCCAACGTTAAGAGCAACCCTCTTCCAAATCATGGTGGAGTCAACGCCATTACTGAAGAAGGGGAGGGGTCAGAAGACAAGAAAGTTACTACTGTTGGTGAGATCAAAGTGCCACTAGCAGACCTACACAAACGCCTCGCTCAGGCATGGTTACTCAAAACATCTCACGAAGATTGCAAAGAATGTATGCTGAATCCTGAGGGTTGTGACGTGGTGAAAAAGGACATTCGGGCTATGATTGAACAGGGAATGATAGAAACCGCTCGCCGAAAAAAGGAAGAAGATGTGGTGGTCATCGAGCCTGTGTTTAACATACCAGGAGAGCCCAACAAAGGAGTCGTATTCAGAGATGATAACAGTAACAAAAACTACAAGAACGTTCGGCCAGTATTTCGCGATGATGCACCCCCAAAATTCGGGAGGGGACAGGCTAGGTTTGAGCCGAGGGGAGGATCCAAGCCTCACCCAAGAGCCGTGACACCAAAACAAGACTATTCATGGTGTGAAGGGATTTTCAAAGAAAAGAAACCAGTAAGTGTGGCCAACATTGCCAGTGGAAGCAAAATGACCCGGAGTGGTCGCGTCTATCAACCTCGAACATATAATGAGGCTCCTCCACCAGCAGTTTCTGTTCAAAAAACGCCTGTTCCTCAGAAGCCTGTTCCAGCGGCAGCCACCGCCAAAGAACCTTTAGTTAGAGGAAAAGAAAGTCTCAAGAACGATGAAGAAGAATTCTTGAGAAACATTCGACGAAGTGATTATAGGGTGGCGGAACAATTAAACCAAACACCCTCCAAGATCTCGGTCATGGCTTTGCTTTTAAGCTCTCCAGCACACCGCCAGACATTGCTCAAAATCCTGACACAGGCCCACGTCACTAAAGATATTACAGTGGGGCAGTTTGACTCTGTTGTAGCAAATATCACTGCCTGCAACACTCTGAGCTTTGATGATAACGACCTGACAGCTGAGAAGCGTAAGCACAATTGTGCCTTACATGTGTCAGTTAAATGTGAAGAAGATACAATGTCCCGAGTTCTTGTTGACACAGGATCAGCACTCAACGTAATACCTAAAAGAACTTTGATCAAACTGGCATATCAAGGTGCTACCATGAGGCCAAATTCCTTTATAGTCAAGGCATTTGACGGATCCAGGAGAACCGTGATAGGAGAAGTTGATCTTCCTATCCTAATTGGACCACAAATCTTCGAAGTCACCTTCCAGGTGATGGACATAAATCCGGTCTACAGTTGTTTATTGGGAAGACCATGGTCCTACCAAGATATGCCAGGGTTGGATACCGACATTGTCATGCACAAGCTCCCCTTGAAGCTAGAATGTCCTTCGGTCAAACAAAAGCTTCGCAGGTCAAGACCAGACATGGCGCTTAAAATCCGAGATGAGGTCAAAAAGCAAATAGATGCCGACTTTTTAGCAGTATCCAAGTATCCAGAATGGGCGGCAAACATTGTACCGGTCCCAAAGAAGGATGGCAAGGTCAGGATGTGCGTCGACTACAGGGATCTAAACAAAGCAAGTCCGAAGGATGACTTCCCTTTACCGCACATTGATACTTTGGTGGATAACACAACAAGCTTTGCAGTTTTCTCGTTCATGGACGGATTTTCTGGTTATAACCAGATAAAAATGGATCCAGATGACATGGAGAAAACAACCTTCATCACACCATGGGGTCCCTATTGTTATAAGGTAATGCCTTTTGGTTTGAAGAACGCAGGGGCAACGTATCAGAGAGCTATGGTCACACTCTTTCATGATATGATGCACAAAGAAATCGAGGTGTACGTGGACGATATGATTGCAAAATCCCAAAGTGAAGAAGACCACTTGGATCATCTGCTGAAGCTATTCAAGAGACTCCGAAAGTATCAATTGAGATCAAATCCAGCAAAATGCACCTTCGGAGTTCGCTCAAGAAAGTTACTTGGTTTCATCGTTAGTCAGCGAGGAATTGAAGTAGACCCTGACAAGGTTAAAGCAATCCAGGAGATGCCTGCTCCCAAAACTGAGAAACAAGTTAGAGGCTTCCTTGGACGTTTGAATTACATCTCCAGGTTCATCTCCAATCTGACTCCTACCTGTACACCGATCTTCAAGTTGTTACGAAAAGATCAAACAGTGGTATGGAATGAAAACTGTCAGGCCGCGTTCGAGAAAATCAAGCAGTATTTGCAAGAACCTCCAGTGTTAATTCCTCCGGTACCTAGAAGGCCTTTGTTCATGTATATGACAGTGTTAGAAGATTCGGTGGGCTGTGTCTTAGGCCAGACTGATGAGTCAGGAAAGAAAGAACACGCAATCTATTATCTAAGCAAGAAGTTCACCGATTGCGAGAGTCGTTACTCTCCCCTGGAAAAAGCTTGTTGTGCGTTAGCATGGGCCGCCAAGCGTCTGAGGCAATACATGATTTGTCACACTACGTTGCTGATTTCTAAAATGGACCCCATCAAGTACATCTTTGAAAAGCCAGCTCAGACAGGAAGATTAGCCCGATGGCATATGCTCTTATCAGAGTACGATATCCAGTATGTTACTCAAAAATCTATCAAAGGAAGTATCTTGTCAGAACACCTCGCAGAGCATCCTATGGAGGATTATCAACCACTCAAGTTCGATTTTCCCGATGAAGATGTGATGTATATTCAGCGCACGAAACCAGAGCCTGGTCCGGAAGAAGGTCCCGAGTCGGGATCCCGCTGGGAGATGATGTTCGATGGAGCATCAAACAAAAATGGACATGGCATCGGAGTTGTTCTGAAAAATCCAACTGGAGGGTACACTGCGGTCACAACCCGACTTTGCTTCTCATGTACAAACAACATAGCAGAGTATGAAGCCTGCATCCTAGGGTTGGAAGCTGCCATCGATCTCCGCATCAAAATCTTGGAAGTAATTGGTGATTCTGCTTTGGTTATATACCAACTCAAAGGAGAATGGGAAACCAGGGATGAAAAATTGATCCCTTATAAGACCCACATCTTAGAGATGGCTGAATATTTTGATGAAATTACCTTCAAGCACGTACCAAGGGCAGAAAATCACATTGCCGATGCGCTAGCCATGATGGCATCAATGTGGAAGGTCCAGTTTGTCAACGAGGCACCTCTGATCCGCATCGAAAGAAGGACAGTACCCGCATACGTCATGGCTATAGACGAAGAATCTGATGAGAAGCCATGGTTTCATGATATCAAGAATTTCCTCCAAAATCAAGAGTATCCCGCTAACGCGTCCACCATTGACAAAAGAGCAATACGAAGGTTGTCATCTAAATTCTTCATCAGCAATGGTGTCTTGTGCAAGAGAAATCATGACATGGTCTTACTCCAATGCGTCGATGAAAACGAGGCGAATCTCATAATGACCGAAGTACATGAAGGAACCTTCGACACCCATGCGAATGGCCACGCCATGGCTAAGAAAATCTTAAGAGCAGGTTACTTCTGGTTAACTTTGGAGACAGACTGCATACTCTTCGCTCGGAAGTGTCATAAATGTCAAGTTTATGCCGATAAAGTGCATGTCTCTCCACATCCTCTCAATGTGATGACATCACCTTGGCCTTTTGCAATGTGGGGTATAGATATGATTGGGGCCATAGAGCCAAAAGCTTCCAATGACCATCGCTTCATTCTTGTCGCAATCGATTATTTCACCAAATGGGTGGAAGCAGCGTCATATGCAAACGTGACAAAGCAAGTGGTTGTACGCTTCATCAAAAAAGAGATCGTCTGCCGATATGGTATCCCTAACCAGATCATCACTGACAACGGGTCGAATCTGAACAACAAAACAATGAAGGAACTTTGTGACGATTTTAAGATCGAACATCACAACTCGTCCCCTTACAGACCTAAGATGAATGGTGCAGTTGAAGCTGCAAACAAAAACATCAAAAAGATAATACAAAAGATGGTTGTAACCTACAAAGATTGGCACGAGATGCTACCATTTGCTTTGCACGGATACCGAACATCAGTGCGCACTTCGACAGGGGCAACTCCCTTTTCCTTAGTGTACGGGATGGACGCTGTGCTACCCATTGAAGTCAAAATACCTTCCTTGAAGATCTTGACGGAGGCAAAGCTGGATGAAGACGAGTGGATAAAAGAAAGATTCGATTCGTTGAATCTCATTGACGAGAAAAGAATGACGGCCATGTGCCACAGTCAAATCTATCAATAAAGGATGGCCCGAGCGTTCAACAAGAAGGTTCGTCCAAAAGAGTATAGGGAAGGAGAGCTTGTGCTTAGAAAAATCCTACCAACGCAAAAAGATATGTGTGGCAAGTAGATGCCCAACTATGATGGCCCTTTCGTTGTAAAGACTGTTTTCTCCGGAGGATCTCTGATTCTCAAAACTATGGATGGCGAACAACTCAAGTATCCCATCAACTCGGACGCAGTAAGAAAATACTACGCTTGAAACGAAATACCTAGAAAGGGGATTTCAGTGCCTCGACAAGATGAAAGCCCAATGTTTGAAAGCTGGCAGACGCTGGGGCAGAGTCCTGTGCAGAATATTAGAAGAAAGGTCAACGCCTGTTGTTCTCGTCAGAAGCAGCAAAGCAAGTGAACTGGCAGTCGGAAGGACCGGATTATTATGGGATTCTGTAACCTTTTATGTTGCCATTTTTTCAAACTTATAAAATTCCCAAGGCTCTGCCTTTTGTAAAGCTCCTGTCTATCAATAAAATCGGATTTTTGGCCAAATCATTGTTATGATCTGCTATTTTTGTTATGCAATTTCACTTATTTGTTAATAAGAAATTTTCATGAAAGCAAAGTGTTTTGAAAAGCTTAAAGTATTGTTTTGTAAAAAAAAAGGGAAAACATGATTTGACAAAATGTTTGAAAGTTCTAGAGGTAATCTGATAACATTACACAGTCCTCAAAGTTGTGGAAGGTTGCTGTTACCCTATACCAAGCTAGAGGTGTCTGACAACAATTCTGGCTCTTAAGCTAAGACTTCTTCTCCGCAGAATTACGAAGATATTATTGAGAAAAGATCGTTATCTACACCAAAGAAGGAGACGTCGCCTGACTTAAGGCATTTTGAAACTCAGCGTGACGAGTTCTCTCTTTATTTTGCTTTCCTTTGTTCCTACGGGTCGTTTTGCGTCTTGCATACAATATCATGCCAACATACGCATTTGTTTGCATTCCTGCCATTGAGATCCTTCGGTCATTACCTTTATCTTTGACTTGTTATTACAAAGTTCGCTTCAAAGTCGACATCTTAGGGTTTCCTTATTTTCGTGGGGAAGCTAGTGGTGACTAGCAATATCCAATTTACACCAACAGGGGGTTGTTACCAATTTTCATCTTCGATTTGGTCGTCACCAACAAAACTTTGAAAAACTAGTGGTCACTAGCACACGTTAAGGACTAATCATGATCGGTATCTTGATTTAGTCCTTACCGACTATTTTTCAAACCCAGTTGTTACCGATTCTGTTAAAAAGCAAACCAATTGTTATTAGAGTCCCTTTGATTCGGTTGTCACCAATTTGGCTAAAAATCTAGTGGTTACTAGTGTTGCCTTCTAAAAAACAATAGTCGTTGACATTGGAGTTGGTCGTCACCAAAATTCCCTAAAAGTCCAATGATTATTGGCATTACCTTCAAATACAATCGTTATTGGTACCCCTTGATTCGGTTAGTACCAATCTCTATAAGTCTAGTGGTCACTAGCCTTGTTTGGAAAAACCTAGTCGTTGCTAGTCTTACCTTCAGAACCAATTGTTATTGGTACACCTGGTTTGGTCGTCACCAATTAGCCCAAGTCCAATAGTTATTGGCGCCACTTAAAAGCAGATTGTTATCATCACTTCGGTCTGGTCGTTATCAAACTCTTTGAAAATCCAATGGTCATTGGTCTCCTGGATTAGGTCGTCACCAAATTTTCCAATTAAGTCTAGTGGTTACTAGCATCGTCCCCTCCAATTGTTATTGGTATATCCTAATTTGGTTATCACCAGTCCCCTCCAATTGTTATTGGTATATCCCGATTTGGTCATCACCAGTCTCCTTTAGGACCAGTGGTTACTGGCATTGCTTGAAAACTAATCGTTATTAGTCGGTTGTTACCAATCCCCAGCCAGAGCCCTGTTATTTTAACAACATTGCTTGGAATTCCCAATTGTAATTGGAACTTTGATTTGGTCGTCACCATATCCCCAGGAAGTCTAGTGATATTTAGCACTTCTTGGAAACTGTTATTGTTTGGTCATCACCATCATCCTCAGTAAGTCTAGCGGAAGCTAGCACTGTTTGAAGCTATTTGTTATTCTGGTTGTCACCAGTCTCCCCAGTTGAAGCTTTTGCTTTTCCGGTCAAGTCTCGGAGAATTAGTGGATACTAACCTCCCTGGCACACCCGGTCTTGTTTCTAACCTTCTCCTGAAGATCCCGTTTGAACTCTTCGTTATAGGAAATTTCTCAGCTGGTTATCCCCAGTGAGGTTCGTGTCTCCGTTCCGTCTTTTCCCCCGGTGAAGTTGTGCTTCCCTAGTGGAATTGTTCCCCAGCAAAGTTCTCCTCAGTGGGTCCTTTTCCCAGTGAGGTTTGCGTTTCTTTTCTTTTGTTTCCCCAGTGAAGAATTGTCATCTTCCCCGGTGGGCTTCCTCATCTGGTTTATCCCCAGTGAGGTTCGTATCTCCTTTCCCCAATGAAGATGTGTCTTCCCTGGTGGAATTTGTGTCCCCGGTATGAAAGATTTTCCTTGAACAAGCATCTTTAGTCATGTTTGAACTATCTTGCTTACTTAATCTTGAATCTTTCCCCAGTGTGTTGGGTCCTCGCGAGTGGTTACTCGTCATTTTGCCGTTCTTTTACATTTGCTCGTGTGTCTGCATCTGTCTCGCATTCAAGCATCATAGTACCATTTAGATTCATGGCATATTTTCATTTGCCTTTTTGCATACCATCGGATCTAAGGGACAAAGTTTATGGTTTGCTATATTTAAATACCTTCCACTGCGATTCTATGAGGATTGTCATCTCTCATTATCATCTAGTGAAGATATTTAAATAGGGGCATCTGTTGCACCCCAAATTTTGACCCCTTAGATCCCCATCATCATTATAGGATCATATTCACTTGATTAATTAACCTTAACCCATTTTCAGTTATCTTTGTTAAGATACGGATGAATTAGGGTTCCGTACCGTCAAAATCGAGGCTTCGATGGTTTGATCAATCAATGTTTTGGATTCATTCAAATTCAACACAAGATCAAGAATACCACATTGAGTCAAGTATGAATTCAATTTGAGGTGGTCACCCGGGGATTGAGAACAGTGCAATTTGAGATACCCGATTAGGGTTTGCGATCAGAAAAAGTCAACTGTAGTTTGACTTTTGATTCAAAGAGTATTTCAATGGTGTGATCAAGGTCCATTAAGCTACTATGGCTTAGTAAAGTCCATCCAAAGAGTTTCAAGTCCTCAGGATATCCGGATCACCAACGGGCGACTCGGTAGACACCGATCGATCGAACGGTTGACGGAAAAGTCAATTCTCCAACAATAAGGAATTTGACTTTAAGGTGTGAATGAAAAATGTTCCTTATATCATATTACACCTCCCCATAAAATTTCATGACTATTGGATCAAGGGTTGAGAAGTAATTGCAAAAATCGGGAATTAGGGTTTCGAAAGGGGCAAGACCATAACTCCTCAACCACACATCCAATTGAAGTGGTTCTAAGCTTGTTTGAAAGGTCTTGACAAACCCTACAAAAGTCCCACAGTGGTCCATATTCAAAAAATGCATGGAATTGGAGTTATAGCAAAAATCATTTTTCAAGGGTAAAGGACTTAGTGAAATTTCACAAATTCTGGCCATACAAACCACTTTTTCAGAACTTTGAAGGGTTTTTCAATCTAGTTCCATCAAGAATTTGGAAATTCCCAAAACATGAAAGTTGTAGAGCTACATGAGGGCTTTCTAAAAAGTACAAGAACTCCTCAAGAGGATTTGTGAGCTAAGAGTTATGGTACATGGAAGTTGGGCCTGTCACACTTGAAATTACTTTAGCTAAACTTCTCAAAATCAGTTTTTCATAACTTGGTGTCGCTACTGCGAAAATCGGCGCCAGCTGAACAGAAGAGTCGCCACCGTGTGTTATTTATCCCAACAGAGGGAAAGGAAACGCTCGAAGTAAACCTACCGCAAAGACGGGAAAGGAATGGTCATCGCAACCAAATCCTGGATTCGGGAGTCGGTTACGCAAGGGGAAGGTATTATCACCCCTCACGTCCGTCGTACTCGACGGGATCCTAAGGGGATAAACGGAAAAACAACAGCATATATACAGTAAAGCAATAAAATGCATGCATGCAACAGTACAAGCGAGGCAAGGGAGTCCCACTCAACCTCGAACCTAGAAAACAATGAGTGAAGTGAAACAGCTTCACCTCAACCTCCAGGGGAAAATTAACAAACAATACAATCAAGAAACTCAAACAATACATCACCAGCTCTACACAGCACCAGCAGCTCTAAACAGCAAAAATCTGACAGCACAAGCTTCTTCCTCTATCAGTCTTCAAGGCAAGGGACTTCATCTTCAATCTTCAAAGGCTTCTTCAAAGCAAGCTCTCCTAGATGAGTAATAGTTCACAAGATGATTTGGGATGCTAAACAGTCAGTTAACCACCAAAGGTGGCATACAGACTGTTAACAACATACAGACTGTTTCTCTCAAAAGTTCTATCTCCTAGATACTGTCACTAATCCTTCCAAAGGAAGGAGGTGAGTATCAAAGAGAGACTTTGAATCATAGAGAATAATGGAGGCAACAGAAGCCATCCATATTTGTGAAGAAATTTTCTATTCTAAAGCTCTACCTAGCTCCTAGGTCCTATGATCTTCAATCAGTCTTCAAGCAAGCCTAGCATCTTCATCAACTTTGAACTTGATCTTCAACTCTTTGTCTTCATTATGCTTCATCATCATGCTCTTCAAGCCAAGCCCACACCCCAAGCAAGCCCAATAAGCCCATACAAACAAAATAAACCCCAAAAGGGCACACCAAGCAAGCATACAATTGCAAAATATACTAAAAATATTAATATGGTAGGGAAAATTCTAATATTATTTCTAGGGGATCTACTAAACCTACCCTTAATACCCATATATGCCCCCTAGCCTAACTTGCCCTAAAAAACCCAAAAGAAATTGTTTTAATGCACCTAAGTTGAAGTTTTAACCTAATTCTACACTACCTAGAATTACCTAATCAAAACTATCCTAAAAGTCATCACACAGGAAGTTTGATGTTGAAGATTTTTCCATTTGAAGCTTGGAAGTAGGAGATATGGCCTCATGCTTGAAATGGCTTATAACCTCCAAATGACCAAAATGCCCTTGGCTTGCCAAGATCAGAAGTAGAGCTCCACCAATCAGATTGAGGCATACCATACCTTTCTAGAAAGCTAAGATCATGGGGAGCAACTTTCATGTTGGCCAAAAATCCAATTGAAAACTCCTTAAGGGGAAAACGTTGCTTGGAAGTCAAGTAACTTTTCACAGACAAATTTCAGATGCCTCTGAGGACCTGTAACTTGCAAGAACCATAACTTGAGTTCTATAAATCTCCTTGATGCCTTCCACCACTCAAATTAAAGGTCTTGATATACCCTACAAGCTTCATGTTGGCCAAGGATCCATTTGAGACTTGCATTTTGAATTACTTTCAAAAGGACCCTCTAAGTCTTCCATGCCCTCAATCCATAACCCATAACTTCTCTGATGATCTTCACATACCCTCAAGATAGGAGAGAAACCCACTGCTTGGCCTTTAAACTTCCCAAAGCTTCAATTTCTTTCTTGGTGATTTGAATAGGCTTGAATCTGAATAAGAATGGCATTTGATCCCTTGTTGGATGGCTTGCCCATGCTATGCTATGCAGATGAATGAATTATGTACATGATCTAATATGCAAATGATAAAGTTATGAAACATAGAATCAGGTAAAACAAGTTGGTCAAATTTTAGGGTGCAACAGCTGCCCCAATTCAAACGGCTTGGACCCGACTGGGTGAAACGCCCAGAGCCTTCAGACAATCGAGGTACGAGACGGTCGAATACAAAATAAACCCGAAAATTTGCCAACTGCAAAAAATAGATTGCGAAATAAACTGCACCACTACTTGGGGGACACTATCTACAAATCTGATTTCAACACTATCTTGTCAATACCGGAATTGACTTCACTGGGAGAAGTACTTTTGTCGAATATAAGAACGCAATTCTGTACTGTGTCATGGGACACATACTATGTTCCTTACGGGGAAATCATTCGTCTAGACACTGAGGAGTTCATCTGCCTATCTTTCACGGGAAACATGCATCGATTTAGTAACACTTCATCCGCCTATCCAATACGGGAACACTATTCTGTTTACATCACAGGAAAATTTTCTTCTGCCCATCACACAGGAAAATACACTTCTGCCCATCACACAGGAAAATACACTTCTGCCCATCACACAGGAAAATTACACTTCTGCCCATCACACAGGAAAATACACTTCTGCCCATCACGCAGGAAAATTACACTTCTACCCATCACACAGGAAAATTACACTTCTGCCCATCACACAGGAAAATTACACTTCTGCCCATCACACAGGAAAATTACACTTCTGCCCATCACACAGGAAAATTACACTTCTGCCCATCACACAGGAAAATTATTCTTCTGCCCATCACACAGGAATATTTTCTTCTGCCCATCACACAGGAATATTTTCTTCTGCCCATCACACAGGAATATTATTCTTCTGCCCATCACACAGGAAAATTATTCTTCTGCCCATCACACAGGAAAATACACTTCTGCCCATCACGCAGGAAAATTACACTTCTGCCCATCACACAGGAAAATTACACTTCTGCCCATCACACAGGAAAATTACACTTCTGCCCATCACACAGGAAAATACACTTCTGCCCATCACGCAGGAAAATTACACTTCTGCCCATCACACAGGAAAATTATTCTTCTGCCCATCACATAGGAAAATTATTCTTCTGCCCATCACACAGGAAAATTATTCTTCTGCCCATCACACAGGAAAATTTTCTCGGACATAGTTTCTTTGCCTATTCTCTGCAGTAACTAACTCCATTGGGGATATTCCGAAAATGACTATCAAACACTCGTCTAGATAACAAGTAGCTACTTCTGAACTTTGATTTTATGAAAACCTGAAATGCTGCCGCAACAACAAATCTTAAAGAAACATTCCGCTGGCCGGATACAATAACGCCTCAATTGGCAACTCTGGTGGGGAAAGTGATAAACTGAACTATGTCATCACACGTCTCCCGGCGAGACCTCGATTACCTGGTACTATCTGAGCTTTTAGAGCTCCATACTCCTATAGAGGACCACACCTGAAAGCAAAAATCAACCAACCTGATCTATGTTTCAAAATGCGTATGTTTGATAATGGCGTAATGCTCCATACAATATGGAAATGCTACGCGTTTTTTGTTTGGTGGATGCAAATATGACACTATATGCCGATGCAAATGCAGGCTCGAACTGTTGGGAAAAGCTCTGACAAGCTTGCTTCATCAAATCTGCCGTCGAGGACAAATGCCACCCTGCTGGGGAGTGAACGGGTATCACACAGTATTCCGGCAAAATAAATGCCAGGACACACAACCAACTCTGTCGGGGAGAGTTTTAACCTTCGATATCCACCGGGAGGAAAAAGAACACTTGCTGAAAAGAGAGAACTCCGCTGAGGACGAAACGACTCTCTTGGGGAAAATCAACTGACTCCGTTGGGGAGAATGAATGACCCTACTGGGAAGGGAATCTCTGTTGGGAAGAGTAGACTGTCTGGGTACAGCTCACAAGTTGGAAATATTAGTCTTCTGAGGCTAAACCACTCTGCTCGGGATGGGGAATCCTTTTGGGGGACACCACACTGTCTGAATACAGCCTTCGATCTTGGGATCATCAATTCTTCCGAGGATAAACGACCTTGCTGGAGAATGTCCTTCGGATAAGCTGCGACTAGCTGTGGAATTTGATCATTCTTCAGTAAGGGACATTGTCATCTCAGCTTCAGGGGATGAAGCACGACCTGCATGGAGATTCACTTCACGTAACGATCAAGCATTTCCGTTACGAGCTTCGGGTTAGTACTACAATCTTTTGATCGTCCACTTCATATGGTCAAGAACCCTGCAACACCACAGACGAGACAAGACAAGTCTATGCAACCAAATCTATTCAGGTGAGCGTTAGTGGCATCATTTTCAGTCAATTCAAAGTTTTAGCAATTATTGGCAAGAGCCAGTGATGTTATACACTTGCTAGTCTTATTAACCATTGGCGTTTGTCATGTACAAAACAGTAAAGAACAAGCATCAAATACTGAATAACATGTTTTATTGATTGGGCCCCTGAATGGGCAGAGTTTTGTACACGGGATGTAACTCCTGAAAAGAGGAAGCTACACACAACAAATATACAAGTATGCACAAGAATCAAAGTTACAATGACAAATCAAATTTGCACCCATGTCGGCAACGTGATGCAGACGAACATCATGAGCTGATCCTCCTATGACTCGCCTGACTCTAGCGCTTTCCCGGTATTCACACTTCTGAAGAGATTGTATCTGATAATCGACCCCTCAGGTATATTCTCCCGCACCAATGTGCACCGCAGTATCAAATTCGGACCGCAGTCATTTGCTTTTCAAATCCCTAACTTTTGCGTGAACCGCCCTTTGCGGGTTTTCAGTTCACCGGGATACCCCTTTTTGCCGAAGCCGCCCAGTGTAGGTTTTCAACTTCGCGGGTGTACATTTTTTAGTTTTATCCCTAATTTTTTCCCGAACCTTTCATTCTGTTTTTGGTTCGCCAGGATGCCCCATTTTTGCCTGGACTCTCTTTTTTCTGTCCAGTGGGTCAATTTCAAGCAAAGTATTTTTTAACTGCGTCCGAATTCACAGGCGACGTAAAGTCTTCACCGTCCATGGTTGACAACAACAAAGCTCCTCCTGAAAAGACTTTTCTGACAACGTATGGCCCTTCGTAGTTGGGGGTCCACTTGCCCCTGTGATCTGCCTGTGGCGGGAGAATCCTCTTTAGCACAAGGTCGCCCGTCCGAAAGCTCCGAGGGTGTATCTTTTTATAATACACTTTCTTCATTCGGCTCTGGTACAACCGACCATATGCTAGAGAAGCTAACCTCTTCTCATCCATTAAACTCAGCTGGTTCAATCTATCTTTCACCCATTCTGCCTCGTCCAGTTGGACATCTCGTAATACCCTCAGGGAAGGAATCTCAACTTCCAGTGGTAACACTGCTTCCATTCCATACACCAACGAGAACGGGGTTGCCCCGGTTGATGTATGTACCGTCGTACGGTAACCGTGCAGAGCAAAAGGTAGCATCTCATGCCAGTCCTTATAGGTCACCACCATCTTCTGAACAATCTTCTTTATGTTCTTATTGGCCGCTTCAACAGCGCCATTCATCTTGGGTCGATAAGGAGAAGAGTTGTGATGCTCGATCTTAAAACTCTGACACAACTCCTTCATCATTTTGTTATTTAAGTTCGAACCGTTTTCGGTAATTATCCGCTCGGGGATTCCATATCTGCAAATGATATCTCGCCTGATAAACCTGGCTACCACCTGCTTGGTCACATTTGCATAGGATGCCGCTTCCACCCATTTGGTAAAATAATCGATTGCTACCAAAATGAACCGGTGTCCGTTAGATGCCGTCGGCTTGATCTTCCCAATCATGTCGATTCCCCACATTGAGAATGGCCACGGTGACGACATCACGTTCAGAGGACTCGGAGGCACATGGATCTTATCCGCATAGGTCTGACACTTATGACACCTCTTTGCAAACTTGAAACAATCAGTTTCCATAGTTAGCCAGTAATAACCTGCCCGCAGCAGCTTCCTCGTCATGGCATGCCCACCAGCATGCGTACCAAATGTACCCTCATGTATTTCCTCCATGAGCAACTTCGCCTCTTTCTCGTCTACACAATGTAGTAGCACCAAGTTGTGATTTCTCTTGTATAGGACACCGTCCGGATTCAGAATCTTTCATCTGGCAACGGTTCTTCACAATCTTTCATCTTTAGGTACATGATATCCTCGTCAGGAAAATCAAACCTCATCGGTTGGTAGTCCTCAATAGGCTGCTCTGCCAAGTACTCAGATAATACACTCCCCTTTATAGCCTTCTGTGAGACATACTGGATGTCGTATTCGGTCAAAACCATCTGCCAACGGGCAATTCTCCCCGATAATGCCTGCTTTTCGAATACGTATTTGATAGGATCCATCTTCGAGATGAGCATGGTTGTATGGTTCAGCATGTATTGCCTCAAACGCTTGGCGGCCCAGGCTAGCGCGCAACAAGTTTTTTCGAGCATTGAGTATCGAGATTCACATTCAGTAAACTTCTTACTCAGGTAGTATATCGCATGCTCTTTTCGTCCTGTCTCGTCATGTTGACCGAGAACACAACCCATACTCCCCTCAAGAACCGTCAAATACATAATCAAGGGTCTCCCTGCCACTGGAGGTATCAAAATAGGAGGCTCCTGCAAATACTGCTTTATTTTATCGAACGCCTTTTGACAATTTTCATTCCATGTTACGGCCTAGTCTTTTTTCAACATCTTGACTAACGGCTCACACGTAGCTGTTAGGTGAGATATGAACCGAGCGATGTAGTTCAACCTCCCTAAAAACCCGCGCACCTCTTTCTCTGTTTTAGGTGTCGGCATCTCTTGTATTGCTTTTATTTTTGCAGGATCAACCTCTATTCCTTTTTCGCTCACAATAAACCCCAGCAGTTTACCTGATCTCACCCCGAAGGTGCACTTGTTAGGGTTCAGTCTCAGCCTGAACTTCCTAAGCCTCTTGAATAGCTTCAGCAGATTCACCAAATGTTCTTCCTCCGTCTGGGATTTGGCAATCATATCATCGACATAAACCTCGATCTCCTTATGCATCATGTCATGAAAAAGAGTCGTCATTGCACGCTGATACGTTGCCCCAGCATTCTTTAATCCGAAGGGCATCACTTTGTAGCAAAATGTTCCCCAAGGCGTAATGAAGGTAGTCTTCTCCATATCTTCTGGCGCCATTTTAATCTGATTGTAGCCCGAGAAGCCATCCATGAAGGAGAATACGGAGAATTGAGCAGTGTTGTCAACCAGCACATCGATGTGTGGAAGTGGGAAATCATCTTTCGGGCTCGCTTTGTTCAAATCACGGTAATCTACGCACATTCTCACTTTACCGTCTTTCTTTGGCACTGGTACAATATTAGCGACCCATGAGGGATATTTTGTAACAGCTAGGAAACCAGCATCCCACTGCTTTTGGACCTCCTCCTTAATTTTCACTGCCATATCAGGCCTAGTTCTGCGAAGCTTCTGCTTAACCGGCGGGCATTCTTCTCTTAGCGGCAGACGGTGCACAACCATATCCGTGTCCAGCCCAGGCATGTCTTCGTACGACCAAGCGAACACATCACTATACTCTCTGAGCATTTCAACCAATCTTTGCTTGACGTCGCTCTGCAGCGCGGCTCCTATACGGATGTTCCTTTCAACCCCTTCCGACCCCAGGTTAACAATTTCAATGACCTCCTCATGAGGCAGAATGATTCGTTCTTCTTGCTTTACCAACCAAGATAACTCTTCTGGAACGTCGCCATCTTCAACGATCTCTTCTTCGGCCTGAAATACCTGGTGCTCAAAGTCGAAATGAGTTATAGGCGGTTCAATGATGTCATCTGAAAATATTATCCTGCAAAAGGAATGGTTAAATGCTTCAAAATGTGTATAAAGCGAATAGCCACGTTGCCATTTTATTGTAAAACACAAAAACAGGAAAAACAGAGATCGCAATCTTTGTACATGAAAACACGCCTTTTATTTAATGATTAAACAATGCAATGTACATAACAGCACGACCCTAAGCAAAATCACGATGCCCCGGGTAAGACACCGGATTGTTCAACAATTAAGAAAACAAAGTATTACTGTTTGGTAGTCACAGGAACAGTCTCCTGAATAGACCAATTGCATAATCCTTGTCCTGGCACGCTCGGCTGAATCCAGGCGTCCATGTCGCAGTCGCTGTCTCCTTCTTCGGAATCTGAAACAGTGTTGATGGCCTCGTGATACACTCCACTAGCCGTGATTGTTATCGGTCCTTTGAAACGGGGTGCCCCTGCAGCAGGCGTTGATGACGATGGTTGATATCCCAGCCCAAACCTGTCCATCTTCACGGGGATATCCAGAACCTTGCCCCAGCCTTTTGTCTCACCAGTCTTCACTAGAGCCTGAGCCTCCTTGTATGACGAGACTGCCACCTCTGACGCTTTACTCGGCCCTGGAACTTTGTCTTTGATGCGCAACCCTTCAAAGGCTTGACAGGGTGTCTCATGAATCTCGCCGTCGACTTCTACGTACTTGAATGATGACAGATGGCTGACCAATATATCTTCTTCTCCACAGACCGTGACCACACTGTCCCCTACCATGTATTTTAGCTTTTGGTGCAAGGTAGATTTGACTGCCCCAGCACCATGGATCCATGGTCGTCCGAGAAGACAGCTGTATGCTGGCTGGATGTCCATAATGTAAAATTCAGTTTCGAAAATCTCCGGCCCCACCTGGAGAGGTAACGTTATAGATCCAAAGACTGACCTTCGTGTACCATCAAATGCCCTGACCACCAAGTCACTAGGCGTACAAATGATTCCCCTGATGTCCAATTTCATCATTGCTTTCTTTGGCAGCACGTTCAAGGAAGATCCGGTATCTACCAGTACGTGGGACATGACTGAGCCCCTACACTCAACTGAGACGTGCAATGCCATGTTATGCTCCCTCCCCCTCGGGGTCAAATCAAAGTCCGTAAATCCCAAGCTATGGCCTGCGTTCACGTGCGCCATCACCCCCTCCAACTGATTCACAGAAACATCTTGGGGTACAAACGACGTGTCCAGAATTTTTAACAGTGCATTCCTATGGGCTTCGGAACACAATAACAGCGACAGTATGGATATCTTCGATGGCGTCTGTTGAAGGTGCTCAACAATCTTATAGTCACTCTTATGAATAAGGCGCATAAACTCTTCTACATCTTTCAATGACGTTTCTTTTTCGTTCCTCTGCACAGGGACATCCTCATTCATTTTTCCTTTTCCTTTCGCCAATCGTTCAGCCTCTACCTCAGGCGATATAAAAATTCTCCCACTTCTCGTCATCCCTCCGGTCCCGACGACGTTGTCTACAACCTCAACTGGCCGTTTACTAATATCAATTTTCACCCCATCACAGTATGCTTCCAACCCATAAGTCCAGGGTACTGCCTTAGTGCTCTCATAAGGGATTGGTTCTGCCTTGGTGATAGTGATCGGCGGTCGCCTGGCTGGCGCCGTTATAGTTATTGTTTTTCGGGGGATGGTCACGGTAGCTACATCACTTTGCTCATCCGCTAATACCTCTGCAGGTTTCTCAACTGCCGTTCTGTCGAATTGCAACGTGCCTTCATCTATTAAGGTCTGAATACCCTTCTTCAATTCAGCACAACCCCCAGCTTGGGTCCAACACTCTAAACAAAACTCATCGCAGCCCGGATACACACCTCCTTTCAATAACCTGCTCTTTATTTCACCCAACGACGTTTTTAGGTCATCAACATTCATGATCAAGTTCAAACCCTCCTCAGTTAAAATAGCATTTGCCCCATGGTTGGGCATGGGCTGTTGTACTATGTTCGGACCTGCTTGTCCAAAATTTATGGCCTTGCTATCCAACAGATCTTGCACCACATGCTTGAACGTGTGGCAATTCTCTATGTCGTGGCCAGGAGCCCCGGAGTGGAACTCACAGTGCTTGCTCGTATCAAAACCAAACGGAGGAGTGCCCAACATTGGCGCCATAGTCCTCTTTTCCACCAAATTCAAACCCAGTAACATTTGGAGTAACTCCGCATACGTATAAGGAGGCACATCAAATACTCTTTTTGGCCTCGCGTTAGGAAATCTCCTTTGTCCCTGATTTGGCCTCTGCTGCTGTTGCTACTGCTGCTGTGGCGGTATCTGCTGTAGTGGTATCGGTTGTTGATGAAATAGAATTGTGACAGTTGCCACCTGTTGCGGATGATTATACTGATTCCGCCCTCTACCCCGGCCTCGGCCCCCGAATAATGCACTTGCATCACCTTGACGGCGACCACCGAAAGCTCTTCTGTTACTGCCAGCTGAAGTAGATTCCTCAGCTTGGAATCTCCCCACTTTAATATTGCTTTCAATTTTCTCACCCATCAAGATTAGGTCCGAGAGACTGCCCAAGGAAGTATGAAACAGCTTATCATAAAACACACCAGTAAATGTTCCTATGAACATATCATTCATTTCTTTGTCATCCAAAGGAGGATGAACTCGTGCAGCCATGTCGCGCCACCTCTGCGCATATTCTTTGAAGCTCTCGTCTTTCTTCTGGGACAACCCCTGTAATTGGACCCGGTTGGGTGCCAAGTCACTATTGTACTTATAATGAGCCACAAACGCTTCAGCCAGCTGCTTCCAAGTTTTTATCTGAGTAGGCTCCAATCCCATGTACCATTCAAGGGAAGGACCAGACAAGCTGTCTTAAAAGAAATGTATCAGCATCCTCTCATCGTTTGAATAAGCTGACATCCTTCTATAGTATGATCGCACATGCACCTTGGGACAGGTATCCCCCTTATATTTGTCGAATGTGGGAGCTTTAAACTTTAGCGGTACCCTCAGGCCAGGCACCAGACCCATTGTGGTCATATCTAAACCGACAGCACTTTGATTCACAACGCCTTTCATCTGCTCCTCGAGCATCTTAATTCTCTGAGAGTCATCTATAGGACCTTCAAAACCTCCACCAGAGAAAGCATCTTCTTGCTGATCTTCTATCCAATTACCGTTCCTATTTCCGTATCCATCATACCCGTTGTTACGGCCAAATCTAGTCTGATTCATCACAGGGCCCCGCCCCCTGTTACCATACCCTGGAGCGACTCCGGTAGGTCCAAAAGACATCATTCCGGCACCGTTTCCATTACCGAATCCGCCGTAACCTTGATTGGTATTACCAAATCCGTCCTGTCCGAAGCCCTGAGCGTTGAAGTCGTACTTCCCAGCATGATCAAACCCCTGGTCGTTAAAGCCAAATCCGTTGTTACCGAAGCCATTACCTCCAACATTATCACCACCCAGATTGGCATCTCCGAACCCAACGTTGTTGACGACAGTCTCGTTACCGATTCCTGCATTACCATTCCCGGCGCCAACGCCGTTGTTCACATTCACAGCAGGTATTTCGCTACAGGTGGAGCTACCGGTGTAGGAGTACCATCCCCGTGGATGGTGTCAACTTGCACAGAATTATGGTCTTCGTTTCCGTGCCCAACATTTCTCATCAGCAAAGGCTGCACCAAAGCCTGCAAGTTTTCCTGGCCTTTCACAATGGTCTCCATTGTCTGCATGAATAGCGCCAACTTCTCACGCATGTCCTGCATTTCATTCTGCATCTGATCCATAACTCTTTTGCAGTTGGTACGAGTAGAGTATCGGTGAGGGCGTTGACTTTCAATCCTGAAAAGACCTGTACGGTGCAGGAAATGAGATACAGTTCAATAATCACCTGTAATGCAATATGTATGTATATGCAATGCAATATTTGTCTGTGCATTAGGGAATATCACTCCCCAATTCTAGTGTGAATGTGTCAGTGTGGTGACAGTGACAGCAATACGAAATTCAGAGCCGAATCATAGAAAACACCTCATACATTACAGAGAAACCCATCAAGTCAGGAATACAATACCAATGAGCGTACAATAAGAAGGCATGACCTCAACCAACAATCCTGGTGATGGCCAGCACAATGCAAATAAAGCATACACATTAATACATGAAATATTCAAGTGCTCCCATGCGCCTGGTACTCCTCTAATAACCTCTTGGTCTCTGGATGACTTGGTCGGGTAAGCAAACCCTCAACAAGTAGATCTCTTCGCTTGAGAACACGTCGTAAATCACCAGCAGATTCCTCCCGTGCCCCTTCTCCGAAGCGATCCTCTAGCTTCCGTTTCTGAGACACAGCCTCTTTCTTGCACTCGATGGCCTTGTTCAATGAGTTCTGAAGACTATATCTTGACATCACCTCCTCTTCATACTTTTTATTGCTAGCCTTCAACTGATCTTCGAGTTCAGAAATTTGCTGCTTCAATTTGTCTTCCCTCTTTTTGTTGTTGGTTAGCGTAGCATTCCACGTTTTGTTGCAAGAAGAGATTTCCCGGTGGGCGGCATCGAGTGCCTTCTTCTTGGACTCCAACATATCATGAGAGCTTCTGAATTCTTTCCCCAGGCGTTCACGCTTCTTTTTCTCTTCGGTCAGTTCAGCACCTAGCCTGTTTACTAACTCAGTCTGCTGTTGGAAAGAATGCACAGCCTTGTTCTTCTCACTACACATCTGAGCCAGTTCCTTTTCTAACTCTTCATTGATCTTTATTAAGTCCTCCTTTTCTTTCACGACCCGCTCATAGACCTCAACGGCTACAGTAGTAGGTTCCTCCACTGGAATGGGAACAGGACGTGATACTGCTGGAAAAGGCATTTGTACCTGTCTTACCCTCTCCTGGATCCACACCCTGTATGGCATATAGGCTTGACAATCATTCTTGCCTAGCAATGGTTTCCCTCTTCTGCAGATATGATTCCAAGCGTGCTGAAGCTTGGCCAATAATTCCCCACTCAAGTCACCGGTGAAATACAGAGACTCCTGTATTTCTTCCTCCTTTGGCAGGCTTTTCAGAGCATAACCGAATTGCCTGATCAATAATGATGGATTGTAATTAATGCACCCTTTCCTCCCAATCAGAGGAACATTAGGATATCCGGCGCAGCTGTAGATAATCTCAGATCCCAATAAAGCTCTGTCAAACCAGCCAACATCTTCTGAAGAAAGTCCCATCAGATGCTCAGACCAATCCACCGTATCTACAGATTCAGCAAAGATACCCTTCTTGGGAAGATGACTCTCAAACCACATATACAGCAAAGGCACACAACAAGAGACGTTCTTGCCCCTCCTTTTCTCATTCTTATAATGCAGTGAGTGATAGAAGTCTCCAATTAGGGTGGGCACAGGATTGCCTGAAGCAAAGATGTAGAATGCGTCCAAATCAACGAAGTCAGGCATATTAGGGAACATCACAATGCCATAGATACACAAAGCAAGGATAGCATTAAACACAACCCAACAACCACTCTTGGCGTACTCTTGTGCTTTCCCAACTAAGAACTTGAGAGAAAAACCAGAAACTCCATTCCTCGAGGTTAACAGCAGTTCTGAGGGGTCTAAGTGCAAAGCAGCAGCCAAATCCTCCAGTTTGGGCTCAGCATCCATATGAATGAAGGGCACCTGGTTCTGAATAGTCAACTCCAAGATCTCAGCATATTCCTCCATGGTCGGAGCCAAAATGAAACCAGGGAAAGTAAAACACCTCAGCGGGGGATCATAGAACTGCATCAGCGCATACAATCCGTCACGCTCATGCATGGATGGTTTATAGACCAGCCTGAGTAGTTTCCCATAACTTTTCCTGAAGCTTCTCTTCACCTCATCATCAGCTAGAGATATCAAACCAAGTAGCGAAGAAACATCGGGAGTAGGCAACTTGTACGCGACAGTTTTCCTCAAAGTACTCATGATAACAGATGGAAGGCCGGAGCACTAGAATCGGGAAGTATGAAAATGCACCTGCAGCACAGACACACGTTAATGAAATGCAATGATAATGGTTATGCAAACAATGCAATGCAAAAATGCAACAAAGGACCAAGTGCCCCGACTGAGAAGCCCAAATCACACCAAGAACAAAGTCTCCAACAGACCCTCCAGTATTCTTCAAACCATGGTCTTAGGCAGACCCCATACATAAAATCCAATCAAGTCTCTGCTAGATCCAGTAACATAACTCCAACTTGGTCTCTGACAGACCCCAATAATACCATCCTCAGATATCACACCCCTGAATCTCAATCAAGATAACCGGTATTCTGGAGGTCAAGTTACCTGCATTCCTAACCCCTCTCACAGGTAGGTGTCCTAATAACTGACACAAGGTATGGCATCCTATGCGGTCGTTGGCGTCACAGACTTTCAAGATTGATGATACGATACCTAGAAGGTATGGCATCATCATGTCCTGAAGAGGCCTCACTTAGCCAACTCCCAAATGATCGGTCCCCGGAGTCGACAATCCAACTAACCAACAACCCCCTCAACCCAAAGGGTTGAAAAAGAAGTCAACCAAAAGAACCTCATCCGAGCGTGGATTTCATGAGACACTAGTGCCTGCAAAGCAAGCACGCGCCCACTAATTTCCACTCTAATTCTAGGTGCACTCAAGCCCAGGTCCGGCTTATCTCTCAATCATAGAACCCCCTCATACCCACAGCAATAATAACAATAATATAATGTTGAATATAAAATACAGAAAATGTAAATCCATACAAAATCCTCGACGGGAAAACAAGCGCTAGGATTGACTCGCGTAGGGAACCGTTGGAGTCCCCAGCAGAGTCGCCAGCTGTCGCTACTGCGAAAATTGGCGCCGGCTGAACAGAAGAGTCGCCACCGTGCGTTATTTATCCCAACAGAGGGAAAGGAAACACTCGAAGTAAACCTAACGCAAAGACGGGAAAGGAATGGTCATCGCAACCAAATCCTGGATTCGGGAGTTGTAACACCCCACTTCCCAAATTAAATAAAATATAAACATTATAAATAAACATTAGATTTTTCCCCAAAATAGTGGGATATCACATCACCAAATTTTTATAAAAATACTTTATTAATTATTCTCAAAAATAATACAGCGGAAAACATTATTCCAACATTCTCGGCCATCCGCCAAATTTCGTAAAATCTTTATTATTATAATTCGAAAAAAAAGTGATACGTCACAGGATTACAATAAGTTTGACATAAAACAATTAAAACACCCATATCCCGTGTTACGTATCAGAGCATCCTAGACTCGACTGGCACACCACCATCCAAGCTATCTAAGTACCTGGATTATCTGTACTTCCGGAGAAGCACAGACACAACAACAACCAAGGGGTGAGAAAACATGATCAAAAATATATTGGTAATGTAATACATGTAAACAAGGTAGTAAAACACACCAACACACCAATATTCACCCCAACAACTCCATATAACGAACCTACTGTTCAAATTACAATATAACATATTATAATGCAAATATGCAACTCAACACCATGCATGCGGTACCGACTCATTGGTTCATTCAATCGAACCTGGATAGATCACTTACGCTCCTCCTGAGACATGATCTATCCCCCACCATTCTCCACCAAGGAGTACGGATGAATCACTTACGCTCCTCCTGAGACATGATTCATCCCACCAAAACACCATGATATGCACACACCAATGCATAACTATCATATTTAGGCACACTAAGTGCACACGATCCTCCTGATCATATCATCATACATCAATGCATATATGTGTAGATATATTACACCAACACCATATAAATCAATCGGATAGTAAATAAATTCATACTATAACACCATATATAACCACATCCCAACACCCGGGAACACACGATCCTACTGATCACTACATACATATACGTTAACCAATTGTTCACCAACAATATCAAGGAAAACGAGTACCATCACCAAGTAAACAAGTTCATACTTTATCACCAAGATATAAACACGTCCCACCACTCGGGAATACACGATCCTACTGATCACTACACCATGCTCCGCATGATTCATACACCAACTAATTATCCATTTAAATAATTAGTAACGGAAATCACATACTATCACCGAGTACTCACTCTATAACACTCAATCATCTCCCCTATAATCAACAAAGTCCAAGGGCACTACACTCTTAGCGCACACAGTATAACAGCATAGAAAAACCCCATTCTGCTACGCTCGCTACACCCTCGCTAGGCGAGCTCCCAGCGAATGCTCGCTACCTGTTCGCTTAGCGAACCTCCTCGCGAAGGCAAACAGAACCTACTAGACTCACTCGCTACCTCACTCGCTAGGCGAGCACCTAGCGAACGCTCGCTGCCTTCTCACTAAGCGAAGTGCTAGCGAGTTGCCTGCGACTTCTCAAGTTCTCACAGTTCAGAATTCTCACTCTTCTCTGATTCAAGCCTATTCTATAACATCCACTTCCTATACTATCTGTATTACGACCAATGCATATTAGGCTTATCAATCTTCCTATAATTCTACTCCAGATCAACATTACGGCACACTACTGACACTTTAGAGTTACTCTGAACCTTACTCAAACCAAACCAACACCAACAGTCAATCAACAATGGCAACATCAAACATCCGTACATCATCATATACATATTATTCCAAAGTCATCACTTAAACAATCTATCGACACATCAAAAAGGTCACACAGAACTTCCCTAAAACCGTAAACCCAACCTATACGCCAAATTAACCAAAAACAACAATTCACCAACACTCAACATATTTCAATCCATCAACATCAACATAACTCAACAATCAATAGCATGTCAATATAAAACTTCATCAACGATACATTCCTACGGGGTTAAGGAATCCCCACTACCCTATACATGTATATACCATTCCCAATCAAGTTTCTCCCCCCTTACCTTGTTAATCGGTTGATCGATGAAATTCTTCCTGGATTTGGTCTCTTGGCCTCCTCTTTTCTTTCCGTTCTTCGTTCCCTTTTTCCTTCGTTCTTCTCACTTCTCTCGTTCTTTCCTCTTCTCTCTTTCTATCGCTCTATCGTGTTATTTTCTCTAATACTTCCCCATCCCTTCATATTCTATTTTCCTTTTTATTTCCTATCCCAATAATAATAATAACTAATAAAAATAATATAATAATAATAATAATAATAACTAATAAAAATAACATAATAATAATAATAATAATAATAATAATAATAATAATAATAATAATAATAATATTATTATTATTATTATTATTATCACACCAATTTCCCACGATCTATGGTAATCCCTTTTCTCTCTATTCCAACTTTTTTAATATCTCCTTGCTACCCCTTCATATTTCCTTCCTCACGGTTTCTATCATGACTTTTCATATTTCCATTCTAACTTCCCAATAACCCTTCCACCTCTTATTTTACTTATTTCAACCACTAATATTCCCAATAATAATTCTAATATAATAATTATAATAATCATTATAATAATAATAATAATAATATAATATAATACTATTATAATATCATAGTAATATTCAACATAATAATAATAATAGTAATACACCCAACAATAATTATAATTATAATAATAATAATACTAATGATAATAATAACAATTATATTAATACTAATAATAAAATAATATGAATAATAATAATCTTAATATTAATAATACTAATATAATATTACTAATATTAATAATACTAATCATAATAATACTATTAATAATAATAATAATAATATTATTATTATTATCTCACCAAAATAATAATAATAATAATAATAATAGTAATAATATTATTATCTCACCAAAATAATAATAATATTAATAATACTAATAAATATAATAATATATAATAATAATACCCCCACCAATATTACTATTATTCATTATATTATCATATTCACACCAAAAATCATAATAATATAATAACTATATTAATAATAATATTATATTCTCCATATTAATAATATTACTACAAATATTAATAATAATCATAAATATAATAATAATAATAATAATAATAATAATAATAATATTAATACCACCACCAATATTACTATTATTTCTTATATTATTATAAACTCACCAAATTACCACCAATGATCTCCCATCTCAGGGACACCCACCAAACATCATCAAATACACCCTACCAAAGGGCACATCAACATATAATATTTAAAATAATAATAAAATGACTAAATAATTAAAATGGGTGTTACAACTCTCCCCCACTTTAATTATTTTCGTCCTCGAAAATTATCTGATGGAAATAATTCCGGATACGCTCCCCGCATCTTTTATTCCAATTCTCAGGTCACACTGCCTTCTGCAGCACCTCCCCATACTACTTTCACCAAAGATATCTCCTCCCTTCGGAGTTGTTCCTCGCTCGCCAAAACGAACTAGCAATGCCTCAACAATCGGAATATTTTTCACTTGTACATCATCCACCTGGTTCAATGTACTTTCTCGACTAAGACACATGAAACATATCATGCCAATTCACAGCGACAACAGAAAAACAGTCTAACATGTTACTCCTCCCATGCCTCCGCTGCGCCACTCTGATATAACTACAGAACACGTGCGAACTTCTGAGATTTCGAAGCTCGACCAACACCAGTCACCGGCGTGACCCTCAAAATACATATTGCCTCGGATCCTCTCGATCTTCTCAGCCATCTCAAGCATAATCTTCAAGTCTGAGTACAACACTCTCACTCGATTTATTTCAACACAGGAGAGTCCTACACTCCCTATCTCACCAAGCCACATATAGTGCCATTCCGACACTAGGATGGTAATCGTTATTATAGGTAACTCAATCAACGATAATTAATCATCCCACGCTCCACCTTGATCCGACACCCAAGCTCTCACCAATTCTCTACAGACTCAATAGTCCTCTCTGACTGACCATCAGTTTGCGGATGATAGGTCGAACTCAGCTTCAACTTAGTACCCGAAGCTTCCTGTAAGCCCCTCCAAAATCTCAATATAAACCTCAAATTTCCATCTGACACAATATTCGTCAGTATCTCATCCAACTTCACCACTTTCTCAATATGCATCTCGTATATCCTCAACACGGAATAGTTAATCCACTCCTAACAATTCAAATTAAAATTATGTCTTTACAAATTCTTTGGAAATCTCAACACCAATTTCGTGAAAATACTACCTGATTTCCACTCTAGAATATTTAACGACTACATCAGACTCAACAGTCTCTGATGTTCACTCTTCGAATTCCGACAATTCTAACTAGCATATTCCACCTCTCCTTATCCATGGTCTCAAAAACAATCTACTCAAGTTCGGTTACTTCTTCATAGCACCGAGATGGATACTCCATCTACCTCAATGTATTTCTTCACGAGTACTCCTACTCCCTTCAACAACATCTGATATACATACTCTATCATAACACCTCGTGGTATTATTTCCACAAACCCGACAATCCACTCTTCGACTCTAATTTATCAATTTCAACTAATTCACTATTCAATCCAGATTTCTGACTTTCTCGATTCTTCTCAAGGATATCACTAGTCAGATCTTAATAATAAAAGCTTAACTCCATAAGAAGTATCCTTACTCACAAAACGCATATTATGAAATTTCTCAATCAGTTCTAACTCTTTTCACCATCATCTTCGGTATATGCAAATATTTCTAACTCACTGCATCATCTACCATGTCCGCTTTACTCGAATGGTAATTCAACTCGAAGTCGTACTCTTTTCGAAGTCCCAATTATTTCCTATGCCTCATATTTGTCTTATTCAAATTAAACAAACACCTTAAACTCTTAAGATCACCAAACATCTCCGATCTCAGTCTGAACTTTTGAAGACTCCGACTCCAGTACAATCACAATAGTAACCAACTCTAAATCACTGGTCGGATGATTTCTCTTATACACTTCAAGTTGCCTTTTGCATAATTGAAACTCGCTGAAGTTGTCTTTAGCAAATCCCCTAATTATATCAACAAGTATCACAAACACCACAATTAGTTCTATCGGATTCGGCAGAACTTTCCTTACGGAAGTATATCACCGCTCTTTTTCCAACACTGATAACTCCAGTTCCTTATGCTCAACATAATCCTCTATACGCTTCGAATACCTTAAAATATCATTTATTAACACAACCATTGCCTTATATAAATAATTAAAGAAGATCCCATGCCAAGTGGACAAACAAGTTGTGAGTTATAGCGGGAACACATACCGTACCGCCCGTCCTTACCACAAAATTCAAACACACTTCATCAATAAATAGCTTAAATCTATGTCAATACTTCACCATCTCATAGATAATTTGAATAGCTTTCCAACGCTTCGAACCGCGCGTCATTCCGAGTTACGGTTCTCCCGTTACGGCAAAAACACCAGAATAACATTTTCTGCCCAGGACCCCTTCGCCAGGCGAACACCGCAGCGAATATGGACGTTCGCCAGTATGCTCGCCAGGCGAACATGACAGTCCCAAAATCCTCTTTTCGACCGTTACCCGACTTTCGAGTGTCCGATTTCGATTCCATAAAAAGTTGCGATCTCGGAATTTAACGTACAACAACAATTTTATACTTAGGAAGCCATCCAACACATTTTAAATCCATGAATAATTTAAAACTCAATTACTTCCAATCTCAACAGCAGATCTTTGAGCCTCCTAATACGATAGAACTTTTGACCTTCGTCCCATCCACCACAAGAACTCTACTCGAGATCACATGACCAAGGGACTCACATCCCTCGATCAATTGTTCCATCAAATCATTAACTCTTGGAAGCGAACACCTATCCTTGATAGTCACCCTGTTCACTTATCTATAGTTCACCCAAAGCTTCACAAAACCTTCTATCTGTCTAACCAACAAAATTGGTGCACATTACGGTAGCACACTCAAACAAAAGAACCTCTCTCCTAGAAGGTCTTCAAGTTGACTCTTCAACTTCTCCAATCCCAACGAAAACACACCATATGGAGTCACTAATATCGGACTCGTTCCAACAACAAAGTCAACGTGTGAGCTTTACTTCACACTCCGATAGTAAATCACCTACCTCATCCGGAAACCTCCGGCAATCGCAATTAATTGACAAATCCCAATTTTTCTCACTTTCCTTCTCATTCCAAGTTTCAGTCAAAATAGACACTTCAACACCGTCTTACGCCAAATTCCTCAAAATAATCCCTTAAGCACTTAGCTTAACTCAAGACTATACACTGCTCACGCCACCCAAGCTTGCAAGATACGTTTATCCCATCCAACACAATCCCGTCCACTATTAACAAGAGATTAAGGGTGATCAGTTCCTCAATTTGTTAATAGACAGCCGAAATCATGATGGGGTACAAACCATCTTTACCAAACTATAATATCCCTCCTCAACACACTAAGCCACCACACTGTAGCTTTTCGGAGAAATACAACTTCTCCCCCACTGGAATCATTCCACTTCTACCAATGAAGTTAACCAACAACATGTACCGACAGTGTTTTTACACACATGTCGCATACCAGGAAACAATAACACTAGACAACATTGGCCGGACGGACCGACCTGCTCTGATACCAATTGTAACACCCCACTTCCCAAATTAAATAAAATATAAACATTATAAATAAACATTAGAGTTTTCCCCAAAATAGTGGGATATCACATCACCAAATTTTTATAAAAATACTTTATTAATTATTCTCAAAAATAATACAGCGGAAAACATTATTCCAACATTCTCGGCCATCCGCCAAATTTCGTAAAATCTTTATTATTATAATTCAAAAAAAAGTGATACGTCACATGATTACAATAAGTTTGACATAAAACAATTAAAACACCCATATCCCGTGTTACGTATCAGAGCATCCTAGACTCGACTGGCACACCACCATCCAAGCTATCTAAGTACCTGGATTATCTGTACTTCCGGAGAAGCACAGACACAACAACAACCAAGGGGTGAGAAAACATGATCAAAAATATATTGGTAATGTAATACATGTAAACAAGGTAGTAAAACACACCAACACACCAATATTCACCCCAACAACTCCATATAACGAACCTACTGTTCAAATTACAATATAACATATTATAATGCAAATATGCAACTCAACACCATGCATGCGGTACCGACTCATTGGTTCATTCAATCGAACCTGGATAGATCACTTACGCTCCTCCTGAGACATGATCTATCCCCCACCATTCTCCACCAAGGAGTACGGATGAATCACTTACGCTCCTCCTGAGACATGATTCATCCCACCAAAACACCATGATATGCACACACCAATGCATAACTATCATATTTAGGCACACTAAGTGCACACGATCCTCCTGATCATATCATCATACATCAATGCATATATGTGTAGATATATTACACCAACACCATATAAATCAATCGGATAGTAAATAAATTCATACTATAACACCATATATAACCACATCCCAACACCCGGGAACACACGATCCTACTGATCACTACATACATATACGTTAACCAATTGTTCACCAACAATATCAAGGAAAACGAGTACCATCACCAAGTAAACAAGTTCATACTTTATCACCAAGATATAAACACGTCCCACCACTCGGGAATACACGATCCTACTGATCACTACACCATGCTCCGCATGATTCATACACCAACTAATTATCCATTTAAATAATTAGTAACGGAAATCACATACTATCACCGAGTACTCACTCTATAACACTCAATCATCTCCCCTATAATCAACAAAGTCCAAGGGCACTACACTCTTAGCGCACACAGTATAACAGCATAGAAAAACCCCATTCTGCTACGCTCGCTACACCCTCGCTAGGCGAGCTCCCAGCGAATGCTCGCTACCTGTTCGCTTAGCGAACCTCCTCGCGAAGGCAAACAGAACCTACTAGACTCACTCGCTACCTCACTCGCTAGGCGAGCACCTAGCGAACGCTCGCTGCCTTCTCGCTAAGCAAAGTGCTAGCGAGTTGCCTGCGACTTCTCAAGTTCTCACAGTTCAGAATTCTCACTCTTCTCTGATTCAAGCCTATTCTATAACATCCACTTCCTATACTATCTGTATTACGACCAATGCATATTAGGCTTATCAATCTTCCTATAATTCTACTCCAGATCAACATTACGGCACACTACCGACACTTTAGAGTTACTCTGAACCTTACTCAAACCAAACCAACACCAACAGTCAATCAACAATGGCAACATCAAACATCCGTACATCATCATATACATATTATTCCAAAGTCATCACTTAAACAATCTATCGACACATCAAAAAGGTCACACAGAACTTCCCTAAAACCGTAAACCCAACCTATACGCCAAATTAACCAAAAACAACAATTCACCAACACTCAACATATTTCAATCCATCAACATCAACATAACTCAACAATCAATAGCATGTCAATATAAAACTTCATCAACGATACATTCCTACGGGGTTAAGGAATCCCCACTACCCTATACATGTATATACCATTCCCAATCAAGTTTCTCCCCCCTTACCTTGTTAATCGGTTGATCGATGAAATTCTTCCTGGATTTGGTCTCTTGGCCTCCTCTTTTCTTTCCGTTCTTCGTTCCCTTTTTCCTTCGTTCTTCTCACTTCTCTCGTTCTTTCCTCTTCTCTCTTTCTATCGCTCTATCGTGTTATTTTCTCTAATACTTCCCCATCCCTTCATATTCTATTTTCCTTTTTATTTCCTATCCCAATAATAATAATAACTAATAAAAATAATATAATAATAATAATAATAATAACTAATAAAAATAACATAATAATAATAATAATAATAATAATAATAATAATAATAATAATAATAATAATAATAATAATATTATTATTATTATTATTATTATTATTATTATCACACCAATTTCCCACGATCTATGGTAATCCCTTTTCTCTCTATTCCAACTTTTCTAATATCTCCTTGCTACCCCTTCATATTTCCTTCCTCACGGTTTCTATCATGACTTTTCATATTTCCATTCTAACTTCCCAATAACCCTTCCACCTCTTATTTTACTTATTTCAACCACTAATATTCTCAATAATAATTCTAATATAATAATTATAATAATCATTATAATAATAATAATAATAATATAATATAATACTATTATAATATCATAGTAATATTCAACATAATAATAATAATAGTAATACACCCAACAATAATTATAATAATAATAATAATAATACTAATGATAATAATAACAATTATATTAATACTAATAATAAAATAATATGAATAATAATAATCTTAATATTAATAATACTAATATAATATTACTAATATTAATAATACTAATCATAATAATACTATTAATAATAATAATAATAATATTATTATTATTATCTCACCAAAATAATAATAATAATAATAATAATAATAGTAATAATATTATTATCTCACCAAAATAATAATAATATTAATAATACTAATAAATATAATAATATATAATAATAATACCCCCACCAATATTACTATTATTCATTATATTATCATATTCACACCAAAAATCATAATAATATAATAACTATATTAATAATAATATTATATTCTCCATATTAATAATATTACTACAAATATTAATAATAATCATAAATATAATAATAATAATAATAATAATAATAATAATATTAATACCACCACCAATATTACTATTATTTCTTATATTATTATAAACTCACCAAATTACCACCAATGATCTCCCATCTCAGGGACACCCACCAAACATCATCAAATACACCCTACCAAAGGGCACATCAACATATAATATTTAAAATAATAATAAAATGACTAAATAATTAAAATGGGTGTTACAGGAGTCAGTTACGCAAGGGGAAGGTATTATCACCCCTCACGTCCGTCGTACTCGACGGGATCCACGCTTGTTTTCTAGTACGGATTGTTATTCTATCTACTCTACAGGTCAAGGGTTAAAAGAAAAGAAAATGACTCGGCAAAGTATCGCACTTTATGCCTACGTATTCCCGTCTGGAACGAGAAATCAGAGTCAACGTAGTTCGCCTACCTACAGGAAAGGAGGGGAAGGTTGCTCGCTAGGATATCGCATCCTATGCCTACGTACTTTCATACAGCATGAAAGATCAGAGCAAACGTAGTTCGGGCCACGTACGACACAAGTCTGTCTTGATTGTTTTTATCCTTCTGAAAAAGGTTTTCTCCTGATTATGGGTCCAAGCGGACAAAAATGAATCTTTGATTAGTTTACAGTCTTTTATGCAAGAACTGTTTTTTATTGATGTTTGAAATGTTTATTGTGTTTTTCTGATTGTTTTGAGAAAGAAGAGACAGCAACTCTAAAACCTATGGTTGAAAAGGGAATCAAAATTTAACCTAATGTTGTCATGCATGGATGAGAACCTAATGTCCGTCATATTTCTCTCTTGCGCAGAGAGAAACAGAGATCCTAAGGGGATAAACGGAAAAACAACAGCATATATACAGTAAAGCAGTAAAATGCATGCATGCAGCAGTACAAGCGAGGCAAGGGAGTCCCACTCAACCTCGAACCTAGAAAACAATGAGTGAAGTGAAACAGCTTCACCTCAACCTCCAGGGGAAAATTAACAAACAATACAATCAAGAAACTCAAACAATACATCACCAGCTCTACACAGCACCAGCAGCTCTAAACAGCAAAAATCTGACAGCACAAGCTTCTTCCTCTATCAGTCTTCAAGGCAAGGGACTTCATCTTCAATCTTCAAAGGCTTCTTCAAAGCAAGCTCTCCTAGATGAGTAATAGTTCACAAGATGATTTGGGATGCTAAACAGTCAGTTAACCACCAAAGGTGGCATACAGACTGTTAACAACATACAGACTGTTTCTCTCAAAAGTTCTATCTCCTAGATACTGTCACTAATCCTTCCAAAGTAAGGAGGTGATTATCAAAGAGAGACTTTGAATCATAGAGAAGAATGGAGGCAACAGAAGCCATCCATATTTGTGAAGAAATTTTCTATTCTAAAGCTCTACCTAGCTCCTAGGTCCTATGATCTTCAATCAGTCTTCAAGCAAGCCTAGCATCTTCATCAACTTTGAACTTGATCTTCAACTCTTTGTCTTCATTATGCTTCATCATCATGCTCTTCAAGCCAAGCCCACACCCCAAGCAAGCCCAATAAGCCCATACAAACAAAATAAACCCCAAAAGGGCACACCAAACAAGCATACAATTGCAAAATATACTAAAAATATTAATATGGTAGGGAAAATTCTAATATTATTTCTAGGGGATCTACTAAACCTACCCTTAATACCCATATATGCCCCATAGCCTAACTTGTCCTAAAAAACCCAAAATAAATTGTTTTAATGCACCTAAGTTGAAGTTTTAACCTAATTCTACACTACCTAGAATTACCTAATCAAAACTATCCTAAAAGTCATCACAAAAATATGGAATTAATCCAGGGGGAACCTAAAACATATATCTAATCATCCTAAAAAGATTGAATTAAAAACCTAAAGGGAGCTACCTAAACTAAAATCTACAAAATCATACATCAATATAAAGGCATTAAAAAGCAATTAAAAGTAAAAATATGCAAAAAATATTAAAATGAAATAAAATGGCAATTTTATGACTTTATATTTTTCCTGACCAAAAATGGAAAGTGGGAAAAAATTCCCAAGCAGAAATATTATTTTTTCTATTTATTATGCATTTTCAAAGTTTGTAAAAAAAATGGAGAAAATGTAAAAGTGAAAATATGAGATGGGTGCAGCAAGCAATAATATCTAGTTCATATACGTGCTTGGGCTTAACTGGGAGGTGCAATGAGTAAAACGCCTGGGCCCAATTATTTCAGAAAACAAAATTAAAAAACATTCAGAAAAAGAAGAAAATGAGCGATGCGAATAGAAGCTATATTCAGTTCAAATTCAATTGGGCCTCGCTCGGGGGGTGGCGTTAGCAATATTCATTTAAGCCCAGCAGAGGCGTTTAATGAAACGCCGCGTTTCATACGCGTGCTGGCTTTCCCTCTCGTTCGCGTTCGAATCTGGACCATTAGATTAGGTCCCCAGTCAAATGTCAGCGTGTGATCCAACGGCAATAGGATCGTCTTCTTCCTTGAGATGCTAGGGTTTGCTGCAACACCATTAAAACAACCTCCATGCATAGAACTTCTACTCCATCGTTCTCCTTCGTTTCTCCACCAATTAACACGATGCAAAGCACAAACTTACTCTATTTTCCACGCTGAACACAGCCATGCCATTGAAATACATTGAAACACTCTCTATCGTGCAAACCGAATGGGGGAAATCCATGAACCTCACAATATCATCAACTTTCGACCTCCACCAAACTTAACTTTATTTATATCAAAATGGTCCTTATGCTACACTAATTAAAATCAGCCAATCATCTTGCATTAAAACTCCTTAAATCACACGTTCTTGATCATCAAAGAATTGACCTCCATTAATGGAACTCCACCAATTGCTCCCAAACTCATCAAAATTGGTCACCTAATTGTCTCTAACAGATCTACACTAATAATTAACCCTAGCCATGCCTAGATTGAGGTGTAGAAATGGTTTTGCATACCTTGCTTCTTGAAATGGTAGGTGGTGAAAATCTTCGATTCAAGCCCTGAAACTCTTCAAGAATGCTCCCTAGATGATGAATCTTCCTCTGTTTGCAGAAGATTTGATGTAGAGAACTTGTACTTCAAGATCCAATGCAATTTGACTTCTTGCAAATTCAATGTGAATACCTTCAAACCTTCATCAATGGAGCTTCACTCTAGCATGAACACACTCAGAAATGCTTATGGAGAAGATTTGTGAAGAAAAATGGAATGGTAATGAAGAAGAATATGAAGTTTGAATATGATTTGCAAATGAAGCTTTATGATTTCAATCACTATTATCTACCATAATCAACACCAACCCTTCACCAATGCAAGTTGCATTCAATATATAGAGAGGTTTAGAAAAGTCTAGAACCTCCTAGAATCATCTAGTAAGAACTTGAAGATTTCATGATATGGTAATTTGCATTTTCATTTCTCCTTATATGATATCTCATGCCAAATGCCTCATAATCCTTGTAACCAACTTGAATTTTTCCCCACATGATATTTTGGATTAGTTACAATGCATATCTTCCTTGTTTATTAAGCTTTTCCTTGTTTTGGTACGGTACCCTATTATGCAAGCAATCAAATTACAAAGCAACCCTATGATGCAAGCCTCAAATAAAAATTGTGGCTGAACCATTGTTCTTAGAATGTCATTTGGAGTCAAAATGACCTATTATATGACATGGTTTGGACTTGTAGCTTGGGATTTATGATTTTCAACTTCACTTGAATTAACTTATGCCTCATTTTTAGGCCATTTTTATCACTTTTTGATATGAGCCTTTCCAACATATCATGACCTCCCTACAAGCCTTAAAACTTAATTCTAAGAAAGTTTGATGTTGAAGATTTTTCCATTTGAAGCTTGGAAGTAGGAGATATGGCCTCATGCTTGAAATGGCTTATAACCTCCAAATGACCAAAATGCCCTTGGCTTGCCAAGATCATAAGTAGAGCTCCAAAAATTAGATTGAGGCATACCATACCTTTCTAGAAAGCTAAGATCATGGGGAACAACTTTCATGTTGGCCAAAAATCCAATTGAAAACACCTTAAGGGGAAAAATTTGCTTGGAAGTCAAGTAACTTTTCACAGACAAATTTCAGATGCCTCTGAGGACCTGTAACTTGCAAGAACCATAACTTGAGTTCTATAAATCTCCTTGATGCCTTCCACCACTCAAATTAAAGGTCTTGAGATACCCTAAAAGCTTCATGTTGGCCAAGGATCCATTTGAGACTTGCATTTTGAATTACTTTGCTTGGAAGTTTGACCTAAACCAGGGGATTTTACTCAGAAACCCTAATTCAGAAACTTCTATTCTTCTTGATTTCTTTTGATTTCTCCTTGGCACAACACCACATCCATATCCACATATTAAATTATGAATCCCACATCTTCCAAATAGGCCTTGATGCCCTTCAATCAAGCATTTGACCTAGGGTTGACCCAGGGTTGACCCAGATGAAACCCTAGTTGACTGTCTTCAACTGTAGCTCTTGCAACCATGCCAATGACTTGTCTTACTTTCAAAAGGACCCTCTAAGTCTTCCATGCCCTCAATCCATAACCCATAACTTCTCTGATGATCTTCACATACCCTCAAGATAGGAGAGAAACCCACTGCTTGGCCTTTAAACTTCCCAAAGCTTCAATTTCTTTCTTAGTGATTTGAATAGGCTTGAATCTGAATAAGAATGGCATTTGATCCCTTGTTGGATGGCTTTCCCATGCTATGCTATGCAGATGAATGAATTATGTACATGATCTAATATGCAAATGCTAAAGTTATGAAACATAGAATCAGGTAAAACAAGTTGGTCAAATTTTAGGTTGCAACACTTGGGCTATCCTCAAACCTTGGATTGTAATTCAAACTGATAATGAGAGGTGTGGATGAGGAGAAAACCAGAAAATGAGTTAGTTTGGTAAGCATGGCAAGTTGGTAACAAGTGGATATTAAAATAATCATTAAAACCATGAAAGAGAAACTTTTTCTTCAAAGTTGGGCAGCTGCAGTCCCCTATCTCCATAGCCATCCCATCCTTACCATCTCAGCTGATATTGGCTCAGCATTGGTCCATGGAGCTGATGTGTTGGAGCTGCTACAAAGATTTGGCAAGATTCACTTGAAAATCTCAAATCTCCCTCCAAAAGTGGTAAAAAACCAAATCTGCCCCAAGCTCCTCATGGCCTATAAATAGAGGTTTCTCCACACTCTATACACCACACCAGAACTATCCCAAGCATCATAAACATATAGTTCTCCTTCTTTCCCTTCTTGCTTGTAAGTGAAGAAAAGTCACAAAAACACTAAATTAGCCACTTTCCATTTTTCACACCAATCCTTTGTCTAAACCCAAAAACACTTCAAAGACCATTCATACAACTTTAAAATGGCCATTTGAAGTTATTCCCATTGTTACATTTCTCAGAAAAGCCACCAATCTAAAAGTCAACCCTCACACCCCATATTTTGACTTTTAGGTATTTTAAGAGCCAAATCACTACAGAATTTTTCCAACTGTTTAAACCATTCACACACCTCATATATATTGTGTTTCAACTGTCCAAAACACAAAAAAATTAGTTGGGAGGCTCATCACTCAAACTGTCCTAAAAATTGCATATTGCTTCAAGAGGAAGCAAGCTTTAAGTTTGTGCTAAAGAAGAGGATCTCTGGGTTTCTAAGCTTCTTAGCTTGCTCAAGACTTGTCTACAAGAGGTATGTGATGTTTAAAAGCTTCATTTATCATACATTGTCATTTTTATCATTTTTTGAGGTGATTGTTATGAAATATACCATTTTTGTCCCATACTAGTTCTTGGTCAAGAACTTAGTGTAATACCCCAAATTTTACCCTTACATTTAGTCAGTCATTTCGCATAGCATAGCATCCGTTAATCACTAACAAGTCATAAAGTGAGTTTGTGTTTCAGGAATCACTCCAAGGGCTTTTGGTCATTTTACGTTGGTTCTGACAGATTCTAAAAAATGGTCTTTAGTTCCTGAGGCGTTCAAACCATCATATCCGATACAGTTGTTTATCATATGGTTTGAGTATCATCGAAGGCGTCGACTCGGTTTGAGTGTTGTTGAAAAAGCTGTCAGAAGCATATTTGAATTTGGGTCGTTCGTTTGCTTATGGTTTGTTTTAAGATATTCTGAGCAGTCCTCCGTTTCATGGATAAAGTGCAGTTTTGGATATAAAATAAGTGGAGTTTAGTTTGAATCTATTCAGATTTAATCAGGTTGCGACAAGATCATGAAAGGAGTAATTAATTGGGATGAAAATGTGTTGGATCTTGCTCAATGCAAAAGAGAGGTAAGTTGGAATATTTGTTGAGTTAATTCATTTACAAATAAGGAAGTGAATTTAAATATTTTTGAATTTCATTCATGAATATTTATAATTTACAACTAAGTGAATTTGAACATGCTTGAAGATTCATAATTTACACACAAAAAAGAGGGAAATAAAAGTACATTTCATCCTAAAAATTCTAAAGGCCCTAGATATCTAAAGGTCTTCGTGCCATTCCTTTGAGTTCTTCCTACAGCTTCTGATCAACCTGTACAACAAAAAGAAAACAGAACAGAATAGGGAAAATGTTAGAAGTTGTTTGACACTCTCAGAACAATTGTCATCATCGAGTGCCGGGAGGGCACAACCGAAGTCGCATCCTACTCCCATTATCGATCCGTGCCATGGGCATCATATCAGGTGATTATATTTGTTCTTATCATACGGGACAGCCGAGAAAGATGAAGAGTAAAAGAACTAGGGACTGATTCGATTTGCCAAAAGAGTTCATGCAACCTTGGATTCCAAATTAGAACACCATTCATCAAGTAAATAAGTTTTGGGGACATTATCAAGTAAATTCATGCTCAAGATGCCACCGTCAGAAGGAGGTTCGAATTAGGGGGCTGAAACTCGAAAGGAAGCATACCATCTGCATAAATTCACAAGACAACATCATTACCCCAATTTCCTAACAGAGTGTAAGGCCAAAGCTAACTGAGATGTATCAGAAAAATCCACAACAGAATATAGTTAACCAAAGCAAAAAACATATTGGGCTTAAAGCAATCCGCTTCTGAGAACAAATACAATCCAAAGTCACAAGAACAAACCGTATCAGGAAGAGTCATCATGAAAGTCTGAAAACAATCAACAAAACAAATGAAATCACCAAATCACACATGTAAACAGGACCATACCAGAAAAGAAAGATAAGCTCGCGTAACCATCACACATCAGTTCAGAGTATACCCCAACTAAAGGTACAGTCACACATGGAAAAAATCGAACAAGGCAAGTGTAGGGCTCAGCTATAAAACCTCATAACCCAAATTCACCAACCATAACCAAAGGGGCGTTCAACGAGTCTGTCACCTGAATTAACAAAGACAGGTTGTGTCAGTATAAACCAATTCAACTCAAAAGGCGATCGAAACAAGTCCATGACCATGCCAGTCGCAGTAAACCCCAATCGAATGCGAAGGTCGCAGTGGAAAACCGAAGGTGTAGAACCTGGGCTCAGTTCGAGCATCATAGCCCAGTTCACCAAAGCTCACCAGAGTAGGGGCTGAATAAGCCAATAACAGGCAAGATAGACAAACAACATCAGAAAAGGAAAACAAGTCTCCAAGTTCGAACCAAGTGAACCAGTTCGCATCCGAATGGTGCTAGAATCCACATCTGAAAGAATAGAAACCAATTTCACATCAATCACAACGAAACCAGGTTAACCAAAGTGAACCAAATATCCAAAGTGAAACAAACATCCAGTTAATCAAAGAGAAATAGATATCCAAGACAAATCAGGGTATCCAATTGAGGTCTGAAGGTTGAAAATCCAATCAAGTAAATCAAAGATGGAAAGTGTTCAAATCAAATCAGAAAAAAACCAATCCACATCAGAAATCAAAGTAAACCGAAATCCTGAGTTTGAAAGAGGAAAGTTCTAATCAAATCCAATCCTCGTAAAAGCGAATCAAATCAAGTCAGATTGAAAGAAATTTTCGATTTTGGATCCAAAAAGAAACGTAAACACAAAGCCCAAAAAGAAATCTAAAAAAGAAAGTATAAAAGAACAATATCACCTTTCAAAGGAAACCCTAGACGGAGAAGGCGAAAACGGCGAGAAGTAGAACACCGAAAACCGTCAAAAAGCGAACTAAACCCCCCTGAAGTACGTTCGCCGGCGCCGTTCACTTAAGATCAGCGAGCAAACAAACTTCGAGGCTCAGAATATCATCATCATCACCCCATAGTCGCCATCGTTTCATCAATCGCTCACCTCACAATCAAACGTAAGCACAAGCACTGATTACTCGCACTTTGATGGTTTTTGTGTTTAATTTCAGGTTCACAATCAAACGGGAATGAAAAGAACTCATCAAAGACGAAGAGAGAAGAGCAAGGAAGCGAGACGATGATAGCTGGCGCCGCTAGATGAGAAAAGGATTCGTAAACCCTAGGTTCATGCTGCCTGTGTGTGTTGGGTCGGAAAGCCCCACCGGCCCAACTCACTGATTGTTTTTTTTGGGCTGTTATTTTATTGGGATTTACATACATTATCTTGTTGTTTTTAAGTGCTAAACCAATTTGCATATTTTTTAAAGTAAATAAAATAGGATGTCCTCTTGAATAAACAAACTATATTTTTTAAAAAAATAATAAAATTAAAACTATTTCCAGGTAATTAGGTTAAATTAATTTTTAAAGTTAAATTTAGAGTTATTTATTAAATATCTAAAACCTTTTTTAAAATTGAAATTTTCATATATCATAAAATAAAAACCACAAAAATGTCCCACAATTTCACACTTCTGTTTCGTAATTTTGTTTACTAACCTAGTTTGTTCACTGTGCAGCTACTATGTTGCCCCTTTACGTTTGCGTATTTTTAAATTAAATTGTATCTGTAACTGTTTCTCAATTGTAACCTCGCGAACCTAACAATCGCGTTTACTTTCCGCATTTAAATTTCTGCTTGCATGATTTAAAATTCCGCACCTTTTGCCATTATTCTGTCACATTACACACATCCGAAGGTTTAGGTCTAACTGTTTGGGCGCCGCGCCAATAGTCCTCAAACCCTAAAAATTCAAAACTACCAACTACAAACCCTAATTTTCACAAATGTCTCGCCGTGGACAAAATTACAATTTTATCCCTAACATTAGGACAAAGAGCCGCTGCGCTCATTTTAGGGTTTCCCGCCGTGGAATCCCTAATTTAACCCTAATTACAACTTAACAATTCAACGTAGAGATTTGGAGTTTCTACACTCCACGTAAGCGTGTCCTTAAGATGCGTTTATTCCCCTTGAGACCTTGACCACAGTCAAGAAGTCTCTAACCTCCCTTTTGAGGGGAACTACGATTACTCTGATTCCACTCCCGTAAGGATACGTAGGCACAGGACGCGATGTCTTGCCGAGTAAACTTAGAATTAACCCCTTAGGTCTTTTTTCTCACTTTTAATCCTTTGTATATACCTTAAGCAAATAAATAAAGCAAAATAGTAAACATTGGACAAAAGGTTCCTGTAGAGTACTACAGAAGTTTAGGGTGCTAATACCTTCCCTAAATTTAACCAACCCCCGAACCCTAGATCTTTTCCCCGCGTTGTGTTTACGACGCAAAAATAGGTTTTCCCTTTTTGACCTTTTCCTTCGGATAAATCAAAGAGCGGTTGTGAATTGAATTGCGATTCAAACTCGTTAATAGTTTGTGATCCTATTTCCACCGCAACAGAAAATGGCGACTTCACTGGGGAGATCTAAACTTTTGAGGGTTACCCCTAATTTGTTCATGTTTATTACTATTTGCTTTACTATTCATTTACATGTATATATTGTACTCTGATTTTGGGATTGTTCCTTGTGCTGTGAGATAAAAGTCCTACGCCCGGACTAGTGACATTATTATAGGATGGGGATACATTCGAGGAGGCTTATAGGGAGTTGAATCCCGACCAAGCTGATTCGAGAATCTCTGCTCAGTTGAGACCCTTTCAAAAATGGTTCGGTTGAACGAGTAATCGCGAAAACTTTTTCCATGGTCGATTGGAGTCTGTGATATTGAGGACCGTAGTACCTTAACACCACCTTGGCCTTATTTAGGACGTAGTGCGGGAGCTATGTGGGAGTAATCTTACAATGGCTGCTACGCGATACTACACTCAAAAGAGGTTCTCTTGAGAATATTATTAACCCCTGAGTCAGTCGGAAGGTTGATAATATCCGAAAGATGGGCTGATGACTTTGGGCACTTTTTAGAACCTTGTTCTGCAGGTACAACTAACCTATAGTACACTCCTGTTGGGATGGGTAGACCTTGACTCCGCTCACGTTCCTTTAACCTAGGACTTTGTGTGTTTTCATGCATTGCATCCATAAAGCATCTCATTACATTGTATTTCATGGAGTTCAAATATCATTTATGGATATCGCGGGATACCATAAATAAAAGGTAAAATGAAAAAACAAGAAAAAGATTTCCTTGGTACCCCACGACATTCGTAAATGTTTGAATTCCATGAAATCTTCATTTACATCCACATTTTAGCATCATTTACTTTCTTGCATTGCATGTGTCTCCCGATTTCTCACACTCGGTTCTCTCACCTTCCAGTTTCGTCACCCTGAGTTCTCGGCACCAATACAACACCAGAGCTCAAACTCGGAAGAGAATGGAGGATCAGGCAAAAGAGATTGATCGCCTTAGTAATGAACTTGAAGACCTTCGAGGGGGTATGGGGCGTATGATGGAATTGTTACATGTCATGAATGCTAAGATGGATACCCAGCCCACTGTTGTTTCTGAGATTACCGACGTTACTGTGGACCCTCCACCAAGTGTGACCATAGCAAGGGACCCACCTTATGGTCTTGCTCCAGGTTTTGTGCCTCCTCAAGCCACTGCTCCGATTAATCAGCCTGTTCAGCAAGCCGTGCCGTTATTTTCTGAAGTTTCTAGGGGGGCTCCTATCTTTGCGCCACCTGTTGTACACACTCGTGCGCAGCCGTATTTCAATGAGACCGTTTTTGATAATCTTGAGGAGAATGTTGAGGGCTATGAGAAACATGATAAGCTTCGTGAGGAAGTAAACACCATCGTCCAGAGATTGAAGAAAGTAGAGGGCGATCAAATTTTTGGGACTGCTGCAAGGGATGTTTGTTTGGTCTCGGGTTTGGTTATTCCCCCGAAGTTCAAAACTCCGAACTTCGATCGTTATGAAGGTGCCACCTGTCCTAAGAGTCATCTGATTATGTATTATCGCAAAATGGCTGCCCATGTTGAGAATGATAAACTGATGATTCATTGCTTCCAAGATAGTTTGAAGGGTGCTTCCTCCAAGTGGTATTTAACTTTAGACCAGTCTCGCATTAAGAGCTTTCAAGATTTATCTGACGCTTTCATCAAACACTACAAGTACAACATGGATCTGGCTCCTGACAGAAGACAGTTGCTGAGTATGTCACAAAAGAGTTCTGAGTCATTCAAAGAATATGCCCAAAGGTGGAGAGAGACTGCTTCGCAGGTAGAACCTCCTTTGACCGAGAAAGAGTTAGCTGATTGGTTTGTCGACACGGTCCGTCCAGAATTTTACGAGAGAATGGTGGGTAGTGTGACTTCAAATTTCTCCGACATCGTTGCTGTGGGTGTCAAGATTGAATTGGGTATGAAAAGTGGTAAAATGACAAATAATCATGGCACTTCTAAGGATCAGCCGAAGAAACCTCCTTATAGCTCTCAGAAAAAGAAGGAGGGTGAGACTAATGCTATATCCTCTGGTAGACCAAGAGAACGCTTTTATCGACATCCGCAAGGTTATGCTCAACCTCAAGGGTACCCAGTCCAATATGCTCAACAACCCTATGTGGCAGCCATTACACCTTCTTTCAATCAACAGGTTCCCATGTATCAACCTATGCAACAACCTCCTGTTTACCCGCCTCCTGCCAACTACCTGCAGGCGCCCAATACTCCTGCTCCTCAACAGCCAAAGAGTCCGGCTCCTCGCCAGAATGTTCCGAATAGAAGAACATATAAGCCTTGTCCGCCGATTCCGATGACTTTTACCGAGTTGTATCCTTCTTTGGTCAAGCAAGGTCTCATCACTACTCGGGCTTTGGGTCCGCCTCCTAATCCTCTATCCGCCAATTACAACGCCGCCGCTCATTGTTTATTTCATGAGGGTGCGCCTGGTCACGATCTGGAGAATTGTTATGCTCTCAAAAATATTGTCAGGGATCTATTGGAAAAGAAGATTTTGTCATTTGAAGATCCTCAACCAAATGTTAAGAAGAACCCTTTTCCTAACCATGAGAGTGTCAATGCCATTAGTGTTGATTCGGGGGAAGGTTATGCCCTTGACGTTGGACAGATTAAGACTCCTCTCAAGATGTTCCATTCGAAACTGTTTGAAGCTGGCTTGGTAGATACTTCCCATGTTGCGTGCGTAAGTTGTGAAGGCAGTATTAAGGGTTGCGTGTTGGTTCAGAATGATGTTCAGAGGTTAATTAATGAGGGTGTTTTACAAGTGACAAGCCAATACAAGAAAGATGAGGTCGCGGTGGTTGAGCCTGTCTTCCATCAACCTGAATCAAAGGGTAAGGTACCAGTGTTTAATCTATCAGGGGCAGGTTCCGCCAATCTCGTGTTCGATATACCGAAGTCGTATATCCCTGAGGTGAATCAGCCTAAGCCTATAGTTATTCGAAGACCAAGTCCGTTTCCTTTCAGTGATCCTAAAGCTGTGCCTTGGAAATATGACGTGACAATGATTGACAAGGAGTCTGGGAAGGTTATTCCAAATGAAGAGGTTAAGGGCACGGTGACCAATATCGCAGAGGTAAGCAGGATGACTCGCAGTGGCCGTGTGTATACTCCCCATTCCAATGAGGTCCCACCCAAGGAAATAACTAGTATCCCAATACCTGCCAAAGACAAAGGGAAGGGAGCTGTTACGAATGATGAAGATGCTGAGTTTTTGAGGATCATCAAGAAAAGTGACTATAAAGTTATTGACCAACTTCATCAGACCCCTTCCAAGATTTCGATTTTATCTCTGTTGATGAGTTCACCCGCTCATAGGATGGCCTTGCAGAAGGTTTTGACTCAAGCACATGTGGATCAAGATATCAGCACCAGTCGGTTTGATAGTGTAATTGCCAATTTAACTGCCTGTAACACCCTCAGTTTCAGCAATGAAGAGTTACCGAAGGAGGGTCCGAACCATAATCGTGCTTTACATATATCGGTAAAATGTCAGGAGGACAATTTAGCGAGAGTGCTAGTGGACACCGGATCTTCTCTGAATGTTCTACCCAAGAGGGTTCTTGATAAGTTGGCTTGTAAAGAGACGGTGTTGAAACCTACCCCTTTAGTCGTCAAGGCTTTCGATGGCTCTCGCCGGTCGGTAATGGGGGAGGTTGAGCTTCCTATCCTGATTGGTCCGCAAGTTTTTAATATCACGTTTCAAGTCATGGATATTAATCCCAATTACAGTTGTTTACTTGGAAGGCCGTGGATCCATGCTGCTGGGGCAGTAACCTCAACGTTACATCAAAAGATGAAATTCGTGATCGATGGAAAGTTGGTTATTATACACGGTGAGGAGGACCTGATGGTCAGTAACCTGTCTTCTTTCCGTTACATCGAGGCCGATGAGAATGCTTTAGAAATCTCCTTTCAAGCACTTGAGATCGCCAATGCTGTTCTGCTGGAAGTCGAAGAGACAGTGGGTCAGGGTAATCCATCTTTTGCATCTCTGAAGAGTACCAAAGCAACAATTGACAGGGGCATTCCTGAAGGTTGGGGAGAGGTAATTGATGTCAAGACCAAGACTGATCGCTCTGGGTTGGGTTACAAACCAACTCAGAATGGAGCTGCCACAATTGACGAAGGGCGTCCGAAGGTTATCCAAGAGGTATTTGTCAGCGGAGGTTTCCAAGTCAATGCCATCAGTAACTGTGAGGAAAGTGAGGAGCTGAGCAACCTGGTGTTTAAGGGTGATGCAGTTTTGAACAACTGGGAGGCCGTAGAGATCCCTGTTATTTTTCCCTTGTCAAAGTAATTGTTTTTTTCAAATAAAAATCCGTAGCTCTGCCCAAGGCTATAGGGTCTTTTATTGGGCCACCTTTCATTCCTAAAAAGATATTAATAAAAGCATTTTGTTCAATTCCACCTTGTTTCATTTGCGTTTTTCGTTTTCACCTTTAAAAATGAAATTGGCAACCTTTTTCCCAAAAAAAAAAAAATAATAAAAAAAAACAGCATTTCATTCTTACATATCTTCGAGCATTTTAATTAAGTAAGCCTTCCATCATGCAGAGACATCATAAACCTTGTTGGATCCGATGACCTTACTGACACTCCTGACTGGGATGCACCCATCAATCAAGCTGAGGACGAGGGTGAAGAAGATTTTGAAGTACCCGCAGAACTGACGAGATTGATTGAGTACGAGTACACAGAGCTTCAACCGCATAAAGAGCAGGTGGACCTAATTAATCTCGGTACAGATGAGAGCAAGAAAGAGGTCAAGATTGGTGCAATGCTTGGGACGGAGATTAGGCCGAGGTTGATTGAGTTGTTAAAAGAGTATATTGATGTGTTTGCATGGTCGTATCAAGATATGCCGGGCCTGAACACAGATATTGTTGTTCACAAGTTGCCACTTAAGCCAGATTGTCCACCTATCAAGCAGAAACTCCGAAGAACGAGACCCGACATGGCTTTGAAGATTCGAGATGAGGTTAAAAAGCAGTTGGATGCAGGTTTCTTGGCAGTCGCAAAATATCCAGATTGGGTTGCCAACATCGTGCCAGTGCCTAAAAAGGACGGTAAAGTTAGGATGTGTGTAGACTACAGGGATCTGAACAAAGCGAGTCCGAAAGACGACTTCCCACTGCCACATATCGACACACTGGTAGACAATACGGCCAGTTTTGCGTTGTTCTCATTTATGGATGGTTTCTCTGGCTATAATCAGATCAAGATGGATCCCGATGATCGAGAGAAGACTACTTTCATTACTCCTTGGGGAACCTTCTGCTACAAAGTCATGCCCTTCGGTTTAAAGAATGCAGGAGCAACTTATCAACGCGCTATGACCACTCTTTTTCATGATATGATGCACAAAGAGATCGAGGTGTATGTGGACGATATGATAGCCAAATCTCAGAGTGAAGAGGAGCATCTAGACCATTTGGTGAAATTGTTTGAACGACTCAGGAAATATCAGTTGAAATTGAACCCTGCTAAATGTACCTTCGGTGTCAGATCTGGAAAACTGCTTGGTTTCATTGTTAGCCAGCGAGGGATTGAGGTGGATCCTGACAAAGTCCGAGCCATTCAAGATATGCCGGCTCCGCGAACCGAGACGCAAGTTAGGGGCTTTCTGGGACGTCTGAATTACATTTCCAGGTTTATCTTTAATATGACCGCTACTTGTGAGCCGATATTCAAGTTGCTTTGCAAGGGGCAGACAGTTGAGTGGAACCCCGATTGTCAGAAAGCGTTTGAGAAGATTAAGGGTTATTTGCAAGATCCCCCTATTCTGATCCCGCCCGTACCTGGAAGACCGTTGTTTATGTACCTCACTGTTCTCGAGAAGTCTATGGGTTGTGTGCTTGGGCAACATGATGAGACTGGGAAAAAGGAACATGCGATTTATTACCTGAGCAAGAAGTTTACCGATTGCGAAAACAGATACTCACCATTGGAGAAAACTTGTTGTGCATTGGCATGGGCCGCTAAGCGCCTTCGGCAGTATATGGTCTGTCATACCACGTTATTGATTTCTAAAATGGATCCGATCAAGTATATTTTTGAAAAACCAGCTCAAACCGGGAGGCTAGCCCGTTGGCACATGTTGTTATCCGAATATGACATCCAGTATGTACCCCAGAAGGCGATTAAGGGTAGTATTTTGTCTGATTACCTTGCAGACCAGCCAGTTGAAGATTATGAACCTCTTAAGCTCGATTTTCCTGATGAGGATATTTTGTTGATTAAAAGAGATTGTGAAGAGCCAGATCCGAGCGAAGGTCCAGAACCAGGTCTTTGGTGGAGGATGATGTTTGATGGTTCCTCGAATTTCAATGGGCATGGTATAGGCGCCGTTTTGATGAACCCAAAGGGCGGATTCACTCCATTCACAGCGAGGTTGGACTTTGAGTGCACTAACAACGTCGCAGAATACGAAGCGTGTATTCTTGGCCTCGAAGCGGCAATTCACCTCCGAATCAAACTTCTTAAAGTAAGTGGTGACTCAGCCTTGGTTATTTACCAGGTACAAGGCAAATGGGAGACGAAGAATGAGAAGCTGATCCCTTATAAGGACTACATTATTGAGCTGATCAAGTATTTTGACGAGATAGAGTTCGAGCATGTTCCTAGATCCGAGAATCACGTAGCCGATGCTTTAGCCATGTTAGCATCCATGTGGAAAGTTAAGTTCGTTAATGAAGCACCTCTTATCCATATTGAGCGCAAGGTTGAGCCCGCTTATTGTCAGATGGTCGAAGAAGTTGAGGTGGATGAAAAGCCTTGGTTTCATGATATCAAGAACTACCTCGTCAAGCAGGAGTATCCCGATGGTGCTACTGGTCTTGACAAAAAGACATTGAGAAGACTGGCGTCCAAATTCTTTATCAGTAATGGTGTGTTATACAAGAGAAATCACGACATGGTTCTGCTCAGATGTGTTGATAAACGGGAAGCAGACATGTTACTACAGGAAATTCATGAGGGGACCTTCGGAACCCATGCCAATGGTTATGCTATGTCCAAGAAGATGTTAAGGGCTGGGTATTACTGGTTAACCATGGACGCCGACTGCATCCAATACGCTAGGAATTGCCATAAGTGCCAAATTTATGCTGATAAAATGCACGTACCTCCGTCACCGTTGAATGTGTTGTCTTCACCATGGCCGTTCTCTATGTGGGGCATTGACATGATTGGGGCAATCGAGCCGAAGGCTTCTAACGGTCATCGTTTTATCCTCGTTGCCATTGATTATTTCACCAAGTGGGTAGAGGCTGCCTCCTACACCAACGTGACCAAGCAAGTGGTTGCCCGTTTCATCAGGAAAGAGATCATATGCCGTTATGGAGTCCCAAGCCGGATAATAACTGACAATGGCACCAATCTGAATAATAAGACTATGAAAGAGCTGTGTGATAATTTCAAGATCACTCATCATAATTCTTCTCCGTACCGTCCTAAGATGAATGGAGCTGTTGAAGCTGCAAATAAGAATATCAAGAAGATCCTGCAAAAGATGGTTGTGACTTACAAGGATTGGCATGACATGTTACCGTTTGCTTTACATGGATACAGAACCTCGGTGAGAACTTCGACAGGGGCAACACCTTTCTCACTGGTATATGGAATGGACGCCGTGCTCCCCATCGAAGTAGAGATACCTTCGCTAAGAGTGTTAATGGAGGCTGAACTTGAGGAGGCTGAGTGGGTTCAAGACAGATTGGATCAGTTGAATCTCATTGACGAGAAGCGTTTGACAGCCATGTGCCATGGGCAATTATATCAGAAATGGATGAAAAGAGCGTTTGATAAGAAGATTCGTATCCGCGAGTTCCGTCAAGGAGAGCTCGTACTCAAAAAGATCTTGCCAGTACATAAAGATATGCGTGGAAAGTGGATGCCCAATTATGAAGGCCCATTCGTTGTAAAGACTGTCTTCTCCGGAGGGTCTCTAATACTTACGACAATGGACGGTGAAGAACTAGCACATCCCGTGAATTCTGATGCAGTCCGAAAATATTATGCCTAAAAACCCGCTAAGTCGAAAACCTGCAAAAGGCGACTTAGGCAAAAGTAAGGGTTGAAAAAAAAATAATAATAATAACAAAAAGCTCGCTAAGTTGAAAACCCGAAAGGGCGGCTTAGGCAAAAAAGAGCGTCCCGGTGGATTGAAAACCCGAGAGGGCGGTCCAGGCAAAAGCTAGGGACAAAGGCATTTAATTGCATCAGAGGACACTGGTTATCTCGAACACACTTTCCGCATAAGAGCCATGTTTCAGTTCTTTCATCCTCGCCCAAAGCAGGATTCTGGATTAGTCTTAGTTATTAGTGTCAGTAGGTGTCATTGGATTCGATGTAACTTTTTCCCATGTTGCCAATTTCAAAACATAATCATCTGTGGAGCTATGCCTTCAGCGAGCTACCGCCCTTTAAATAAAAGAAACCATCTCGTTACTTACATTCTTTGGTGCATTGCTCTTTGTTTTCTATTTGTTATGCAAAATGCGTTTATTCCTAAAATTTGAAAATGAAAGGTGCATTGTAGATTTTTCAAAACTGTTTTTCATAAACAAAACAAATTTGGAATGTAATAAATTACTTTGACTAGTGGAAATTCCGAAAGGATCTCTTCATTCCCCGGAAATATCATTATTGCAGAAACACTTTCAAACCATTGCTCTAACACAGTCCCCAGCGAGACTATAAGCTGACAACTTTTTCTTGGGTAACTCAAAAGTGTCCCTCAGGTTTTCTTCTCCCCAGGTGAAGACATGATACTGTGCACTCAAGCAGATTACCCTCTCCCCAGAGAAGTCAGAATTCTGAAACCAGATGTGGTCCTACCATTTCTTCCCATGATTGACGTATTGGTTGCAGAGAATGCAGGGTATCTCCGTCGAGATGTTTATTTCATCTCTCGTCCCGTCTCTAGTCTGTTTCGTCAGCATACGCGAGGGCATAAGCATCACATGCCTGTTTCAGTACATATTCATTACATATTCATTACATACTCATTACATATTCATTACATACTCAGTACATACTCATGGCATACTCATTTCATAACATCTTGCATATTTAACTACATAGACATTAACATACATTCACATTAACATAGCATTCACAGGTTCATTGTGTTTCGCCATCATTGGTTGTTACCGCCGAGTAACTGGAGTTTGTCCATTCTCTTCAAATAGATTGTCAGCCCTAAGCATAAAATACTTACTTGTTTCCAGTTTCCCCACAGAGCTCGATCCTTGTGGATGACGGTTACTTCAGCTATCTTTCCTCTCCAGGATAAGATATCTACTCTTCGAGATCATTCCCTCGATGGAGTCTTGATTACCAGTCTTCTTTCTAGCTCGATCCTAGATTGAATCTCAGTCATGTCGGTAGTCAAGCCCAACCGGACGTGCATTTATTTTGCACCATCTAAAGATTGTCACCATACCATGACAGATGTTCGACTGTTCTCGCCCGAGAAGTTTATCACTGTACCCGGACGTGCATTTATTTTGCACTACCTTTCAAGAAAATCAACCACAATCCTCTACAGATACACGCCAGTTCGCGCCTGGAAAATATATCAGTACAACACTTTACAACCCTACATGTTACAACCCTTCACACTTTACATTTTACAGCATCAGCATACGACATTTCTCACCTAAGAAGTCGATCCTATCCTCATTATGACTCGCAGCAAGTGGCCATCTCCATGGAGCAGTTGGGCTTCCATTTACCTGCCGTCTTGGGGTATGAACCAAATCGTATTCAGGAGAGCACGATTCTGAGTTATGAGGAAGTTCAATTGGCCGTTTTTCAGGAGAGCACGATTCTGAAATATGAGTATCTTCAGTCATCCAGTTTCATATTCAGGAGAGCACGATTCTGAAATATGAGTATCTTCAGTCATCCAGTTTCATATTCAGGAGAGCACGATTCTGAAATATGAGTATCTTCAGTCATCCAGTTTCATATTCAGGAGAGCACGATTCTGAAATATGAGTATATTCAGTCATCCAGTTTCATATTCAGGAGAGCACGATTCTGAAGTATGAGTATATTCAGTCATCCAGTTTCATATTCAGGAGAGCACGATTCTGAAGTATGAAGAAGTTCAGTTTACCCGTTTCATGTTCAAGAGAGCACGATCTTGAGGCAGTTTATTTATCCTTCATTAAGAGAAAAATCAGAATCGTATTCCAGGCGCCGACCTTAAAATGCGAGAAGATTTATTTATCAGATAAGCAGCAGCCTCTTTATTTGAGTGCTTATCCATTTTTGCATATAAGTCCCTTCCAACGATGAGTGACCATTCTCCCTCGAGAAGCTTATCAAGGCATTTCCTATTAAAGTCCATTTATTCTGGCATGCAGTCGGTCTTTACCCTGTATATTTGATACGGGTTTCCGAAAAATCCGTTTGATCCTGTCATGAGAGATAATTTACAGAAGCTTGGATGTTATTCTTTGCTCAATGCTCCAGCATTCTGTAAGCGATCTTGCAATCGTACGCGATCCAGTTTTTTATCCTTTAGATTCCCCAGTGGAGGCCGTCTCGTAGGTACCATCTCCACGTGAGGATCTCGTTCCTTTTCTAAAAGTGACAATTGGTTATTCACACCAGTTGACTATCATTTTTAGATTTCCCCAGTGTCGTACTGTGTCTCAGCGTGTCGTTTTCCCCAGTGAGTTCTCCTCGTGGCGCCTGTCCCGGTGTCGTCATGTTCGTCAGCATTTTTTCGCATTCATACGCATCATACCATATTCATGGCATTGTCAGCATTAGTCTGTTCTCGTTTTGTCCAAATCATTGCATATCGCCACATATAAGGGCAAAATTTTCGGTTATCTATATTTAAATCCCTCCACCATGATTCCTCGAGTCTCTGTCACTCAAATCATCCGGTGTAGCTATTTAAATAGGGGCAACTGTAATACCCCAAATTTTACCCTTACATTTAGTCAGTCATTTCGCATAGCATAGCATCCGTTAATCACTAACAAGTCATAAAGTGAGTTTGTGTTTCAGGAATCACTCCAAGGGCTTTTGGTCATTTTACGTTGGTTCTGACAGATTCTAAAAAATGGTCTTTAGTTCCTGAGGCGTTCAAACCATCATATCCGATATAGTTGTTTATCATATGGTTTGAGTATCATCGAAGGCGTCGACTCGGTTTGAGTGTTGTTGAAAAAGCTGTCAGAAGCATATTTGAATTTGGGTCGTTCGTTTGCTTATGGTTTGTTTTAAGATATTCTGAGCAGTCCTCCGTTTCATGGATAAAGTGCAGTTTTGGATATAAAATAAGTGGAGTTTAGTTTGAATCTATTCAGATTTAATCAGGTTGCGACAAGATCATGAAAGGAGTAATTAATTGGGATGAAAATGTGTTGGATCTTGCTCAATGCAAAAGAGAGGTAAGTTGGAATATTTGTTGAGTTAATTCATTTACAAATAAGGAAGTGAATTTAAATATTTTTGAATTTCATTCATGAATATTTATAATTTACAACTAAGTGAATTTGAACATGCTTGAAGATTCATAATTTACACACAAAAAAGAGGGAAATAAAAGTACATTTCATCCTAAAAATTCTAAAGGCCCTAGATATCTAAAGGTCTTCGTGCCATTCCTTTGAGTTCTTCCTACAGCTTCTGATCAACCTGTACAACAAAAAGAAAACAGAACAGAATAGGGAAAATGTTAGAAGTTGTTTGACACTCTCAGAACAATTGTCATCATCGAGTGCCGGGAGGGCACAACCGAAGTCGCATCCTACTCCCATTATCGATCCGTGCCATGGGCATCATATCAGGTGATTATATTTGTTCTTATCATACGGGACAGCCGAGAAAGATGAAGAGTAAAAGAACTAGGGACTGATTCGATTTGCCAAAAGAGTTCATGCAACCTTGGATTCCAAATTAGAACACCATTCATCAAGTAAATAAGTTTTGGGGACATTATCAAGTAAATTCATGCTCAAGATGCCACCGTCAGAAGGAGGTTCGAATTAGGGGCTGAAACTCGAAAGGAAGCATACCATATGCATAAATTCACAAGACAACATCATTACCCCAATTTCCTAACAGAGTGTAAGGCCAAAGCTAACTGAGATGTATCAGAAAAATCCACAACAGAATATAGTTAACCAAAGCAAAAAACATATTGGGCTTAAAGCAATCCGCTTCTGAGAACAAATACAATCCAAAGTCACAAGAACAAACCGTATCAGGAAGAGTCATCATGAAAGTCTGAAAACAATCAACAAAACAAATGAAATCACCAAATCACACATGTAAACAGGACCATACCAGAAAAGAAAGATAAGCTCGCGTAACCATCACACATCAGTTCAGAGTATACCCCAACTAAAGGTACAGTCACACATGGAAAAAATCGAACAAGGCAAGTGTAGGGCTCAGCTATAAAACCTCATAGCCCAAATTCACCAACCATAACCAAAGGGGCATTCAACGAGTCTGTCACCTGAATTAACAAAGACAGGTTGTGTCAGTATAAACCAATTCAACTCAAAAGGCGATCGAAACAAGTCCATGACCATGCCAGTCGCAGTAAACCCCAATCGAATGCGAAGGTCGCAGTGGAAAACCGAAGGTGTAGAACCTGGGCTCAGTTCGAGCATCATAGCCCAGTTCACCAAAGCTCACCAGAGTAGAGGCTGAATAAGCCAATAACAGGCAAGATAGACAAACAACATCAGAAAAGGAAAACAAGTCTCCAAGTTCGAACCAAGTGAACCAGTTTGCATCCGAATGGTGCTAGAATCCACATCTGAAAGAATAGAAACCAATTTCACATCAATCACAACGAAACCAGGTTAACCAAAGTGAACCAAATATCCAAAGTGAAACAAACATCCAGTTAATCAAAGAGAAATAGATATCCAAGACAAATCAGGGTATCCAATTGAGGTCTGAAGGTTGAAAATCCAATCAAGTAAATCAAAGATGGAAAGTGTTCAAATCAAATCAGAAAAAAACCAATCCACATCAGAAATCAAAGTAAACCGAAATCCTGAGTTTGAAAGAGGAAAGTTCTAATCAAATCCAATCCTCGTAAAAGCGAATCAAATCAAGTCAGATTGAAAGAAATTTTCGATTTTGGATCCAAAAAGAAACGTAAACACAAAGCCCAAAAAGAAATCTAAAAAAGAAAGTATAAAAGAACAATATCACCTTTCAAAGGAAACCCTAGACGGAGAAGGCGAAAACGGCGAGAAGTAGAACACCGAAAACCGTCAAAAAGCGAACTAAACCCCCCTGAAGTACGTTCGCCGGCGCCGTTCACTTAAGATCAGCGAGCAAACAAACTTCGAGGCTCAGAATATCATCATCATCACCCCATAGTCGCCATCGTTTCATCAATCGCTCACCTCACAATCAAACGTAAGCACAAGCACTGATTACTCGCACTTTGATGGTTTTTGTGTTTAATTTCAGGTTCACAATCAAACGGGAATGAAAAGAACTCATCAAAGACGAAGAGAGAAGAGCAAGGAAGCGAGACGATGATAGCTGGCGCCGCTAGATGAGAAAAGGATTCGTAAACCCTAGGTTCATGCTGCCTGTGTGTGTTGGGTCGGAAAGCCCCACCGGCCCAACTCACTGATTGTTTTTTTTGGGCTGTTATTTTATTGGGATTTACATACATTATCTTGTTGTTTTTAAGTGCTAAACCAATTTGCATATTTTTTAAAGTAAATAAAATAGGATGTCCTCTTGAATAAACAAACTATATTTTTTAAAAAAATAATAAAATTAAAACTATTTCCAAGTAATTAGGTTAAATTAATTTTTAAAGTTAAATTTAGAGTTATTTATTAAATATCTAAAACCTTTTTTAAAATTGAAATTTTCATATATCATAAAATAAAAACCACAAAAATGTCCCACAATTTCACACTTCTGTTTCGTAATTTTGTTTACTAACCTAGTTTGTTCACTGTGCAGCTACTATGTTGCCCCTTTACGTTTGCGTATTTTTAAATTAAATTGTATCTGTAACTGTTTCTCAATTGTAACCTCGCGAACCTAACAATCGCGTTTACTTTCCGCATTTAAATTTCTGCTTGCATGATTTAAAATTCCGCACCTTTTGCCATTATTCTGTCACATTACACACATCCGAAGGTTTAGGTCTAACTGTTTGGGCGCCGCGCCAATAGTCCTCAAACCCTAAAAATTCAAAACTACCAACTACAAACCCTAATTTTCACAAATGTCTCGCCGTGGACAAAATTACAATTTTATCCCTAACATTAGGACAAAGAGCCGCTGCGCTCATTTTAGGGTTTCCCGCCGTGGAATCCCTAATTTAACCCTAATTACAACTTAACAATTCAACGTAGAGATTTGGAGTTTCTACACTCCACGTAAGCGTGTCCTTAAGATGCGTTTATTCCCCTTGAGACCTTGACCACAGTCAAGAAGTCTCTAACCTCCCTTTTGAGGGGAACTACGATTACTCTGATTCCACTCCCGTAAGGATACGTAGGCACAGGACGCGATGTCTTGCCGAGTAAACTTAGAATTAACCCCTTAGGTCTTTTTTCTCACTTTTAATCCTTTGTATATACCTTAAGCAAATAAATAAAGCAAAATAGTAAACATTGGACAAAAGGTTCCTGTAGAGTACTACAGAAGTTTAGGGTGCTAATACCTTCCCTAAATTTAACCAACCCCCGAACCCTAGATCTTTTCCCCGCGTTGTGTTTACGACGCAAAAATAGGTTTTCCCTTTTTGACCTTTTCCTTCGGATAAATCAAAGAGCGGTTGTGAATTGAATTGCGATTCAAACTCGTTAATAGTTTGTGATCCTATTTCCACCGCAACACTTAGGTTTTGAGGTTATGTTACTTGCTTGTGTTATGATATTTTCATTTGTCAATGATATATTGGAGATATGTTATAAAGATTATACCTAGATATCATGTACAACTTGTTTTTAAAGTTTTGGTCCATATGGTGTTTTTGATGATCTAACACGGAAATATGATGTGTTTAGCCCTAGAACTGTCAAGCCTTGTTCATTAGCAAGATTTAGATAACTTGTAAGCTACTCATAGGATCCCCCTACCCTAGATCATGTTTGAATCTTTTTGGGGCATTTGTTTCATACTTATGCTATTTTCATGTCATTCTAGCTTTACCCCTTTTGAGTTGTGTTTTTGTGCTTGTCATGGTCCTAAGTCATTGTCTATTGCTTACATCTTATTTATCTGTTTTGGGTTGGTTGAATGATGAGAAACATGAAATGTAGCTTTTAGGGCCTGTCATGGTAGTGTTGATTTTGCTGTCAAGTTTGGATAAATGTACCATTTTTGGTTAGGAGCAGTTGTGATTTGTTTCTAAAGTGGAGAATCATTTGTTAACATGTTTTGAAAATGTGTGATGTGCCTATGACCTCAAAATCCCTTTGCTTGTTAAAAATGTTTTGTCATGCTTCACTTGCATTTTCCAAGATTGCATGATGCCAAACTATCACATCCTATTTTAACTGGTTTGCATTTGATCTATGTACATAAAATCATTGTCCTACTCATTTGAAATTTGTGTGTGCATTGAATCAACCATTTTGGTATGTTCCACTGTTCTGTCATAACAGTCCTGCCCCATATTCATGTTAACTGGTAGTTTGTGAACTCTTTTTTCATAACAGTCCCTTTCTAACTTGTTTTAGTGCTTAGATCCATTCAATACCATAAGTATGAGATGTGTGCATGTGTGAAATAATAGGAAAATGCTTAGAACTGAGATTGAATACCCTACTGCACCTCAAAGCCACCAAAATGCATTTTTGAAAACCATATCTCACCACAGTTTCTTTTTGATCTCAAATTGTGTTCAAACTCACTCAAAATCATGTATAAGTGCTGTGTGTGTGATTGGTTGAATCAGAATGTGCATAGAATTAGATTTTCACATCATCATGCATTGCCTTCATGTTATGTGCAACTTGACATACCAATTCTTGAGACAATCCCTTTGTCGCTTCAAAACCTGTTTGATATCATTCCTTATCATATTTATAATATGTGTGTGATGTTTGTTTCCACTTAAACCTCACAATTTAAAAAAAAACACCACCCACTGCCACACATTTGCCAAGACAGTTTTTTTTCTCACTTCCTATCACATGCCTCTTTTCTAACCCAACTGTCATGTGCCTAATGTTTGAGTTGAAACTCATCTGTATGCTTTATTTTAATGTGTATGTGTTATTGTATTAGTTTGAAACCTTACCACTTGAAGAAACCACTTGCTGCTACATTAATGTACCAAAACTGTTCCAAACAGCATGTCATGATTTTGTTCTAGCTGTTATGAATTTATTTTCAGTGAATGACCATGATCCTTGACATATTTAGGATGTGTGTGTGTTGTTATATTGATTAAAAAACCACTGCCTTGGAAAATCACCTGCTGCCATATTTGTCTTGCCAAGACAGATTTTCACTTTTCATCCCAACATATCAATTTCCATTCTAATTGACACATGCTCTTTCTTGAAGTTAAGACATGTCCCTTATCATAGTAATGATATGTATGCTTGGTTTACTTGATCCATTCTTGCTTGTTTTCACAAATCCTCAAATTTCACTCACAATTGCATTTTTGCACCAAATTTACCACAATGTACCATCTTTACTATTCTGTTTGCATTTCCTGTTGTCTTGAGTTGTAATTCACTTAGATACTTGATTCCAATGTGTAGTGATGATTGTTGTGATCAATAATTGCTTGCTCTCTCATTTCATCATCAAGTTGCAACTTTGGGCTAAATTTACCACAACCATATGCCAATACCTTCCTTACTTGCAATGTGTATCATTTCTGAGTTGTGACTCATTCCCCTCTACATTTGTGGTGTGTGTATGTACTGTTTGTTCTCATAAGGGCAATTTGCAACTGAACCATGTTTGTACCCCATAGTTGTCAAACTGTTTTGAAAAAACCTTGAGCACACACTTCACTTTTTTATGATTTGTTTAGTTTTAAGTTAGTTCAGTCCTATTTAGATCTTTAATAGCATATGAAACTTGTATGTCCATGAATCCATCATTTCTGAGTACCTCTTGCCTCTGTCATAACAGCCTAGCTTTATCATACTTGACAAATTGCATCTTTTGGTCATATCCTTGTGGTATGCATCTCATGACCACCCTAAGTGCTAAATTCATTTATAATATCATTTGAAAGTTGTTGAATACATCCTTTGCACCTCTAACTGTCCCTTGTTATTTTTGATCCAAAGGGTGCATTTTAGTGAATGTTTTGAGCAGTTGCTATATGGTTTTCACATCCTTGTTGTTTGTAAACATTTTTAAGGTTTAGACACACCCTATGTGATGTTTTGAGGATGTACATGAGGTTCCTTCACTCTAATTGGACCTGTTTCACAAACTCACTACCCTACTTGCCATGACTTGTTTTTTTTTACATCAGTTTTACATAACAGTTGGGTCTTCAACTCATAGACAGCCTGTTTGGATGCATGAGCATGATATGTATGACATTTGAATTATGTTTGAGCTTTTTCCCTAACCATAGCATGACTGGTCCAATCATTTGCTTCATAAATGCATTTTTCATTCACATAAGCAACTCTTATCGTGTTTTTAGTTCAAGACATCTTTTCAAAATTCTACCCAAACCATTCTCTTCCTTGTTTAAAAATACCCAAAATTGATCTAAGGTTTGCTTGATTTGGTTGAGAAATGAGTAAGTTGCATATCAAAACGTATGAGTAAACTTGCTTTGTTTCTGCTCCATTTTTGTGCCCAGAAAATTAACACACCAGGCCATATATATTTATGGGGGTGGCTATATCAACTGATGTATAGCCACCCTAGTGGTAAGACCATATGCCTTAAACGCGCCTTGTACCTGCATGACCTGGGTTCGACCTCTGAGGAGGGCAACCCTTTTATTTATTTTTGTAATTTTTCATCCAATCTTTGAAAATTCATAACTCACTTATTTTTAATCATTTTGAACCCATTCTTTTTGCATTATGTTTGTCTTGATGTCTACTTTCATGTGATATTTTTTAATTCCATTTTGTTCAAATGTTCATGCCTTTTGGTTACTTACAAGTTGCCTTAGTATCGAGATCGTTATCTCCCGTATGTAGATGAATTTCTTTTTCACCATGATCATTTGTGTTAAGATATTTATTCATTCTCATCTCTTGCATGTTAGTAAACATGTTAGGATTTTCTCACTTGGTTGTTACCATAAAATATCCCTTTTACCTGTGTTTATTTTAAGGCGCGATCCGTCGATACGATTCTTGCTTGATTACTTGCTCTGATTGTTATCCATACATTTTCACTTATGACATTCTTTTGTTGGTTGTTACCTTTATAGTTTCATCATATTTACTTGGTTAAGTGATTTCATTTCCATGATTCCTCCTAAATTATGAGGTTTAAACTGATTTAATTGTGTTTGATTGTTATCTGTGCACATTGTCGTCACATTTACTATGCTTTGAACTTATGACATGCCTACTTTCAAATTGTGATTTGCTCATATGATCGTTACTTTTACCATATCCCAATCTTTGTTAAGATGAGCCCTCAATTTTTGTTAAGATAATTTATTGGTTGTAACCCTTGGTATCATTTAAAGTATGTGCTTATTGTAATATGCATGCTTACTTGTCTTAAATCTTATTTCATCTTGCTTTATTAAGTTTTTCTTCCCCCAAGTGATGGAACTTTCTAGTTCTCATCCCAGTTGCCTCTCTATCTCTCTCCTTCCAAAGGAAAAGTTTCTCCCTTGACCCTTGTGTCATTGGATAGCTCATTTACCCTCCTTGACTTTGTGAAGTCATCCTAACCCTAGCTTAGTTAAGTTAGAACATTTAAACCATTAGACTTTGCTTTAAGTCTAGAAAACTCACCTGCACTAGGAGTATTCTTCAATTAGAACCCTAGGATAGAGTTTGTAAACTCTATGTAAGAATCATAGTAATGATTACTTACTCCTCTCTTGAGTGTTATAACATAGTGACGCTACTGCGAAAATCGGCACCGGCTATGACAGAAGAGTCGCCATCGTGCGTTATTTATCCCACAAAAGGGAAAGGAAACGCTTAGAGTAAACCTAACGCAAAGAGGGAAAGGAATGGTCATCGCAACCAAATCCTGGATTCGGGAGTCGGTTACGCAAGGGGAAGGTATTAGCACCCCTCACGTCCGTCGTACTCGACGGGATCCACACTTGTTTTCTATCTAAGGGTGTGTTATTCTATCTACTCTACAGGTCTGGGTTAAAAAGAAAAGAAAATGACTCGGCAAAGTATCGCACTTTATGCCTACGTATTCCCGTCTGGAACGAGAAATCAGAGTCAACGTAGTTCGCCTACCTACAGGAAAGGAGGGGAAGGTTGCTCGCTAGGATATTGCATCCTATGCCTACGTACTTTCATACAACATGAAAGATCAGAGCAAACGTAGTTCGGGCTACGGAAGACACAAGCTTGTCTGACAGTTTTTTATCTCCTTCTGAAAAGGGTTTTCCTGATTAAAGGTCCAAGCGGACAAAAGCAGAGTTTGAATGTTTGTTTGAGTTTTTTACGAAAGAAATGTTTTTTAGTCTTTTTGCAACTTGTACTGCACTAAAGACTTGTGATCTGAGAGTGACTACGTCGCATGTCACCCTAAGGGTACCATACTAAGCAACCAGATTACTGAAGAGTGACCCTCCAGCAACCTTTTCTCAAATAGCTTAAGGCTCGTAACGTACAGCACGCGTTATCCTTATTACTGTGTTTTTGAATTGTTTTGAGATGAGAAGAGAAAGACGCTCTAAAAAGCCTATGGTTGAAAGGGAAACTAACCTAATGTTATCATGCATGGGTCAAAACCTAATGTCTGTCGTAATTTCCTCTTGCACAGAGGAAATCAGAGATCCTAGGGGATAAACAGCAAACGACAGCAAGCAATTACAGTAAAATGCATGCAATGCAGTAATATAAGAGAGGCAAGAGAGAATACAACAGGAAAGAGGAGACAAGCTCCACCTCAAACCTAGAGGTAATCAACACAAGCAAACAGACAATACAAAGAAAAACAAAAGACACAGAGGAGGCAGCCCAAGCAGCAGCAACAAACTCCTACAGCAAACAACAACGACAAGCTCTAAACAACACAGTTGAAAAGACAGCAAAGGCTTCATCTTCAAGCAAGCTTCTATCTTCAAGCTCCAAAAAATACACCCCAAGAGAAGGATTAATCATCAAGATCAAGTTATAATGTTAAGAAACTTAATGACAACCAAAGGAAATCACTAAGAACTCAACATTACAAATGAAAGGTATCCTCAAAGTTCTACTCACTTGGGCATACCACTCATCCCTCCTAAGGAGAGATGAAGCTTCCCAAGGAGGACTTTATGTCATTGGATAGAATAGAGGCAAACAATGCACTCCATGTTTGAAGAAGGAATCAAAACTAGGTCTAAAGCACTTCCTAAAACCCTAATTTCCTAAGCTCCTATAAAAGCTTCCACAAGAAGAAAAGCCTTCAACTCCAAGCTCCAATCTTCAATCCCAAGAATCTTCAATGAATCCAGAAGCTCCACCAAAAAGAACTCAAGCTTAAACCCACTCCAAAGCAGCCAACCAAACCAAACAATCCAAAGCACTCAAGAGAGGAAACCACAAACACAAGCAACTTGCAAAATACAACTAAAATAGAAAATGAAATGGCAAAATTCTAATAAAATTCCTAGGGGAGCATACATGTTTGAACAACCTAATGCAAAAATATTGAAGCCTAAATCAACATCTAAGTTATCTAAACAATTCCTACATTGAGATAGGTCAAAGGAATCCACAAGTTTGGGAGGGTCCTAATCTCAACACCTAAAACAGAACCTAATGTTGTTCTAAAAATCCACCAAAAATTTCTAAGGGAACATACAAGTCTACCCTAACACATACTAAAAAATAAAAGCCAAACTCATCATCAATTGGAAGAACAAAATTCTACAAAACAGATGGTCAATTATGCAAAATTAAAAGAATTAACAAAAATAAGAAAAATCAAATTAAATTGAAAAATGCATGACATTGTATTTTGTTAATCCCAGAAAATCACAAATTCCATAAGGATCATGAGGATATTTTTAAAATAATTTTTGGATCAAAATTAGAATTAATATGATTTTTGCAATCAACAAACAATTAAAATAAAACAAAATGAAATAAAAACAAATAAAAGCTGAAATAAAACAAGAGCCATTGGATCTGGAGACTGGTCAAGCAATCTAACACGCTAGAGCTTGCCAGCGCATTAAGTGAAACGGCAGTGTTGCGGATTAAAACTCTCCACTCTCAGATTAAAACACAAGCGTTGGATCTTCAGGTCAGTCAAAGGTCCAACCTAGATCTAAGGGTTCAGACATCATCTTCTCCAAATCTCAGGCAAGCCAGGTGGAGATTCAGGCTGGTGGTTGGTGGTGGCCGGAGAAGACTCCGGTTGTCTTCTCCGGCGAAGGTCCAGGTTCAGATCACCAGAAATAACAAACTATATACCAATTTTGCTCATAATTTCACGTACATTCCAGATCTATCATTAAAATGCTCTAATTCTCAACACATAATCAAACACGATCCAAATTTCAGAAATAGCATCATCCACAACTCTCACTAAACTCAAAACTAATGGCATAGATCTATTCATCTCGTTGCGTACATCAACCTGATCTAAACAACTAGCATTAAAACCTTATGAATCAAGAGATTCAAGTCCAAACAGATCTGCTATGTCATCTTCAATCATCATCAATTGAGTCCAAATCAAGCCTAAAACGATCTATGTCATGTCTAGATCCTAACCACAAGTTCAATTCTATCTAACTCATGCTAGATCATGCTGAATTTTGAGAGATGCTAACCTGGTATGGATCTTGAAACAGAGGTACTTAGAGCTCGTGACTTTCTTCCAAATGCTCCAGATAGCTTCAATGATCCACAAGGAAGAGATTGCACACCTCAATTTGGCTTGAATTGGCTCCAAACTCAGAATCCGATTTAAACTTGTGGTTGAGAAAATTCACTTGCTCTTTATGGTTTCAGCATGAAATGAAGCTCAACCTTGATCTGAACTTACTCTAATGAATATATAGAAGAGTTTCATGGGCCTTTGGATCCAAATTGAAGCCCAAAACAGTGGTTTGCATTTTCTGATTTTTCTTCAAAATTCACTATGACAGTCGTGTATTGCAAGCTTTATATTGGTTCTAGAAGTTTCTCACACCTTGCACATGTCATTTAGAATGAGTTTGAATGGAGAGATTGGCCTGAATTGCTTTGTGCATTGATTTTGCATATGTAAATTACAAGTGAAGCAACCATATGGCAACTTCCAAAATTTGGCCTAAACTCAAAATTCTGGTATTGCCAATGCTCTTAGAACATGATTTCCAATCAGAAAATGTACTCATTTGCTTGGTTTTGGTCTTATAACACAAAATCCCAATTTTCCCTCCTTTCCATATTTGAATTTTCTTCATTTTCAAGCCATTTAAGTGACTTTTTGATATGAGCCAAACCAAACTCTCATGACTAGTTTGTTGCACTCAAAACATCATTTTAAGCAAGTTACATGTTGAACAAATTTCCATTTGAAGCTTGTAAGTTGGAGATATGGACCTATGATTGAAAATGACCTATAATCTCACTTTCCCAAAATACCCCTGACTTGTAAACCTCATAACTTGAGTTCTGCAAATCATATGGAAGACTTCTAGTACAATTTAGAAAGCTAAGATCATGAGGAACAACTTTCATGTTGACCAAAAGTTCAGGTGAAACCTCCTTCTAGGTCAAAAATAGCCTTGAAGTCAGATGATTTTCACAGACAAATTTCAGAAGCATCTGAGGACCTATAACTTGTCTGGACCATAACTTGAGTTCTATAAATCCCCTTGAGGACTTCTAGTACTCAAATTAAAGGTATTGAGATGCTATACAAGTTTCATGTTGGCAAAAGATCCATTTGAAACTTGTATCTTGACTTATGTGGCCTTGAAGTTAGGCACTAAACAGGGTAATTTGCACTGAAACCCTAATTTAGCAACTTCCCACATTCTTGATTCTTCTTGATTTGATCTTGGCACAACACAACAAATGTCTTATCACATCATTCCATGAACTCCATGACCTCAAAGTAGGCTTGAATGCTCTTCAATTGCATAATTGACCTATGGTTGATCCAGATGAAACCCTAATTGCTTGCACCTCAACTATGGCTCTTGCATTTGACACAATGACTTGATTTAGCTCCAACATGGCCCTCTAGGCACTCCATGAGCTCTATACACCTCTCATATTCACACCTCATGCTCCACATCCCATTGATGGTCCTCAGCTGATCAAGACCTCCCACCACCTCCTGATGACTTGGATGACTTCTCAAGATCTGATAAGATTTCTTGCTAGGCTTCTCTTGATAATAATCACACTTGATCCCCTGTTGGATGAATGATATGCCATGATATGCCAATGATAGAACTATGCAAATGATAATGCAATGAAACATAAACCAGGTAAGAGATGTTGAGCAAATTTTTAGGTGCAACAGCTGCCCCTATTCAAACGGCTTGGACCAGACTGGGTGAAGAGCGAACGGCTATCAAACAATCGAGGTAAAAGACGGTTGAATACCAAGAAACCCGAAAATTTGCCAACTGCAGACACGAACTGCAAAAACTGCTTGGTGAACAACATCCGTTGTGCTGAACCCAGTTGTTACGGCAACAACTGATCAACCTTTTAATAACTTTTGATTTCAACATTAACTCCCTGTATGACGCCGCAGGAATCGAATTAACTTTACGAGAAACAATTCCGTTCACAACGGGACTAAACTTCGTCAACACGAGGAAGGACTCCATCAACATGGGTACAATTCCGTCTATAATTGGAATAACGATCTCTGTCAGTCACAGGTAACAACTCCACTGGGGATAATCCATTGATTGCGGATAATAACTCCGTCCACACAGGTAGCAATCACTGTCAGCACGGGTAAACATCATTGTCAACACAGGTATAATTCTGTTAATATGGAGAACAAACTCTGTCTATCACAGTTAACAATCACTATCAACTACGGGTACAATCTCTTCTGACGCTTTTACTGGGGAAATAACTCTGCCAACAACACAGGGAATAACTTTGGCGACTTCCACTGAGGAAATAGTTTTATCAACAAACAAGAAATAACTGCCAAATACAGGAAAGTAACTCCGTCACCACTACGGGAAATAACTCTGTCCGATATAGGAAATCACTCTGCCAAATACAGGAAATAACTCTATCCGATACAGGAAAATAACTCCGCCATCCTTACGGGAAATAACTCTGTCTGATACAGGAAAATAACTCCGTCACCACCACGGGAAATAACTCTGTCCGATACAGGAAAATAACTCTGTCACCACACGGGAAATAACTCTATCCGATACAGGAAAATAACTCCGTCACCACCACGGGAAATAACTCTGTATACAGCTTCTCTGCCTATCTTTGCAGTAGCTAACTCCCTCAATCAAATGGGTAACAAAATACTGGTCCAATCTTCAAACTTTTAGTGCGGACATGGCAGCAAATCTGAGAAGGACTCTATTGGGGATTTTCTGAACCCAAACTGCCAGACACCTACTTCGACATAGGCGGCAACTTCCAAAAGATGATTCACGGAATCTTTTGATACTGTCATAAAAACAATTTTGAAGAAATACTCCACTGGAGGGATAAGAGAAACTTAACCAAGCAACTCTGTGGGGAATAATGACAAAACGAACATTATCATTACATGTCTCACGCCGAGACCTTGTTTATCTGGTAATTAATCTGAGCAAGAGCTCCCTCCACCTGCAGGGAAAACAACACTTGAAAACAAAAGGTTAACCAACCTGGCTTATGTTTCAAAATGCGTATGTTTGACAATGGCGTAATGCTCCATTCGACATGCAAATGCTACGCGTTTGGGTAGATGCAAATATGATGATATATGCAAATGCTAATGCAGGCTCAAACTACTGAGAGACACTCTGGTATGAAATGGCTAAGAACAAAAACCAACTCCGCTGGGGATGAACGGGTATCACAAAGTATTCCGGCAAAATAAATGCCGGAAACAACATCCAACTCTGCCGGGGAGAGATCAGACATCTGGGAAGAAAACATAAACCCTGCTGGGGAAAGACGCGACCCTTCTGGGGGAAGAACCACACTGTCGGGACACAGTCTACAAACCCAGAGCTACAAACTCTGCTGAGGACAATCATCTTGACGAAAGCATGACAACCTGCGGGGAAAGGAATAACCATCCTCTAGGGAGGCATCCTCTGCTGGGGATATTGATTTTGACCTGCTGAGGATATCCTATGGACAACTTCCATGAGGATACTCTTCAGGCGACATTCCTGGTGATACTCTCTCGGGGAGGACAATTCCACACTTGGTAGGAATAAGCACCGTCTCCACTTTCCGGAGATAAGATACGACTTGCTAAGGAACGACATCAACTGAAGTCAGGCCCTATGTCCAGAGACTTTGGCTGGGGAATACAATTCCTGACCATTTGCTTCAAAGGTAAGGACCCTGCAAAACACAAACGAGACAAAACAAATCTACACAACAAAATCTATCCGAGTTAATATCTGTGACATTCATTCAGTCAATTCGAAGTTTTAGCAATTATTGGCAAGGGCCAGCAAGTTTATGCAAGTGCAAGCTCATCAAAAACATCGGCGTTTCTCACAAACAAAGCAGTAAAGAACAAGCATCAAGTACTGAATAACATGCTCTATTGAATGGCCCTGTAAATAGGCAAGGCTTTGTACAATGGATGTAACTCCTGCAAAGAGGAAGTTACGCACAAGCAAAATACAATATATGCACAAAAAGCACAAAGAAAGATACAAAACAAAATTGATATACATGTCGGCAACGTGGTACAGACGAACACCATGAGCTGATTCTCCTATGACTCGCCCGACTCTGGCGTTTTCCCGGTACTCGATCTTCGGAAGATATTGTTTTAGATGAACGACCCTCAGGTATTCCCAAACCACTAAGCAATGCAGTATCAAACTCGGACCGCAGTCGTTTGCTTTTTTATAATCCCTAACTTTTGCGTGAATCGCCCTTTGCGGGTTTTCAATTTACCGGGATACCCTTTTTTGCCGAAGTTGCCCTTTTCAGGTTTTCAACTTCGCGGGTGTACATTTTTTTCAATTTTATCCCTAACTTTTGCCCGAACCTTTTATTCCTTTTTTATGATTCGCCGGGATGCCCCATTTTTTCCTGGACTCTCTTTTTCTGTCCAACGGGTCTCTTTAAGCAAAGTATTTTTTAACTGCGTCCGAATTCACAGGATACGTAAAGTCCTCACCATCCATGGTGGATAACAACAAGGCTCCTCCAGAGAAAACCTTTCTGACGACATATGGCCCCTCGTAGTTGGGAGTCCATTTGCCCCTGTGATCCGATTATGGTGGGAGAATCTTTTTCAACACAAGATCGCCCGTCTGAAAGCTTCGAGGGCATACCTTCTTATCATAAGCTTTCTTCATCCGGCTCTGATACTACCGACCATATGCGAGAGAAGCCAGTTGTTGCACCCTAAAATTTGACCAACCGGTTCTCTTATCTGGTTCGTGGTTTAAATTCATATTCGCATATCAGATGCATGACATTTGTGCACAGACAGAGGATATCAGAGTTACAGCTTGGTTTTCATCTACCGAATATTTCAGATCCAGTCTAGATAATCAGGGTTTTATTTTCGGGAAATTGTGCGCTCCTCGGTGTTTGCAGCTCACATGGTGGTTTTCGGGATATTCTGGTGCCCGGGGGTTTGTTTGCTTCGATCTGGTCTCGCGCTATCTTTTATGTTGGTCATTTGCATTTGTCTGCATTTTTTAGGATTTTATAGCCTTTTGTGGATTTTAATAGGCTTTATAGATTTTTTTAGAATTTAAATAGTTTTTTTAACATTTTTTAATAGTTTTAAATCTTTTTTAGAATTTTTAATAGGTTTAATAGTTTTTTTAATCATTTTTAGAAATTTAATAGAAATTTAATAGTTTTTCAAATAGAAATAAATAGAGTTTGTTTTAATCTAGATTTAATCTTTTAATAGTTTTTTGTTTTAGGTTAATAGATTTTTTTAATAGTGTTATTAGAGATTAAATAGAGATTATTAGAATTTTATTAGTTTTAGTTTAATATAGGTTTAATTAGATTTTTAATCATTTTCAGATTTAATTAGGGTTTAATTAGTTTAATTAAGATTTAATCTTTTAATTAGAGTTAATTGAGTTCATTTAGTTAATTAGGTTTAATTTCTGATTAGTGTTCAATTAGGATTAACTCTTTGATTAGCTTCTAATTGAGTTTGATTTTCTGTTTAATTAGTTTTATTCAGATTTCTTTGGGTTATTGGTATCAGTCTCGTGGGCCAGATTGTGCAGTTGGAGGCCCAAAGTCCTTGCAGGTCCAGTTTTTTTGTTCAGTTTTTTGGCCAGAAATGACACTTGTCAAGTATAAATAAGGCCACGCGTCCCCTTCTGGAGGCCCCCACCTCATTTCCACTCACTCTCACCTCCTGCCACGTTCTGCCACGTTCAGACCCACCTCACAATTCTCTCTCTCAGCAGCCACACACGCGTCCCACGTCTCCACTACCACCCACACGTGGCGTCGTGCATGCACCCACTCAGCCCTCTCCCGTGACACTTGTCACGCCATCATCCTCACCGGAGCACATCGTCGCCGGCCATGCAGCCGCCGGCCGGACTACTCCCCTCCACCGTAACAGTCGCCGGAGACCGGTAAGGTCGCCGGAAACTGCAAAAAACTCCAGAATTTCCAGAAACACTCCAATTTCCCCCTTCCTCCTCCGTCCACCTTCATCAATACCTCACCGGAAAACTCAAACACCGCCGGAGAACTCATACATTTTCCCAGAATCTTCATAGATCTTCTTCGATTTCCCAGAAAGAATCTTCAAAGAACGTTATAGTTCTTCGTATTGCCCAGCAACCTTCAAGATCCTCAGCAATAATCCCCAGAAATCCGCCTGATATTTGACTATCTTCAACGAGCAAGAACACTCGCGTTCGTCACCTTCAATCTTTCTCCGTTTTCAGATCGTGATAGCCTTCAGTTTGTCTTCGTCTTCTCCAAAGATCCTCAACCGTGCTTAAAGAACCTCCGCGCTTCAAGATACTTCAACGAACTTCAAGAATCCCTCATCCCGTTCTTGCTTCGCCCAGAGATCCTGAGAACCTTTTTCTCCAACGAGCTTCAAGAAATCTTCGCTAGTTCTTGCTCAAGCCAGGTACACATCACTTCAATCTCATTGCATGATTCTTCTATTTGATGATACGACTTCAGTTTGTGTTGATTCGTTGGGGTTTAGTTATGGTTAGGGTTTGATGTTGTTTGAGGCATGGATTGAGAGGGTTATTGGTAAGATTGTGGCATTTTGTTTGTTGTTTCGTTTGAGAGTTCTTGAGAGTGTTATGAGAGGTTTTCTGGAGAGGAATTTCAGAGAGGGTTTGTGAGGAAGATAGGAGAAACGGCGTTAGGGTAGATGGTAGTGAACAGTGATCAGAGAATTGGGGAAGGAGAATGGTTTTGTGGTTTGGTCAGTAGGGTTAGGGTTTGGGCTGGGTTAAGCCCAAAACTGGTTTGCTGAAGTGCTACCCCCCTGCGTTACTCGTATCCCCCCCTTTCGTGAGATTACTGAAGGGATTCTGGATTGGGATTAAGCCCTATTTACTATACGCACCCTCCATTAGCAGCCCAACCGAATTTACACTTAAATCTGTTACTTAATGCACCCCACACATTTTCTTTTTTTTCTTTTCATTTTCAGTTGGATCCTGATGATAATGGGCCTGCGCCTTCTGCTTTACGCACCTCCCATCCCTAGCCCAACTGGAAAATAACTGGGCGCATGTGCTATCTGAACCCCCTCCCCCATTTAATTCATTTTGTGTTTTTAATTCTTTTATATTGTCTTCATTTTGTAAAAATCATATAAAATCAGAATTTTAATATTTTTGAGTCCTTCTTTTTGCATTAGATTCTTAATCATGTGTAGAAAAATAATAAAAATAAAAATGCCATTTTATTTTTAGTTTACTATTTTTTTGTATATTTTTATTTTAAATAGCTTTTTAAGTGGTTTAATTTGATGCATGATTTTGTTAATTTTAGTTCAATTAGCTCCCCTTAGATTTAGGGTCCATTCTTTTTAGGGTGATTAACTTAGGACTTTAGTTTCCTCATAGAATTTAATTCATAATTTTAGGATTAATTTTTAGATGGTTTGATTAGGTGAGATTAGAGTGTTTAAAATTAGGGTTTAGGTTTAACATAGGTGAAGTAATCACTTTCTTTTAGGAGTTTTGACCTGATTTTTGGGGTATGGGTATATGGGGATGTTATGGGTAGGTACATAGACCATTGTAAATAATTGTTAGAATTTTCTTCCTTGTCTTTATATTTTTAGATATTTTCAGAAGTTGACTGATTGTATTGACTGTCTGTGTGATATTTGTCTATCTTTTGGGGTTTATCTTTGGGGAATTGTTGTGGGGCTTGGTTTGCTTTGAAGACCTTGTTGAAGGAGCACGATGAGGAGAAGATTGAAGACCTAGTCTAAGAGCTTGCTCTCTGTTTGTGAGGTTTGAGATCCTGAAGTTTGAGGGAAATTTATAGTACTTTCCTGAAGAAGGCACTATGGATACCTTTCATTCTTTCTTCTCACCTCTTTCTTAAGTATCCAATGATGTTGGAGCCTTCATGTGAGTTTAGTTTCTCCTGAGGAGGAATGTAAACTGATCACAGTTGTTGAGCCACATGGGATATGATTCCTAAGTGGGAGCCTCCTAGTACTTTCCCGAGGAAGGCACTATGGGTTTGTTCACTTAGTTCCCTTAGTTCATCTAGGATTTCTTAAGTATCCAATGATGTCGGAGCCTTCATGTGAGTTTAGTTTCTCCTGAGGAGGAATGTAAACTGATCACAGTTGTTGAGCCACATGGGATACGATTCCTAAGTGGAAGCCTCCTAGTACTTTCCCGAGGAAGGCACTATGGGTCTGTTCACTTAGTTCCCCTAGTTCTTATAGGCTTTCTTAAGTATCCAATGATGTTGGAGCCTTCATGTGAGTTTAGTTTCTCCTGAGGAGGAATGTAAACCGTTCACAGTTGTTGAGCCGCATAGGATATGATTCCTGAGTGGTAATCTCCTAGTACTTTCCCGAGGAAGGCACTATGGGTTTGTCTGCTTAGCTCCCTTTCTTTGGTAAGCTTGTTTTGAAGCTTGATGTCTGGGATTGGTTTCTCTTGCTTAGGGTTTTTGCTTAAGGTTTTGATTAGAGTTTTGATTAGGGTTTTGCATAGGGTTTTGTTCAGGAGTAGATCAGGGGTTTGTTTCAGGTTTGTTTAGGGGTCCTGCTCAGGGTTTTGGTTTAAGTTTTGGATAGGAGTTTGTCAGGCTGGTTCGCCTTCTCTTTATGTTGTTTGACTTGTGTGGTGCTGTGCTGCATTAGACTTAGGGGTTCATCTAGATATTTCTGAGGTAGGTGCATCTTAGAAGTAGGCTTTATGTGCATGAGAAGTTGAGGTGGTCCTCCTTCTACTTGTTTGTTATTGAGTGGCTTTGCTTGCTGGTATTTGGTAGAGCTGAGCTCCCTTACCTCTGTGGTTTGCGGCCTTTGCGCCTTGTTTGTTTGGTTGTTGCATTCATGCATATTTCCAGTATTTCTTTACTTTGCAGTTGATTCCTGTTTAGTCCTGTTGCCATGATCCCTTAGGAGCTCTAACTTCTCCGCTGCGGAGGGGTTATGATAGACATTAGGATGGTCAACCAGGCATGATAACAGTAGGTAGATTCCCCTTTTCAACCATAGTTTTAGGGTGTCTTTTCCCTTTCATAGCAATAGGAGCTCTTGAGTAGCTTGTGTCGTAGTTAGCCGAACTACAGCTGCTCTGATTTCTCGTATCAGACGAGAATATGTAGGCATAGGATGCGATATCCTAGCGAGCACACTAACAACTAATCTTTTGTTCTCTCGCTGCTGTGCGATCGAGACTTTCCCGCTGACGACTGATTGTTACCCTTTCTCTTGCCCGAGTGCATTTGAGACCAGACCGTAGTTGTAGGTTCCCGAACCTTTCAAACCAGTTTATTTTCTCACTGCTGTGTGAGAACGCCCAGTTGTGTCGTAGTTAGTCGAACTACGTTTGCTCTGATCTTCCATGCCGTGTGGAAGTACGTAGGCACAGGACGCGATGTCCTGGCGATCAACCTTTTCCCCGTTTAGACGTAGGTGGTCGAACTACGTTGACTCTGACTTTCCCATTGCACGAAGGAGTACGTAGGCCCAGAACACCGTATGTTCTATCGAGTCCTGTCCTTTTATTTTCTTTTCAGACTGACCATTAGCGTAGATAGATAAACACACCCTTTTCCTTATAAACACCAAGCGTGGATCCCATCGAGTACGATGGACGTGAGGGGTGCTAATATCTTCCCCTTGCGTAACCGACTCCCGAATCCAGGTTTTGGTTGCGATGACCATACCTTTCCCGTCTTTGCAAGGTTTACTTCGAGCGTTTCCTTTCCCGCTCTGAGGGATAAATAACGCACGGTGGCGACTCTTCTGTATTGTCGGCGCCGATTTTCGCAGTAGCGACAACTGGCGACTCTGCTGGGGATGTATAGCATCTAGGGACTTTTCCCATCCCTTATGCTGGGACCGTTTCCCATCCCCTACGCGAGTCAATCCTAGCGCTTGGGTGTTTATCTGTTGGGTGTTGTGCATATGTGTTTTTATCTTTCCGCACTTTACTTTCCCGCACCTTTACCTTTCCGCATTTACTTCCAGTATTATATTATTGTGATTATTACTGTGGGAGAGGGAGGTTACTATGAGTGAAAAGCCGGACCTGGGCTTGAGTATGCACCTAGACATAGTTGCGGAGAGTAGTAGACGGACCTGTCTGCTGAGCAGGCACAGTTCCCTACGAAATCTGCGCTCAGACGAGGTTCTCGCAGAGGTGCTCCTTTCCGGTCCTGAGGATCTGAGGGGAGTCTAGAAGTGAGGATTGTCGACTCTGGGGACCGATCATTTGGAAGTCAGCTAAGTGAGGCCTCTTCATGACTTGATGATGCCACTCCTTCTGGGATTCGTATCGTCACTCATGAAAGTCTGTGACGCTGATGACCGCATAGGATGTCGTACCTTTGTCCGTGGATTAGGTCCATACCTGTGAGGGGGATTGGGTCATTGCAGGAAAATTGGCCTTCAGAAACCATGATTCAGTATTTATCAGACGATGTTCTTGATTCATCTCCAGGTGTGTTGTTTGGATCAGATGGGTTTCTTATCTGAGGTTGATACTATTATCAGATGGTTTTCTCGTCAGATACAGAGGTTCAGATGGATTTCTTACTAGGGGATTGGTATTTTGAGTATCAGATGATAGTTAGTGTCATGGAGTTCTGGTGACTGTGGTGGTTTTCTGTTCTCGATATCACAGAGATGTTCCTCCTCAGGCTACAGCATAGCCCCTGTGTTCACTGATTGCATTATTTATCATCTTGCATTATTGCAATACCATTAGCATTTTTTTTGTATTTCTGTCTGCATAAATCACATTGCATAGCATTTCTCTAGCTGGCCAGAGCACTTATCCAACCTTTGTTTTCACCAGAGGGTGATTCTCGGGGATTGTTCGAGGCAAATGTGGAGTGTTGAAGACGACCGAGGGGCTGAAACAGATTTGAGCAGAATCAAGCAGGATAGGCAGTTACAGGTAATTGGTAGCTATATCTGAAGGCAACTTCCAGTCTCCTAACACCTTGACAGGGTTTACTATGATGTCCCAACCATCGGTATGATTCTATGGAAGACTTCCCGTAAGCGAACAACCTGACTGCAGACCAAGTTGTACAGCCTACGGTTGAGAACCGAGATCGACATGAGCAGTTTGTTGCCCGAAATGAACGTCCTCCTCCTGTTAACAATCAAGGTGCGGTTTTCCCTGAGGGGAATCCACGCAGATATATCCCGGTAGCCAGGACTGTAAACTCAAGAGCTCTTGAAAGTGATAGAAGGCTCCGAGGATTGGAAGAAAGAGTTAAAGCTTTGGAGGTCAAAGATGCTGTTAACCTGAATGCTGCAGACATGTGTTTGGTCCCTGACCTGGTGTTGCCTTATAAGTTCAAAGTGCCGGAATTCGAGAAGTACACGGGAGATAGCTGTCCAAAGCTGCATTTGATGATGTTCTGTCGGAGAATGACTTCGTTTGTGCGAAATGACGAATTGATGATCCATTGCTTTCAGTATAGTCTGACTGGGGCATCTTTGAGGTGGTATGTGCAGTTAGAGAGTAATCAGATTCGATCATGGGTGGATTTAGCCAGAGCTTTCCTGAAGCAGTACGATTACAACTTGGATTTGGCTCCTAGTCTCGTGCATCTGCAAGAATTATCTCGGGTGGAGAATGAATCATTCAGAGGGTATTTGCAAAGATGGAAAGAATTGGCTGCTAGTGTTCAACCACCGCTTCAGGAAAGAGAAATGGTTGACATCTTCTTGGGTACTCTGAAAGGCCACTATTATGATAAATTGTTCGGTTGTACCAGCTTTGTGGGCCTGATGAGAATGGGTGAGCTTGTTGAGAGAGGACTCAAGAGTGGAAAGCTTCGAGATGCTCCTTATATCCCAGTTGATAAGAATGAATCAGTTGTCAGTTCTCAAGAAGAGTGGGAAGAAGGAAACGACGTCGTCTCAGAATCTCTAGCATCTCAGGATCGGTTTTCAGACACTTCAAGTCAACGGTCATCCTGTCGACGATCGCGTCAGCACGCCCAACGAAGACCAAGGAAGCCTGAAAGGCAGTTTACTCAGCTACCGGTGTCGTACAGCCAGTTGTTGCCAGATCTGGTCAGAAGTGGATTGATAGTGCCGAAAGAGACTAATCCAGTGATTCCACCGTATACTCCAGGTTTTGATGCCAGCGCCCGCTGTGAGTACCATGTTGGGGCATAGGGGCATTCAACGAATGAATGTAAGGTGCTTAGAAGCCAGGTTCAGGATCTGTTAGACTCTAACCGGATTTTCATCACGCCTCAGGGTTTTGTTCAGATCAACGATTCTCCGTCATCCAGTTGTGTGGGTTCGTCAGTTAATATCATGGAAGACTCCACGGGAAGTGTGTGTTCTGAAGATTATCCAACGGAGAGTTCAGTTGAATATGGGAGAAGTTTCTAGAGGTTTCTGCGCCGGGTGTCGCGTCTGTTTTCTCTGCCTCACCCGTTTAGCTTTTGTGCACTAGTGTTTGCTGACCACCACCAGAATTGTTGGCTGGGGTCATTGTATTCGTACTCGTTTGTGCTTACGTGCTGCTTTTGTTGGTTGTACACGTGGGGGAGATGTTTGTCTGTGTGCTTATAGCTTGAGTTTCTCTTTGTCTTGTCGTGAATATGTGTTTGCTTCTTTGCATTATCATTTAGCAGGTACATCAGAACCGTGGGTCTTATTTCCTCATCGTCCAGTTTGTTTCAGGAATTCCTTCAGAGACATGGAACAGAATCAGGTTGAATTGATTGAAGTCCGAAGCCAGCTGGGGCAGATGATGAGAGACATGCAAGAGATGCGTCTGGAGCAGAAGATTCTCAAAGAAGAAAATAGTCAGCTGAAGACCCAAATGAGCTTGATCATGGAAGTAGTCAAGAAGGTGCTTAGGAAAGAGGATGATCAGCTATTTGAAGCCGCGGTGAAGAAGCTCGTGCCACCCGTGCCTGTGGAACCTGAGCAACAGCCACAAAAGATGCACCCGACTCAACAGAGGATTCAGGAGGGGAAGCCAAAGAGGATATTTGAGGCGCCACCTACCACGTATGTTGAGCTCTTGCAGACTTTATTGAGGTTTAATCTAGTTGAAAAGAGAACGTTGGAACCACCCACAGGAGCGTTTCCTCATGGGTACGATGCCAGTAAGCAATGTGAGTTTCATTCTGGGGCACTCGGACACGACATCGAGAGTTGTCATGCTTTTAAGCACAATGTTCAAGACTTGATTGACTCGAAGGACATTGAATTCACGCCGAGCGGCGTAGCTGTACGTATTGCTCCTATCCCAGTCGATGCTAAGATGATGGATGTTTCTAAAGCTGCAGTAGGTCAGAAACGTATCCTGGACTCCATGGTGTCAGAATCTCCATGCCTACAACTGTTGCCTATTCCTGGGGCAGATCTGAGAAAGAAGATGGCTAAGCATAAGGAGTGCTTTAATCAGTACGGTGAAAGTCAAGAAACCGATGTTGTATTTGCTACGAAAGTTGTTCAACAGTCAACCCGATACCAGCGACAACAGCAACGATCTCAACAGTGGCAAAGGCAGCAGCATCCCAATCAGCGAGGAGCTCAAAATCAGAGGCCGTTGAGGGTATTTAGTGTGCCTCCGATGCCGTATGCCGAACTTCTTCAGGTGTTGCTACGATTGCAGTTGGTTGAGAAGAGGAAGTTAGCCCCGCTGGCAGGTACGCCTCCAGCAGGGTATGATATCAAGGAGCGCTGTGATTTCCATTCAGGAGCACAGGGGCACAACATTGAAGATTGTCTGGCCTTCAAGCATAAAGTGCAAGACCTACTTGATAGTGTAGCAATCAACTTCGGGCAGGAAGGGCCCAAAATCATCTGAACGAGGAGGAGGGGCTCTATAGTTTGGTTGAGTCGTTGAAAGCAGATCAGGACAACAGCGAGTTACCTCTAATAACTGATTGTGAAGATGGCTGGTTCAGCAGCAGAGCAGATATGAAAGCCCGATTCTCGGAAGCTAACATTTTTCTTTGTTTTATCTTGTCATTTCTTTACATGTGTAGTTTCTTTCCTGTTTGAATTTGCAATCTTGTTTGTAAAACTTGTTGTTTTCATTCAATTGATGATAATGAAATAAATATGCATGTTTTGATTAAATCCAGTCATGTTCACTAATCGTTTTTACAAATGTCCAACGCCTAGTTAAGAGGAATATGGGGAGGATGACGAAAATGAATGACATGCAGCTTCCGATTGTATGCCTTTGAAATAAAACCTGCTGATGATGTACATGCATTGTTTCAAATCCCTAAACACCGGAGTTATAAGGAAGATAATCCCTTGTCAACCCCTTTGAGCCTAGTAGTAGGAGTTCTTTTTGAAAACGATAAACCCTCAATCTTAACCTGGGGCAGGGTAGGTGTTAGCTAATTTGACCGAGCGTCCGAATCAAATAAAGGGAGTGTCCGTTCGAGGATCAATCACGCCTCTAGAGGTCGTGCCTAAAAAACCACAATGGTTAAAGCAAGAGTGAGACAGTCACATCATTCCCCAAAGAGTCAGACAACCCGCGTCACACGACTTGTTCGGAAGAAAAAAGAGAAAAAAATCAAAAGCCCGCTAAGTCAAGAAAAGAAAACAATTGACTTAGGCAAAAATGAGGGCATCTCGCTGGACTCAAAAAACCAAAAGAACTCAAAAGAGTCAGTCCAGGCAAAAGTTAGGGATATGAAAAGAAAAAAAAGATGAAAGGATCAAAAGAAAAATCCTCAAATGAGATACGAGTCGTGTGACCCTAAGTGTCAAAGACGAAAAGTGAGTGGCTGTCACTCCAAAAAACTCATGGTTTCTTGAACTATCATTCCTATCTTTTAGCCTCTGAGAGGCGAGCGCTAAGGTCGAATTAGCTGAACGTAGGATCAGAGAACATCAAGGAGAGTGGGTGGGTTAAAATAAACTTTGAGCCTTTATCCTTTCCTTCAAAACCGTGAACCTGACCACGTTACAACATTCAAAAGTCCTAATTGAAGCAGGTCGTTTCGAAAGCATACTTCGGAAAAGGTCGCGTCGATTCTGACTCCTAAAAGGGTTCTTCATACCATGTTGGTACTGATGTTGATATTCTTGATAAATGTTTTGTGCAGTATATGCCATAAACTGTTTTTCCTTTTCCCAGTGAACAGATTCGATGTCAAAGCTGTCATATGTGTTGCATTAATATGTCTTTTACGCAGAACAACTTGTTTTACTTGCGAGTAAATGCCTGACAGCAGGAAAGTTTTCTACAATGGAAGGTATGGACAGGATAGAATGCAGAACGCCCGAATGTTCCGAGAGCAGGGGCAAGCTATTGTCGTGATCCCCAGTCAGGTCAGCCTTTTGAAGTCAGTTATCCTGGGGCCATCAGGTTGAGATTCGGTAAATATGTCGTAGTCAGGGGGACTACTCTGAATCAGATAATCAGGAGCGAGGTCATTGCAATCAGGGGCAGGCCATCTTAAGAACGCAGAGGTTGTTCTTTATTCGAGGAGCATTTGATGTGAAGTATATCTCCGAAGTTCAGAACGCTGGGGCATTTCATACCAGACCATCAGGGAAAAGATTTGCAGATTTCCTCTCGAGGACTATCTCCACAGAGGTCCCGCAGATTCAGCCAATTTTCGAGTGCGGGACGAATGTCGGGAAGTCGTGCTACTCTCCTTTGACTCTTCAGCCAGAAGGCCGTGTATGCAGACAGAATGTTCTCCAGCGTCAGTCGTACCTGACCCATCACAGATTGCCTAAAAGCCCAAATCCATGTTGGCGATCACTGTGAGGCCCATCCGTGTCGGCGCATCAGTTTCCAAATCCAGTCTTCATCAGTACGCAAGAAGACTCCGACTATTTTCTCCAGCAAAGTCCAATTTTTCAGTGGCACGGGTGAGCTATCCCCAGAGAAGTCCAATCATACTTGGCACATCTGTTATTCCCCAGCAGAGTTATATTCCCTAGCAGGGCGTTACTTCAACGAGGTGTTCGGGTAAGTTCCCGATTTCCCCAGCGGAGTTGATTTCACTCTTCCAGCATTTATTTTGCTGGAATAATTCTGTGATATCCGGTTCATCCCCAGCGGAGTTGGCTTCGTCTTCAGCATTTATGTTGCTGAAGTGGTTTTCTGTACCCAGCTTTCTCACGTAGCCCGAGCCCACATTAGCATATTGCATGCATCATCATATTTGCATCATACTTGCATTTCATTTTCAAAATGCGTAGCATTTCCATCCTGAATGGAGCATTACGCCATAGAAAGGTTCAAACATATGCATATGCATACGAAGCATGAGCCAGGGTTTCTATCAGCCTCATATGGCGCGTGAACTACTCTGTGATCAGTTCAGGGGCATTCATCCAGCAGCAGTGTTCAGGCAATTCAGCAGCTTATTCGTATTCCAGATAGTACGACGATTGTGCTTTGATCAATCAGTCATCTGGTACCGACAGGCTTTTCTTCCCGTCAATTCATATTAACAATGTGTTCCTCCAATAAGTGGATTTCTCCGTCTATCATTAGACGTCTTGAGTTCGGATAGTGGTTTTCTTTCCGTCTAGCAGTAGACGATGTGAAGTTTCGGGTGATCTTTTCAACAGGGTTTCAAGATGGGGGTTCTCTAGCATATGGTTTTCTTTCCGTCTATCATTAGACGATGTGAAGTTTTGGGTGATTTTCCAGTGGGGTTTCAAGATGGGGTTTCTCTAGCAGGTGGCTTTCTTCCAGTCTATCAGTAGACGATGTGAAGTGTCAGGGGATTTTTCAGCGGGTTTATTATTGTCAGATCGCACGGATAGTGTGTTTCCCCAGCGAGTCTTCTCCGGCTATCTTTAAGTGATAAGGGGTTTCAAAGCGATCTTTCGGATAGTGGGTTTCTTTCTGTTTATTGGATGAGATGACATTTCACGAGATTTTCTGACTGTCGATTCTTATTGACGACATGGCTCTTTGAAGGTGGTTTTCTTCCCGTCGGTCCATACTGATGATGTGGCCCCTTTAAGGATATCGATCTTTCCATCAATTCCCGTAGACGAAAGGATTCTGAAATTTGATGGATGGTGTTGAAGTGCGTGGGTGTCTTTCCGTCTATCCTTAGACGATGTGAGTATGCGTATGGGTGTCTTCCCGTCTATCTTTAGACGACGTGAGTATGGATTTTGGGTGTCTTTCCGTCTATCCTTAGACGATGTGAGTATTGAATTTTTCCTTCAGATTTTTGGGTGTCTTCCCGTCTATCCTTAGACGATGTGAGTATTGAATTTTTTCCTTCGGGATTATGGGTGTCTTTCCGTCTATCCTTAGACGATGTGAGTATCGATTCGAGTGTCTTCCCGTCTATCCTTAGACGATGTGAGTATTGAATGTTTCCTTCGGGATGGGTGTCTTTCCGTCTATCCTTAGACGATGTGAGTATTGATTGTTTCCTTCGGGATTATGGGTGTCTTCCCGTCTATCCTTAGACGATGTGAGTATTGAAGTTTTCTTCAGATTGTGGGTGTCTTTCCGTCTATCCTTAGACGATGTGAGTATGAATTTTGGGTGTCTTCCCGTCTATCCTTAGACGAGGTGAGTATGGATATGGGTGTCTTTCCGTCTATCCTTAGACGATGTGAGTATTGGTTTGTTTCTTTGGATTCAGGGTGTCTTTCCGTCTATCATTAGACGACGTGAGTATCAATTTGGGTGTCTTCCCGTCTATCCTTAGACGATGTGAGTATTGAATTTTGGGTGTCTTTCCGTCTATCCTTAGACGATGTGAGTATTGATGAATTTTTCCTTCGGGATTATGGGTGTCTTTCCGTCTATCCTTAGACGATGCGAGTAGTGGATTATGGGTGTCTTCCCGTCTATCATTAGACGATGTGAGTATGGATTTCGGGTGTCTTTCCGTCTATCCTTAGGCGATGTGAGTATTGAATGTTTTCCTTGAAGCAGGGTGTCTTCCCGTCTATCCTTAGACGATGTGAGTATTGGTTTGTTTCTTCCGATTTGGGTGTCTTTCCGTCTATCATTAGACGATGTGAGTATGGATTAAGGGTGTCTTTTCGTCTATCCTTAGACGATGTGAGTATTGATGGATTTAAGGGTGTCTTCCCGTCTATCATTAGACGATGTGAGTATGGATTTAAGGGTGTCTTCCCGTCTATCATTAGACGATGTGAGTATGGATTATGGGTGTCTTCCCGTATATCTTTAGACGATGTGAGTATATTTCTCTTCCTGTCAATCAGTAGACGTGGTGAAAGGATCAGATGTTTTGTTGCAACCCTCGGGTTGTTATATGGGGTATCACGCGGATAACTGGCGTTAAAATCAGGAGTTCTTTATCAGATGATTGATCAATTTGTTGCCGTAATGACTGGACTCGGTTTTCTGGATTTTATTCCCCAAGCAGTTTTACAGTATATTCTCACGGTTGGCAAATTTTCGGGTTTTATTGGTATTCAACCGTCTCGTACCTCCGAATGTTTGAAGGCTGAGCGCTCTTCAATCCTTCAGGTCCAAGTCGCTTGAATAGGGGCAGCTGTTGCACCCTAAAATTTGACCAACCGGTTCTCCTATCTGGTTCGTGATTTAAATTCATATTCGCATATCAGATGCATGACATTTGTGCACAGACAGAGGATATCAGAGTTACAACTTGGTTTTCATCTACCGAATATTTCAGATCCAGTCTAGATAATTAGGGTTTTATTTTCGGGAAATTGTGCGCTCCTCGGTGTTTGCAGCTCACATGGTGGTTTTCGGGATATTCTGGTGCCCGGGGGTTTGTTTGCTTCGATCTGGTCTCGCGCTATCTTTTATGTTGGTCATTTGCATTTGTCTGCATTTTTTAGGATTTTATAGCCTTTTGTGGATTTTAATAGGCTTTATAGATTTTTTTAGAATTTAAATAGTTTTTTTAACATTTTTTAATAGTTTTAAATCTTTTTTAGAATTTTTAATAGGTTTAATAGTTTTTTTAATCATTTTTAGAAACTTAATAGAAATTTAATAGTTTTTCAAATAGAAATAAATAGAGTTTGTTTTAATCTAGATTTAATCTTTTAATAGTTTTTTGTTTTAGGTTAATAGATTTTTTTAATAGTGTTATTAGAGATTAAATAGAGATTATTAGAATTTTATTAGTTTTAGTTTAATATAGGTTTAATTAGATTTTTAATCATTTTCAGATTTAATTAGGGTTTAATTAGTTTAATTAAGATTTAATCTTTTAATTAGAGTTAATTGAGTTCATTTAGTTAATTAGGTTTAATTTCTGATTAGTGTTCAATTAGGATTAACTCTTTGATTAGCTTCTAATTGAGTTTGATTTTCTGTTTAATTAGTTTTATTCAGATTTCTTTGGGTTATTGGTATCAGTCTCGTGGGCCAGATTGTGCAGTTGGAGGCCCAAAGTCCTTGCAGGTCCAGTTTTTTTGTTCAGTTTTTTGGCCAGAAATGACACTTGTCAAGTATAAATAAGGCCACGTGTCCCCTTCTGGAGGCCCCCACCTCATTTCCACTCACTCTCACCTCCTGCCACGTTCTGCCACGTTCAGACCCACCTCACAATTCTCTCTCTCAGCAGCCACACACGCGTCCCACGTCTCCACTACCACCCACACGTGGCGTCGTGCATGCACCCACTCAGCCCTCTCCCGTGACACTTGTCACGCCATCATCCTCACCGGAGCACATCGTCGCCGGCCATGCAGCCGCCGGCCGGACTACTCCCCTCCACCGTAACAGTCGCCGGAGACCGGTAAGGTCGCCGGAAACTGCAAAAAACTCCAGAATTTCCAGAAACACTCCAATTTCCCCCTTCCTCCTCCGTCCACCTTCATCAATACCTCACCGGAAAACTCAAACACCGCCGGAGAACTCATACATTTTCCCAGAATCTTCATAGATCTTCTTCGATTTCCCAGAAAGAATCTTCAAAGAACGTTATAGTTCTTCGTATTGCCCAGCAACCTTCAAGATCCTCAGCAATAATCCCCAGAAATCCGCCTGATATTTGACTATCTTCAACGAGCAAGAACACTCGCGTTCGTCACCTTCAATCTTTCTCCGTTTTCAGATCGTGATAGCCTTCAGTTTGTCTTCGTCTTCTCCAAAGATCCTCAACCGTGCTTAAAGAACCTCCGTGCTTCAAGATACTTCAACGAACTTCAAGAATCCCTCATCCCGTTCTTGCTTCGCCCAGAGATCCTGAGAACCTTTTTCTCCAACGAGCTTCAAGAAATCTTCGCTAGTTCTTGCTCAAGCCAGGTACACATCACTTCAATCTCATTGCATGATTCTTCTATTTGATGATACGGCTTCAGTTTGTGTTGATTCGTTGGGGTTTAGTTATGGTTAGGGTTTGATGTTGTTTGAGGCATGGATTGAGAGGGTTATTGGTAAGATTGTGGCATTTTGTTTGTTGTTTCGTTTGAGAGTTCTTGAGAGTGTTATGAGAGGTTTTCTGGAGAGGAATTTCAGAGAGGGTTTGTGAGGAAGATAGGAGAAACGACGTTAGGGTAGATGGTAGTGAACAGTGATCAGAGAATTGGGGAAGGAGAATGGTTTTGTGGTTTGGTCGTTAGGGTTAGGGTTTGGGCTGGGTTAAGCCCAAAACTGGTTTGCTGAAGTGCTACCCCCCTGCGTTACTCGTATCCCCCCCCTTTCGTGAGATTACTGAAGGGATTCTGGATTGGGCTTAAGCCCTATTTACTATACGCACCCTCCATTAGCAGCCCAACCGAATTTGCACTTAAATCTGTTACTTAATGCACCCCACACATTTTCTTTTTTTTCTTTTCATTTTCAGTTGGATCCTGATGATAATGGGCCTGCGCCTTCTGCTTTACGCACCTCCCATCCCTAGCCCAACTGGAAAATAACTGGGCGCATGTGCTATCTGAACCCCCTCCCCCATTTAATTCATTTTGTGTTTTTAATTCTTTTATATTGTCTTCATTTTGTAAAAATCATATAAAATCAGAATTTTAATATTTTTGAGTCCTTCTTTTTGCATTAGATTCTTAATCATGTGTAGAAAAATAATAAAAATAAAAATGCCATTTTATTTTTAGTTTACTTTTTTTTTTTGTATATTTTTCTTTTAAATAGCTTTTTAAGTGGTTTAATTTGATGCATGATTTTGTTAATTTTAGTTCAATTAGCTCCCCTTAGATTTAGGGTCCATTCTTTTTAGGGTGATTAACTTAGGACTTTAGTTTCCTCATAGAATTTAATTCATAATTTTAGGATTAATTTTTAGATGGTTTGATTAGGTGAGATTAGAGTGTTTAAAATTAGGGTTTAGGTTTAACATAGGTGAAGTAATCACTTTCTTTTAGGAGTTTTGACCTGATTTTTGGGGTATGGGTATATGGGGATGTTATGGGTAGGTACATAGACCATTGTAAATAATTGTTAGAATTTTCTTCCTTGTCTTTATATTTTTAGATATTTTCAGAAGTTGACTGATTGTATTGACTGTCTGTGTGATATTTGTCTATCTTTTGGGGTTTATCTTTGGGGAATTGTTGTGGGGCTTGGTTTGCTTTGAAGACCTTGTTGAAGGAGCACGATGAGGAGAAGATTGAAGACCTAGTCTAAGAGCTTGCTCTCTGTTTGTGAGGTTTGAGATCCTGAAGTTTGAGGGAAATTTATAGTACTTTCCTGAGGAAGGCACTATGGATACCTTTCATTATTTCTTCTCACCTCTTTCTTAAGTATCCAATGATGTTGAAGCCTTCATGTGAGTTTAGTTTCTCCTGAGGAGGAATGTAAACTGATCACAGTTGTTGAGCCACATGGGATATGATTCCTAAGTGGGAGCCTCCTAGTACTTTCCCGAGGAAGGCACTATGGGTCTGTTCACTTAGTTCCCTTAGTTCATCTAGGATTTCTTAAGTATCCAATGATGTCGGAGCCTTCATGCGAGTTTAGTTTCTCCTGAGGAGAAATGTAAACTGATCACAGTTGTTGAGCCACATGGGATACGATTCCTAAGTGGAAGCCTCCTAGTACTTTCCCGAGGAAGGCACTATGGGTCTGTTCACTTAGTTCCCCTAGTTCTTATAGGCTTTCTTAAGTATCCAATGATGTCGGAGCCTTCATGTGAGTTTAGTTTCTCCTGAGGAGGAATGTAAACCGTTCACAGTTGTTGAGCCGCATAGGATATGATTCCTGAGTGGTAACCTCCTAGTACTTTCCCGAGGAAGGCACTATGGGTTTGTCTGCTTAGCTCCCTTTCTTTGGTAAGCTTGTTTTGAAGCTTGAAGTCTGGGATTGGTTTCTCTTGCTTAGGGTTTTTGCTTAAGGTTTTGATTAGAGTTTTGATTAGGGTTTTGCATAGGGTTTTGTTCAGGAGTAGATCAGGGGTTTGTTTCAGGTTTGTTTAGGGGTCCTGCTCAGGGTTTTGGTTTAAGTTTTGGATAAGAGTTTGTCAGGCTGGTTTGCCTTCTCTTTATGTTGTTTGACTTGTGTGGTGTTGTGCTGCATTAGACTTAGGGGTTCATCTAGATATTTCTGAGGTAGGTGCATCTTAGAAGTAGGCTTTGTGTGCATGAGAAGTTGAGGTGGTCCTCCTTCTGCTTGTTTGTTATTGAGTGGCTTTGCTTACTGGTATTTGGTAGAGCTGAGCTCCCTTACCTCTGTGGTTTGCGGCCTTTGCGCCTTGTTTGTTTGGTTGTTGCATTCATGCATATTTCCAGTATTTCTTTACTTTGCAGTTGATTCCTGTTTAGTCCTGTTGCCATGATCCCTTAGGAGCTCTAACTTCTCCGCTGCGGAGGGGTTATGATAGACATTAGGATGGTCAACCAGGCATGATAACAGTAGGTAGATTCCCCTTTTCAACCATAGTTTTAGGGTGTCTTTTCCCTTTCATAGCAATAGGAGCTCTTGAGTAGCTTGTGTCGTAGTTAGCCGAACTACAGCTGCTCTGATTTCTCGTATCAGACGAGAATATGTAGGCATAGGATTTGATATCCTAGCGAGCACACTAACAACTAATCTTTTGTTCTCTCGCTGCTGTGCGATCGAGACTTTCCCGCTGACGACTGATTGTTACCCTTTCTCTTGCCCGAGTGCATTTGAGACCAGACCGTAGTTGTAGGTTCCCGAACCTTTAAAACCAGTTTATTTTCTCACTGCTGTGTGAGAACGCCCAGTTGTGTCGTAGTTAGTCGAACTACTTTTGCTCTGATCTTCCATGCCGTGTGGAAGTACGTAGGCACAGGACGCGATGTCCTGGCGAGCAACCTTTTCCCCGTTTAGACGTAGGTGGTCGAACTACGTTGACTCTGACTTTCCGATTGCACGAGGGAGTACGTAGGCCCAGAACACCGTATGTTCTGTCGAGTCCTGTCCTTTTATTTTCTTTTCAGACTGACCATTAGCGTAGATAGATAAACACACCCTTTTCCTTATAAACACCAAGCGTGGATCCCATCGAGTACGATGGACGTGAGGGGTGCTAATACCTTCCCCTTGCGTAACCGACTCCCGAATCCAGGTTTTGGTTGCGATGACCATACCTTTCCCGTCTTTGCGAGGTTTACTTCGAGCGTTTCCTTTCCCGCTCTGAGGGATAAATAACGCACGGTGGCGACTCTTCTGTATTGCCGGTGCCGATTTTCGCAGTAGCGACACCAGTCTCTTCTCATCCATTAAACTGAGCTGATTTAGTCTATCTTTTACCCATTCTGCCTTATCAAGTTGGGCATCGCGTAAAACCCTCAAAGAAGGAATCTCAACCTCCAATGGTAACACTGCCTCCATGCCATACACCAATGAGAAAGCGGTTGCCCCGGTTGATGTGCGTACCGTCGTACGATAACCGTGCAAAGCAAAAGGCAACATCTCATGCCAGTCCTTGTAAGTCACAACCATCTTCTGAACGATCTTCCTTATGTTCTTATTGGCCGCTTCGACAGTGCCATTCAACTTGGGCCGATAAGGAGAAGAGTTGTGATGCTCGATCTTGAAATTCTGACACAGCTCTTTCATCATCTTGTTATTCAAGTTTGAACCGTTGTCGGTGATAACCCGCTTCGGGATTCCATATCTGCAGATAATATCTCTTTTGATAAATCTGGCTACCACTTGTTTGGTGACATTAGCATATGACGCTGCTTCCACCCATTTGGTGAAGTAATCAATAGCTACTAAAATGAACCGATGTCCGTTTGATGCCGTGGGCTCAATCTTGCCAATCATATCAATTCCCCACATCGAGAAAGGCCATCGTGATGACATAACGTTCAAAGGGCTCGGAGGCACATGAATTTTGTCCGCATAAATTTGACATTTATGACACCGCTTCGCGAACTTGAAACAATATGTTTCCATCTTTAGCCAATAGTAACCTGCCCGCAACAGTTTTCTCGTCATTGCATGTCCACCAGCATGCGTACCAAATGTACCTTCATGGATCTCTTCCATGAGCAACTTAGCCTCTTTCTCGTCCACACATCGCAACAACACCAAGTCATGGTTTCTCTTGTACAGGACACCATCCAGATTCAAATAGAAATTTCCAGCCAATCTCCTAAGAGTCTTCTGATCACGACTGGATGCCCCAGCCGGATACTCTTTGGTCTTCAGGAAATGCTGGATATCGAAATACCACAGTTTGCCATCGGATGCTTCCTCAATGGCGAATATGAAGGCGGGTCTATCAAGGCGAGAGATAACAATCCTGGGAGCCTCATTCCAGAAATTAACTTTATACATTGAAGACAACGTCACAAGAGCGTCGACCATCTGATTTTCTGCTCGTGGCACGTGATGCAATTATACTTTGTCAAAGAAAGACAACAATCTCCTTGCATAATTCATATAGGATATCAGATTGGGATGCCGCGTCACCCATTCTCCTTTAATCTGGTTGACCACTAGAGCAGAGTCCCTATATACATCAAGATATTTGATTCTCAAATCAATAGCCTCCTTAAGACCCATGATGCACGCCTCATATTCAGCCTCATTATTGGTAACTGGAAAGGTCAATCTGGCAATAAAGGAAATGTGCGTCCCTTGAGGAGTAATGATAATTGCCCCTATTCCACTACCGTAGGAGTTAACAGTGCCATCAAATATCAACTGCCATTTGGAACCCAACTCTGGACCCTCATCTGGCAACGACTCATCACAATCTTTCATTTTCAAGTACATGATATCCTCGTCAGGAAAATCAAACCTCATTGGTTGGTAATCTTCAATTGGCTGCTCCGCTAGGTACTCTGACAAAACACTACCTTTGATAGCCTTTTGAGAAACATAGTGAATATCATATTCTGTCAACACCATCTGCCATCGGGCAATCCTCCCGGAGAGTGCTTGCTTTTCAAACACATATTTGATCTGATCCATCTTTGAAATTAGCATGGTTGTATGGTTTAACATGTATTGTCTCAAACGTTTGGTAGCCCAGGCTAGCGCACAACATGTCTTTTCGAGCATTGAGTAACGGGATTCACAATCTGTGAACTTTTTACTCAAGTAGTAAATCGCATGCTCTTTACGTCCAGTCTCGTCATGTTGACCGAGAACACAACCCATACTTTCCTCAAGAACCGTCAAATACATAATCAATGGTCTCCCGGCTACTGGGTGTATCAATATTGGAGGTTCCTGCAAATATTCTTTTATTTTTTCAAACGCCCTTTGACAATCTTCATTACAGGTCACAACCTGATTCTTTTTCAACAATTTGAATAATGGTTCGCATGTAGCGGTTAGGTGAGATATGAACCGGGCAATGTAGTTCAACCTCCCTAAAAACCCACACACTTCTTTTTCTGTTTTAGGCGTTGGCATTTATTGTATTGCTTTTATCTTAGCAGGATCAACCTCAATTCCTTTTTCGCTCACAATAAACCCCAATAGTTTACCGGATCTCACCCCGAAGGTGTACTTGTTAGGATTCAGCCTCAGCCTGAATTTCCTAAGCCTCTTGAACAATTTCAGCAGATTAACCAAATGCTCTTCCTCCGTCTGGGATTTGGAAATCATATCGTCAACATAAACCTCAATCTCTTTATGCATCATGTCATGAAAGAGTGTCGTCATAGCACGTTGATATGTTGCCCCAGCGTTCTTCAAACCAAAGGGCATCACTTTATAGCAAAATATTCCCCAGGGAGTAATGAAGGTTGTTTTCTCCATGTCTTCTGGCACCATTTTTATCTGATTATAACCCGAGAAGCCATCCATGAAGGAGAACACGGAGAATTGAGCAGTGTTATCGACCAACACATCGATATGAGGAAGCGGAAAGTCGTCCTTTGGGCTTGCCCTATTCAAATCACGATAGTCTACGCATATCCGTACCTTACCGTCTTTCTTTGGTACCGGTACTATATTGGTGACCCATGATGGATAAGTTGTAACAGCAAGGAAACCAGCATCCCACTATTTCTGAACTTCCTCCTTAATCTTCACAGACATATCTGGTCTGGTTCTTCTGAGTTTCTTCTTAACAGGCGGACATTCTTCTCACAATGGTAGACGATAAACAACCATGTCGGTATCCAATCCTGGCATATCCTCATACGACCAAGCAAAGATATCACTGTACTCTTGCAACATCTCAATCAGACCTTTCTTGATGTCGCTTTGCAGCGCAACCCCTATCCAGATGTTCCTGACAACTCCCTCGGACCCCACGTTGATAATCTCAATCTCTTCCTGATGAGGCAGAATGATTCTTTCTTCCTGTTTCAACAGTCGAGTCAGCTCTTCTGGCAAGTCGCTATCCTTAACAATCTCTTCCTCAACTTGAAATACCGGGTGCTCGAAGTCAAAGCGAGTCATAGGAAGTTCGTGTTCGGTGTCATCTGAAATATGAATCCTGCAAAGGAAATGGTTAAATGCTTCAAATGAGTGCAAACAAAGCTTATAACCACGTTGCCATTTATTGTTAAAATAAAAAGCAGGAACAACAGGGAACACAAAATTTGTATGAGAAAAACGCCTTTATTCAATGATTGAACAGTGCATACACATAAGCAGGTGGCCCTAAAACAAAATCACTATGCCCCGGGTAGGACACATGATTATACAATAATCAAGAAAACAAATCATTACTGTTTTGTAGTCACTGGGACAATTTCCCGGATGGACCAGTTGCAGAGAATTTGTCCTGGCACGCTAGGCTTGATCCACGCGTCCATATCGCAATCACTATCTCTGTCTCCAGAGTCGGAAACAACATTAATCGTCTCAAAGCAGACTCCCTTTGGAGTAATTACCACCGGTCCCTTGAACTTGGGAGCGCCTGATGCGGAAGGTGACGATGTAGGACGATACCCTAGTCCAAACTTGTCCATCTTGACAGGAATTTTCAACACTTGACCCCAACCCTTGGTCTCACCAGTCTGAACCAACGCTTGAGCGTCTTTGTACGAAGCCACAGCAACCTCTGGCACTTTGCTGGGAACACTGGACTTGTCTTTGATTTGCAACCCTTCGAAGGCTTGGCAGGGCGTTTCGTGGATTTCTCCATCCACTTCAACGTACTTGAATGATGAGAGATGACTGACCAAGATGTCCTCTTTCCCATAAATAGTAACGATGCCACCACCGACTTCAAACTTAAGCTTCTGATGCAGCGTGGACGTCACAACCCCTGCAGAGTGTATCCACGGACGCCCAAGCAAACAACTATAAGCTGGATGAATATCCATGATATAAAATTCAGTGTCAAATATTTCCGGCCCGACCTGCAACGACAATGTTATCGATCCAAACACCGACCTTCTCGTTCCATCAAACGCCCTCACAACCAAGTCACTTGGCGTGCAAATAATTCCCCGGATATCTAACTTCATCATGGCCTTCTTAGGCAATAGATTCAGAGATGATCTGGTATCAACAAGAACGTGCGACATTACGGTGCCCTGGCATTCCACCGATATGTGCAAAGCCATATTATGCTCTCGGCCTCTGGGTGTTAGATCAAAATCAGTGAAACCCAAACTATGTCCAGCATTGACATGCGCTAGTACCCCCTCTAGCTGGTTGACAAAAACCTCCTGAGGTACAAATGACGTGTCCAATATCTTCAACAAAGCATTTCGATGAGCCTCAGAACAAAGCAACAAAGATAGGATTGAAATTTTCGAGGGTGTCTGTTGTAAGTGCTCAACAATCTTATAATTGCTCTTGCGAATTAGCCTCATGAACTCTTCTACGTCCTTGAGCGACGTGTCTTTCTCTTTCAACTGGGATGGTCCACTTTCATTCACCTTGGCCTTACCTTTAGCAATCCTCTCTGCTTCAACTTCAGGTGCGGTGAAGATTCTTCCACTACGGGTCATGCCTCCCGTTCCAACAACATTGTCAACTGCCCCTGCCGGCCGGCTATTCACCTCAATCTTTTCTTCGTTACAGTATGCTTCTAACCCATATGTCCATGGAACAACTTTTGTACTCTCAAAAGGAACAGGTCCTGCTTTTTTTATTGTGATAGTCGGCCGCTTGGCGGGCGCCAATATCGTAATAGTCTTCCTTGGGATCGTAACAGTTGCAATCTCATCCTGCTTTTCAAACAATGCCTCAACAGGCTTCTCAACAGCAGTCCGATTAAATTGTAAAATCCCATTATCTATCATGGCTTGGATACCTCTTTTCAAATCAGAGCAACCCTCTGGTTGGGTTTAGCAATCCAGACAATATTCGTCACATCCGGGGAATACACCCCCTTTCAACAATCTGCTTTTAACACAACTCAACGGTGTCTTTAATTTATTCACATCCATAACCAAGTTCAAATTCTCTTCCGTTATGATAGCATTTGCTCCATGATTCGGCATGGGTTGTTGTACAATATTAGGACCATCCTGACCAAAGTTAATGGCCTTACTATCAAGCAAATCTTGAACCTTATGTTTGAAAGCATGGCAACCTTCAATATCATGTTCGGGCGCCCCGGAATGAAAATCACAATGTTTACCAGCGTCGAAACCAAATGGAGGAGTGCCCGTCAACGGGGCCATCGTTCTCTTTTCAACCAAATTCAAACCCAACAGCGTTTGAAGAAGTTCGGCATAAGTTGAAGGAGGTGCTTCAAATACTCTCTTTGGGCTACCCTCTTGAATTCTACGCTGAGCAGGGTGCATTCTCTGTTGCTGCGGCTGTTGTTGCCGTTGTTGTTGTTGTTGTTGTTGTTGTTGTTGTTGTTTTTGCTGAGGTATCGGGATAGTAACACTAGCTACTTGTTGTGGCTGATACTGATTCCTACCTCTTCCACGACCTCGACCACCATATACCGCACTGGCGTCACCTTGTCTCCTTCCACCAAAGGCTTTCCATGCACCTCCAGCTGAAGTGGATTCACCTGCCTGAATCTTCCCAATCTTAATTTCGTTTTCAATCCGTTCTCCCATGAGAATCATGTCGGAGAAACTACCCATCGAGACATTAAGCAGTTTGTCGTAATACATTCCAGAGAATGTTCCAATAAACATATCAATCAACTCTCTTTCAACCAAAGGGGGATGAACCCTAGCCGCAATATCACGCCAACGCTGCGCGTACTCCTTGAAGCTCTCACCATTCTTCTAAGACAAACTCTGCAGCTGAACCCTGTTTGGCGCCAAGTCACTATTATATTGGTAATGTTTAACAAAAGCATCAGCCAATTCTTTCCAGCTTCTAATTTGGGTGGGCTCCAGTCCCATGTACCATTCCAACGATGGTCCCGATAAACTGTCTTGAAAGAAATGCATGAGCATCTTCTCGTTGTCAGCGTATGCAGATATTCTTCTGTAATAAGAACGTACATGAACTCTAGGGCATGTATCCCCTTTATACTTGTCAAATGTTGGAGCTTTGAATTTCAAAGGCACCCTCAGCCCAGACACTAGTCCCATAGTGGTCATATCTATCCCAACAAAGTTTTGATTGACTATCCCTTTGATCTGCTCTTCCAGCATTTTGAACCTCCTATCATATCATTAGGCCTTTCAAATCCCACGCCTTGTCCAGAGAAAGCGTCTTCCTGGCGATCCTCGCCCCAGTTCAGATTCTCATTGCCATATCCCTCGTAACCAGCGTTACGACCATATCCCTATTGATTGAAAATAAGACCCCGTCCTCTGTTACTGAATCCTTGGTTGACCCCACCTAGTCCATAACCAGTGTTGAAAGGCACCATCCCAGCGCCGTTGTTGTTCATGTTACCAAAACCACCATCACCGTATCCATACCCTTGGTTGTTGTTACCATAGCCATCGTAGCCAAAGCCTTGATTGTTGAAACCAAAATTACCATCACGATTACCAATGCCAAACCCTTGGTCATTGTTTCCAAAACCATTATTGTCACCGAACCCTTGATTAGCATCTCCAGCATTGCCAGTATTGTTAACAACATTCCCATCACCATTTCCAGCGTTTCCAGTACCAGTGTTACCAATACCAGTGTTACCATTACTAGCATCAACGCCAGTATTTCCATTGCCATTGCCGTCACTGGCACCAACTCCACCACTTGTGGGAACGACCACTGTAGGTATCCCATCCTCCATGCGAGGAGTTCCAACAGAGTGATAATCAGTATTTCCATTCGCCCGCACCAGCAGCGGTTGCACCAGAGTCTGGAGATTCTCCTGGCCCTTGACCACAATTTCCATTGCTTGCATGAAAAGTGCCAACTTCTCACGAATTTCCTGCATCTCGACTTGAACTTGATCCATGATTCTCTTGCAGTTGTTCCTGGTAGAATAACGATGCGTTCTCTGGTTGTCAATCCTGAAACCTGTGAGATGCAGGAAATAAGATACAGATTCAAAAAAAATACCGGTCATGCAATATGAGTATGCAGATGCAAATGTATAAGTATGCTACAGGTTATATTCCCCCCCGATTCTAGTTTCAGAGAGAAGACCATCACGACAATGGAGTCCCAATCAAGCAAGCAAGGAATCGGAAAAACCTCATACATAGACAAATGCCAAGAGGCAAAGTACAAGAATACAACTGAATATAGCTTAAAAGACCTCGACCAACAAGCCTGGCGATGGTCAAAATACACGTACAGATAACAAAAGCAACGCAAAGATAAATCAGGCCAAATGGCGCGCTCTGACATCTTCCAATATCCTCAACGTCTCCGAATGACCTAGTCTAGAGATTAGCTCCTGTATCAGTAATGCATGTCGCTCAACAGTGGATCTCAGCTTTTTTGTGTCGTCCTTGCAGGTTCCTTCGCCAAAACACTCGTCGAGTCTGCATCTCTTGGAGCCGGCCTTCACTTCATAACCTCTCAGCTCCTTGCCAAGGTCACTCATTCTAAGCTCAATAGCGCTCCTAAGTGATGTCTCTTCAGCAATCTTCGCATCCTGGGCTTTAATCTGCGCCTCTAGCGTGGCAATCTGCAGCTTCAGCTCATCTTCACACTCCTTCCGCTTGGTAAGCGTGGTATTCCACAATGTTTCCCACTTGCCGAGTCGGGAATAAGCTTTGTTTAAGAGTTCCTTCTTGGAAGCAAGCACCTTGCTAACACCGTTCAAGGCTACTCCCACTTTTTCCCTCTTGTTGGTCTCTTCATTCAAATCTGAATCCAACCTATTAATCAACTCAATCTGTTCCTTCACAGTGAAGGTAGCTTCATTCTTCTCATGACGCAACTGGAAGATCTCTTTCTCTAACTCGTCATTGGCTTTCTTCAATTCTTCGTTTTCAGCCAACAATTTGTTATACTTCTCAATCTCTACCGAAGTAGGTACCTCAATTACTGGAAGATACAAAGGTTCCACAGCAGGATATGGCATCAAGGAAATACTAGCTCTCTCGTGGATCCAAGCCAAATAAGGATCATAAGCTTTGCTGTTGCTCTTGCCGAGCAAAGCTTTCCCCCTCCTATGGATGTTAGCCCATGCATGTGTCAACCTGATCAAAACAGCCTCCTCTAATAAGCCCGTGAGATACGAAGATTCCTGTATCTCAACCTCAATAGGAGCATCTCTCAAGGCATAACCAAACTGTCTCACCAACAAAGAAGGGTTATAGTTGATACAGCCTTTCCGTCCAATCAAAGGGACATTCGGAAAGCCACTGCAACTATATATAATATCAGTGCCAAGCATACTCCGATCAAACCAAATGATGTTCTCAGTAGACAGCCCCATCAACCGGGAAGACCAATCCAAAGTATCAACAGAATCAACAAAAGGTCCTGTCTTCGGAAGATGCCCCTGGAACCACCTATACAAGAGAGGAAGACAGCAAGAAACATTCTTGCCACGATGTTTCTCATTCTTATAGTGAATAGAATGATAAACATCGCCCAAGAGAGTAGGAACTGGATTCTTCGAGGCAAGAATCAAGAAGGCATATGAGTCAACAAAATATGGCACATTGGGAAACAAGACAATCCCATAGATGCAGACAGCTAGAATGGCACTGAAGGCAACCCAACATCCACTCTTCGCGCACTGTGTAGCCTTCTCAACCAGGACAGACAGGTGAAAACCATAAGCTCCGTTCAGCTTGACCAACCCTCCAGGGAACTCAGAAGCATCTAAACTGACAATCTCAGCAAGTGTAGCCAACTCAGGCTCAGCATCAACATGTATAAAGGGCATCTGGTCTAACACAGGAACTCCCAACATAGCAGAATACTCCTCCAAAGTGGGTGCCAGAATATAGTCGGGAAACAGGAAGCATCTCAGCTGAGGCTCATAAAACTGCATCAAAATATACACCCCAGTCGTCTCAAATGCTGAAGGCCTGTACAACAAACTAAGCAATCTCCCATAAGCTACTCTGAACTCAGCCCTCACTCTCTCATCTGCTAGAGCAACTAATCCCAACAAGGAACTGATATCTGGCGAATGCAATCGGTAAGCAACTGTCCTCTTCATGGACTCCATGTCTGGCCAGAAAATACACTAGAATCAGAGGGAATGATTACACCTGCAACATAAATACACGTTAATAAAATGCAAACATGAAAATGCACATGCATATGCAAACATGAGATCAAGTGCAATGCTGATGAACTGTGTTGTTCTGTACTGAAGCCTGAGAACCATCAAATCTTCGCCTCAAACCAACCCAACCACTCAAAAGAACCCTGTAACCACATCTCACTAACAGAGATAAACCAGGTACTCTAAGGTCAAAAGTTTCCTGCAAACAGACCTACCTACCCCTCACAGGTATGTACTTAACTCGCAGACGAGGTACGGCATCCTATGCGGGTTCAACGTCACAGACTTTCAAGAGCGATGATACGATACCCAGAAGGTGTGGCATCATCATCCCTTAAAGCGGCCTCACTTAGTTGAGTCCCAATTGATAGGTCCCCAGAGTCGACAATCCTCGGGTCAGACAACTTGTCAAGCCCTAAGGGCCAGGCAAGAAGCATCAAAGAGAATCTCGTCCGAGCGCAGATTTCGCGGCTAGCTGGTGCGAGCTAAGCAACCAGGCTAACCACTACTCTCTACTTCTAAGTCTATGTGCAAACTCAAGCCCAGGTCCGACTTATCTCTCAATCTAACCCTCTTCCCAGCATAACAACAATAATAGAGTACTGAAAGTAAAGGCAGAAAGGTAAATACATACAAAACCCCACACGGGAAAACAAGCGCTAGGATTGACTCGCATAGGGAACCGCTAGTGTCCCCAGCAGAGTCGCCAGCTGACGCTACTGCGAAAATCGGCGCCGACTATGACAGAAGAGTTGCCACCGTGCGTTATTTATCCACAAAAGGGAAAGGAAACGCTCAGAGTAAACCTGACGCAAAGAGGGAAAGGAATGGTCATCGCAACCAAATCCTGGATTCGGGAGTCGGTTACGCAAGAGGAAGGTATTAGCACCCCTCACGTCCGTCGTACTCGACGGGATCCACGCTTGTTTTCTATCTAAGGGTGTGTTATTCTATCTACTCTACAGGTCTGGGTTAAAAAGAAAAGAAAATGACTCGACAAAGTATCACACTTTATGCCTACGTATTCCCGTCTGGAACGAGAAATCAGAGTCAACGTAGTTCGCCTACCTACGGGAAAGGAGGGGCAGGTTGCTCGCTAGGATATCGCATCCTATGCCTACGTACTTTCATACAGCATGAAAGATCAGAGCAAACATAGTTCGGGCTACGGAAGGCACAAGCTTGTCTGACAGTTTTTTATCTCCTTCTGAAAAGGGTTTTCCTGATTAAAGGTCCAAGCGGACAAAAGCAGAGTTTGAATGTTTGTTTGAGTTTTTTACGAAAGAAATGTTTTTTAGTCTGTTTGCAACTTGTACTGCACTAAAGACTTGTGATCTGAGAGTGACTACGTCGCATGTCACCCTAAGGGTATCATACTAAGCAGCCAGATTACTGAAGAGTGACCCTCCAGCAACCTTTTCTTAAATAGCTTAAGGCTCGTAACGTACAACACGCGTTATCCTTATTACTGTGTTTTTGAATTATTTTGAGATGAGAAGAGAAAGACGCTCTAAAAAACCTATGGTTGAAAGGGAAACTAACCTAATGTTATCATGCATGGGTCAAAACCTAATGTCTGTCATAATTTCCTCTTGCACAGAGGAAATCAGAGATCCTAGGGGATAAACAGCAAAAGACAACAAGCAATTACAGTAAAATGCATGCAATGCGGCAATATAAGAGAGGCAAGAGAGAATACAACAGGCAAGAGGAGACAAGCTCCACCTCAAACCTAGAGGTAATCAACACAAGCAAACAGACAATACAGAGAAAAACAAAAGACACAGAGGAGGCAACCCAAGCAGCAGCAACAAACTCCTACAACAAACAGCAACAACAAGCTCTAAACAACACAGTTGAAAAGACAGCAAAGGCTTCATCTTCAAGCAAGCTTCTATCTTCAAGCTCCAACAAATAAATTCCAAGAGAAGGATTAATCATCAAGATCAAGTTATAATGTTAAGAAACTTAATGACAACCAAAGGAAATCACTAAGAACTCAACATTGCAAATGAAAGGTATCCTCAAAGTTCTACTCACTTGGGCATACCACTCATCGCTCCTAAGGAGAGATGGAGTTTCCCAAGGAGGAATTTATGTCATTGAATAGAATAGAGGAAAACAATGCACTCCATGTTTGAAGAAGGAATCAAAACTAGGTCTAAAGCACTTCCTAAAACCCTAATTTCCTAAACTCCTAAAAAGCTTCCACAAGAGGAAAAGCCTTCAACTCCAAGCTCCAATCTTCAATCCCAAGAATCTTCAATGAATCCAGAAGCTCCACCAAAAAGAACTCAAGCTTAAACCCACTCCAAAGCAGCCAACCAAACCAAACAATCCAAAGCACTCAAGAGAGGAAACCACAAACACAAGCAACTTGAAAAATACAACTAAAATAGAAAATGAAATGTCAAAATTCTAATAAAATTCCTAGGGGAGCATACATGTTTGAACAACCTAATGCAAAAAGATTGAAGCCTAAATCAACTTCTAAGTTATCTAAACAATTCCTACATTGAGATAGGTCAAAGGAATCCACAAGTTTGGGAGGGTCCTAATCTCAACACCTAAACCAGAACCTAATGTTGTTCTAAAAATCCACCAAAAATTTCTAAGGGAACATAAAAGTATACCCTAACATATACTAAAAAATCAAAGCCAAACTCATCACCAATTGGAAGAACAAAATTCTACAAAACAGATAGTCAATTATGCAAAATTAAAAGAATAAACAAAAATAAGAAAAATCAAATTAAATTGAAAAATGCATGACATTGTATCTTGTTAATCCCAAAAAATCACAAATTCCATAAGGATCATGAGGATATTTTTAAAATAATTTTTGGATCAAAATTAGAATTAATATGATTTTTGGAATCAACAAACAATTAAAATAAAACAAAATGAAATAAAAACAAATAAAAGCTGAAATAAAACAAGAGCCATTGGATGTGGAGACTGGTCAAGCAATCCAATGCGCTAGAGCTTGCCAACGCATTAAGTGAAACGGCAGTGTTTTGGATTAAAACTCTCCACTCTCAGATTAAAACACAAGCGTTGGATCTTCGGGTCAGTCAAAGGTCCAACCTAGATCTAAGGGTTCAGCCATCATCTTCTCCAAATCTCAGGCAGGCCAGGTGGAGATTCAGGCTGGTGGTTGGTGGTGGCCGGAGAAGACTCCGGTTGTCTTCTCCGGCGAAGGTCCAGGTTCAGATCACCAGAAATAACAAACTATATACCAATTTTGCTCAGAATTTCACGTACATTCCAGATCTATCATTAAAATGCTCTAATTCTCAACACATAATCAAACACGATCCAAATTTTAGAAATAGCATCATCCACAACTCTCACTAAACTCAAAACTAATGGCATAGATCTATTCATCTCGTTGCGTACATCAACCTGATCTAAACAACTAGCATTAAAACCTTATGAATCAAGAGATTCAAGTCCAAACAGATCTGCTATGTCATCTTCAATCATCATCAATTGAGTCCAAATCAAGCCTAAAACGATCTATGTCATGTCTAGATCCTAACCACAAGTTCAATTCTATCTAACTCATGCTAGATCATGCTGAATTTTGAGAGATGCTAACCTGGTATAGATCTTGAAACAGAGGTACTTAGAGCTCGTGACTTGCTTCCAAATGCTCCAGATAGCTTCAATGATCCACAAGGAAGAGATTGCACACCTCAATTTGGCTTGAATTGGCTCCAAACTCAGAATCCGATTTGAACTTGCAGTTGAGAAAATTCACTTGCTCTTTCTAGTTTCAGCATGAAATGAAGCTCAACCTTGATCTGAACTTACTCTAATGAATATATAGAAGAGTTTCATGGGCCTTTGGATCCAAATTGAAGCCCAAAACAGTGGTTTGCATTTTCTGATTTTTCTTCAAAATTCACTATGACAGTCGTGTATTGCAAGCTTTGCATTGGTTCTAGAAGTTTCTCACACCTTGCACATGTCATTTAGAATGAGTTTGAATGGAGAGATTGGCCTGAATTGCTTTGTGCATTGATTTTGCATATGTAACTTACAAGTGAAGCAACCATATGGCAACTTCCAAAATTTGGCCTAAACTCAAAATTCTGGTATTGCCAATGCTCTTAGAACATGATTTCCAATCAGAAAATGTACTCATTTGCTTGGTTTTGGTCTTATAACACAAAATCCCAATTTTCCCTCCTTTCCATATTTGAATTTTCTTCATTTTCAAGCCATTTAAGTGACTTTTTGATATGAGCCAAACCAAACTCTCATGACTACTTGGTTGCACTCAAAACATCATTTTAAGCAAGTTACATGTTGAACAAATTTCCATTTGAAGCTTGTAAGTTGGAGATATGGACCTATGATTGAAAATGACCTATAATCTCACTTTCCCAAAATACCCTTGACTTGTAAACCTCATAACTTGAGTTCTGCAAATCATATGGAAGACTTATAGTACAATTTAGAAAGCTAAGATCATGAGGAACAACTTTCATGTTGACCAAAAGTTCATGTGAAACCTCCTTCTAGGTCAAAAATAGCCTTGAAGTCAGATGATTTTCACAGACAAATTTCAGAAGCATCTGAGGACCTATAACTTGTCTGGACCATAACTTGAGTTCTATAAATCCCCTTGAGGACTTATAGTACTCAAATTAAAGGTATTGAGATTATCTACAAGTTTCATGTTGTCCAAATATCCATTTGAAACTTGTATCTTGACTTATGTGGCCTTGAAGTTAGGCAATAAACAGGGTAGTTTGCACTGAAACCCTAATTTAGCAACTTCCCACATTCTTGATTCTTCTTGATTTGATCTTGGCACAGCACCACAAATGTCTTATCACATCATTCCATGAACTCCATGACCTCAAAGTAGGCTTGAATGCTCTTCAATTGCATAATTGACCTAGGGTTGATCCAGATGAAACCCTAATTGCTTGCACCTCAACCGTGGCTCTTGCAATTTACACAATGACTTGATTTAGCTCCAACATGGACCTCTAGGAACTCCATGATCTCCATACACCTCTCATATTCACACCTCATGCTCCACATCCCATTGATGGTCCTCAGCTGATCAAGACCTCCCACCACCTCCTGATGACTTGGATGACTTCTCAAGATTGGATTAGATTTCTTGCTAGGCTTCTCTTGATAATAATCACACTTGATCCCCTATTGGATGAATGATATGCCATGATATGCCAATGATAGAACTATGCAAATGATAATGCAATGAAACATAAACCAGGTAAAAGATGTTGAGCAAATTTTGGGGTGCAACACATAGATCTAGAGAGTTTTGTGAAACTCTACACAAGCATTGTAATGTTTGTTCCCCTTTGAACCTTGATAATAATCAAGTGTTCTTCAACCCTAATGAGGTGAACTACGATTGCTCTGATTCTATCCTAGTTAGGATACATAGGCAGAGGACGCGACGTCTTTGCGAGCAAACTTAGAAACTATCTTTAGGTCTTAACCTACACCCTTTACCCAATCCCAATCCTTAGCAAACATTTACAAACTTAGCATGCTAACAAACAAAAGGTTCCTGTAGAGTACTACAGATGTTTAGGATGTGAAATACCTACCCTATGCATAACCAACCCCCGATCCCCGAATCTCTTAGCGTTGTTGTTACATCGCGAAAAGGGTTTTTCTTTCTTTAGACCTTTCCTTTGGATAAATTAAAGTTCAGTTGTGAATCTAAGGATTAAAGATTCAAGTTAATCAATAGCTTGGTATCATGATTCTCACCACAACAGATGGATCCTTTTGCAGAGAGGAAATATGGTCCTGAATGGTTTACTAGACCTTTTCCTCCTGCATTCAAAAAACATGAAGAAGAATCGAAGCTTGTATGGGAAGGTTTATTAATACCTCGATTAATAATCTATAAACTCAACTTCTTAAGAGGTCAAGCAGCTCTGGTGGCTTATCAGCCAAACCTTGTATCTCGACAATTTGGTTTAATCCAAACATTACCTATATGTTTGTATGACAAGAAAGCCCATGTTATCCTTCCCAACACCGTCTTCAACACACTTGAGAGTTCGACACACCTAGCCGACATGCTCACAAATCCCTTTTAACACCTGTTTACTTTGAACCCTCTTACCTCTGCTCCCAAGAATTCTACAATTGGTGGTCTAGGCACTACGCTTCAGAATTTCTTGACGTTTCAAGCTTTGTTCGCTTGATTGACCAAGCTTTCATTGATGTGCAGGAGAAGATCAAGAAAGGTACATCCACTCACATCAAGGAGATTCAAGTCTTCCAGCAGTACTTTGAAACCACCTATCGACCAGATGATGTTAGTCGAACCACCTGTGAGGCTGCTGTTACGCTGAAGGAAAACTTTTCAAAGAAAATGGAGAATTTAAAAATCCATTCATACGTTCCTCGTAAGAAACGTTATGAGGTGGCTTTCTCCTTATATCCCCCCAAGATACCTCGATTGCCAACTACTGATTTTGGAGTGGATCTTGCCCCTCCATTTCCATATTGGTTTATCTTTGGGGATTCTGTAAAACTCCTTCGACAGCAGTCGAAACCGAAATCCCAGCGGGTGGTTCCGACTAAAAATACGCTCGATAGTTTCAAAGGGCACCTTCATGTTGGTATCGAAGATGTTCGCATCGAATCTGAAATCCTTGAAGGTCACCACCCTTTGATTTTGGACTCTTTTAACTGAACTCTACTGTTACTAACTGGTAGCAACATGATTTGTTTTGCAGCTGCCCCTAAAAGGAGTGCTCCCCCACCACGAGTTGAAGCAAAGGCCGAAGGCCATAAGGTAGTTTATATGCCTTTGTTGTTTTGATTCTTCTCGTTCTTGGTTATTTCTAACATTTCTTAATGACTTAGGTGTCTCGCAAGCCACCTTCAACACCTCAAAAGAAGCTTAAAAGAGCTTCTGCCCAGATTATTATTGACTCAGAGGATGATGACGAATCTCCTCTTAAAGAATTACAATTGAAGAAACACGGAGAACCAACCAAGGGACGGACACGGTTGGCAACCAATCTGAACCTTCAACGGCTAAGGCCTTGAAGCTAAATACCCCTATCTGTGATAGTGCTGAAATCCCCACTGAGGGTACCTCGACCTCGGCCATGGTTCTTGTTGAAAATGACAACTCTAGCCCTACTGATGAGGGCACCAAGGTACATTATGCCTCAGTTTTTCTTGAGGTCCTTACACCTCATTCCTGTTTCTCATATATATTTCCTCTTGATCTAGGTTGAAACTGGTGGCTCGAAACCTCCGTTGGACAAGTCTCCTTCTCCAGTCACAATCTTAAATAGCCAAGGTAAGCCTACTTACCATCCCACATTTGACTTGGGCTCTGGCATGGGTTCTCTTGGTGAAATTAACAAACCTGGGCTTGAAACAGTTCCTCCTTCGCCCATAAAAACTGTTACTCAACAATCCCAAACTGATGGGTCTGATCACGAAAAAGATGATACACCGTAGACTTTAGAGGCAGCCGATACAAAAGACGTTTCTATGGAGGAGGATACAACCTTAGCTAACGCAGGTAACTCTCCACTGGGCCATACCCTTGTTGTCGAAGAAACTGAGCCAACAAAAGGTGAGGACACTAACGAGGATGAAACCATGTACCAATCAGAATTGGATGGCCCTAGTGATAAGGATACTGGGGATGAGATGGATGAAGACAAATCAGGTGATGGTCAGAGTGAGGAAGAGAAACTCGAGAGAGGTCCAGCCAACGAACCTGCCCCTGTCGAGGTGATTGCTACTCCAACCATTACTGCGGTTAAAGAAAGAAAAACAATGCCAACCATATGTGAAGCAAGTCTCACTAGTGCAAAACTTAACGCCCTAAAACTTAGCAACCCTCAACAGTATGTCAAGATTCTTCTTGGGAGTCGAGGCAGTTCTTCTAGAAAGGCTCTCAGCACTTCGAATTCTAAGGATCAAGCCTCGAGCAAGCCAAAGGAGAACATCCTTGAGAAGATCAAAGGAAAAATCTTCAAGGGTGATCTTTTTTCAATCTTGAAAATGGACCAAGTTACCCATCTTTCTCTGAAGAATCTTCTTCAATAGGTGGATATTCCTTCCATCTCCCTCGAATATGCTACTGTCATCCTGGAAGTTGGCGCCATGATCGACCAAGTCTATGGTGACCTCAGACTGCTGCCTCAGATTGAGAAAGCCATTTCGACTAAAGTTGGAAGTGAAGCTGCTGCTTGGACCGCCGCTGCTGAATCTGAAAGTAAGATAGAGGAGTTGGAGGAGGCGAAGGAAAAGAATCAACAAGGGATTGCTTCCAATGAAAAAACATCTCCTCCTGGGAACGAAAGATTAAGAAACTTCGTAGTAAGATATCGAAGGCTAAGAAAAGGAATGCTGAGCTATCTACTTTTGATGACTCCAGCCTTTCAACAGAGCTTAACCATGCCATTACTTTTGCTGAGGAGGCTCGACAGCTGGAAGCAGAGGTTGCCCGTCTGGAATTTGACAAAAACTTGTGTCAAAGGCGCCTCGAACTCCAGAAGTCGAGATACTTGAGAATGAAGGAGAATCTCCCTTTTTAGTTTATTGTAACTTTTGTAATGCTTTTTCTTTTTGGCCCTTATGTGCCATAGTCTTTTTACTTGATTATGTAATGACTTGAGCCATTTTGGCATGTATAAATACCATTTATGGCTTTGCCTTGTGTCTTGAATTATTTTGTAGAGATTTTAACTTCTTGAAGCGCTGGTTTGTATTTTTTCAAATACTTGCCATTTACTTTTAAAATTCTCTTATCTTCATTTAATTCTTTGACTTCATACGCTCCATTGAAGAACACTTGCGTGACTCGGAATGGGCCTTCCCACTTTGGGGACCACTTGCCTATAGACCTAACCTTTCGATCCATAGGAAAAATCACTTTCCAAACTAAATCTCCATGTAGAAAGGTCTTAGCCTTAACCTTTTTGTTATATGACTTCTCTACTCCCCTCTTTTGCCTCCTCAAGAGTTCTAGAGCTTTGAGTCTTTTTTCATCCAGATCCACCAACTCATCCAGCATCATATCCCAATAAGTCTCGTGAGGGATTTCATGATGTCTCTGAATCCTAACTGATTGTATTTAGATCTCAACAGGTAACACTGCATCATGGCCAAAAGTTTGTCGAAAAGGGGTGCTATTGGTAGCTTCTTTGGGGGACGTTCGACATACCCAGAGGATCTGATCCAATGTTTTATGCCAATTTTTAGGTTTCTTCCCCCACTTGCTTATTTATCAACCCAATCACTACTTTGTTTGTTGCCTCCACTTGACCATTCGCCTAGGCATAATAAGGTGTCGAGGTTAGGAGTTTGAATCCCATTTCATTAGAGAATTACTGCATCTTTCGACCAGTAAACACTGACCCTTGATATGTCGTGATTGTTTCTGGTACTCCAAACCTGTAAATGACATACTTCTGAATGAACTCGATAACATCCTCTTGATCCATTTTTGGTAGAGGTATCGCTTCGATCCATTTCGTGAAGTAGTATATCTCTACCAAGATATACTTCTGGTTTTTGGAGGACGATGGTCGAATCTCTACAATCAAGTCCAAGGCCCATCCTCTAAAAGGCCAAGGTTTAACTATAAAGTGCAGCTCGCTTGCTGGGACACGCTGTATGCCAGCGTGGACCTGACATTCCTGGCAGCCCTTGGCGAGTTCGATGTAATCTTTTAACATCGTAGGCCAATACATACCTTGACGAATAATAACCATTTCATCTTGTGGCCTACTTGGTGCACCCCACATGTCCCACTATAGATTGTCGATAGGGCCAAATATGCCTCAGATTCACTAAGGCATTTAAGCAAGACCCCCTCAGTGGTCTTTTTGAATAGCTCATTTCCTAGAAGAACGTAACTTAGAGCTTGATACTTAATTTTTTGCTCTGTAGATGGTGATGGTCTTCGTAGGTACTCAACCAAAGGTTTCCTCCAATCTTTATCTGTCAAACCATCCACCGCAAAAATTTCAAAATTTTCTTCGTCAGCATACCCAAACTTTGTTGCTTCTAAATCTGACGAGCGCAACCCAACAGACATAACTTTACCTCTAGCTTCAATTGCTTCTTGTAGGTTTTCTTTCGAACTCCTATACCCAGAGGCAATTTGCGCCAAGTCATTTGCTACTTGATTCTTTAGTCGAGGTATATGTCGAATGGTTGATACTTCAAATTTTTTGAGTAACCTGTTGGCTATTACAAAATACATAATGAGATTTTCTTTAACACATTTGTATTCCTTTGTTATTTGCTTTATCACCAACTCTGAGTCTCCCATTATTTCGACTCGGGTTGCCCCCAATTCTGACAAAATTTCAAGTCCTGCTATCAAGGCCTCGTATTCAGCCTCATTATTGGAGCAAAGCCCTTCGACTCTATATTTAAATTTTGTTGGATTTTTATCAGGCGAAATAATTAACAAGCCAATGCCTGTCCCATTTTTATGGCTGGAGCCATCGAAGTATAACTTCCAGGGTTCTAGTTCGACATAATTTAAAACACTTTCATTTATGGAGTGGTCGACAATGAAGTCTGCCACTATTTGTCCTTTAACCGCCTTCAAAGGTTTATAGGTTAAAGAATATTCAGTTAATGCTAGTGCCCACTTTCCTATTCGATTATGCAAAATAGGTTTAGACAACATGTGTTTGATAATATCAAAGTGAGAAGAGACATACACATCAACTGATTTTATATATTGCTTCAGTTTCGTACAAGAGAAATATAAGCATAGACATAACTTTTCTATCATGCTATATCTAGTTTCTGCATCATTAAAAACTCTACTGAGGTAGTAAATGGCTCTTTCAACACCATTCTCATCCTCTTGAGCTAACATGCTCCCTAAAGTTTTGTCTGATGCTGCTATGTACAGCCTCATACTCTTGCTCCTGCATGGTGGCGAAAGCACTTGAGGGTGGCTCAGGTAGTCTTTGGTTTTGTCGAAAGCTTCTTGTTGATTCTTCCCCTATTCGAACCCTTCTTTATTAAATCTAAGTAATGGTGAGAAGGCCTGCATTTTGCCACTTAGGTTTGATATAAACCTTCTCAAGAAGTTTATCTTGCCCAGTAGTGACTGCAGCTCCCTCTTAGTCGATGGCGCTTTCGCTTCCATGATAACTTTGGTTTTATTTTGGTTGATTTCGATCCCCTTTTTGTGGACCACGAAACCTAAAAAATCCTCTGCCTGCACACAAAACGCACACTTCAGAGGATTCATCTTAAGACCATATTTGCTCATCCTCATAAAGGATTGTCAAAGATGGTCCACATGTTCCTTTCCTGAAAAAGACTTAACCACAATGTCATCAATGTATATCTGCATGAAAGTCTCTATATAATCATGAAAATTGAATTCATTTCTCGTTGATATGTTACCCCAGCATTTTTTGGGCCAAAAGGCATCACTACCCATTCGTAGGTGCCTAAGGCTCCTTGACAACAAAAAGTTGTTTTGGGGATATCATCTTCGGCAATGAAAATCTGATTATATCCAGAGTATCCATCTAGCATACTAAGGTACTCATGTCCTGTAGCAGAATCGACTAGCATTTCTACCACAGGCATGGAGTATTCATCCTTAGGAGTTGCTGAATTTAGATCCCTAAAGTCTATGCAAACTCTTAAAGACCCGTTTTTCTTAATGAAAGGGACAATATTAGCCAACCATTCGACATACCTGGCGGTGCGGATGAACTTGCATTGAAGGAGTCTTTCGACTTCCTCTTTTATTTTTGAGAGAATTCCTGGGGCGAAATGCCTTGATTTTGTTTGATTGACTTCTTCCCAAGCTTGATTGGCAACTTGTGCTCGACTAATTCCCTCTTCAAACCAGGCATTTCATCGTAACCCCAGGCAAAACAATCTTTGTACTCTTGCAGTAGTTGGATGATTTCGACCTTAAGTTGAGGGTCAAGGTTGGCACTCACATACGTTTGCCTTTTGATCACCCCTTCCCTTAGATCAACCTCCTCCAATGGGTCCTGCGCTAGCATCTTGATATCATTCGCCAGTGGATCCTTTTCAAATCCCAGAGGCTCTTCATCATAGATGGCATCAAGCCTCTGGCCTTGCTTTCCATCTTGAACCTTGTCAGGTGGTTATGGGTCGAAGCCTTTTCCAGGACCTTCTTGGCCAGACTCTAACTTGGATTTATCAGCCATCTAGTTACTAGCAGCCTCCAAAGCCACTTGAAGTTTAGTTTCGGCCACATAGGCCAAAATTCTTTGTAGTGCTTCGAACTCAGTCATTGTCACTGAATTCGCTTCCCTAACCTGTGGGGTCCACTGCATAACTGCCAAGGTATGAGAGTCTCTCTTCTGGTACCTCTTTATCCCACCGAAAACCGTCGATGGGGTGTAAGTATAGTGAGCAGAATGTCTTATTGTCTGGGACAAATTCAAAATCTATTGGGGCACATGGTCCTATGCTAGCCAGATGCTTGTCGAACTGCCTCCGGTCGACATGGTTTATGGGCACTTTGAAGTACCCTTGGTCAACCTCGATGTTCTCCACAATGTTGTCTGGCCTCCAAATAGCAAGTCGCTGGTGCATTGAAGATGGTACTGCACCAATGCCATGGATCCATTCTCGTGCTAACAGCAGATTATAATTGGCCTTCGTTTCCACCACCATGAAAACAGTAGGTCTTGTTATTGTTCCAACCATCAGGTCCACCTGTATCACCCCCATTGTTGAGCCAACATTGCCTTCATAGTTCGACAAGACCATGTCATGTGGCTTTGTGTCGGTGTCATATTTGCCAATTTTATTTAGCAAGAAATGTGGCATCAAGTTCACCGTTGCGCCACAGTCTACAAGAATATTATTTACTGGCACATTTCCATTTTTCCTGTGATATAGAGAGGCTTAAAATGATTCTTCATTGCCTATGTGGGTTGCTCGAAGAAGGCATTCTGCTCCTCCACGCATCCATTATTCATAACATAGTAGTGTCATACCCCAAATTTGCCCGCCAGCTTTTGTAAATATTTTTGCATTTTATTTCACATTTTTACGCCGTTTAGACACGTGTCCACCCCGACTGCGCGTTTTTTAGATCTTGACTATTTTTTGCCCAATAGAAGCGTGACACGTGGCCTAAAGGCATTTTGGTAAATTTTGTTTCTATTTTCATTTTCTCATTTTTCTTTTCAAATATTAAATTTTTGTTCCTATTTCTATTTTATCATTTATTTAATTCAAATAGTTTGTTTTATTACTTTTTTTAGAATTAGAATATTTATTTATTTATTTCTTTAGAATAGATTTTATTTTAATAGTTTTTATATAGAATTTCTAATTTAGCTAGAATTTTTTAGAATTAGTTTTTTCTTATTTAGAATAGAAATAGATTATTTTTATAGCATATAATTAATTTGTTTTTTAGAATTATTTTAGTATTAGAATTAATTAGATTTGATTTAATTTTAGAGATATTTTAGGATTTTAGAATTAAGTTAGTAATTTTAGAGATATTTTAGGATTTTAGAATTAAGTTAGTAATGTTAGAGATATTTTAGGATTTAAATAGTTTGTAGATTTTGATTTTTTATTCTAGAGTTTTAACAGTTTTTAATTTTATTAGAAATAGTTTTTATTTTAAATAGATTTAATTATATAGTTTAGAAATAGCTTCTAGGTTAAATATAATTTCTAGTGTATTTTTATTATTAGGAGCTAAATAGAGTTTTATTTTGTTCTTATATAGAATTTTGTATTGTTTGAATTTTATTAAATTTTTTTAGAATTAGTTAGAGTTATTTGGAGTTTTTAGCTTATTTATTTATTTATTATTTTATTAGAATATTTAGTTTAATTAGAATAGATTATTTGATTAGGGTTAATTGCTATTTATTATTTAGATTTTTATTTTCTTTTTAATTATTTATTTAGATTATTTATTAATTAGGATTTATGGTATTTATTAGTATTATTAAATTAGGATTAATTTGTTTTATTATTGATAGTCAGATTTTATTTTGTTAAATTTTAATAATTTAGATTTTATTTTATTTGTTTATTTAGTTTAGTTTTTTTAGGATTTTGTTTTGAGAGTAGTTAAGATTATTTAGATTTATATAAGTAAATATTAGTTAGGTTTAGAATTAGTGTTAATAGAATTAATTTATTTTATAGTCAGAATTAGTTTAGTTTATTTCATTAGTTAATTAGTACAGATTATATTTATTTACTTTTAGGATAGTTTTTTTTTAATTTTAATTTTATTAGGATATTTAGTTTAATTAGATTAAGAGTTAGTTAATTAGGGTCAATTTCTTTGTCATCAATTACCGTTAATCAAATTAACCAAACCCTCCACCATGCCACGTGGCAGCCCTATATAGGGTACCCCAACCACTATTCACCTTCCCCAACATGAGACACAACCCTAGCCGCAAGACTCTCCCATTTCTCTGAACTCATTTACTTCAATCAACAAACACACAAACGAACAGTAACAGCTAAATCGAAGAACTTTTCTATGAATCACTCAAACCCGTCAAACCCAGAAAACTCAACTCTATCTCCAACTCATTCCAACTCTTCAACAAACTCACAAACTTCCATCCAAACTCAACACTTCAAACCGTCTTCTCTGTTCGCCATAACCAACCCAGAACAACACAGAAAGCTTCAACATAAAACATCAAACCCATAATCCACGAAAAAACTTGTTCCAACACACCATCACCACTCACCGTTCTTCAAACAACAAACCCAACAAACTCATTCAACTTCCAAACCCATTTCCCTAAAAAAAACCGAAAACCATCGTTACCTCCATCAACATCTTCTCCGAAACCCATTCCAATTTCTGAAGCTCACCCGCACAAACTCAAACCCATCTTCCGACGAACCTCAGAAAACCCAGATTCACCTCCTACCTCACCGCGACCCCTTTCCTCCATTAACGAACAAAACTTAACCGTAACCTCAAACCCCCACACAAAACAAATCAGAAACAGAATAGGGGAGGAAAGTTTGATGTGGATAGAACAAAGTGAAACGGAACCCATATCACAAACAGAAACAATAAAACGAAAGTAAACAGAGAATCTGAGAGTGAGATACGCGAAAACTGAGAGAGAGCGAAACAGTGACGAAAACGCACGAAGATGAGAGTTCTCATTTTTGTTTTAATTTATTTTTTTCTTTTTTATTTGCTGATTTACCTTTTTATTTATTTATTTTATCTTATTATTTAAAATGATTTGGGCTCAGCCCACCTCCATAGTCCATCCGATCCACTGACCTGCACCACCTGTTTCATCAAACCACACCCTTCTATTTTTGTTTTTTTCTTAATAAAATGTAAATTATTTAACTTTTCTTAAGTGTATTATCATTATTATGTATATATTATTTTTATTATTAATATATTATTCTTTTAAAGTTTTGTTATTTATTAAGTTTTGTTAACATATTATGTGTACAAATTTTTGTAAATATTATTATTGTAAATATGTATTATATTATAACTTTATTTTATATATATAGTTTCTATCATGTTAGTTTCTTTTAGAATATATATATTTATAACTTTTTTTTATTATTCTTTTCTTTTTAGAAACTTTTTTTAATATTTTCTTTTAGATTTTTTATGCATTTTATTTTGTAGGTTGAATATTATTTCTCTTTTGTTATTGGGCATTTTTGCCCTTTTGGTCGATGACGACGCTTCCATAAATCGATTACTAAGTCAATATTGATAAGTATCGTTGGATCCGAGACCCACCTTTTCTCTCTTCATTTCTTATTCTGTTTCGATTTTTATTTTGACTATTTGGATCGATGAAGTCTTTTTATCCGCAAGCGTCAGATTTTCGAAGTCGATAACCTTCCTGATTTCAAATCTATGGGGGATGACCATTTGGGTCATCTTTCTTACTTTGGGATCGCGATAGGCTACCTTCAATTAATCGAAATTTTGTTTGTGGTTAAGACGAGATCTCATTCTTTTGTGCCCCGATTCGATACACTAACCAATATACAACTGCTTTAATTTCTGTTAAATATTAATTGCTTTATTTTTCAGTCATTATATTCTTGTACATATTATATATTCTGTATATTATCATTATCCTATAAATATTCAATTGACTTGTACATTCTCTTAAAACACCTAATCAATATCGAAATCTTAAAATCCTAATTGGTGGACTGTTGATTATATATCTTGTATATTATCCATATCTTGTGTATATTTTCCATCTCTTTGGCAGGTTCTTGAATCATCATCAATAAGGAATCAAATTCTTTGTATTGAATCAAAAAGAGAGGATTGGGTGTAGACCTCTTCTTCTTCGAGTGTTGAGATGCCCACTGTAGTGAGGGTGGTTTCGACGCTCGTCTTTCAATACGAAGACGCTTCCACCCTTTTTCCTCCTAAAACCTCGGTCCCGTACCGAGTGTATCTTCGAAAACATTTTTAAATCATATTCTTTGTATTGAATTAAAGAGAGAGGATTGGGTGTAGACCTCTTCTTCTTCGAGTGTTGGGATGCCCACTGTAGTGAGGGTGGTTTCGACACTCATCTTTCAATACGAAGACGCTTCTAAACTTTTCCTCCTAAAACCTTGGTCCCGTACCGAGCACACTTTCAATAATAAACTAATTTCTCTTTGTATTGAATTAAAAAGAGAGGATTAGGTGTAGACCTCTTCCTCTCCGAATGTTGGGATGCCCACTGTAGTGAGGGTGGTCTTGATATTCGTCTTTCAATACGAAGACGCGACTTTATCCACCATCTCGCTTTCACAACTTCCTTCCACAATTTTCACACCTAAAACCTCGGTCCTGTACCGAGTGCATTTTCAAATATTTTCATAACAAAAACTTGAATGGTCGTGGAGTGGTTAGGCGTAGGCCTTCTCCTATCCCGAGTGCTGACGTTTACCGTAGGGTTCTCTGTCGCAAAGCACTTACCGTTCAAAACCAAAAACATCTTTAATAAGAGAACTAAGTTCTCTTTGCATTGAATTAAAGAGAGAGGATTGGGTGTAGACCTCTTCTTCTCCGAGCGTAGGGATGCCCACTGTAGTGAGGGTGGTTTCGACGCTCGTCTTTCAATACGAAGACGTCTCGTTCGCCACACCCTTTTATAACAAAAACTTTGAGATAAAGAATTGGGTACTACCCGTAGGGGTTACTATCCGAGGACCTATCTCGCCCCTAAAAAACAATTCAACCAATCAAACGTGACACCTTGCCTCGCATGGCGAAAACCAGTCTCCCAAAGGATATGTTACGTCTGTTCTACCGCAAACAGGTACGCATAAGTCTCCAAATGAGCGAGCAGCAAAACACCTAAACTGCTAGAACGCGTACGATAACATCATCCACAAAACACACCGGTTATCCGCACACCGTAGGCACGAACTACGTTGCTCTGATTTCTCATGCATAACGGGAATACGTAGGCATAGGATTGCGATATCCTAGTGTAATACCCCAAATTTTGCCCTAAGATTTGTCGTTGCATTTTTATTGCATTTAATCAATTACTAACAAATTTGTGTAGTCGTTTGACTTTTTGCAGGTAAATATCATATGGCATGCATTTTTTTTTCTAAAAAGTAAAAATGGCACAATTGGCAGGAGGACATGTGTAAGGAGTTGTGAGTGTGAGAGGTTGAGAGTTCGAATCTCACCTTTGTCACTTTTTTTTTTTTTTAATTATTTTTACTCTAAATTTTTCTATCTTTCATTAAAAAATAACAAAAATAGTTTTTTATTATTATTTAATTATTATTTTCGTATTTTAATTAAATCATTTTTTAAAATATTATTTTTTTCACTTTTTTCTAAATTATTCATAAAAATATCCAAAAAATCATAAAATAAAAAATATTGAAAAAATTTTTGTTCTTTTTATAATATTTTTGATTTTAGGAATCAATAGGATTATTAGTTTTTATTTTAAGTTTATTTTAATTATTTTAAATTATTTAAATTTTATTTTTTTTCTTAACTAATTATTTAGTTTGGGCTTTAAAATGGGCTTTAGGGACATTATTGACAATTTGGTGTTAACCCTAATTTGTTCCCTATATATACATGTGTTGCTTTGTTGAAAAAAGGGGTCAGAAGGTTTTCTTCAGAAAAGAGGAGGCAGAAGGTTTTCTTCAGAAAAAAGGAGATCCCCAGAGAAGAAAGGCGGTCGTTCCCACAACTCGTCAGAAGGATTGGAGCTCTCCAGTGTTCCCTTATTCAAACCTTTTTCACATTTATCGAAGCAAACCTCCGCTTCGTAGGTTAAATTACTAAATCTTTTGCCTTTTCATGTTTATGTGCATATTTTGCCATGTTAATATGTTTAGGTCCGTTAAATTACTAAACCTTTTGCTTTTTCATGCTTATGTGCATATTTTGCCATGTTAATCTCCATGTGTGTTTAGGTCCGTAGATTTTAATATCAAAACCCTTTTTTAACAAAACCTTTTTTTTAATATCAAAACCCTTTTTTATTTATTATTAAAACCTTTTTTAGTAAAACCTTTTTTTTTTTAAAACTGAAAAGCCTTTTTGTTCCGAAGAAAAAAAAACCTTTTTGTTCCCAAAAACCTTTTCCCAAAAAACTGAAAAGCCTTTTCCAAAAAAAAAACTGAAAAGCCTTTTCCCAAAAAACTGAAAAGCCTTTTTTTGGGATGAAAAGCCTTTTTTGTTCTAAAAAAAACTGAAAAGACTTTTCCCCCAAAAACTTTTTTTTATAATTTAAACTTAATTTTTTTTATAATTTTAACTTAAATATTTTTTATTAAAGAATTAAAACCTCTTTTTTATAATTAAAATATTAAAAAATTAAAACCTTTTCGTAAGGAACTCCTGATGTTTGATGTTTGTCGTGTCATTTTATGTACCCTTTTATTACTTTTCTTTCTTTTGGCATTTCATGTGCATGCTCGAGGTTGAGATGTGCTTGTGGTGGCCACAACCCCACACTATTTTCCTCCCTCACTTCATTCTAAGTGTCATTACATATTTTCATATTCTTCATGTTTTCAGAAATGTTTCTTTGTTTCTTTATACCCTCTGCCTTTATTACTTTTCTTATTTCTGTACTTTAATTATTCCTCCATATAATGATTTGTCATATTTTCACATTTTTTACAGTTTTATCCTTCCGAAGGATTAGGTCCAGCCTTTTGGCCGCCGAGTCAATAGCCTTACCCCTTTAATGGATCAAACCCTGTTTAGCCTAGGTGTCCCGCCGTGGGCAAAAATTGCTTTTATCCTAGTGTTAGGCCAAAAGAGTCGCCGTACTCTGTTTTAAGGTTTTCCGTCGTGGAATCCCTAATTTAACCCTATTTTAATTTTAATTAACATTTTTTTAACATAGAGATTGGAGTCTCTGAACAAATCTTGGCCACAGTCAAGACATTTCTAACCTCCCTTTTGAGGGGAACTACAGTTACTCTGATTCCTTTCCTGTAAGGATATGTAGGCACAAGATGCGACATCTTGCCGAGTAAACTTAGAATTAACCCCTTAGGTCTTTTAAACCCTTAATCCTTTGTACATACCCTTAAAGCAAAAAATGAAACAAATAAAAAAAATAAACAAAAGGTTCCCGTAGAGTACTACGGAAGTTTAGGGTGCTAATACCTTCCCTAATCTTAACCAACCCCCGAACCTTAGATCTCTCCCCTTTAGGTTTTTCCTTTCTTTAACCTTTCCTTCGGATAAATCAAAGACCGGTTGTAAATGAATTAAGATTCAAGTTAATCAATAGCTTGACATCCAAATTTCACCGCAACAGAAAATGGCGACTTCACTGGGGAGTCCTAACTTTTGAGGGTTATCCCCATTTTGTTTATTTTTCATTATATATTTGTTTCATTAATATTTTTGCTCATTTGTATATATATTGTTCAGGGGTACCTTGCTTGGGAATTACTGTGTTGTGAGATAAGTCCTACACCCGGACTTGAGTAACATTATGATAGGATGGCTGATATATTCGACGAGGCTTATAGGGAGTGAGTCCCGACTAAGCTAAATCGAGAATCACCGCTCAGTTGAGACACTTTCGAAAATGGTTCGGTTGATCGAGTGTAGTCGTGAAAACTTTTACCGTTATCGATTGGAGTCTGTGATACTGGAAACCGTAGTACCTTTACACCATCTTGGCCTTATATAGGACGTAGTGCGGGAACTATGTGGGAGTAGTCCTACAATGGTTGCTACGCGACGCTACACTCAAAAGAGGTTCTCTTGAGAATATTATCGGCCCCGAGTCAGTCGAGAAGTTGATAATATCCGAAAGATGGGTTGATGACTTTGGGCACTGATTTAGAACCCTTGTTCTGCAGGTACAATTAACCTATAGTACTTACCTTTTGGGAAGGGTAGACCTTAACTCCATACACTGTCCTCTAACCTAGGACCTTTGTGTGTGTGTTTGTGCTTTGCATCCATAAAGCATCATATCATTTCTAGTTTCAAGGAATTCAAAAGTCCTTTGCAAATTCAAGAAGTCCTACATTTTAAAGTCTAACAGCTTTTCTCGCTTTCCTAAAAGGGAATGTTTGCAATCGACCGTTGAAATTCTTGAGACCATTGCATGGCATTAGCATTGCATTTATCCCCCCAGTTTCTCCTTCTTGGTCCTATCGTCTTCTAGTGTACCTTTGAGTCGTCAAGCTGATTCCTCGACACAGATATCAGACCAGAAACGGAACAGGAGTCACTTTGATCCTATTCTCATGACTTACACAGAGCTATATCCTGACTTAGTCCGGCAAGGACTGATTACTACAAAGGCTTTACCACCTCCTCTTAATCCTCCGACTGGATTTAGGGCTGATCTCCATTGTGCTTCCCATGAGGGTTCCCCAGGCCATGACTTAGAGCATTGTTTTGCATTGAAGGCTAGAGTATGTGAATTGGTTAGAACTGGAATACTTGATTTTACAGACAGTCATCCGGATGTTCAGAAAAATCCCTTGCCAGTACATCAGAAATGAAGTTTTGTCACTAGGCCTTTTGTTTCTCGTTGTTTGCACTTTCCTTATTTTGTTTAAGTTGTTTGCTTTTAATTATGTTTGTACTTTCATTAATGAAATAAGCATTGCGACTTTTGATTCAATTCATTTCCGTCCATTTATTTGCATCTTTATGCTTTATTTTTCAAATGTTTACTTCTTGTCCAAAATTTTGATATGCTAAGATCGGAGGGAGGATGACGAAAATGTTATACCCATAACTGCTGTCAGTATGCTTTCAATTAAACCTTGTTGACGATGTAAGGCATTGTTTCAATTCCCAAACACTGGAGAAATAAGGAAGTTAATCCCTCGTCACCCCTTCGGGCCTAGAAGTTGGAGTTTCTTTCGTTACAAAAAACCCACAATTTTAACCTTGGGATGGGTAGTTCTCAGTTAACTTGGTTGTGTGTTCATACGATACACCTTTCATTAACAAATTTTCCTTCGCACACGTCAAATAAGTGTCGAAGATGTTTTCTAATCAAAAGGTCGATGATGGTTCACCGTAATCATTAAAATCAAACAGTCACTTTCCTTCACACAAAAAAATAATATAAAAAAATCAAAAGAAGCCCGCTAAGTCAAAACCTATGAAGGAGACTTAGGAAAAACTGGGGCATCCCGCTGACTGTAAACTCTAAAATAAACAGTTCAGGCAAAATTTAGGGATAATACAAAGAGATTTTTAAATCCTTATCTTGAAAATCCTCAATGTCAAAACAATCAAATGTTATAGGGGAGTAGTGGCTGCCTTTTCATAGGTCCCTTTGACTTCTGAATCATCACTGCTACGATCAATGAAATCCCTAACTTATGGGAACCTGAATGCATAGTATGAGTTAACTGAGCATAGGACTGAAGATCATCACGTAGATTGGGTGGGTACAAATAACTTTTGAGCCTTTATCTTTTGTTTCATAAACCATGAACCAGGCCACGTTACAACCCTCAAAAGACCTAACTGAAACAGGGTTATTTAGAAAGTATACTACAACAAGGTTACGTAACCTGACTCCAAAAGATCCTTGCGAATCATTTATTTTGGCAATACACTTTTATTTTAAACTTTGAGTGTCTTGAACCGCCTTGTTCTGACTAACGACTCATGTATTTTCCATCATTCAAAAATAATTTTTCAAAAATCGCATGAACTTTGCATTACCATGTTTGTATGAATATTTTTGTTTGCAAACTGGCTTTCCTCTAAGGAATTTTCAAACAATGAGAAACTTGGTCAAGTGATCTTATCAGGGGCAAGTTCCTTTTACATCCTGTCAAAGAATTAGTTCAAGATTTGTTCAAGGCAATATCTTCTCAGATTTGGTTTATCCAGAGAATTGTTCAAGACCCAGACTGGGGCAAGCCCTCCGAGGATACAGCAAAACAGTCGATTCCATGAATTAGACAGCTGAAGCAATTATCAGTTCATTTGACCTGGGGCAGTTTACTTGCATAATCCCTAAGCAATTATTCATCATTCCTACAGTGACTATCAACTTGATACAGTTTAACAGAATGACAGTGATCTCCGTGTTGAGGAATCAGTCCTCCAGTTTTGTCATCTCACCGAAAGAGTCGAGCCTTGTCGTCGATGTCTGCATTTGCATTTGATCATATCTCATAGCATAATTCCTATACATGTGCATATCTTGGGTGCTTTATTCCCCATTTACATTTTTATCTTGGGTGCTTTACTCCCCATTTACATTTTTATCTTGGGTGCTTTACTCCCCATTCACATTTCTATCTTGGGTGCTTTACTCCCCATTTACATTTCTATCTTGGGTGCTTTACTCCCCATTTACATTTTTATCTTGGGTGCTTTACTCCCCATTTACATTTCTATCCTGGGTGCTTTACTCCCCATTTACATTTCTATCTTGGGTGCTTTACTCCCCACTTACCTTCTATCCTTGGGTGTTTTATCCCCCATGTACCTTTATCCCGGGTGTTTTATTCCCCGTTTACCAGATATTTCTGGGTTTACCTAACATCATGGTGTTCTACCCCCATTTACTTTTTTTTCTCCCTGAGGTCGTGTTTTACTCGTGTCTTACCTTGTGGGCAAAATTTATTTACTTGGCATCATGGGTGTTTTATCCCCATTTGCGTTTTTCTCCTGAGCTCGTGTTTTACTCGCGTCTTACCTTGCGGACAATTTCTAATTTACTTGGCACCTATCAACAATTTTGTGTCGTGTCTACCCGACGTTCTTCCAGATATGACATGTCTTCTTCCCTAGTGCAATTCCTCGATGGGTCGTCCCCTGTGACGTTGTTTCGTCTGTATCCGTGCATTTGTCATTTTCATCATACGCATCATATCAGATTCATATCATATTTAGCATTATAGTTCGTTTTGTTTTGTCCATATCATTGCATGGCACTGCGTCTAAAGGCAAAATTTTCGGTTATCTGTATTTAAATCCCTCCACCACGATTTCTCGAGTCTCCGTTGCTCGAATCACCCGGTGAAGTTATTTAAATAGGGGCAACTGTAATACCCCAAATTTTGCCCTAAGATTTGTCGTTGCATTTTTATTGCATTTAATCAATTACTAACAAATTTGTGTAGTCGTTTGACTTTTTGCAGGTAAATATCATATGGCATGCATTTTTTTTTCTAAAAAGTAAAAATGGCACAATTGGCAGGAGGACATGTGTAAGGAGTTGTGAGTGTGAGAGGTTGAGAGTTCGAATCTCACCTTTGTCACTTTTTTTGTTTTTTATTATTTTTACTCTAAATTTTTCTATCTTTCATTAAAAAATAACAAAAATAGTTTTTTATTATTATTTAATTATTATTTTCGTATTTTAATTAAATCATTTTTTAAAATATTATTTTTTTCACTTTTTTCTAAATTATTCATAAAAATATCCAAAAAATCATAAAATAAAAAATATTGAAAAAAATTTTGTTCTTTTTATAATATTTTTGATTTTAGGAATCAATAGGATTATTAGTTTTTATTTTAAGTTTATTTTAATTATTTTAAATTATTTAAATTTTATTTTTTTTCTTAACTAATTATTTAGTTTGGGCTTTAAAATGGGCTTTAGGGACATTATTGACAATTTGGTGTTAACCCTAATTTGTTCCCTATATATACATGTGTTGCTTTGTTGAAAAAAGGGGTCAGAAGGTTTTCTTCAGAAAAGAGGAGGCAGAAGGTTTTCTTCAGAAAAAAGGAGATCCCCAGAGAAGAAAGGCGGTCGTTCCCACAACTCGTCAGAAGGATTGGAGCTCTCCAGTGTTCCCTTATTCAAACCTTTTTCACATTTATCGAAGCAAACCTCCGCTTCGTAGGTTAAATTACTAAATCTTTTGCCTTTTCATGTTTATGTGCATATTTTGCCATGTTAATGTGTTTAGGTCCGTTAAATTACTAAACCTTTTGCTTTTTCATGTTTATGTGCATATTTTGCCATGTTAATCTCCATGTGTGTTTAGGTCCGTAGATTTTAATATCAAAACCCTTTTTTAACAAAACCTTTTTTTTAATATCAAAACCCTTTTTTATTTATTATTAAAACCTTTTTTAGTAAAACCTTTTTTTTTAAAACTGAAAAGCCTTTTTGTTCCGAAGAAAAAAAAACCTTTTTGTTCCCAAAAACCTTTTCCCAAAAAACTGAAAAGCCTTTTCCCAAAAAAAACTGAAAAGCCTTTTCCCAAAAAACTGAAAAGCCTTTTTTTGGGATGAAAAGCCTTTTTTGTTCTAAAAAAAACTGAAAAGACTTTTCCCCCCAAAACTTTTTTTTATAATTTAAACTTAATTTTTTTTTATAATTTTAACTTAAATATTTTTTTTTAAAAAATTAAAACCTCTTTTTTATAATTAAAATATTAAAAAATTAAAACCTTTTCGTAAGGAACTCCTGATGTTTGATGTTTGTCGTGTCATTTTATGTACCCTTTTATTACTTTTCTTTCTTTTGGCATTTCATGTGCATGCTCGAGGTTGAGATGTGCTTGTGGTGGCCACAGCCCCACACTATTTTCCTCCCTCACTTCATTCTAAGTGTCATTACATATTTTCATATTCTTCATGTTTTCAGAAATGTTTCTTTGTTTCTTTATACCCTCTGCCTTTATTACTTTTCTTATTTTTGTACCTTAATTTTTCCTCCATATAATGATTTGTCATATTTTCACATTTTTTACAGTTTTATCCTTCCGAAGGATTAGGTCCAGCCTTTTGGCCGCCGAGTCAATAGCCTTACCCCTTTAATGGATCAAACCCTGTTTAGCCTAGGTGTCCCGCCGTGGGCAAAAATTGCTTTTATCCTAGTGTTAGGCCAAAAGAGTCGTCGTACTCTGTTTTAAGGTTTTCCGCCGTGGAATCCCTAATTTAACCCTATTTTAATTTTAATTAACATTTTTTTAACATAGAGATTGGAGTCTCTGAACAAACCTTGGCCACAGTCAAGACGTTTCTAACCTCCCTTTTGAGGGGAACTACAGTTACTCTGATTCCATTCCCGTAAGGATATGTAGGCACAAGATGCGACATCTTGCCGAGTAAACTTAGAATTAACCCCTTAGGTCTTTTAAACCCTTAATCCTTTGTACATACCCTTAAAGCAAAAAATGAAACAAATAAAAAACTAAACAAAAGGTTCCCGTAGAGTACTACGGAAGTTTAGGGTGCTAATACCTTCCCTAATCTTAACCAACCCCCGAACCTTAAATCTCTCCCCTTTAGGTTTTTCCTTTCTTTAACCTTTCCTTCGGATAAATCAAAGACCGGTTGTAAATGAATTAAGATTCAAGTTAATCAATAGCTTGACATCCAAATTTCACCGCAACACCTAGCGAGCACCCTTTTCTTTTTCCACCCTTTCCCAGAAAGGCATGCTACGTCCGTTCTACCGCAAACAGGTAACGCCTAAGTCTCTAACGAGCGAGCAGCAATACGCCTAACTGCTAGAATGCGCACGATAGCATCGTCTACCAAAACTCCCCCCGCACACCGTAGGCCGAACTACGGCTGCTCTGATTCTTTACTTCGTTCAAGTAAGGATACGTAGGCACAAGGGCCACAATCCTTGCCGAGCACATTCACCCCATATCTGTAGTTCCCCGAACTACGTAGACTCTGACTTTCTCATGTCTATTGAGAATACGTAGGCCTAGGACCGCGAAGTCCTACCGAGTCTGTTCTTTCTCTCTTTTTCCCCGTTACCTCTCTTTCCCTGTTTCTAACCCTTTATCTCTCTCCCTTTGGAACACACTTTTATAGCATAATATTTTAGCAAATATAATCACACGTTGGCAAACAAAAGGTTCCCATCGAGTACGATGGATGCGAGGGGTGCTAATACCTTCCCCTTGCATAACCGGCTTCCGAACCCGTTCTTGGTTGCGAGACCATCTTATCCATTATTTTCTTAAGGTTTTCTCGATATTTTCCTTTCCCCTCATGGGATAAATAAAGTTCAGTGGCGACTCTTCTGTCCTTTCTTTTCGCCTCCCCCGTCGTTGCACGATGCATTTTTCGAGTAGCGACAAGTAGCACACAGGTTTGTGTGCCGCCATTTCTGCCTCATGTAGACATCTAGATTCTCGACCTCTGTGATTCTGTCAGAATCCCTTGGCATTACTAATACCACATTAACCTGGATATCTAAAGAAGCGTCAGAGTCAGAATAAAAGTTATCAGTCATCTCATCATCATCTTCGACTGATCTTTTATGTCTAACCTCTTGAGAAGGGAACAATCTTCGTCCCACAGGAATTTTCTCAGTAGTCTTTGATTGACCCCCTTTGTTTTTGTTAAGGACATTGGTGTTGGATTCGGCCTAATTTTTTAATGAGGCCTCCCTAAGGGCCTTCTTTCTTTGCTGCTCTCTTCTCCACTGAGATCGTGTCATTGGGTTTTTCCCTTATAGTTCTCAGAGATATGTGCAGTCTTGGAGGATTGGAACTCTTTTCGATAGGTAACTAATGATCCCTGATTGACTTCAAAATTTTTCCACTTTTGCTGTCCCTTATCTCTGTCCTCATTGGGCCTGACCCACTTGCCGTTAGAAATTTCAGCAAATCGCTTAAAGGTAGTAGGGTTGGCCCTTGGGGTCCTAGTATTAGGTTCATATTTTCTTGGGTCACTGCTTCGAGGGCCAAAGTTGGGCCTCTCCCACCTCTATTTTGTCTTCCGTGCCCCCTCGAGTTTTTGGGCCGCCTTCAGGTCAAAGATTGCACTACATCTAGGACACAACATGACACCAAACCCCTTCTTCTGGCAACGGTGGAGGAATTCGACGATGGTCTCCTCATGCCTTGGATAAGCCACTTTGTTGTATTCTTCTTGGCAACTTAATACATCATTCTCCATGGTCTCGTGTGGTGTTATTTCCACTATATTCACATTCATGTCGACGTCCTCCCTCAGGTTGAGCTTATAGAGGTTTAACTCAAGGCCTTCAGTGGCCTTATCCATCTTGATGAAACCATCAGCGGCTTCTTTGGTTACCAGTATTAGGTTGGAACCTTCTATGTCTTTTTGACTTGAGTTATCAACATTTTTGTCGAGTCCCTCAGTAGCCTCCTTTATGGGTGTTTTTGGGCTATCATATCCGAAGTCCATAGTGACCTTCGTCAATATAGTTTCATTAACGAAATCCTCAGTGACCTCCACCATGTTGATTGAAAAATCATAGCCATCAGTAGCTTCGACCATATGTGCCTCCGTAGGCTCCACATAGTGAGTGTCCACTACTTGTAGTGGATCAGTGTCAACTTTCATCTGGCTGTTTGTTTTCTCTCCAAACTTCAATCTTCCCTCTTTGATAGCATTCTGAATCAGATCCCTGAAAAGAAAACATTGAGATGTTTTATGACCCAAAAAATTATGGTATTTATAAAACCCTCTCTTTTTCCTTTGTTCTAAAGATGGCATTTTAGCGCTAGGTGACACTATCATTTGCCCATCCTTAACTAAAAAATCAATTTTTTTGTCACATTTAGTGATATTGAAAGTGTATATGTTCTTTGGGAATCTGTCGTTCTTTTCATATTCAACAAAACTTTTTCCATGTGGGGGAGCCAATACTTTACAAGCGTAAAGAGGTCCCTATTTTAATTCAGCAACATCTACTTCATTTTCGTCGAAGTATAATGGGTCCTCTCGTACACCTTCGATGTTTTCGTTATATTCGACATAAGCTACTTTCTTACTTTTATTGAATTTGTCCTTTTCGTCTTTAAGACGCTCTAGCTGTCAAACCCTATCGGCTAGTTGGGCCATGTCTCTTAGGTACTAAGTATCTAATTTCTTCCTAATAGAGTAGTCTAGGCCACAAGCGGCCATTTTGACTAGTTCGTGTTCAGGAACTTGAGTAAAGCACCTAGCTTTGAGCAGCTGGAACCTATTCAGGTATTCTTCTATTGGCTTAGAAAACTTATGTTTTATACTAGCCAGTTCCTTTAAGCTAACTTTGGTTTGCCCCATATAAAATTGTTCATGGAAAAAACATTCTAACTGGGTCTAATTACAAACTAAGTTAGGGGGAAAAGTTGTAAACCAAGTGAAAGCATTTTTGGTGAGAGAACTGGGGAAGTATTTTATCTTAAGGCTCTCGTCATTTGCTATTTCTACGGCTTCGATCATATAACAAGCCACATGTTCAACAGTAGACTCCGTCGTGTCTCTTGAGAATTTAATGAACTTAGGCACCTTCGTCCTAGGAGGTAACTATGACTGGAGAATATAATCTACTATTGGTAACGTATAATTTGGCCTAGTGAAACCAGCATTTAACTCGTTTCGAGCCATTATCCTTTCGACCATGGCTGCTAAGTTATTGTCGACAACCATGTTATTTCGTCGAACCTGTTGAACGACATTGCCTGCATCTTGGTGTTGATTTACTATGATTAGCTATGGGTATCTTTCTACCGGGATTGGTATTTGGGCCCTTGGTGGTTCGACTCTATGTGGTTCGAGTCTAGGGAGTTCGACCCTCCCCTGATTCTCTAAATTGGCCTCAGGTGGGTTCCCTAAGTCCTGTTGTGGAATGTTTTCCATAATAGCTATGTTTCTGACAGTGGCTGGTACACCCATAAATTCTACCAACCGTGTCAATTGCACTGCTAATTGTTGGTTGGTTTGAGTGGTATTTTGGATCAAAGGTTAAAAGATTTCACCCATAGTTTGGAACAAAGTTTGAACCATCTGCAAGTTGCTCTCATCCATTTGCTGTCTCAAGCAAGCTATCATAGTATTGATTAGATTAGGGCCCTGAGTGGAATACCCCAAACCTAAACATTGGTTGTTTCGACCGATGTTTACCTTAGACCTTGATCCTTGTAATGGTGAAGCCATTGCGTTGTCTGAGATTATTGGGGGAGCATTCTGGAGGCCTTGCATTACTGTTGTTGGCATTCCATATGGTGGGCTTCTTGGTAATAGTTGTGAAAACCCTGGAGGGACAAATTGTCTAGATGTTGAATTTCCTCCTGGCGGAGTTTGGGGATTCGACACTTGATGTCCAATGTATTCAGACACAGGCTGGGTGTAGGCCCTTATACTTGTTGATCCTGGCCCCATACTAATGGCACTGGTTCCAGTCTTGCAGGAGGCGCTATCTGTTCTCCTGTCGAAGGTATTGAGGGTGGAACTACATCATTTCTCAGCCTATCATGAGGATTAGTGTTGCTAGGCTGAAGATTAGAACCATCTCCTCGAAGGTTTGGGTTATCTGACTGATTTGCACCTGTCGCCATATCCCTAGTGTAATTTATTCTTGGTCTTTCTTCGTTTATAGTGGCTATCTTGCCACTTTTTAGTAACATATAACGAAGTTTTATAAAAGACAAATAAAAACTGTAGTTTTGCAAACTTTTTGCAAAATCTTACAAAACCTTTTAGCACTGTCCCATCGGGCGTGCCATTTTGTTTCCCATGAAAATTCGAAAACAACCGCCGATCTTCCAAATCTAACTTTGGTGACTCACAGGATCGATCATATTGATCCTAGGACATGTGCTAAAATTTGTATGTGAACTAATTTATCTAAACTACACACTTCGACAGTGTTTTGAGAAAAAGGCTTAATGTAAAGGTAATGTTCGACTGAAGTAAAAGGATAGAGATTTGCAGGAAACGAAGTAAATAACTTTGAGAAGTATTTAACAAAGTAAAGCAAAATGCAAGGAAGATGTAAACTGCAGGAAAAGTAAAGGACAACTCTTTAAAATTAAGCAAGTAAAGTAAATGTCATTGAAAGTAAAGATGGTGTGTTTACATAACATACATTCTCCTTGAACTCGTTTCTCTACACTCGGGTACTTTGAGTAAATTTGGAAGTGAGTTGTACAAATAGTAAATTACAACACACTTAATTATATGTCTAGAAGTCTTATTTATAATAGTAAACCTAACTACCCATAACCTCCTAAAATCATCAGCCTCCGACAAGTGTCATATTGCATGTAGTTACTTGCTAGATGAACGCCACTTGTCTTACTTAGTCATAAGAAAGCATAACTACTCCCTCCTTTATTTGAATTTCAAAAACTTCACTAATGCTCAGCCAACATCTCAGTCGAAGGTAGTTTCCTCAATATTTGGAAATTTTCTCTAAGTCCCAAGCGCTTTGAATAACCCATCCTGCTCGAAGGTCTCCACACTCGAAGTCTTTTACATTTCTTTAAGATCTTAATATTTTATTCAAATATTTATTCTAAATATGATTTGTCGAATTTGTGAGCTAACAAATATCCCCCCAAAAATGTCTTTTTCGACCATACTGTAGAAAAAGGACCATTTTTTGACAACATCCAATTCAACGCCATCTTTCGACTTCCACGTAGGTATCAATGCAACTGACTACCCATGACTTGAAAGAAAAACTTTTCAGCTATCTCTGCGCATGTCCATGACATCATGGGCCATTATGAGCATTTTCTTGGAACTCTCACAAAATCTTCAGACCATCATCATTCTTTTAGGACCTAAGAAAATCGTGGGTCTAGGCAGTAACTGCCACCACCCCCGTCTTCCATCTTGGAATGCCGCGTGGCCCACAATCCCTAGCCCTTAATGATGAATAGTGGATTTTGATTTACTTCAAAATGCCTTATAAATAATTTCCCTAGAAATCATGTTAAACTTTTCACTCTTTAGCAAATACTTACGCACCTTTTCCAAAAAACTGCCATCTCTCTCCAGAAAAAAAACATTTCTTCCCAAACTTCTATCAATGGCGTCTTCCATTGCTACAACCAAAGATCAAAAAAGAAAACCTCAAACCAAAGGGCTATCAGCTGCGCCACTCCTCCCTCCTTTCACCATACTGAGTGGACCCAAGATGGTGAAGAACTAACAATTCATCCCTGAACCTTTGATAGAAGAAAAAAGCACATTTATGAATCTCAGGTAATAATCCCTATCACCGTTGCAGGTAAGTCCTTAGCTTTATCTGGCCCACTGTCTCCATTAGGAACCAAATATTCAACCCTTAGCGATTTTTCCCTTCTTATCGCAAAACAAAACCTCTAGGGCAAAAAGACTCTATCAAATGAGGGAGTTTTATCCCAAGTTAGTCGTTTGAGGTAATTTTCAAGGGCGAAAATCTTTTAAGTGGGGGAGAGTTGTAACACCCTAATTTTTAGTAATTATTAATTTAATTTAATTAATTGATTTATTAAATGATTTTGTGTCTAATCGAATTAACTAACATGTGTGATTTATTTGAATTAATTGATTTACTTGATATATTTGAATTAGTTGATTTATTGAATTTATATGAAATATTTGATTTATATGAATTAATTGATTTATTAGATTTCTATAAATAATTTGATTTATTTGAGTTGTTTGGATTAATTGATTTATTGGACATATTTGAAATAATTGATTTAATTTATTTGATATATTCTATTGGGTAGAATAATATATAATTGCTAGATTAATTAATTAGGCCTAATTGGGTGTGTGAATAGAAAGGGGTTAGTAAGCTCATTAGATATTATTAGGTTTTGAGAAATTGTGAGAGTTTAAGAAGAAGAGAAAGAGATAAAATAGAAAGTTGGAAAAGAAGGCTAGAGAGAAAGAAGAGTGGAGAAGAATAACCAAGAGAGGGAGCTCAAGGAATCATCAAAAACTAAGGTAAGGGTGGGTTTTTATATGATTATTGGGATCGTATGATAGTGTATGATGGGTAGTATCATATTTAGGATAAAAATCCCTAATTTCCATGGTTTTAAAATTTATGATTACATGAGATATGATGATAGGATCCTTAAATATATGTTGCGGGCTGTTATAATTGCCATATAATGGTAGTATTTCAAATTCTAGAAATGGGGCTTTTTACGGAACTGAAATCGGAGGTCCGGAAGGCCTTCAATGGTGGAAAACGCAGAAAATTTTGCATTCTGCGCTGTTTGCGTCGATGCATACGTCGCAGCGGTCAACGTATACTGAACGCGTTTTTTTGGATTTTGTTTCGGCCTTCCATGCATCGACTGATCCGTTGCTAGCGGTCGATGCAAGGCTATGTATTGGTAAAAATTTTGTTTCGACGATTTTGGCCATAACGTTTGACTCGTAAGTCCGTTTTGGTCCCTGCTCGAAGCGTTGGAAAGCTAATGAATAGAGCTATAACATAGTATAAATAATATAATTGGTTGCCCAATATTTTTATATCTAATACGTTTGGGAATTCAATTGTGTATATGTTCTATTAATGAATTGTTGCAATGTTACTGCCGGTTGAGAAATTATTTGTAGATAATTTATCAAATACTTATGTGTGTGCTTGTATAAGTATATTTTGGTGTGTGACAAAATGAAATTCATGATAGTTATTTCTTGTTGTAATGATAATACAGTTGTGATTGTATTATAAAATGTGTTGTATACCATTGAAAGTGAATTGTGTGTAAATGATTGATAAAAATATGCAAGTATGTGTGATTGTATGGTAATTCAAGTGTGATGAATTATTGAAGATATGCATGAATATTAAGATTAGGGAATGATCTTAATTTCATATGGTTGTGAACTTGCACGTGCATCATTTGTGTCAAGAGACAATACTTGTTAGTTTCGTGGGAGCTAGTGACTTGTCCCAAACCTAGAGCGGGGTTTGAAAACTTAGAGAATGGGATTTTTGTGTGTTATTGGTCTAGGGAACGGACCCGGTTTAAATGTAAAAACTGAAAAATAATAATAAGTGTTGGTACCACATGGCATGAGTTGCATTGAGTCTTGCACTGAGTTTTGCATTGAGTCTCATTGTGTATATGTTTGTGCTATGAGATTATGTGTATCTATATGAATTGTTGAAATTGGTGAAATTGTGGATTGTGTGTATATACTTGTGAATGGTATGGTTACTTGAGTGATACTTTGTTGATAAAACTTTTGAAGTGTGAGAATAATTGTGATTATGCTTGAATGCCTTAAATTATATATTATCTTATAATTTCAATAATTATATGAATTCTCACCCTTCTGTTGGAATGATATTTTATACGACATTGCTCAGCTACCGAGGAGTAGAGTTGCTTCTAGAGAAAGGTAGCTATTGGAGTAGCTTGATTTGTGTCTTTATTTTAGTTGGGTTAAGTCATGCTCTAGTTATGTAACACTGGGAGATTTCAAATTATATTTGAGAGATACATTATGTATTATACTCTATGTTGTTATGTTTATTTGAATTATGTTGAGCTTTAGCTTTTATGCCTAAGTATTGATTATGAATGTGATGAGCATGAGACTTTCATTATGTCGATTATGATTGAAGTAAATCCGCTGCTACATGCATAAGGTGAAAGTTTATAAAAAGTATGAATTCATTTTAAGTGTTAATGAGCACCACAAGTATTTGTGTAATGTTTTGAATTTATATGTGGCACCCTTTTGTGAGATGCATGATAATTACTCTGATTATTTATATATATTCCACGAGGCTTAGAAGGGTGTTACATTAGTGGTATCAGAGAAGGTCGGTCCATCCGAGCAGGTTGCCTAATGTTGTTTGTTCCCTAGTATGTGACATGTGCGTGAAAACACTGTCGATACACGTTTATTTTTCTAACCCTTGTCTGCAGGAGTGGGATTGAAATAAGTGAGGGAGAAGCTTGTTCTTCTCCAAGATGCTTCAAGTGTGGAGTGGTGGCTCAGTGTGTTGTTAAACCCTATTATAGTTCGGTAAAGATAGTTTATGCCTCATCATGATTACCGGTTGTCTATTGATAAATTGAGGAACTGATCACCCTTAATCTCTTGTTGATAGTAGACGATATCATGTTGGATGAAATAGAAGTGTGTTACAAGCTTAGATGGTGTGTGCAGTGAATTGTTTGGAGTTAAGCCAAGTGCTTACAGATTGTTTTAATGAGTTGGTGTAGGATGGTGTTGGGCTGTTTATGTTGATGGAAACTATGAGTGTTAATGAAAGTGGTTAAGTTGGTGGTTTGCCAATTATTTGTGATTTTTCAGAACTTTTTTCTGATGAGATAAGTGATTTACCGTCAGAACATAAAATGGAGTTTGCGATCGACTTAGTTCTTGGAACTAGTCTGGTATCAATGGCTCCATGTCGGATGTCCGCATTGGAATTGAAAGAGTTGAAGAGTCGAATTGAATATTTGCTTGAGAAGAGGTTTATTCGTCTGAGTGTGTCACCGTAGGGTGCACTGGTTTTGTTGGTTAAGAGGAAAGAAGGTTATATGAGACTTTGTGTGGATCACAAACAATTGAATAAGGTGATTATCAAGAATTAGTATCCACTTCCAAGGATTGATGATTTGATGGATCAGTTGGTTGTGGCAAGTTGTTCAGTAAGATAGATTTGAGATCTGGGTATCATCAGATTTGTGTGAAGGTTGAAGATATTCAGAATACTGCTTTTAGAACCAGGTATGGACATTATGAGTATTCCGCGATGCCATTTGATGTGACTAATATGGTACGTGTATTTATGGAGTACATGAACAAGATTTTTCATCCGTATTTGGATAAGTTTATGGTTGTGTCCATTGGTGGTATTTTGATCTATTCGAAGAGTGAAGAGGATCATGTTGAGCATTTGAAAATTGTGTTATCAGTGTTGAAAGAGAAGCAGTTGTATGCTAAACTTTCTAAGTGCAAGTTTTGGTTGAAGGAAGTGAGTTTCCTTGGCCATGTGATTTCGAGTAGAGGTATTGCAGTTGATTCGTTGAAGGTTGAAGCGGTATCATAATGGGAAGCTCAGAAATCAGTTTTTGAGATTAGAAATTTTCTTGGTTTGGCAGGTTATTATCAGAAATTCACTGAAGGATTTGCCAAGTTATCTTTTCCTTTACTAGGAAGGTTCAAGCTTTTGTTTGGGATGCAAAGTGTGAAGAAAGTTTTCAAGAACTTAAGAGAAGATTGACGACAACTCCTATTTTTATTTTTCTGAATCCGGAAGAACTATTTGCTGTGTATTGTGATGCTTCTTTGATAGGTTTGGGAAGTGTGTTAATGCAACATCAGCAAGTTGTAGCTTATGCTTCAAGGCAACTTAAAGTGCATTAGAGAAATTACTCGACGCATGACTTAGAGTTGATCGCTGTTGTAGTTGTGTTGAAGCTTTAGAGGCATTATTTATTTAGTTCGAGATTTGAGGTATTTAGTGATCATAAGAGTTTGAAGTATCTCTTTGATCAGAAAGAATTGAATGCAACACAAAAGAGATGGTTAGAAATTCTAAAGGATTATGATTTTGGTTTGAATTACCATCCGGGTAAAGCAAACGTGGTAGCTGATGCATTGATTAGGAAGTCTTTGCATATGTCGATGATGATGGTAAAAGAGTTGGAAATGATTGAGCAATTTCGAGATATGAGTTTAGTTTATAAAGAGACATCTTATGGAGTTAAGCTGGGTATGTTAAAACTTACTAGTGGCATTCTTGATGAGATAAGAGAAGGTCAGAAATCTGATTTGAGTCTGGTTGATAGGTTGACTTTGATCAATCAAGGTCAAGGTGGTTATTTTCATATTAATGAGAATAGTATTATGAGATGTCGTGATAGAGTTTGTGTTCCAGATATTGTTAAGCTGAAGAAGAGTATTCTTGAGGAAGTGTATCATACTGGATTGAGTATTCATCCGAGTGCTACTAAGATGTATCAAGATTTGAGGAAAGTATTTTGGTGGCCTTGTATGAAGAAAGACATTGTCGAATTTGTGTATTCTTGTTTGATTTGTCAGAAATCGAAGATTGAACATAAGAAACCATTAGGATAGCATATTGATGGATTTTGTGTCTGGTTTACCTAGAACATCGAGTAATTATGAGGCTATTTGGGTTGTTATGGATAGATTGACGAAATCTGCTCACTTTATTCCAATGCAAATGGATTACCCATTGGAGACGTTAGTGAAGTTGTACATTGAGAGGATTGTCATATTGTATGGTATTTGGTCTAGCATCGTGTCAGATAGAGATCAGAGGTTTCCTTCGAGATTTTGGGAAAGTTTGCAAATTGCTTTGGGTACGAAGTTACGTTTCAGTCACTTGAGGATCTTTCGAGAGCTTGTGTGTTGGAAAAGGGAGGAGCTTGGCATAGCTACTTACCTTTGATTGAGTTTACTTACAACAACATGCAAGCCAATTTTCTGTCAGAGCAGACTTTTGATCTTGAGTGTTCTAGTGTTCTGGATTTCTTATCAGAGCGAAGCTCTGGTTCAACTCAGTCAATAACACATCAGTTTTGGATACCTTGATCCCCTATTTGCATTTGCATAATCATTTTGCATTAGTTGTGCATGCCAAACATGCAAGCCCGCACTACTCTCCACACTAATACTAGGTGTATACTCAAGGCTTAATCTGCACACCAAGTGATTTGGTGGTGAGGGCATTTGATGGAACCAGGAGGTCGGTATTTGGTAAGATCACGTTACTAATCCAGGCGGGACCATAGATTTTTGATGCAGTCTTTTGTATCATGGATATCCAGCCGACCTATAGCTGTTTGCTTGGCCGATCTTGGATACATGCTACTGGGGCAGTCACCTCGACTTTGCATCAGAAGTTAAAGTATATGGTGGAAGGGAAGGTTGTTAGAGTTTATGGAGAGGAAGATATTATGATCAGTCATTAGTCATCTTTCAAGTATGTTGAAGTAGATGGAGAGATTCATGAGACGTTGTGTCAGGCTTTTGAAACAATATAGATTCAGGAGAGGCCTCATGTAGAAGACAAAAGTCCAGAGATTTCAATGTCCTCGTTTAAGGAGGCTCGTGCTATTGTAGAATCTGGTTCTTCGTAGAAGTGGGGCCAAGTTCTCAATGTTCCTAAAAAGCAAGACAAGTTTGGTTTGGGTTATAAGCCATCCAATTCTTCTTAAAGTGCTCCAAGGTACAGAGGACATGTCCAATTCACCAGTGGCGGTGTTATTTACGACCATATAAACACTATTGAGGATGATTTAGGAGACAGTGATTGTGATATAGATGCTTGGATTCGTCCATGTGTCCCCGGGCAAAGGCTTTGCAATTGGTCTGTAGAGGAGGTCATACAAGTCACATCAAAAGCGTAATTTTTCACCTTTTTAATTATGTTTGGTCCTGCGCTCTGCTCAAGGCATAATGACTTTGTTGTGGGGCTCTTTTCCTGACATTTAATTTTATCATGAATAAAAAGACATATTTTTTCATTCAAATTTTGTGATCTTTGTTTTTCTTGTTTTATTTTTATGCACTTTTATAAACAAAAAAATGGCAATGTGTTTTGTGTTTGTTTGCATATCATGATCAACATAAAACATCAATCATGTAGGTTGTACATCTCAGATACCATCGATCCTGATTCAGCTATGACTTCATATGACTTCGATAATCTCATTTATCAAGCCGAAGAAGAGACTGATGAAGACTGTGACCTACCTGAGGAACTGGCTAGAGTGCTAAAATAGGAGGAAAGGATCATTTTGCCTCATCATAAGGATATTGAAGTTATTAATCTGGGTACCGATGACGACAAGAAAGAAGATAGAGTTGGGGATGCATTGAAGGACGATGTCAAGAGAAGATTGGTAGAAACGCTTTGTGAGTATAGAGATATATTCGCTTGGTCATAAGACATGCCTGAGCTAGATACAGATATTATGGTACACCATCTACCTCTTCGAGAAGAGTGTCCTCCTGTGAAACAGAAGTTGAGAAGGACAATACCTGATATGGCAGCCAAGATCAAAGAGGAAGTTTAGAAGCAGTTAGATGCCGGTTTCCTTGTCGTTACCACTTACCCTCTGTGGGTCGCTAACATTGTTCCTATACCTAAGAAAGATGGAAAGGTCAAGATATGCGTTGATTATCGGGATTTGAGTAGAGAGATCCCAAAAGACGATTTCCCGCTCCATCATGTTGATGTTCTAGTTGATAATGCAACTCAGTATTCGGTGTTTTCCTTCATGGATGGCTTCTCTGGATATAACCAAATCAAAATGGCCCCAGAGGACATGGAAAAACTACTTTCATCACACCTTGAGGGACTTTTTGCTACAAAGTTATGCCTTTTGGATTGAAAAATGTAGGGGCAACTTATCAGCGGGCGATGGTGACTCTCTTTCATGATATGATTCATCATGAGATCGAAGTGTATGTTAATGACATAATTGCAAAGTCACAGACGGAGGAAGGATATCTGGTCAATCTTTTGAAGCTATTTGAGAGGTTAAGGAAATTCAGGTCGAGGTTGAATCCAAATAAGTTCACTTTCGGAGTAAGGTCAGGAAAGCTATTGGGGTTCATTGTCAGTGAAAAAGGAATTGAGGTAGATCCTGCCAAAATAAAAGCTATACAAGAAATGCCTGAGCCAAAAACAGAAAAAAGAGGTTCGTGGTTTCCTGGGGAGATTGAACTACATTATAAGGTTCATATCTCATCTTAAAGCCACTTGTGAACCGATACTCAAATTGTTAAAGAAAGATCAAGCGGTCGTCTGGAACGAAAATTGTCAAAGGGAATTTGAGAAAATAAAAGAATATTTGCAGGAACCTCCAATATTAATGCCTCTGATTGTGGGGAGACCTCTAATAATGTATCTCACAGTTCTTGAGAATTCAATGGGTTGTGTGCTAGGTCAACACGATGAGACAGGTAGAAAAGAGCATGCTATCTATTACCTGAGTAAAAAATTCACCAACTATGAGTCGAGGTACTCAATGCTGGAGAAAACATGTTGTGCACTTGCTTGGGCGGCTAAGCGCTTGAGGCAGTACATGTTAAATCACACAACCATTTTGATTTCCAAGATGAATCCGATTAAATATGTGTTTGAGAAGCAGGTACCTTCTGGAAGAATTGCTAGATGGAAGATGGTTCTGATAGAATACGACATTCAATATGTTTCCCAGAAAGCTATTAAGGGGAGTGTATTGTCAGAGTATCTGGCTGAACAACCTATTGAGGATTACAAACCTATGAGATTTGAGTTTCCTGATGAAAATATAATGTTTTTGAGGATGAAGGATTGTGATGAGCCTCTATCTGATGAGGGTCCAGAATTTGGTTTTTGACGGTGCTGTCAATTCGTAGGACAATAGGATCAGGGAAATTATTACATCTCCTCACGGTTTTCATATACCGTTCACCGCTCGGTTGACATTTTCCTGCACAAATTATGAAGCTGAATATGAAGCATGCATAATGGGTTTAGAGGAGGCTATCGATTTGAGAATCAAGAATTTGGATATGTATGGTGATTCAATATTGGTCGTCAACCAAATTAAAGGAGAGTGGGAGACTCTCCAGGTCAATCTGGCACCTTACAAGAATTATGCAAGGAGGCTATTTCCTTTCTTTTATAGGATTGAGTTTTATCATGTACCGAGGGATGAAAACCAAATGGCAGACGCTCTGGCTACATTATCATCCATGTATAAAGTGAATTTTTGGAACACAGCTCCAACAATCACTATCATGTGCCTTGACAGGCCAACCTTTATATTTGTAGTAGAAAAAGCGTCAGATGGGAAGCCTTGGTATTTTGACATCCAACATTTCCTCAAGACTCAAGAGTATCTGCCCAGGGCATCGAGCAAGGACAAGAAGACTCTGAGGAGGTTATCAGGCCAATTTTATCTGAACAAGGATGATGTGTCATATAAAAGAAACTTTGATATGGTGTTGCTGCGTTGTTTGGATGAAAGTGAAGCAAATTTGCTGATGGAAGAGGTCCACGAAGGTTCTTTTGGTACTCATGCCGGTGGGCATGCAATGTCTAGAAAACTGTTGAGATCAGGATATTACTGGATGACCATGGAGTCCGACTATTTTAAGTATGCCAGGAAATGCCATAAGTGTCAAATTTATGTCGATAAAATGCATGTGCCACCGAGTCCTCTTAATGTTTTGACATCTCTTTGGCCCATTGCTCTGTGGGACATTGACATGATTAGGAAGATTGAACCGACCGCCTCCAATAGACATCGTTTCATCCTTGTCGCCATTGATTATTTCACCAAATGGGTAGAAGCGGCTTCCTTCGCCAATGTCACGAAGCAGGTGGTAGCCCGTTTTATAAAGAAGGACCTTATCTACCGATATGGGATACCAGAACGAATCATTACTGACAATGGTTCCAATTTTAACAATAAGATATTGAAAGAATTGTGCTAGAGTTTTAAAATTGAACATCACAACTCTTCGCCGTATCGTTCGAAGATGAACGGTGCTGTTGAGGCAGCAAATAAAAATATCAAAAAGATTGTGCAAAAGATGGTGGTGACTTATAAAGATTTGCATAAGATGTTGCCCTTTGCTTTACATGGCTATCGCACTTTGGTGCGTACGTCTACTGGGGTAACACCGTTCTTGCTGGTATATGGTATAGAAGATGTTCTTCCATTAAAAGTCGAAATTCCTTCTTTGAGGATATTGTCTGATGTGAAGCTTGATGAAGCAGAATGGGTGAAGACCAGATTGAATCAGTTAAGCCTGATCGATGAAAAGAGGTTGGCAGCTATCGCCCATGGACGCTTATACTAGAGCAGGATGGAAAAGGCTTTTGATCAGAAGGTGCGCCCTCGACATTTCCAGGTAGGTGACTTAGTGTTGAAAAGGATCCTCCCTCCACAAATGGATCACAGGGGCAAATGGACTCCCAATTATGAAGGTCCAGACATAGTAAGAAAGGTTTTCTCTGGCGGAGCCTTATTGCTATCAACCATGGACAGCGAAGATTTTATGTCCCCTGTGAACGCAAATATGGTTAAAAAATATTTTGCTTGAAATAGATCCTCTAGACATAAAAAGAAAAGTCCAGGCAAAAATGGGGCATCCTGGCGAACCATAAAAAGAAAAGGTTCGGGAAAAAATTAGGGATAAAATAAAATAAAAAAATGAACCCGCGAAGTTGAAAACCTGAAAAGGCGACTTTGGCAAAAAAGGGTATCCCGATGGATTGAAAACCCGCAAGAGGGATCCAAGCAAAAGTTAGGGATTTATAAGCAAGTGACTACGGTCTGCGTTCGATCTGCGAATCCATCTGGGGTACATGGTCACCTTGAAGGTTAAAGATCAGTCCAATAAGTCTTTTCGGAAGAAAGAGCATTGGTGAAGCATCAAGGACATATAGGTCATAGCCGAATTGACACGTGATGGTTGTCTGTTTCCACATTACCGACATTTATGTATTTTCTTGTTTTTACTTTTTGGCGCAATTTCCTCTTTTCAGGGATTGCATCCACTTGTAATTTGCCTATTTACAGGCCTTTTCCAATCAATACAATACTAGCTTTCCGTTTCTTTTCCTTACTTTTGCTGGTTTTTTTTTTAAAAAGGCGTCTATATTTTTGATAAACTTTACATGTGAAAAGGTTGGGGGCTTTACGAGGCATGTTTAAAATGAGAATTTACGTGACCGATATCGTGTATGGTAATTGAGGTAACCATTTTGCAGTTAGGACGCCCTATTGGTTTTTGTGTGCTTGCAGGTTGTTAAGGTTATTGCCCTAGTATTTCTTAACTCCTGTCAGAGAAGTTCCAGAATTGTTCATATCAATTGAAGGACTACTACGTAGTCAGATAGTGGTTCAGTAAGAGGCTCTTTGTCTCCCTATAGCAAGTTTTTGTCATCCTCACAGAGTTTCATTATCAAATCAGAATTGATGTCACCGGCAGTGGTATGCGGTTGCCTCCAGCAGGGTAAGGATGGAGGGAGTTTTTCAAAGATAAGGTAAACCCCGTGGCGTGATTGATTTCCCCCCCCCCCCAAGCATAGATTGTTGTTAATCTCCAAGATGGGTATATAGTGGTGGTCGATATCTCCAAAAAAGGCCAATGGTCATTGGCACGTTCCAAAGGAAGTTTCAGGGTTGGTTCCCCCAATGAAAGTGGTTCTTAATTCCCCAACTGAGTGGTTTTCTTCCCCAAGGAGACCTTTGTTTAGGAAGGTCGTTCAGGGTGTTCTCCTCGGCATATTTTGGTTTGCGGTTTCTCTTTTCAACACTTCTTCCGGTGGTGCTCTCTTGCATTTTCATTTTGCATAACATCCTCCCAAACGCGTGGCATTTCTATTTCGTATGGGGCATTACGCCGTATTCAAACATGTGCATCTGAAGCATAAGCCAAGTCCGGTTTCACTTTGGCCAGACGTTTTTCCAATTGATGTTGGTGTGACTTAAGATCTCGTTATCGTTAATCTGGCAAGTCATTGACAAATATGTTTGTCTTTTTTATCCAGGCAGAGTTAGTTTGTTTTAAACATCTCCCTCCCCAGCAGAGCCTCTTGCCCAGGTTTTAAGTCGTTCAATTATACTCCATGTATGCCTGTTTCATCCCAACTCTTGGTTGGTAATCCCTGGAATGGTAATTTTTTGTGTGAAGTTATTCCAAATTTTGGTTGGTTCCCTTTTGATCTCCCCGCGGAGTCGCTTTTCCAACTTTTGGTTGGAACTCACTTGTTTCATTCCAACTTTTGGTTGGTGGTGTTTTTTTATGGCGATCCTAACTTTTGGTTAGTAGTTCTTATCCCAACTCTTGGTTGGTATCCCTTTCCCTACGGAGTCGTTATCCCAACTTTTGGTTGGTAGTCTTTATTTTGACCCGACAGATTAGTTTCCCAACTTTTGGTTGGTAGTCTTTGCCTGTTATTCCAACTTTTGGTTGGTATCCTTTGGGTTTAGCATCCCAACTATTATTTGGTATTTGTTGTTTAGCATATCAACTTTTGGTTGGTATTCGCTGTTTCTCATCCCAACTTTTGGTTGGTATCCCTAGATTGTTATTCCAACTCTTGGTTGGTCCCCTGTGGGTGTTTCATCCCAACTTTTGGTTGGTAATATGTGTTCCCGGTAACCCTAACTCTTGGTTAGTAACCTATTTTCCAACTCTTGGTTGGTACCTTTTGGCTTTATTCTGACTTTTGGTTGGTATTCGATGCTTTCGTTTCAACTTTTGATTGATAAATTGTTGTTCGCTTTGGATTGTTATCCTTATCGTGTTGCATCCCAACTTTTGGTTGGTATTCGTTGTTTTGCATCCCCGCAGGTTGCAAATTTCTGGGTTCTTTTGGTGTTCAATCATCTTTTACCTTGAACGTTTGAAAGCGGTTGCTTTACATCCCTTCAGGTCCAAGTTGTTTGAATATCCAAAATTTTGACATCTTTTCTTGTGTTCATGGCTTATGTTTCTTTGCATTATCATATTCATGTTTGCATAGCATTTATTCTTGGCAGGGGATCAAGGTATCATGGTTTGTTTCTCAAGCAAGAAGGTTGTGTTTCTTCAAGTTCAAGCAAGGTATTATATGTGAATTTTGTGGTATTCTCAACCCTAAAATTTCTTCATCATCAAATATGGTTCAAGGAAACATCATTCTAATATCATATATGGTTCAAAATGGCTTATTGTGTAAGAAATCATCAAGAGATTCAAGTTTGGTGCAAGGTGTTTGACCTAATATAGCAATTTGTGGATGCTATGATCAAATGTGCACAACTCCTTCAATTATCAACATATTGAGGTGGTTCTTTTTCTAATTAACTCTTCTCATCCTCCCTAACAAGTTCTCTTTGCAAGGAAAGATCAAATTATGCTTGGAAAGTCATCAAAAGTTTAAAGACATTATACGTTATTTTGAGTTTTGGAAGGTTTTCATAGTCAAATTCAAGATGGCATAACTTGGTCAATTTTTATCATTTGGAGCCCATTATTTTTCTAGAATGAACTTGAAGATGTCCTCTACAACTTTAATTCAACTTGGAAGAGCTAAAAACCCATGGAAGGTCTTGGTTTTTATCAAAACATTATAGGTCTCTTTTTGGTCCCTAAAAGACTTGAATTTTTTTTAAGTGTTTTATGATCTTGCACTCTTTCATGGAAGCTACTTTAAAAGACCATATCTCTCAATTCAAGCTGCCAAATCAATACTTTCTTTTCAAATTGCAAAGATTGCATCTCCCTCTATCCAATGCAAGAAGAATCATCTCATAAAGCTTCCTGCATTGTGAGAACCATGGCTGCAAAAATTGGATTTCAAAGATGGATTTTCACTCCAAGTCAGATTTGAATTTGATTGAAATGGTTTCTAATCGCCAAATTAGGGCGCGAATTTCACTTAAACATGTTCAACCAACTTGCTTGAAGTGATTAACACCTTGAAACACATGATTTGAGTGAGTTTTGACAGGTTCCAAGTCACACTTTGCTCATGCTACAGGTGTGCATGATTTCCATCCAAATTGCATCATTCACCCTCCCTTTTAATTCAGAAAGCTTCTCCTATAAATAGGGAGTCATTTCCACCCATTTCTACAGGCTTTTGATAGCCAAAACCACTATGCTAAGATCCCATTTGAACTCTTAAGCTTGAACTTCGGATTTTCATTTCCACACCTTAAACACTCAAATTCTCCACTCATTTAGCTACACCAACATTCATTGAAGCTAACCAGATCAAGAACTTGAAGAATCATAGCCTGAATCAAGCTAGGGAACTCCATTTTCAGAGCTCAAGGTTGAGCTTCAACAGGTATAATTCTCAACCATTTTGATCCAAATTTGTTGCTAAAATGTAGCCCTTGACATGTTGATGTTGTTTGTATAGTTAGTCTTTAGTTGTAGTTGAGTTTTGTTGCTGAATTTTCAAATTCGTGTTTGAATCTTGTTCTGTGTTTTTCAAATCGAGTAAGCTATAGTTTAAAGAAATTTGGCGCGATGATATGGTTGAAATCGTCTTGAAAAGACGCATCAAATAAACCACTATGAGCTCCATTGGTTATGGTTTAAGAGATGCACGATTTTATGCAAATCTCTGGGATTTTTCAGTGGCTGGAGGTTGAAGATGATGATCTCACCGTCCATCATGCAACTTGCTTTAATCTTGCGTGTTTTGACCTTTTTGTTTGAAAATGATGAGGTTGACTCAGATCCATCGTGGATGCGCGCTTTTTGGCCTTTAGACCTGACACGTCATTTAATGAACTCAGATCCAACACATCTTGTTTTTTCTGTTTTATTTTCTTTTTCTAATTTGTTTTTAAATTCATTTTTATTTTCAAAGATTCATAGAAATTTCATTTTTAATCAGAAAAATACAAAAATATTTTCTAAAATTCTCTTTTATTTTTCTTTCTCTGATTTATATTTTTGTGCATTTTTATTTTGCTTTTTTGTATTTTTCATGATTTTTATTTGTTTTGGCTAATTTTAATTGGTTTAAAAATACTTTTGAGCCATTTAAAATTATGTTTTTTTTCATATGATCCTATGATGGTTTTGAACCTATGGTGATTTTCTTGTATTTTTTTTCTATTTTGGGTTTTTTTTTTTTGTATTTTTGATTTGTTTGTTTGATTTTAATTAGTTTAAAATTATTTTTGAGCATTTAAAAATAATGGAGAAATTTTCATGTGATCCTATGATGGTCCTAGACCTATGGTGATATCCTTTACTATTCACTCATGCCTTGATCTCCTCTTTTCCTTTTTTTTTTGGGTTTTGCATTCTTTTTTTTGTTTTTTTATTTGGATTTAAATTGCTATTGGTTGAAGAAATGATTTGGATACATTATGAGTTGATTTTTTGATTTCTCCTCATTCCATTTGGATGTTTGATGTTTTCTTTGGTGTGATCCCTCATTTTTGGATGTTCATTATGGTTGATTCACTTTGAAGTTTGACTTTGAAGATCAAACTTAAGTGATCCCTCTTATACACTCATGATTGGATGTCAACCTTTTGATCATGTTATATTGATGCCCCATCGTGCTTCTTGGGTCATCTGGTTCCATTTAGCTTTGAGCATTGTTTGGTTTGCCTTACTTTGGTATTTGTCTGCACATCTTGGATGTAGGTTGGATGTGAGATGCACCAATGATATGTTGACTTGAGGTGTTTGCCCATCTTGTTTAGGTTTGACCTTTTATGTTTGAGGCTTTGGTTTTGATTTGTTTGTTCTTCTGTTTGCATATGTATTTTGTTGTTTCTTCTTCATCTTTCTTCCTCTCTCTCTCTCTCTCTCTCTCTCTCTCTCTCTCTCTCTCTCTCTCTCTCTCTCTCTCTCTCTCTCTCTCTCTCTCTCTCTCTCTCTCTCTCTCTCTCTCTCTCTCTTTGAGACTTCTTTTATCCTTGTTTTCATTTGTGATTGATTTGGATATTATTTACTTGTGCTTGCTCACATGATCCCTTAGGATTCCTAGTCCTTTTGTTTAATATGGGAGTAGAAGAGACACCCAACTTTCAATCCTTTGCATGATAACAATTAGGATAGTCCCTTTCATCTCAACCTTAAGACCATTATATATGATAACATTTAAGTAAAATTTCCTTTCATCCCAACCTTAGGACCATTTTGTATGATAACATTAGGGTTTTCAGTTTCCCTTTAGTGTTTGCTTGTGTCTTCTCTTCTCATCTCAAACTTCTCTAAGACACTTAATAAAGAATGAGAAACATTGTACCCTACGAGCCTAAAGTACATGGGGAATGATGAGTGGGGGGTTTCTCCTCATTTGTCTAGAATGTTTAGTGTATGCCCTTTAGGAGATATGCGATACATTCGCTCCTTTGTCATAGTCTTTAGTGCAATGTGAGTCTCAAACTAACTCAATCCACTTCACTAAAACCAACAAACTAAATTCAAACCTTTTTATCCTTTGGGATTTCTCTTCAAATCATTTTCAGGAAAGAGTACGTTACTTTTCCATTCTACCGCAAACAAGCATCGACCCTAACTGTTGGAATGGGAACTTAACGTCACTCATAAAAAACATCTAACCTACCAGTGGTTTAGATTTCCCGAACTACGTTTGCTCTGATTTCTCATACCAGATGAGGATACCTAGGCACAAGAAGACGATGTCTTGGCGAGCAACCTTCCCCATCACCCGTAGTTTTCTGAACTACGTTGACTCTGACTTTCCCATTGCACGAGGGAATACGTAGGCATAGGGCAGTGATGTCCTATCCAGTCTCTTCTTTTCTTTTTTCCCCGGTTTAGCAGTAGCTTTTAGATAACTCATCCCTTTAAAATAAGCATGGATCTCGTTGAGTACAACGGACATGAGGGATGCTCATACCTTCCCCTTGCGTAACCGACTCCCGAACCCAAGATTTGGTTGCGATGACCATATCTTTTCCCTTTCTTTTAGGTTTTCTTTAATCGTTTCCTTTCCCTATCTTTGGGATAAATAACGTTCGATGGCAAATCTTCTCTTTGTTTCTACCGGCTCTTTTTTCGTAGTTGCGACAATGACAAACACTGATTAACAGTCTCGCATCTAGATTGATACCTCTGGTTCAAGAAGACTTGTGATCGTAAACTTCTATCCATGATGTCATATCAGTATAGTACTTTGAAAGCTTTTCTCAACCGTAGCTTTTGCAACCATTACCATTTCTGGTTCCACAATGGCACGGTGTCGTTGTTGCTGGTAATCGACTTTTGATTCATACGATTCCTATAAAATTGATTACATGTCACAACTCTAGAATTTCAAAGCATCTCTAAGGAAGAAAGTGATATCTCACAGTGGCAAGATCTCTGATTAACGATGCTTCAACCGATTAAACTTTGGTACTACACCATTTGATCATTATCCTTCACCTTCAACCACCGTGAGAAGATGTTGCGAGAAATCTCTTAATCTGATCTTAGATCTAAGGCATTTCAGCCTGTCAGATGGAGTTTGAGTTTGAGCCGACCAGGAATCTTGATCTCCAACTCCTACCAAGACTTTAGAGGAAATCCCTTCGAATTTAGATATGTGGTCGACTCAAATCCATGTAACGAATGAGAAAGTCAAATTCGAGGGCTACCTCTACAAGAGTTATTGCTCCTTTTTGGATTGCCTACATTATGCAAAATAACACGGTACACAATCAAGTTGTTTTGATGAAGAAAGGATGTTCCAACATGTGTGCAACATCTAGCCATTGTCAGTAGGCCAATGTTGTAGCTGTTTTGCACATCATTTTCCAGTTATTTCAATCAGATTTGTTGCTATCTTTTAGCGATGCATTTATGTGGATTTCTTTGATTATATTAGACTTGATCAAGTCAATTTAAACAGATATTTAAATTTGAATTAAATCAAATATTTTTGGAGAATATTTAAAAAACAAATCTTAACAAGATATCCCACAATTCTGGACGTGGTCAAATGACCATTGCAAAAGCCCTGAACCTATATTGTTATTTAAGGAGACTCATTCCAACATTAAAAAAAAGGATGTATTAAAGATTCCTTGTGTTAGGATTCATCTTTTGAGTCTTTGTTTGTGTTATTGTTTGTGCACCACTCTTACACTTTTATTCATATCTTAAAGCGTATAGTTTGGTTTGTCTTGTTGAGTTGTAATTCAACATTCTTTGAGTTGTTTATTGAAGTTGATCACTTGGGATTAGTGATTGAGATAAAGTGATAAGGGTTATCATATTTAAGGGGAGTCCTAAGTAGAATGTCACTAGGATTAGTAAGAGGCATTGAACAACATGGGTTGTTTTTTCTATAAGGCTAATTGTACTAATTTAAAATAGTGAATTTCCTTCTTGGGTAGAGTGTGTCTCACCCCAAAGTTTTCCCTCTTATTTTCTAACCTTAACTGGCTTGTGTTTCACATTCATTTGCATCTTCAGTAGGTTATAACTTTGCACAATCATACATTTCATTGAGTTCCTAAGACATGGATTAAAGTATTTTCCTGTGATTTGAGTTTTCCCCATTCAGAGGTGATTTATCTAGCTATTGCACTCAAATTGAGACAGATGTTTGAGCTCACAACACCATGAGTATATTTCTATCAAAGTTCATCCAGGTACAAGACTTTCCTCTACCAAGGCTCATAAGATATCAAGGTCATCTTCTTCAGGATTTTTCAAGAGTATCAGTGTACACTCAAGGGCGGGAGTTTTGATATTAAGTCAAGTGTGGTTATTCAGTCATGATCAATATCAGATGGAAGTTTGACCTAAGTTTGGTCAAACCATCAAGAGTTTGCGTCAGTGGATTATTTTTCAAGCAATTTGTGTCCAAGGTCAAGTTGCTTTGTGAAGAATCATTAGATCATCCAGCAGTGATTCATTAGAGTTTTGGTACAGGTTTCACGTTCAAGTGCTCATTAGTCCAAATTGAGTCATCTATGGATTTATTTTCCCGGGTATTAATTTAAGAAAACTCAGAGGTGATTTGCAACTTATTTCATGTTAATCTGAAATTCAGAGAAATTATGAGAAGTCCAAGTGAATTCAGATGGTTGTGGCTTCGGTTGCAAGTTATTCAATGGTTTCATTCATTTTAAGCAGAGGCTTGCGGGAAAAGTTCAGGATTGGTTTCAGATTAAAACCAAGATTTCCTTACTTATATCCATTTTTCTTTTCAAATCCGTTTCTAAATCCATTTTTCATACCCTTATCCATTTTCACATATTCAATTCAACAAGTCCATTTTATCTAACCAAAATCCAAAGTTCATTTCTATCCATTTCCTTAATTCATTTTTATTTCTAAAACCATCTTTTAACCATCCATTCATAAACCACATTCTTGTACCCATTTTCCTACATAGTCAAAATAACCATTTTTCATTATCCAGTTCATTTATTCCAATTACCCATTTCATATCCAAAATAAAGTCCAATCCATCCACCAAACCATTTTTTAATATCAATTAAACCAATTTAAAATTCAAAATTTGTATTCACTTTAACATAAAAGAACTACATCCATTTTGGATCCAAATACATAGCCATATCCAAGAGTCCATATTATTTCACACAAAGCCCATTAGATATTTATCCCACAAAAAAAAAATTACAAGAAAATTGGCAAAAAGAGCAAAAGTAAATGAGTTGTTACAAGCCATGTCTTTTTTCTGTGCACAAGCAACTATGGTACACATTCTTCATACACCAAGTCAACATCTCACCATTGCAGCACAATTACACACCAAAACCTTCATGATTTACATGCATAATCTAATGTACTACCAATCTTGCCAAGAAATTCCTATAGCACATGATTCACACACAACCAACATTCCACAACATGTAACATTAACCTGCAAACAACACACAACAAAACCACATAAATAATGCAACATACCCAAAAGGCAACTCATCAAAACGACGCAAAAACGACAACAAATTTTCCTCACCTCTCATATAAAACCCACCTTATTTTCATTTACCAGGAAGCTTTTATAGCCAACATTACCCTGCTACTTCACAACCCAACCTTTATTCAACCTACAAACTTCACACTTCACCCAAAACAAAATTCAACCCAACCTTGCTCCTTCAACCCTCAAACAACCACAAATCAAAACCTACACGCACCTCCTTCCATCCCAACACAAACTTCTTTAATCATTTCATCCCTAAACCAACATGAACCAAACCCATAGAGACAAACGCAACCAGAAGGAGTAAGAAGAGGAGGACCAAACCAAAAACGAAGCGATCCAAATCAAAGTGACTAGGATACATAGAGGAGAAAGCAGATCGATATCGTGAGCAAGGTTGGGAAAGCGATTTTCGACATCGACCTGTTCTGCTTGATGTAATTTTATTTTTGCTCTTTCATCTTTATTTTATAACCTATGTTGTCTTTCTTCATGTTTTTTTGGTTTTAATAGATGAAGAGGAGTTTTATTGTTCGGTTTTAGCATGAGCCGTGTTTTACTTTTCCTTATCATGACCTTGCTTTCAAATGGACCGTCCCTTTTTTTTAATGGAAACCGTGAAGTTTTGCTGACTATGCCTTTCCTTTGTTTTATTTGAAACAACATGAGACCTGCTTGCTATTATGGACCGAGAATGGGATAATGGGCTTTTCAACTTATCTGATTACACCACCCACTTTATTTCTTTACACCACCAGGATGATGGGCTTTTCAGCTCATATGATTCCTTTCTAGCACACCTTTGGTTTTACTTTTTGTGTGTGTGCCAATTTAGATTTAAATTCTAATTTTTGTTGAATCTTGGAATTAGACATTGATTTAGATTAATGTTAGTATTAGGTTGATTTGGACTTTGATTAAATTTTGATTTTGGACTTTGATTAACATTGCGATTTGGTGTTAATTTTCATGAGTTCTTAATGATTATTTTGTTGAGTTCTTGAGATATTTTTGATGCATGCTGGGTTGCTAAATTCTTGATATATCATGGTTGATGAATCTTCTTGTGCAAAAGATGATTGAATGTAGAATGTTGATGCTGCATATACTGCTGTATGAATGGAGTGTGATGTTATATCTTGCTATCCTGTTGCTGCTGAATGCACACCTGTTCTGTTCTAAAAATAGGAGCTGTTAAGTGTTGCTTTACTTGTTTGCTGAAATTTATTGTTGTGTTGTGCTAAAGCGATGTTGATGCTACTATTTTTGGTTTATTTTCTTAGTTTTCACTTGTGTTGCTTTGACATCTTATCTCTTTAACTTTGAATCTTTACTTGAATTTTTTTTTGCACTTGATGTTGTTTGTGATTGAGTTGTGTAATGTTTACTTGTGCTTTGTTCACATGCTCCCTTAAGGCTCCTTCCAACTTAATTTCTTACTAAGCTTAGAGTAGGATATAAATTAGGCTCTCAATCTTTTGCATGACAAGATTAGGTCCTTTCAACCTTAACCTTAGGTCCCTCTCTTGTATGCTAAAATTAGGATATAACTCCCTTACTCATCCTCAACTATAGGACCATTTGTCAAGATAACATCTAGGTGAGTTCCCTTAGATTTTTCTTTTCCCTTTGAGTCTCTCTCTTCCTTTTCTCAAATCAAATCAAAACATTTAGTAAATACGATAAGTATTATATTCCACGAGTCTTAAGTACATGGGAAGTGATAAGCGGGTTTCTCTCCTTACCTTGTCTAGAGTGCTTTATATATGTCTCATTTTGGGTCAATGTACGAAGCATTCAATCCTATGTCATAGAATTTAATGCAATACACATCACAAACAACGTCAAAACACTTATTTAAAATCGTTGAACAAATTCAAATCATTTGTCCTTCGGGACTTTCATTTGAACCTTTTCAGAAAGGGAATGCGACTTTTGTTCTACGCAAACAGACCTCGACTCTAACTGCTAGAACTCAAACTTAGCACCGCTCATAAAAGACACTTAGCCACCCATGGTTGGCTAAACCACAAACACTCTGACTTCTTAATTCTCATCTAAATGAGGATATATAGGCACAAGACGATGATGTCTTGGCGAGCATCCTTCCCCCCTTTTCACCCGTAGTCGTCCAAACTACATTGACTTTGACTTTCCCATTGCACGAGGGAATACGTAGGCATAGGACAGCGAAGTCCTATCGAGTCTCCTTTTGGTTTCTTTCCCGTTTCGTATCTGTTAGCAAGTAGACTTTAGATAAACATATCCTTTGATTATAACAACAAGAGTGGATCCTGTTGAGTACAACGGACGCGAGGGGGTGCTAATACTTTCCTCTCGCGTATTCGACTCCTGAACCCAGGATTTGGTTGTGAGACCATGTTCCTCTCCCTTTTGAGTTTTCTTCGATCATTTTCTTTCCTCTGTCGGGATAAATAACGTTCGGTGGCGACTCTATTTTTTCCGCCTGTTGTTTTTCACAGTTGCGACCGCCGGGGAATCTGCTGGGGACTCTGGTTCCCTATGCAAGTCAATCCTAACGCTTGTTTGTTATGTTTCATTGGGTGTTTATCTTTATGCTTTTATTTGATTTATTTGTTTTATTTCATTGCATTTACTTGCTTATATTGCATTTGATTATTGCTGACATATTATTCTGGTCTATGATTGTGATGTTGGGTGGGATTGTTCTATGAGAGATAAGCCCACTACCCAGGCTTGAGTACATACACATGATTAGAATAGATAGTTGTGTGGCTTGCGTAGCGTCCTGTTACCTTTAGTTGACACGAGACCCATATTCAGACGAGGTTTTCTTGGGAGATATTATGTCCTGCGTGTCTTATGCAGATGACAGGGTGTTCCCATAGAGGGTTTACAACTCTAGAGACCGTTCATGGGAAATCAGTTGAGGCCTCCTTGAGGGGTGATAATGCCAAACCAAAAATGGTAAACGTATTATCATTTCTTGATCTGAGAGCCCGTGAGACTGAGGACCTGCTAGGATGCCTTGCCCAAGACTAGAACCCACATGTGAGAAGGGATGGACTTTGAAGGAAACTTTGACCTTCATCCTACCCGGTTTTCTGGCTTTCCTATCAGTGTGAAGTTTTGAGCTTGATGTTTTGGTATTCTTGTCAGAGCAGACTTTTGGACTTATTCTGTCAGCAACACAGTAGTTATCTAGAATTTATAGAAGCTTTGATCCCATGTATATTGCATTCATCATATTGCATATCACAAACATTCATGTATTTGCATATCATTCTTCAACCAACCAAAACACTCATTCCGCCTTTGTCCATGACCACCAGCTAGTTGATTCCTCGATGTTGCACCCTAAAATTTCTCAACCTATTTCACCTGGTTTATGTTTCCATTGGATTATCATTTGCATAATAAGCCATGTACATAGTCTAATCATTTGCATGACATAGCATAACAAGTCATCTAGCAAGGGACCAAGTGCCATTCTTATCAGAAAGAGGCCCATCAAGGGGTTTTATTCAAGTTCAAGACCATCCAAGTAATCAAGAATTGAGTTGAAGCTCTGAAAAGTTTGAGGGTCAACCAGTGGATTTCTCTCCTAATCTTAGGGGGGTTGAAGATCATCAGTGAGTGTGTGAGCCATGGCTGAGGGTATGGAATGTGCACAAAGATCATGGAAGACCTAGAGGGTCATTTTGAAGATGAGACAAGTCATTGATACAAGTACAAGAGCCAGAGGTGAAGTGCAATCAACTAGAGTTTCATCTGGGTCAACCCTAGATATGTGGATACAAGTGTGGTGTTGTGCCAAGGAGAAATCAAAAGGAATCAAGAAGAAGAGGAGTTACTAAATTAGGGTTTCAGTGTAAAATCCCCTAATTTAGGCCTATCTTCCAAGCCAGATAAGTCAAAATGCAAGTTTCAAATGGAGTCTTGGTCAACATGAAACTTGTAGAGATTCTCAATAGATTTAATTTGAGTACTAGAAGTCTTCAAGGAGATTTGTAGAACTCAAGTTATGGTTCTTGCAAGTTATGGGTCCCCAGAGGACACTGAAATTTATCTGTGAAAGTCACTTGACTTCCAAGAAACTTTTGCCCATGAAGGAGTTTTCAAATGGATTCTTGGCCAACATAATAATTGTAGATCTTGATCTTAGCTTTAATTTTAGTACTAGAAGTCCTCAATAGGATTTGTGGAACTCAAGTTATGGTCTTGGCAACCCAAGGGTATTTTGGGAAAGTTGAATTACAGGTCTTTTTTCAACATAGGTCAAAATCTCCATCTTCCACTCCTCAAATGAAAAAATGTTCAACATGAGATGTGTTCAAAAGGATGTTTTTAGGCTAGATAAGAGGTCATGAGAGCTTGGAATGGCTTGCTTCACAAAGTCACCAAAATGGCCTAAAATGAAGGTGAATTTTAAATAAACCAAAGTTGAAAATTGGGGTTTTTGATCTACAACACCAAACCAAGCCATATGACATTCCAATTTGATTGTAAAATTCATTTTGAGAACATTGACATTGCCACAATTTTGAATTAAGGGTTATTTCAATGACTTGCTTTGTAAATTGGTTACTTGCATCATAAGGCACAATTGCAAAACCACACTTCAAGGCAAATGCAAGGCTCCCTTCCATCCTAACACATACAATATCTCATTAGAAGACAATTTGGATCAGAATTGAGTGCCAATACAAGCTAAAGCATGAGCTGATATGAACCAAGCATGAGATGAGATTTTCATGACATGAGATGGTGAATTTCTCATTGGATCAATCTAGAACTTTCTAGGGTCTTCAAACACATTCTATATATACTTGTGAAGTGATGCAGAGCTAGAGTTGGAGAGAATTGAGGGAGATTGGAGAGTTTGCATTTTCACTTTTCCATTTGCAAACAGAATTCTGTTACGCGGTTTCATCCACTTTCCATCCATTCTTTTGATCTAAAAAGCTTGCTCTAGCATTGGTGGATGATTCCAAATAGAATCCATAGCAAGAGCATTGAAGAACTGTGAGATTGCACTTGGAATTTTCAGCCTGCAACTCAACATCGAATTCAAGAATCCAAGCCATTTCAAACCATCTCTTTGCATACAGAAGCTTGATTTGGTGTTGGTGAAGGTGTCGGGAAAGTATTGAAGCTTATCTTGAAGCTTTGGTGACTCTGTTCATCTCAAATTTGCAGGTATGAAAACTTCACTCCATGGCTTGATTTAGGCAGTTTCAATAGGCTTTGAATGGTTCGATCCAATGTAGATGATCATAGGGAGCTTTCTGGTAGCATTAGGGTTGATTTAGAGACAATTAAGTGAGTGACTCAATTTCTGTTCATGCTGGTATCTTGGTATTCTTGATGATATAATCTTAGTTTGTTGGCTAGAAATACTCAGTGAAACGTAGTGAAGAGATTGAGCTATTCAATTTCAAGTTTGGTGAGTTTTAGTGATTGACCAATTTTTGAGGAGTGTGTCGTGTTTTGAGAAAGAAGGTGATTCAATGTGTTTAGATGCCATGGTTGAGTTGCTGATGAGATTTGGAGTGAGTTAGGGTTTTATTTTTGATTTTTGATGGAGATTTGATGGAACACGAGTTGGAGAAGATGAAGCTCATAACTCTGTTCTTCCATGGCTTTTCCCTCCAAGAAGGTTTAAAGGTTGAAGATGACTTTACAACCATTAGATCTGATGAAGACTTTGACTCATATAAGGATCCCACGGCCATGATTTGCTCTTAAGTTGGGAAGAGTTTCTGAGTGATCAAAACGCATCGTATCATTTAAGTAGAAGCATTGGGCTTAAGTGAATTTGTTGATAACCACACCCCACTTCCAAGGCCCACTGAGAAATGCGCTACATTTGCTTGCTATTCTTACCACGTTTTTTTCATTTTCCTTTCTATTTTCCATTTATTTCTGAATGATATTGGGCCTAACGCGCGCTACTATGCACACCCCCTCTGGGCCCAAATGGTAATTTGAACTAGTTTGCATTGCTATTCAACACGCAGCTTTTCCATTTTCTCATATTTTCTTCTATTTTCACATTTATTTTAGGTTCTTTAAAAAATCATAATAAATTCAAAAATCAATATTTTTGCATGGGATTTTTCCCTCATTTTCATAAAGACATCAAGAAAATTATAAAAGAATAAAAATGTCATTTCATGCATTTTTCTATTTTTGGTTTATTTTTACTTTTAATTGCTTTTATTTCACTTTCATTTTGATGTACCAACTTGCTGAATTTTGTATAGTCATTTGATTTAGAATTTTAACTTGGTTCTTTTTGCTATAGTTAGATTATAGAATTAGGTTCCCCCTGGATTTTTGTCACATTTTTGTGGCTTAAATTTAGTTGTTTTTGAGAGGTGTGAAGCAAGTGTGTTAGAATTAGGGTTTCAACTTGACATAGGTGCATTTCAACACATAGTTTTGAGGTTTTTAGTTTGATTTAGGCCTTGGGGTTTATGTGGGGTATAGGGTACCTAGTTAGGATCCCTTATAAATTAATCTAGGATTTTATGATGAGTATTTCCATTTTATTTGATTTTTGCAAGTTGGTTGATATTGGTGTGTTTCCCTCTTGGGAAGTTGCTTTGTTTGTTGGGTTTTGGGCCTTTTATTTAGGTGTTGGGGCTTGTGCTTGGCTTGAGGATTATGTGAAGGCATGGAAGAAGATTGAGGACAAATAATGATGCTTGGAGCTTGAAGTTGCTTGTGCTTGAAGACTGCTTTTAAAGACTTAGGAGATAGGAGATATTGGGAGAGCTCTAGAGTAGGCTGAGTTCTTCTGTCAAACATAGAGAGCTTCTTGTGCCTCTATTCCATCCTATGACACAAGGTCCCCTAAAAGAGCTCCATCTCTCCTTAGGAGGGATGTAGAGCATGCTTTGATTGGGTAGAACCTTGAGGATACCTTTCACTTGCTGTGTTAAGATCTTAGTGATTTCCCTGGGTTTTCACTAAGCCTCTTAACATTCCAACCTCCTCTATTAAGTTGATTCTCTTCTGTGAGTGTCTACATTGAAGATTTTAAGCCCATTGAAGATAAGAAGTTCATTGATGACTGGGGAAGATGAAGCTTGTGCCTGTCAAAGCTGGTTATCTGTTGAAGATTAGGGTTTTGTTGTTGATTGAAGCTGTCTACTTATTGGAGTTCAGTGCTTGCTAAAGATAGAGATTAATGGAGATAAGAGCTTACCTGAAGCTTGGATATCATTGGAAAGTGAAGATGGGATCTTGCTTGAAGTTGTCACTGTCAACCTTTTGCTGTTAATCAACTGTAGCTGCCAGAGCTAGTGTTGTTTGAACTGCTTGCTGTAAGAGCTGTTGTTGCTGTCTGAGCTGGTGTTGGGTGTGATTTTCTTTGCTGTATTGTCTGTTGATGTTCCCTTAGGCTTGAGGTGAAGTTGTTTCACTTTGCCTATTGTTTTCCCAGGTTCGAGGTTGAGTGGGACTCCCTTGCCTCGCTTGTATTGCTGCATCTCATGCATTTTACTGTTCACTATATATATTCTATTTCTTTTGCTATTTATCCTCTAGGATCTCTGTTTTTCTCTGTGCAAGAGAGAAATATGACAGACAGTAGGTGTTAACCCATGAATGACAACATTAGGGTATTTTTGATTCCCCTTTCAAACCATAGGTTTTTAGAGTTCTTTTCTCTTCTATCTCAGAACAATTCAAAACACCGTAATAAAGATAATCGATGTCGTACGCTACGAGCCTTAAGCTATTTGAGAAAGGTTGCTGGAGGGTCACTCTTCAGTAATCTGATTGCTTAGTGTGTTACCCTTAGGGTGACATACGACGTAGTCACTCTCAAATCATAGTCTCTAGTATGTCAGAGATTGCAAACACCATGAAAAACAGTTCTTGCGTAAAAGACTGAAAACAAACATCAAAGTGTCATTTTGTCCGCTTGGACTCTTAATCAGGAAAAACCCTTTCATAAGGAGATAAAAACATTCAGACAAGCTTGTGTCTTCCGTAGCCCGAACTACGTTTGCTCTGATCTTTCATGCTGTATGAAAGTACGTAGGCATAGGATGCGATATCCTAGCGAGCAACCTTCCCCTCCTTTCCAGTAGGTAGGCGAACTACGTTGACTCTGATTTCTCGTTCCAGACGGGAATACGTAGGCATAAAGTGCGATACTTTGCCGAGTCATTTTCTTTTCTTTTAACCCTAGATCTGTAGAGTAGATAGAATAACACACCCTTAGCTAGAAAACAAGCGTGGATCCCGTCGAGTACGACGGACGTGAGGGGTGCTAATACCTTCCCCTTGCGTAACCGACTCCCGAATCCAGGAATTTGGTTGCGATGACCATTCCTTTCCCGTCTTTGCAGTAGGTTTACTTTGAGCGTTTCCTTTCCCTCCGTTGGGATAAATAACGCACAGTGGCGACTCTTCTGTCATAGCCGGCACCAATTTTCGTAGTAGCGACAACTGGCGACTCTGCCGGGGACAGGAATATCCCCTATGCGAGTCAATCCTAGCGCTTGTTTTCTTGTCGTGGGTGTTGTGTAGATTTACTTTTCTGTCTTTACTTTCCGCATTTTATTATCAGCTTTATACTGTTATTGCTGCTGTGGGAAGGGGGTAATCTGTTGAGAGATAAGCCGAACCTGGGCTTGAGGTTACACATAGACTTAGAAGTAGAGAGTAGTGGTTAGTCTGCTTGCTTAGCTCGCACCAGCTAGCCGCGAAATTTACGCTCGGACGAGATTCTCTTTGGTGCTTCTTGCCTGGCCCTTAGGGCTCGACAAGTTGTCTGACCCGAGGATTGTTGACTCTGGGAACCTATCAATTGGGATTCAACTAAGTGAGGCCGCTTCAAGGGATGATGATGCCACACCTTCTGGGTATCGTATCATCGCTCTCGAAAGTCTGTGACGTTGAACCCGCATAGGATGCCGTACCTCGTCTGCGAGTTAAGTATATACCTGTGAGGGGTAGGTGGGTCTGTTTGCAGGAAACCTTTGACCTCAGAACACCCGATTTATCTCTGTCAGTGAGATGTCGTTACAAGGTTCTTTTGAGTGGTTGGTTTGGTTTGGGATGAAGATTGGATGGTTCTCAAGCTTCAGTACAGAGCAGCCCAGTCTATCAGCATTGCATTTGGTCCCTTGTTTGCATATGCATGTGCATTTTCATGATTGCATTTCATTAACATGTATTTATGTTGCAGGTGATCATTCCCCTCTGATTCTAGTATATCTTCTAGCCAGACATGGAGTCCCTGAAGAAGACAGTTGCTTACCGGTTGCATTCGCCAGATATCAATTCCTTGTTGGGTCTAGTTGCTCTAGCAGATGAGAGAGTGAGGGCTGAGTTCAGAGTATCTTATGGGAGATTACTCAGTTTGTTGCATAGACCTTCAGCATTTGAGACGACTGGGGTGTATACTTTGTTGCAGTTTTATGAGCCGCAGCTGAGATGTTTCTTATTTCCTGGCTATATTCTGGCACCCACTTTGGAGGAGTATTCTGCGATGTTGGGAGTTCCTATAATAGACCATATGCCCTTCATACATGTTGATGTTGAGCCTGAGTTAGCTGCACTTGCTGAGATTGTCAGTTTAGACACTTCTGAGTTCCCTGGAGGCTTGGTCAAGCTGAATGGAGCTTATGGTTTTCACCTGTCTGTCCTGGTCGAGAAGGCTACACAATGCGCAAAGAGTGGATGTTGGGTTGCTTTCAGTGCCATCCTAGCTGTTTGCATCTACGGGATTGTCTTGTTTCCTAATGTGCCAGATTTTGTCGACTCAGACGCCTTCCCGATTCTTGCCTCGAAGAATCCAGTTCCTACTCTCTTGGGCGATGTTTATCATTCCATTCACTACAAGAATGAGAAACGTCGTGGCAAGAATGTTTCTTGCTGTCTTCCTCTCTTGTACAGGTGGTTCCAGGGGCACCTCCCGAAGACAGGATCTTTTGTGGATGCTGCTGATACTTTGGATCGGTCTTCCCAGTTGATGGGGCTGTCTGCTGAGAACATCACTTGGTTTGATCAGAGTATGCTTGATACTGACATTATATATAGTTGCAGTGGCTTTCCGAATGTTCCCCTAATTGGACGGAAAGGCTGTATCAACTATAATCCTTCACTGCTGGTAAGACAGTTCGGTTATGCTTTGAGGGACGCTCCTATTAAGAAGGAGATACAGGAATCTCTGTATCTCACAGGGTCCTTAGACGCAGCTGTTTTGATCAGATTGAGACATGCATGGGCTAACATCCATAGGAGGGGGAAAGTTTTGCTCGGTAAGAGCAATAGCAGAGCTTATGATCCTTATTTGGCTTGGATCCGCGAGAGAGCTAGTACTTCTTTGATGCCTTATCCCGCTGTGGAACCCCTGTATCTTCCATTGATTGAGGTACTTCCTTCGGAGGAGAGTGAGAAGTACAACAAATTGTTGGCTGAAAACGAGGAACTGAAGAAAGCAAATGATGAGTTAGAGAAGGAGATCTTCCGGTTACGTCGTGAGAAGAATGAAGCTACCTTTACTGTGAAGGAACATACTGAGTTGATTAACAGGTTGGGATCGGAGCTGACAGAAGAGACCAACAAGAAAGAAAAAGTGGGAATAGCCTTGAACGGTGTTAGCAAGGTGCTTACTTCCAAGAAGGAACTTCTAAGCAAGGCTTACGCCCGTCTCAACAAGTGGGAAGCTTTGTGGAATGCCACGCTTACCAAGCGGAAGGAGCGCGAAGACGAACTGAAGCTGCAGATTGCCACACTAGAGGCACAAATTAGAGCCCAAGATGCAAAGATTGCTGAAGCGACATCACTTAGGAGCGCTGCTGAGCTCAGAGTAAGTGACATTGACGAGAAGCCGAGAGGGTATGAAGAGAAGGCTGGTTTTAAGAGGTACAAATTTGACGAGGGTTCTGGCGAAGGAACCTGCCAGGACGATGCCAAAAAGTTGAGATCCACTACCGAGCGACATGCTTTACTGATTCAGGAGCTGATCTCCCGACTAGGGCACTCGGAGACGATGGGGATTTTGGAAGACGTCAGAGCACGCCATTTGGCCTGATTTACCTTTGCCTTGTCTTTGTTATTTGTACTTGTAGTTTGACCATCGCCAGGCTTGTTGGTCGAGGTCTCTTCGGTTGTATTCAGTTGTACTCTTGTACTCAGCCTCTTGACATTTTTTATATATGAGGGTTTTCTAATTCCTTGCTTGCTGGATAGGAACTCCATTGTCGTAATGGCCTTCTCTCCGAAACTAGAATCGGGGGGGATATAACCTGTAGCATATTTACACATTTGCATCTGCATTCATATTGCATAACCGGTATTCTCGAATCTGTGTCTTATTGCCTGCATCTGCAGGTTTCCAGGATTGACGAACAAAGAGTTCACCGCTACTCAACATGAAACAACTGCAAGAGAATCATGGATCAAGTCCAAGTGGAGATGCAGGAAATTCGCAAAAAGTTGAACCTGTTCATGCAGGCCATGGAGAGTATTGCTAAAGGCCAGGAGAATCTCCAGACTTTGGTGCAGCCGCTGCTGACGCGGGCTAATGGGAACGGCAACAATGACCACAACTCTGTGCATGTCGAAACTCTCCATGAGGATGGTCCCCTACGCCTGTGGTTCCTCCTGTGGTGACCCCACCTGTTGTGGTTGTAAACAATAACGTTGGCGCTGGCAATGGTAACGCAGGGAATGGAAATGAGACTGTTGTCAACAATGTTGGATTTGGAGACGCCAATCTGGGCGGTGGTAACTTCAATGGCGGTAATGGTTTTGGTAATAATGGGTTCGGCTATAACGACCAGGGGTTTGAGTACGGCAATCAGGGCGGAAAGTTTGGCTTCAACACCCAGGGTTTCGGCTATGATGGTTTTGGTAGCGCTAATCAGGGTTATGGTGGAAATGGTGCTGGATTGATTCCTGTCAACACTGGTTTCGGGCATGTCGGGGTCAATCAAGGTTATGGTAATGGGGGACGAGGTCCCATGGCTAATCAGCAAGGGTTTGGGCGCAACACTGGTTATAACGGGTATGGAAATGAAAATGTGAACTGGGGCGAAGACTGCCAGGAGGACGCCTTTTCTGGAAGAGGCATGGGATTTTAGGGCCCCGTTGACAATACTCAGAGGATTAAAATGCTTGAAGAACAGGTAAAGGGTATGGCTAATCAGAATTCTACCGGACTAGACATGAATACTATGGGTTTGGTGCCTGGGTTGAGGGTACCGCTGAAATTCAAAGCTCCCACTTTCGACAAATATAAGGGGGACACTTGCCCTAAGGTGCATGTCTGCGCTTATTACCGAAAGATGTCCGCATATTCAGATGACGAACGAATGCTTATGCATTTCTTTCAAGACAGCCTGTCAGGACCGTCACTCGAGTGGTACATGGGGTTGGAGCCCGCTCAAATCAAAACCTGGAAGAAATTGGCGGATGCTTTCGTCCTGCATTATAAATATAACAGTGATCTGGCACCGAACCGGGTTCAATTGCAAGGGTTGTCGCAGAAGAACGGAGAAAGCTTTAAAGAGTATGTGCAGAGATGGCGCGATATGGCAGCAAGAGTACATCCTCTGTTAGCTGAAATAGAAATGAATAGTATGTTCATTGGGACATTTACGGGGATATATTACGAAAAATTGTTTAATGTTTCGTTGAGCAGTTTTTCAGATTTGATTCTTATGGGTGAGATGGTCGAAGACGGTATTAAGGTCGGAAGATTCCACGCAGGTGAGTCTGCCCCCGCAGGAGGTACAAGAAAAGCATTCGGTGGTAGACGGCAAGGTGATACTAGTGCCGTGTTTGGTGGCAGAGGCCGGGGTAGAGGACGAAGTCAGTATGCTCAGCATCAACAGGTCGCTAGTGTTACCATCCCTTTTCCACAGCAACAACAACAACAGCAACAACATCCACAGCAGCAGCAACAACAAAGGCAACACCCCGCCCAATGCAGAATCCTAGAGGACAAGCCAAGGAGAGTATTTGAAACGCCTCCTTCAACATACGCCAAATTACTTCAAACACTACTAGGATTAAAGTTGGTCGAGAAAAGGACCATGGCACCGTTAACCGGCACTCCTCCGTTTGGCTATGATGCTGGTAAACATTGTGAGTTTCACTCCGGGGCGCCCGTACATGATATTGAAGGTTGTCATGCGTTTAAACATAAAGTCCAAGACTTGTTGGACAGCAAAGCTATCAACTTTGGACAGGCGGGTCCAAATATAGTACAACAGCCTATGCCCAATCACGGGGCAAACGCCATCCTGACCGAGGAGAGTTTGAATCTAGTGACGGATGTCAATGAGCTGAAGACACTGTTGGGGGAGATCAAGAGCAGGTTGTTAAAGGGGGGTGTATTCCCGGGGTGTGATGAATTTTGCTTGGATTGTTGGATACAGCCAGAGGGTTGTGATGAGTTGAAACAGGGTATTCAGGCTATGATGGGTGAAGGAACATTGCAGTTTGATAGAACCGCGACTGAAGAGCCGGTAGAGGCATTGTGTGATGAGCAGAACGATGTTGCGACAGTGACAATTCCAAGGAAAACAATAACAATAACGGTGCCCGCCAGGCAGCCGACAATCACAATTACTAAAGCAGGGCCAGTCCCTTTTGAAAGTACCAAAGCAGTGCCATGGACTTACGGGTTGGAGGTATATTGCGACGGTGAGAAAATTGAAGTAAATAAACAACCAGCTGGGGTTGTAGATAATGTTGTCGGAATAGGAGGTATGACCAGAAGTGGGAGAATCTTCACATCGCCTGAGGTAGAGGCAGAAAGATTGGCAAAGGGGAAAGCCAAGGTAGACGAGAGTGGCCCCTCGCAGATAAAGGAAAAGGAAACATCGCTTAAGGATGTGGAAGAGTTTATGAGGCTCATCCGTAAGAGTGATTACAAAATTGTGGAGCACCTCCAGCAAACGCCATCAAAGATCTCGATCTTGTCGCTGCTATTATGTTCCGAGGCTCATCGGAACACTTTGCTGAAGATCCAAGACACGTCATTCGTTCCTCAAGACGTTTCGGTTAACCAGTTAGAAGGGGTGATGGCGCATGTTAATGCAGGGCACAATTTGGGCTTTACAGATTTCGATTTAACCCCGAGGGGGAGAGAGCATAATATGGCGCTGCACGTGTCAGTTGAATGCAGGGGCATGGTCATGTCCCATGTTTTAGTAGACACTGGATCCTCCCTGAATGTGCTACCGAAGAAAGCCATGATGAAGCTGGATATCAGGGGGATTCTCTGCACACCCATTGACTTGATGGTCAGGGCATTTGATGGTACGCGGAGGTCAGTCTTCGGATCAATAACGCTACCGTTGCAGGTGGGGCCGGAAATTTTTGAAACTGAGTTCTATATAATGGACATCCAGCCAGCGTATAGTTGTCTTCTTGGGCGCCCGTGGATCCATGCCGCCGGGGCAGTCACATCCACGTTACACCAGAAACTGAAGTATATGGTTGGGGATAGTGTCGTCACTGTTTGTGGAGAAGAAGATATTCTGGTAAGCCATCTGTCTTCATTCAGATATGTGGAGGACGACGGAGAAATCCACGAGACACCCTGTCAAGCATTTGAAGGGCTAAAGATTAAAGACAAAGCTCCAGTACCCAAGATATCAGATGTGGCAGTGTCATCGTACAAAGAGGCTCAGGCTCTAGTGCAGGCAGGCCAAACCAAAGGTTGGGGTCAGGTGTTGGAGATTCCCGTGAAGAGCGACAGGTTCGGGCTTGGATATCATCCTTCGTCATCAGCCTCCTCTTCAGGAACACCCAAGTTCAGAGGACCAATAACCATTACACCAAGTGGGGTGAGCTTCGAGACTATCAATGCTATTTCCGATTCTGAAGAAGCAGATAGCGACTGTGATATGGACGCATGGATCAAGCCAGGCGTGCCAGGGCAAAGTCTCTGCAATTGGTCTATCCGGGAAACTGTTCCTGTGACAACTAAACAGTAATGATTTGTTTTCTTAATTGTTGAATAATCCTGTGCCCTACCCGGGGCATAGTGATTTTGCTTAGGGTCATTTGGTTATGTACATTACATTGTTTAATCATGAATAAAGGCGTTTTTTCATATACAAATGTTGTGATCCCTGTTTTTCCTATTTTTATCTTTTACAGTAAAATGGCAATGTGGTTATTTGCTTTGTACACGTTTTGAAGCATTTAACCATTTCCTTTGCAGGATTACTATTTCAGATGACATCTATGAACCGCCTATGACTCATTTCGACTTCGAGCACCCGGTATTTCAGGCTGAGGAAGAGATTGTCGAAGATGGCGACGTACCAGAAGAGTTGACCTGGTTATTGAAATAAGAAGAAAGAATCATTCTGCCTCATGAGGAAGTCATTGAGATTATCAATTTGGGGTCGGAAGGGGTTGAAAGGAACATCCGTATAGGGGCTGCGCTGCAAAGCGACGTCAAGCAAAGGTTGGTTGAGATGCTCAGGGAGTATAATGATGTATTTGCTTGGTCGTACGAAGATATGCCTGGGTTGGATACGGATATGGTCGTCCACCGTCTTCCATTAAAAGAAGAATGCCCGCCTGTTAAGCAGAAACTCCGAAGAACTAGACCGGACGTGGCTGTGAAGATTAAGGAGGAAGTGCAAAAACAGTGGGATGTCGGTTTCCTAGCTGTTACAAAATATCCCTCATGGGTCGCCAATATTGTGCCAGTGCCAAAGAAAGACAGTAAGGTGTGAATGTGTGTAGACTACCGTGATTTGAATAGGGCGAGCCCGAAAGATGATTTTCCACTTCCTCACATCGATGTGCTGGTTGATAACACCGCTCAATTCTCCGTATTCTCCTTCATGGATGGCTTCTCGGGCTATAATCAGATCAAAATGGCGCCAGAAGACATGGAGAAGACTACTTTCATTACTCCTTGGGGAACATTTTGTTACAAAGTGATGCCCTTCGGATTGAAGAATGCTGGGGCAACCTATCAACGTGCTATGACGACTCTCTTTCATGACATGATGCACAAAGAGATCGAGGTTTATGTTGATGATATGATTGGCAAATTCCAGACGGAGGAAGAGCATTTGGTTAATCTGCTGAAATTATTCAAGAGGCTTAGGAAGTTCAGGCTGAGACTGAACCCTAACAAGTGCACCTTCGAGGTGAGATCGGGTAAACTGCTGGGGTTTATTGTGAGCGAAAAAGGAATAGAGGTTGATCCTGCGAAAATAAAAGCAATACAAGAAATACCGACGCCTAAAACAGAAAAAGAAGTGCGTGGATTTTTAGGGAGGTTGAACTACATCGCTCGGTTCATATCTCACTTAACTGCGACGTGCGAACCGATATTCAAGTTGTTAAAAAAGGACTAGGTTGCGACCTGGAATGAAAATTGTCAAAAGGCGTTCGACAAGATAAAAGAATACTTGTAGGAACCTCCTGTTTTCATACCCCCAGTGGCCGGGAGACCATTGATTATGTATTTGACAGTTCTTGAGGAAAGTATGGGTTGTGTTCTTGGTCAACACGACGAGACTAGGCGTAAAGAGCATGCGATTTGCTATTTGAGTAAGAAGTTTGTAGACAGTGAGTCCAGATACTCAATGCTCGAGAAAACGTGTCGTGCGCTAGCCTGGGCCGCCAAGCGTTTGAGGCAATACATGCTAAATCACACAACCCTGCTAATTTCAAAGATGGATCCAATCAAATACGTGTTTGAGAAGCAAGCACTCTCCGGTAGAATTGCCCGATGGCAGATGGTGTTAACCGAATATGACATCCAATATGTTTCTCAGAAGGCTATCAAAGGTAGTGTGTTGTCGGAGTACCTTGCGGAGCAGCCTGTTGAGGACTACTAATCGATGAGGTTTGATTTTCCTGACGAGGATATCATGTACCTGAAGATGAAAGATTGTGAAGAACCGTTGCCGGACGAAGGACCAGAGTTGGGGTCCAAATGGGAGTTAATATTTGATGGAGCTGTGAATTCTTATGGTAGCGGAATAGGGGCAATTATTACTACTCCTCATGGGTCGCACATCCCATTTACTGCTCGATTGACCTTTTCGGTTACCAATAATGAGGCTGAATATGACGCTTGCATCACGGGTCTTAAAGAAGCTATTGATTTGAGAATTAAGAATCTGGATGTGTACGGAGACTCGGCTCTGGTGGTGAATCAGATAAAAGGAGAATGGGAGACACGTCAGCCCAATTTGATACCATATATGAATTATGCAAGGAGATTGTTGCCTTTCTTTGACAAGGTAGAATTGCATCATGTGCCGCGAGCGGAAAATCAAATGGCTGACGCCCTGGCGACATTGTCTTCCATGTATAAAGTTAACTTCTGGAACGAGGCTCCCCGGATTGTTATCTCTCGGCTTGATAGGCCTGCGTTCATATTTGCTATTGACGAAGCATCTGATGGTAAACCCTAGTACTTTGACATCCAGAATTTCCTGAAGAACAAGGAGTATCCGGCTGGGGCATCCAGTCGAGATCAGAAGACTCTCAGGAGATTGGCTGGCAATTTCTATTTGAATCCTGACGGTGTCCTATACAAAAGAAACCACGACTTGGTGTTGCTACGCTGTGTAGACGAGAAAGAGGCGAAGTTGCTCATGGAAGAGATACATGAGGGTACATTTGGTACACATGCCGGCGGGCATGCTATGACGAGAAAACTGCTGCGGGCAGGTTATTACTGGCTAACTATGGAAACAGACTGTTTCAAGTTTGCAAAGAGGTGTCATAAGTGCCAAATTTATGCGGACAAGATCCATGTACCCCCAAGTCCTCTGAATGTGATGTCATCACCATGGCCATTCTCGATGTGGGGAATTGATATGATTGGTAAGATTGAGCCTACGGCATCAAACGGACACCGGTTCATTTTGGTAGCAATTGATTATTTTACCAAATGGGTGGAAGCGGCATCGTATGCCAATGTGACCAAACAAGTGGTCGCCAGATTTATCAAACGAGATATTATCTGCAGATATGGAATCCCTGAGCGGATTATCACCGACAACGGTTCGAATTTGAATAACAAGATGATGAAAGAGTTGTGCCAGAACTTTAAGATTGAACATCACAACTCTTCTCCTTACCGACCCAAGATGAATGGCGCTGTCGAAGCGGACAATAAGAACATAAAGAAGATTGTTCAGAAGATGGTTGTGACGTACAAGGACTGGCACGAGATGCTACCTTTTGCTTTGCACGGTTATCGTACGACGGTACGCACATCAACCGGGGCAACCCCTTTTTCATTGGTATACGGAATGGAGGCAGTGTTACCATTAGAAGTTGAGATTCCTTCCTTGAGGGTTCTACGAGATGTCCAACTCGACGAGGCAGAATGGGTTAAAGATAGGCTGAATCAGCTGAGCTTAATGGATGAGAAGAGGCTAGCTTCTCTCGCATACGGTCGGTTGTACCAGAGCCGGATGAAGAAAGCATACGATAAGAAGATATGTCCGCGAAGCTTTCAGACGGGCGACCTTGTGCTGAAAAGGATTCTCCCGCCACAAACAGATCACAGGGGCAAGTGGACCCCTAATTACGAAGGGCCCTACGTTGTCAGAAAAGTCTTCTCGGGAGGAGCTTTGCTACTATCTACCATGGATGGTGAAGACTTTACGTCGCCTGTGAATTTGGACGCAGTTAAAAAATACTTTGCTTGAAAGTGACCCGCTGGACAGTAAAAAGAGGGTTCAGGCAAAAATGGGGCATCCCGGCGAACCAAAAACAGAATAAAAGGTTCGGGCAAAAATTAGGGATAAAATTGAAAAGATGTACACCCGCGAAGTCGAAAACCTGCATTGGGCGACTTCGGCAAAAAAGGGTATCCCGGTGAATTGAAGACCCGTGTTGCACCATAAAATTTGCTCAACCTTATTCCTTGGATTTATGTTTCATTATCATTAGCATTTGCATATAGAGTCATGTACATAGACTAACCATTTGCATAGCATAAGCATAGCAAGTCATTCAACAGGGGACCAATCATTATTTTCATCTCTAGAGGCCTATCAAGAGGTTATTATCCTAATTCCATCCTATTCAAGTCATCAGGAAAGAATTTGAAAGCAAAGAGTTCAGCAGATCAAGCCTTGAGTCTATCTCCTAGCTGAGGGTATCTGAGGATCAACAAGAGGGTTATGAGCTGTGAAATGAAAGCATGGAGAGCATCTAGACATCTTGAGAGACTTATAAAGTCATTTGGAGAAGAAAGCAAGTCATTGATGAAAGCACAAGAGCTATAGTGGAAGACAGTCAACTAGGGTTTCATCTGGGTCAACCCTAGGTCAACCCTAGGTCAATTGACTGACTTAAGAGGGCATTCAAGTCTATTGGAGAGATGTGGGGATCATCATTGAACATATAAAGAAGGATATGGAGATATGACAAGGAGAATTCAAGAGAAATCAAGGAGAAGAGGAGTTACTAAATTAGGGTTTCTCTGTAAAATCCCCTAGTTTAGGTCAAATTTCCAAGCAAGATAAGTCAAAATGCTAGCTTCAAATGGCTTCTTGGCCAACATGAAACTTGTAGAGGATCTCAAGACCTTTAATTTGAGTGGTGGAAGACCTCAAGGAGATTTATAGAACTCAAGTTATGGTCCTTGCAAGTTACAGGTCATCTGGGGTGTCTGAATTTTTGTCTGTGAAAGTGACTTGACTTCCAAGCAATTTTTGCCCCTCAAGGAGATTTCAAATGGATTCTTGGTCAACATAAGAATTGTTCCTCATTGTCTTAGCTTTCTAGAATGGTATGGCATGCCTTCATATGATGTGGAGAACTCAACTTATGGTCTTGACAAGCAAAGGGTATTTTGGGCATTTGTGAATTACAGGTCATTTTAACCTATACCCAAAACTCATACAAGGAGGCCTCAAATGGAAAAACTTACAACATCAAACTTGCTCCAAATGGGATTTTAAGTCTAGAAAGAAGGTCACAAGTTATTGGAGAAGCTCATAGCATGGGGTTACATGATTGGTCAAAATATGAACTAAAAAAGGCTTATAAAGTGAATAATTTCAAAGTGAAAAATGGTTTGGGAGATTTACAAGTCCAAATGGAGACTTCCAATATATGATTTTGAATGGAAAAACAATTCTAAGAACAATGGTTCACACACTTTTTTGAGTTTAGAAGGAAAAAATGAAGTTATCCATGGTTGCTTACCTTTTAAGAAACATAATCAAAATGAGCCAAAGTTTGAAAACAAGGGAATGTGCAAGATGGATCTAGAATGTACCATTGGGGTCTATATATTCATGAAAGATGAATTTGGCAAGGGTTGGCCTCATTTGCACCAAGAATTCCACAAATTTCTCACACTTTTTCATAAAAGTTTCATTCCAAATCTCTCAAATTCTTCATCAATCTTCATCAAGATCAATTCAATTTTACTCCATCATCATCATAGATCATAATTGAAGCAAGGTTTTGGTAGTTCTCATCCATTTTCGAGTGCTTCTTTCATCAACATCAAAATCACAAGTTCAAGTGAATTGCATGATTCAAGCAAGGAACCTCCAAAATTGTGCATACAGAATTGAGTATTGAATTGGTGAATCAAGATCCAATTCTCAAAAGCTTCATATCTTCCATTTCCATAGCTGTTTGCAAGATTTCGCACAAGGTAAGTTTTCATTCAAACTGCTTGATCCAGTTAGTTAGGCATGATTTTATTAGTGTAGACTTGATCTAGGTGGTTAGGAGATTAAGTTAGATGATTTTGGAAAGGATTGGTGATGGTTAGTGACAGGTGCCACAAACTGTTAGTGTTCGAATCTCTTGGATTAATGCGTTATAATTGTAGCTTGATTGATCAAATTAATCTCCATTAGTTGTAGTTCAGTTTAGGCTAAGTTTGGGGAAGAATCGTGTTGATGCATATCAGTGTGATTTCATGAAGGCCAGATGTTGACTCAATCGGATTTGTTGTTGTGATGAATTTCAAAGAAAACTGATGCCCTAGGATTGTAGAGGGGGAGGTCCTGAGTAAATTTCATGTTTATGGCATGTTGATTCGTGGCTTGGAGATGGAGAACAGAGAGGTGGAATGTAGCTCGTGCATGAGCTCGCATGGCAGAAACCCTAAGTTGCAGGTCGTTTGGAGAAGAAATAATCATGGCCGTTCATTGTGGTTTGGACTTTTGACTTAGGGTAAGATCTAATGGCCAGCGTTTAATCTGAGCATTTGGAGGGAATGGAAGCCTGGCCAAAACGCACCGTTTCATTAATTGAAACGGGCGGGCCTGAATGGACGTGCTAATCCCACCCCCGTGTGAGCCCAATTCCTAGTTTCTAACGTGTTTCTGCTACTATTCGTACCCCCAGCGCGTTGTATTATTTCTTTGGAGTCTGAGTGTCTTCTGGGCCTTAGTAAAAGGCGCTATCTGCACCCCCATTGTGAAGGCCCATCCTGGATTCAACTGCGCGTAGTTACTCTTCATACCCCCTCTTTCTCATTTAATTCAATTTTAATTTTCTTAATTCCATTAATATTTTACCAATTTTCATAAAATCATAACTAATTCATAAAAAATGCATTTTCATCCATTCTTTTTACTATATCTTCATTAAAATGTCTAGAATATTATAGGAAAATAAATTTCCATTTTTAGTTTTATTTCATATTTTTTACATATTTTCTAAATAAATGTCACATTAAATAATTCATTTCATGCATTATTTTTATGATTTTTGTTCTCTCACATGCTTTGATATTTTTTGGTCATTCTTTTCATATTGTTTAGATGAGATGTTAAGCTTGTAGAAATATTTTAGTTCCCATTTTTAGAGGTTAATTTTAGGTGATTAATAAATGCTTGAACAGCATGAACAAAACTAGGGTTTTAGGTGACAACTTAGGAGTTTGATTTCATTTCCCTTAGGACTTAGGGTTTGAATAGATTAGTTATGGGACTATAGGGGCTATGGGTAGTTATTAGATCCCTTAGAGAACAGTTAGGATTCCCCTACTGCTATTATTACTGTCTGTATATCTGTTGTCTGGTGTGGTGTGCCCTCTGGGGTTTATTGATTGTTTGTATGGGTATTGGGTTTGTCTGGGGCCCTGGGGAAGCTGAAGATTTGTGAAGATGAAGCTATTGGAGATTCAAAGATTGAAGATCAACTGTCAGAGTTGAGGAGGAGTTTCTTGCTAGCAGATGCTGAGGAGATTAGGGTTTAGGAGCTAGGCAGAGCTCTAGATTAGAAAGATTGTTTCTCAAACATGGATTGCCTTGTCTGCATCCATTCTTCTCTGTGATTCAGAGTCTCTCTAAGACACTCACCCCCTTCCTTTGGAAGGCTTGGTGATAGTGTCTATGAGATAGAACTCTTGAGAGAAAATGTCTCTTGTGTTAGAAGCAGTCTGTTCACCACCTTTGGTAGTCAGCTGATTGCTTAACACCCAATTCACTCTTGTGACTGATCCCTCATCCTGGAGGTTTGAGCTTGAAGAAAAGCCATTGCAGATGGAAGACTGATGATCAAAGCCCTTGTCTGAAGGCCATGAGGATGGAGATTGATGCTTGTTGAAGCTTGTGAATGATTGGAGATTACTTGAAGCCAGATGTTGATTCAGAGCTGCTGATGCTGTTTCTTTTGCTGTATTTCATTTGCTGATGTATTGATTGGTTTTCTGGACTGTATTGTTTGCTGTTTACCCTGTTGGGTTGAAAGTGAAGCCTGTTCACTTTTGCCTATTGTTTTCTAGGTTCGAGGTTGAGTGGGACTCCCTTGCCTCGCTTGTACTGTTGCATCCATGCATTTTACTGCTTTACTGTATATATCTGATATTGTTTCTGTTTCTGCCTATCCCGTAGGATCTCTGTTTCTCTCTGTGCAAGAGAGGAGCATGATAGACACTAGGTCTCAACCCATGCATGATAACATTAGGTTAGTTTGTTTCCCTTCGCAACCGTAGGTTAGAGTTCTGTCTCTTTCTTTCTCAAAACAAACAGAAAAACACATAAAGATTTCAAACACAATAAAAGACACTTCTTCCGTAAAAGAATGTGAACTCATCAAAACGTCATTTTTGTCCGCTGGGACTGCTAATCAAGAAAACCTTTTTCAGAAGGAATAAAATCAATCAAGGACAGACTTGTGTCGTACGTGGCCCGAACTACGTTTGCTCTGATCTTTCATGCTGTATGAAAGTACGTAGGCATAGGATGCGATATCCTAGCGAGCAACCTTCCCCTCCTTTCCCGTAGGTAGGCGAACTACGTTGACTCTGATTTCTCGTTCCAGACGGGAATACGTAGGCATAAAGTGCGATACTTTGCCGAGTCATTTTTATTTTCATTTTATTTTCTTTTTCACCCTTGACCTATAGTTTAGACAGAATAACAATCCATACCTGAAAACAAGCGTGGATCCCATCGAGTACGATGGACGTGAGGGGTGCTAATACCTTCCCCTTGCGTAACCGACTCCCGAACCTAGGTTTTGGTTGCGATGACCATACCTTTCCCGTGTTGTGCGAGGTTTACTCTGAGCGTTTCCTTTCCCTCCCGTGGGATAAATAACGCACGGTGGCGACTCTTCTGTTCAGCCGGCGCCGATTTTCGCAGTAGCGACAGCTGGCGACTCTGCTGGGGATCCAACGTCCCCTGGCTGCTAAGGACTGCGATGGTTCTTATGCATTTGGGATCCAACGTCCCTTAAGAGAGTCAATCCTAGCGCTTGTTTTCCCGTCGAGGATTTTGTATGGAGTTATTGTATATTTCTGTATTTTTCAGCTTTGTATATGGATTATTATTGCTGTATCTGGGGTGTGACGGGTGTTCTGATATTGAGAGATAAGCCGGACCTGGGCTTGAGTGCACCTAGAATTAGAGTAGAAATTAGTGGGTGCCCGCTTGCTTTGCTTGCTTTGGTGTCCCATGAAATCTACACTCAGACGAGGTTCCTCTGGTTGGCCTCCTGCCCCTTCCTTTGGTTGGCGTGGGTTGCTGGTTAGTTGGATTGTCGACTCTGGGGACCGATCATTTGGAAGTTGGCTGAGTGAGGCCTCTTCAAGAATTGATGATGCCACTCCTTCTGGGAATCGTATCATCAACCCTGAAAGTCTGTGACGCCGACGACCGCATAGGATGCCGTTGTGCCAGTTATAGGGCCACCCACCTGTGAGGGGATTCAGGGTTGTGCAGGTAACTAGACCTTCAGACCACCAGTTTGTTTCTTGATCAGGATCCTGGATATTTATGGAGGGTTCTAAGGTCTGTCAGAGACCAGTTGGTGTGTTCCGGGGTCTGTCAGAGACCATTTGGAGATGTGTTCTGAGGTCTGTCAGAGACCAGTTGGAGAGTCATGAGGTCTGTCAGAGACCAATTATGGAGGTGATTTGAGGTCTATCAGAGACCAGTTGGAGTTATGGTTTGAGGTCTGTCAGAGACCAGTGTTGGAGTTTTATTTTAGGTCTATCTGAGACCAGGGTTTGATGACTTCTGGATGGTCTATCTGAGACCTTTCTTGATTGGGTTTAGGCTATTCAGCTGCAGCTTTGGTCCCTGTTGAATGTTACTTGCATTGCATCCTTGCATATCCATTATCATTTGCATTTCACTAACGTGTGTCTGTGCTGCAGGTGCATTTGCATTTCCCTAGTTCTAGTGCCCAGACTTCTGAGTTTTGATCATGACTAGCCTACGGAGAACGGTTGCTTACAAATTGCCTACGCCTGATATTGTTCCTTTACTGGGGTTGATCTCTCTTGCTGATGAGGGTGTTCGTAGGAGTTTCCGGATGAGCTATGGTAGATTATTGAGATTGGTGTGCAAACCTACAGAGGTAGAGTTAGATGGGTTGTATGCTTTGATGCAATTCTACGACCCTGCTTTGAGGTGTTTCACGTTCTCTGACTTTATTATGGGACCAACTCTGGAGGAATACGCTGAGTATGTTGAGCTGCCTGTGCAGAACCAGGTTCCATTCATTCATTATGAGGCCAAACCCAAGCCGGAGGAATTGGCAAAAGCCTTGCATGTTGATGCTTCTGAACTTGTGACTACTGTTTCCCGTGGAGTTCCAGGCTTCTCATTTCAGTTCTTAGTTGGTAAAGCCCAAGAGTACGCCAAGAATGGGTGCTGGGTTGCTTTCAATGCTGTGTTGGCCTTGTGCATTTATGGCATAGTTTTATTCCCCAATATACCGGATTTTGTGGACTTCGATGCTTTCTACTTGTTTGCCGCTGGTAATCCTGTGCCTACTTTACTCGGAGATCTCTACCATTCACTGCATTACAAGAATGAGAAGGGAAGAGGGAAGAATGTTCACCTGTGTGTACCCTTATTGAGTATGTGGTTTGAGAGTCACCTTCCTAAGAGAAGATCTGCTGCAGAGACTACAGTTCCAGTTGGTTGGCCGGAGCGTTTGATGAGGTTATCGTCGGAAGATATGGAGTGGTTTGATAGGGACCTGTTGGGATCGGAGCTCATCTTCAGTTGTTCTGGTTACCCTAATGTGCCATTGATAGGAAGAAAAGGGTGTATCAATTACAACCCTTCTCTATTCATTCGCCAGTTCGGATATGCGCTGAAGAATCCACCTCAAGAGGAGGAAGTACAGGAATCTCTGTACTTCACTGGAGATTTGAAGGGGGAATTATTAGCCAAGTTGCGACATGCTTGGACGCGTATTAACCGCAAAGGGAAGCCGTTGTTAGGAAAGAATGACTGTCAGGCCTATGCACCTTATAGAGCTTGGATTCAGGAGAGGGCTAGTCAGTTGAAGATGCCATTTCCAGATGCACCAACTCTTGATCCTATTCCGGTAGAAGAGCCGACTACTGTTTCTAGAGAAGCATATGAACAGGTTGTGAAGGAGAAAGAAGCCCTGATGAAGATTAACGAAGGGTTAGAGCAAGAGTTAGCCCAGGCGCGCAGCGAGAAAAACAAGGCCGTATATGCTTTCCAGCAACAGATTGAGCTGGTAAACAGGTTAGGAGCTGAGTTGACCGAGGAAAAGAAGAAGCGCGAACGTCTGGGGCAAGAGTTCAGAAGCTCCCATGACATGCTGGAAGCCAAAAAGAAGGCGCTCGACGCAGCACACCGAGAGATATCTTCTTGCAATAAGACTTGGAATGCCACACTCACCAATAACAAGAAGAGGGAAGATAAGCTGAAGCAGCAAATTTCCGACCTCGAAGAGAAGTTGAAGTCTAGCATCAAGAAGTGTGAGGAAGAAGTGATGAACCGGTATAGTGTCCAGCATGCACTGAACAAGGCAATCAAATCTAGAGATGAAGCAGTGTCCCAGAAGCGAAAGTTAGAAGATTGCTTCGGAGAAGCAACATGGGAAGAAACTGCTGAAGACGTACGCCGTATCCTTAAGAAGAGAAACCAGCTTGTTGAAGGGCTGCTTGATCGACCAAGCCATCCGGAGACCAAGAAGTTGATAGAGGAGTACCAGACTTTTGGGAGGATCTGATCATTCCATTATTTGTATGCTTTATTTGCATAGTGCTGACCATCACCAGGATTGTTGGCTGAGGTCATGCCATCTTTGTACTCTCAGTGATATTGTACCCTGGGCTTATCGATTCTCTCTGCTATATATGAGGCTTTCTATGATTCGGTTCCGATATTCCTATTGTCAACACTGTCACTGCACCGGCACCTTCGCACTAGAACCGGGGGAATGAACTTCCCTAATGCACAGGCACATTGCATTGCATTCATATTCATCTTGCATAACAGGTAATATATGAATGGTGTCTTATCTCTTGCTCTGTATCAGGTACTTAACAGGATTCCAGATCAACATCCGCACCGCTATTCTACACGATCCAACTGTCGGAAAGTCATGGACCAGATTCAGAACGAGATGCAGGATGTACGCGAGAAGCTCGCCCTCTTCATGCAGACCATGGAGGCTATAGCAAAAGGGCAAGAGAATTTGCAGGCCATGGTCCAGCCTCTGTTGGCTCGCAACGCTGGTCATGGTAACGAAGATCATCAGTCTGTCCGGGTTGATACTGCTCATGGAGATGGCACCCCCACGCCAGTGGCTCCGCCTGTCGTCAATGTGAATGCTGCTAACGTCAACAACGCTACCGCTGCTGTGAATGGTAACGTCGGAGTTGGAAATGAAACTGCTGTCCATAACGCTGGGCCGGGTGATGTCAATGTGGGAGATAATCTCGGAGGTAATGGCTTTGTCAACGCTGGGTTCGGATTCAACGATCAGGGATTCGACAATACTGGCAAGTATGGCTTTAATGCTCAAGGCTTTGGGCAAGATGGTTATGGTATGGTCAATCAGGGCTACGGAGGTTTTGGAAACGGAAACGGTGCTGGTTTTATGGCTGGTGGTCCTGCTGGAGGTGTTCAAGGGTATGGCAACAGAGGCCGAGTTCCGGGGATGAATCAGGTCAGAGCTGGACGTAATAATGCGTATGATGGATACGGGGCTGGAAACGGTATGTGGCAAGAGGATCAGCAGGAAGACGCCTTCTCTGGAGGGGGTTTTGAAGGGCCGATGGATGATTCTCAAAAGATTAGAATGCTGGAAGAGCAAATGAAAGGAGTCCTAAACCAGAGTGCTGTGGGTCTGGACATGGCAACAATGGGCTTGGTACCTGGGCTGAGGGTGCCAATCAAGTTCAAAGCGCCTGCGTTCGATAAGTACAAAGGAGATACATGTCCGAAGGTGCATGTCCGAGCTTATTACAGAAAGATGTCTGCATACTCCACTGACGAAAGAATGCTCATGCATTTCTTTCAGGATAGTCTATCGGGTCCTTCCTTAGAGTGGTACATGGGGTTGGAGCCCACTGATATCAAGACTTGGAAGCAATTAGCAGAGGCGTTCGTAGCCCATTACAAATATAACAGTGACCTGGCACCCAATCGGGTCCAGTTGGCCGGGCTTTCGCAGAAGAAGGGGGAGAGTTTTAAAGAGTACGCGCAAAGGTGGCGCGATATGGCTGCCAGGGTTCGTCCTCCTGTGGAAGATAAAGAAATGAACGACATGTTTGTTGGCACATTCACCGGGCTGTTTCATGATATGTTGTTTCATACGTCTCTGGCTAGCTTTTCAGACCTGATTCTGATGGGTGAAAAGATTGAGCGGAACATTAAGCAAGGGAAGTTCCAGGTCGATGAATCAACTGCATCTGGCAGTAATAGGAAAGCTTATGGTGGGCGCCGTCAGGGCGAAGCCAGCGCTGTATTTGGGGGCCGAGGCCGAGGCCGAGGCAGGGGAAGAAACCAATATCGTCAGCAGCAGCAAGTGTCGAGTGTCACTATCCTTTATCAGCAACAACCAATCCAGCAACCACAACAGGTTCAGCAGCAACCAATGCCACAGCAGCAGCAGCCTCAGCAGGGGGCACAGCAAGCTCAGAGAAAATTCCAGGGTGGTAAGCCGAGAAGAGTATTTGAGAAGCCTCCCTCTAACTATGCTGATTTATTGCAGACCTTGTTGGGATTGAATCTGGTGGAGAAAAGAACCTTGGCACCAATAACGGGAACTCCCCCGTTCGGCTATGATGCAAATAGGCGCTGCGAGTTTCATTCTGGGGCCCCGGGCCATGATATCGAAGGTTGTCATGCTTTTAAGCACGTTGTGCAGGATCTCTTGGACAACAAGTCTATCAACTTCGGAACGACCGGTGCGAATATAGTCCAGAAACCCATGCCCAATCATGGGGCGAACGCCGTGCTGACCGAGGAAGGGCTGAATCTGATTATGAATGTTGAGGATTTAAAGACGCCGCTGAGCGAAATAAAGAGCCGACTGTTGCAAGGAGGTGTTTACCCGGGTTGTAATGAGTACTGTTTAGATTGTTGGGCCCTGGCTGGGGGGTGTGAGGATCTGAAGAAAGGCATTCAGGCCTTAATTGATGAAGGTGTATTGCAGTTTGATAGGACAGCAACTGATGAGCCGGCAGGGGCAGTAATGGATAATCAGAGTGATGTTGCCACAGTGACAATTCCTAGGAAGACGATCACTATTTCAGCACCAGCTCAGCGACCACCGATTACTATAACTAAAGCCGGGCCAATCCCGTATGAGAGCACGAAAGCGGTCCCATGGTCATATGGGCTAGAGGTGTATTGTGACGGGATTAAAATCGATGTTAACAAGCGGTCAGCGGAGGTTGTGGATAATGTTGTTGGCCCGGGAGGCATGACGAGAAGCGGCAGGATCTTTATATCTCCTGAAGTAGAGGCCGAAAGGCTAGCGAAAGGAAAGGGGAAAGCGGTTGAGAATGTTCCGGTACAAGCAAATGAAAAAGAGGCAGCGTCGAAGGACGTAGAGGAATTCATGCGCTTAATTCGGAAAAGCGATTATAAAATCGTGGAGCATCTGCAGCAAACGCCATCCAAAATATCTATTCTGTCATTGCTGTTGTGTTCGGAAGCCCACAGGAACGCTTTGCTGAAAGTCCTGGACACTTCTTTTGTACCACAGGATGTCTCCGTGAACCAGCTAGAAGGGGTATTGGCACATGTAAATGCGGGCCACAGTCTGGGCTTTACTGATTTTGACTTGACTCCGAAAGGAAGGGATCATAATATGGCATTACATGTATCTGTTGAGTGCAGAGGGTCGACAATGTCGCACGTATTGGTTGACACCGGGTCGTCTTTGAATGTGCTGCCTAAGAAGGCTATGATGAAGCTGGATGTTCGAGGAATTTTGTGCACACCAAGTGATTTGGTAGTCAGAGCGTTTGACGGCACGCGGAGAACAGTCTTCGGATCGATTACCTTGCCTCTGCAAGTGGGGCCGGAAGTGTTTGCAACGGAGTTTTATATCATGGATATACAGCCTGCGTACAGCTGCTTGCTGGGGAGACCTTGGATTCACGGGGCAGGGGCAGTCACGTCTACCCTGCATCAGAAGTTAAAGTATATGGTCGGAGACAGTGTAGTCACCGTGTGCGGAGAAGAAGACATCCTGGTCAGCCATCTTTCTTCGTTCAAATATGTGGAAGTCGACGGGGAGATCCACGAGACGCCATGCCAGGCATTCGAAGGTTTGCGCATTAAGGACAAGAGTCCCGGGCCAAGCAAAGTGCCGGAGATAGCTGTCTCATCGTATAAAGAAGCCCAAGCGCTAGTGAAGGCAGGAGAAGCCACAGGCTGGGGCAAAGTATTGGACATTCCGGTGAAAATGGACCGGTTCGGACTGGGGTACCGACCGTCGTCATCAACTCCTTCTGTGGGGGCCCCTCACTTCAGAAAGTCAATCACCATCTCTGCCAGTGGAGTATGCCATGAATCTGTCAATGCTACTTCAGAGTCTGATGAAGTGGGACAGCGACTGTGATATGGATGCCTGGATTCAGCCAAGCACGCCAGGACAAGGACTGTGCAACTGGTCTATTCAGGAGCTTGTTCCTGTGACTTTTAAACAGTAATGCTTTGCTTTATTAATTGTTGAATAATCTGATGTCTTGCCCGGGGCATCGGGATTTGCTTAGGGCTGTGTTGTTATAAACATTGCTTCGTTAATCATTAAATAAATGGCGTTTTTTTTTCATGTGTAAATACTGTAATCCCTGTCTTTCTTGTTTTGTATTTTTCAATAAAATGGCAACGTGGTTATCCGCTTTATACGCATTTTGAAGCACTTAACCCTTTCTTTTGCAGGATAACATTTTCAGATGACATCCTTGAACCACCTATGACTCGTCCCGACTTCGAGCACCCGGTATTCCAGACCGAAGAAGAGGTTGTCGAAGATAGCGACGTTCCTGAAGAACTGTCTTGGTTGGTGAAGCAAGAGGAAAGAGCCATTCTGCCTCACGACGAGGTTATCGAAATTATCAATTTGGGGTCGGAAGGGGTTGAGAAAAATATTCGTATCGGAGCCGCACTGCAGAGTGATATCAAGCGAAAACTGGTTGAAATGCTCCGAGAGTATAATGATGTATTCGCTTGGTCGTATCAAGATATGCCAGGGCTCGATACAGATATGGTTGTGCATCGTCTGCCACTGAAAGAAGACTGCCCGCCTGTCAAACAAAAACTTCGCAGAACTCGCCCAGATATGGCAATGAAGATCAAAGAGGAGGTTCAGAAACAGTGGGACGCTGGGTTCCTGGCTGTGACGAAGTATCCCTCATGGGTTGCTAACATCGTGCCAGTGCCAAAGAAAGATGGCAAGGTTCGAATGTGCGTGGATTATAGAGATTTGAATAAAGCAAGCCCAAAAGACGATTTTCCACTTCCTCATATTGACGTATTAGTTGATAATACCGCTCAATATTCTGTATTCTCCTTCATGGATGGCTTTTCAGGCTATAATTAAATTAAAATGGCGCCAGAGGATATGGAGAAGACTACTTTCATAACGCCTTGGGGAACATTTTGCTACAAAGTGATGCCCTTTGGTTTGAAAAATGCTGGGGCAACGTATCAGCGTGCGATGACAACTCTCTTTCATGACATGATGCATAAAGAGATCGAAGTTTATGTCGACGATATGATTGCCAAATCCCAGACGGAGGAAGAGCATCTGGTGAATCTGTTGAAGTTGTTTAAAAGGCTTAGGAAGTTCAGGCTGAGGCTGAACCCTAACAAATGCACCTTCGGGGTGAGATCGGGTAAACTGCTGGGGTTTATCGTAAGCGAAAGAGGAATAGAGGTCGATCCTGCTAAAATAAAAGCGATTCAAGAAATGCCGACGCCTAAAACAGAGAAAGAGGTGCGCGGGTTTCTAGGGAGATTGAACTACATTGCTCGGTTCATATCTCATCTAACTGCCACGTGTGAACCATTATTCAAGCTGTTGAAGAAAGATCAAGCTGTAACGTGGAACGATAATTGTCAAAAGGCGTTCGACAAAATAAAGAAGTATCTGCAGGAGCCTCCTATTTTGATACCCCCAGTGGCAGGGAGACCCTTGATAATGTATTTGACGGTTCTTGAGGGAAGCATGGGTTGCGTTCTCGGTCAACACGACGAGACGGGGAGAAAAGAGCATGCAATCTATTATTTGAGTAAGAAATTTACAGACTGTGAATCTCGATACTCAATGCTGGAGAAAACTTGTTGCGCGCTAGCCTGGGCCGCCAAGCGTCTGAGGCAGTACATGCTGAATCATACAACCATGCTCATCTCGAAGATGGATCCAATCAAATATATATTCGAAAAGCAGGCGTTGTCAGGTAGGATTGCCCGTTGGCAGATGATCTTGACTGAATACGATATTCAATACGTCTCGCAAAAGGCAATAAAGGGGAGTGTGTTGTCTGAGTATCTGGCGGAGCAGCCTATTGAAGAGTATCAATCGATGAGATTTGACTTTCCTGACGAGGATATCATGTATCTCAAGATGAAGGATTGCGAAGAGCCGTTACCAGACGAAGGACCAGAGCCGGGGTCCAAATGGCAGATGATATTTGATGGAGCTGTGAATGCTTACGGTAGCGGAATAGGGGCAATTATCACTACGCCGCACGGGTCGCACATCCCGTTTACTGCCCGATTGACCTTTGCTGTTACCAACAATGAGGCCGAATACGAAGCTTGTATAATGGGGCTTGAAGAAGCCATTGATTTGCGAATCAAACATTTAGACGTATACGGAGACTCAGCTCTGGTAGTGAATCAGATCAAAGGGGAATGGGAGACACGGCAACCCAATTTGATACATTATATGAATTATGCAAGGAGATTGTTGCCTTTCTTCGACAAGGTTGAGTTGCATCACGTGCCACGGGCAGAAAATCAAATGGCTGACGCCCTTGCCACCTTGTCTTCCATGTACAAGGTCAATTTCTGGAACGAAGCTCCCCAGATCACTATCTCTCGGTTGGACAGGCCAGCTTATGTATTTGCTATTGATGAAGCGTCTGATGGCAAACCGTGGTATTTTGATATCCTTAATTTCCTGAAGAATAAAGAGTATCCGGCTGGGGCATCCAGTCAAGATCAGAAAACTCTCAGGAGATTAGCAGGTAATTTCTATTTGAACCCGGATGGCGTCTTATACAGAAGAAACCACGACTTGGTGTTATTGCGTTGTGTAGACGAGAAAGAGGCAAAGCTTCTCATGGAGGAAATTCACGAAGGTGCATTCGGTACGCATGCTGGTGGGCATGCTATGACGAGAAAACTGCTGCGGGCAGGTTATTTTTGGCTGACGATGGAAACTGATTGTTTCAAGTTCGCAAGAAAGTGCCACAAGTGCCAAATATACGCTGACAAGATACACGTGCCTCCGAGTCCTCTGAATGTGATGTCATCTCCATGGCCATTCTCGATGTGGGGAATCGATATGATTGGAAAGATTGAGCCGACGGCTTCTAACGGGCATCGGTTCATCCTCGTAGCAATCGATTATTTCACCAAGTGGGTGGAAGCAGCGTCTTACGCAAATGTAACGAAGCAAGTGGTGGCTAGATTCATCAAGAGAGATATCATTTGCCGATACGGAATTCCCGAGCGGATAATCACGGATAATGGTTCTAATCTGAACAACAAAATGATGAAGGAGCTCTGTCAGAGTTTCAAGATCGAACATCACAACTCCTCCCCTTACCGACCCAAGATGAATGGCGCTGTCGAAGCGGCCAATAAGAATATCAAGAAAATCGTCCAGAAAATGGTGGTGACTTATAAAGATTGGCATGAAATGCTACCTTTCGCTTTGCACGGTTATCGTACGACGGTACGCACATCAACCGGGGCAACTCCGTTCTCGTTGGTATACGGAATGGAAGCGGTATTACCATTGGAAGTTGAGATCCCTTCTCTGAGGGTATTGCGAGACGTTCAGCTGGACGAGGCAGAATGGGTAACGAACAGATTGAACCAACTGAGTTTGATGGATGAGAAGAGGCTAGCTTCTCTGGCATACGGTCGTTTGTATCAAAGACGAATGAAGAAAGCGTACGACAAGAAGATACTTCCGCGAAGCTTTCAGACGGGCGACCTTGTGCTGAAAAGGATTCTCCCGCCGCAAGCAGATCACAGGGGCAAGTGGACCCCCAACTACGAAGGGCCATACGTTGTCAGTAAGGTCTTTTCAGGAGGAGCGTTATTGTTGTCCACCATGGACGGGGAAGACTTTGCATCACCTGTGAATTCGGACGCGGTTAAAAAATACTTTGCTTAAAACAGACCCGCTGGACAGAAAAAGAGAGTCCAGGCAAAAATGGGGCATCCTGGCGAACCAAAAACAGAATGAAAGGTTCGGGCAAAAGTTAGGGATAAAATTGAAAAATGTACACCCGCGAAGTTGAAAACCTACACTGGGCGGCTTCGGCAAAAAAGGGTATCCCGGTGAACTGAAAACCCGTAAAGGGCGGTTCACGCAAAAGTTAGGGATGAGAAAAGCAAATGACTGCGGTCCGAATTTGGTATTCAATGAGCATCAGTGCGGGAGAATATGTTTGAGGAGTCAGTTATCGGATACAACCTCTTCAGAAGTAGGGATACCGGGAAAGTATAAGAGTCGGACGAGTCATGGGAGGATCAGTTCGTGGTGTTCATCTGCATCCAGTTGCCGACATGTGTACAAAATTTAATTTGTCAATATTTATGCTTCTTGTGAATACTTGCATACTTGTATATTTGCTTTGCGTAGCTTCCTCTTTTCAGGAGTTACATCCCGTGTACAAAAACTCCGCCCATTCAGGGGCCCAATCAATGAAAATGTGTTATTCAGTACTTGATGCCTGTTCTTTACTGTTTTGCGCATGATAAAACGCCTAAGTTTATTGAAGCTAGCATGAGTATAACATTACTGGCCCTTGCCAACAATTGTTAAAGCTTTGAATTAACTGAGTGTAACGTCACTAACCTGAATCGATTTGGATTGCATAGGCTTGTCGTGCTTTGTTTGTGTTGTCGCAGGTTTCATAACTGTACGAGGAAGGTGATCAAAAGATTGCAATAGTGAAAGGCTTGATCCCCACGCAGGTCAGGCATGTTCTTCCTGAAGAAGGATAGAATTCTCCAGCTAGCCGTAGCTTATCCAAAGGATGTGCTCCAGAGAAGTTACTCGACCTCAGCAGAGTTTAGTGATTCTGAGATCGTAAGGCTGTATTCAGACAGGTTCATCTCCCCCCGTAGGGTCAGGCACTCTTCCCCAGTGGAGTCAGTTAATTTTCCCCAAGAGAATCCAGCCATCCCCAGCGGAGTTCTCTTTTCAGTAAATGTTCTTTCCTTCCAGTGGAATTCGAAGGTCAAGACTCTCCAAAGCAGAGTTGACGTTGGGTCCTGTCATTTATTTTGTCCGAGATACTGGTGATATCGGTTCACATTCCGGCAGAAAGTCCGATCGTGCTGTGCGCATCTGCTATTCCTCAGCAGAGTTATTGTCCCCAGCAGGGGTTACTTCAGCAAGACGTGTGGTTTGAGTTCCCAACTTCCCAGCAGGGTCGACTTCATCCTACCAGCATTTATTTTGCCGGAATAATTTTGTAGCATCAGGCTATCCCCGGCGAGTCGGCGTTACCCTTCCAGCATTTATTTTGCTGAAGCAGTTTCTGTACTCTAGTAGTTCAGGTGGAGAGAGCTCTTGCTCAAATAAATCACCAAACAGTCAAGATCTCGGCAGGAGATATTCAATGACAATGTCAGTTTCGGCGGTATTCCCCCACAGAGTTATCGTGATAAAACTCTCTTTGTCTCCGGCAGAGTCATTTATGCAAATGTATCTTATTTTCCCCAGCCAGAGTGGCCAGGATAAGAATCTCCTTATTCCCAAGCAAAGTTCGTTTGTCATCAACGAGTCGCATGAAGCAGAATTTCAGAGACCACCGCAGGTTATCAGAGCAGGCGTCCGATAGTTGGTTTTCAGACATCCCCAGTAGAGTTCATCTCGAAGTCGCTGTCACGTCAGTGCTGAGCAGTTTGTGGGTAAGGATCATTGAAGAATTAAGTCCTGACGTGGACCATTTACTCCTAGAATGACGGGATTTCTTCAGAAGTGGGCGTCCTAACGTGGACAGGTTTGTTTTACCGGATTGGTAAGGTGCGTTAATCCTGACGTGGATAGATTCGGTCTCTCGAAATTTGGAGAAAAGGAGGTCATGACGTCGACAAAAGATTGGTTACTCTTCGTGTTGGTATCCTGACGTGGATCATTTTGTTTTCGGCAGATATCTTTATTCGTAATGGTGAAATGTGCGTCCTGACGTGGACAAGTTTGTAGTTCTTTGTGATGACAAGATACAAGAATCCTGACGTGGACAAATTTATCCTTCTTCGTGTTGTTGGCAAAGTGTAAGTCCTAACGCGGATATTTCCCCAGTGAGTCGAAGGTGTGAGTCCTTACGTGGACAAGTCTTATTTCCTCAGTGAGTCGAAGACGCCTGAGTCCTTACGTGGATAAATCAAGACGAGATCAGTGTCCTAACGCGGACAGATCAAAGAGATTATTATTCCTAACGTGGAAAGATGTAGTCCTTACGCGGACCTATCAACAGAAGTGATTCCTAACGTGGAAAGACGGAGATTCCTAACGCGGAAAAGATGGAGTCCATACGCGGACGTGTCAGAAGATAGTTTCCTTACGTGGAAATGACAGTATTCCTAACGTGGAAAGAAGAGAGTCCTTACGTGGACAGATTAAGATGGCATTCCTGACGTGGAAAAGTTTAGTCCTGACGCGGACATATCAGGAGAAGATTCCTAACGTGGAAAGAAGAGAGTCCTTACGTGGACAGATTAAGATGGCATTCCTGACGTGGAAAAGTTTAGTCCTGACGCGGACATATCAGGAGAAGATTCCTAACGTGGAAAGAAGAGAGTCCTTACGTGGACAGATTAAGATGGCATTCCTTACGTGGAAAAGTTTAGTCCTTACGCGGACATATCTAGAAAGGGTTTATTCCTTACGTGGAAGGATTTGAGTCCTAACGTGGACATATCAAGAGCATTCCTTACGTAGAAGAAAAATGGTTTCCTTACGTGGAAAGACGAGTTTATTCCTTACGTGGAAAGATTGAGTCCTCACGCGGACATATCAAGATTGATTCCTGACGTGGAAAGAAATGGATTATTCCTGACGTGGAAAGAGAGTTTAGTCCTGACGCGGACAGATCGAAGAAGATATTCCTAACGTGGAAGAAGGAAGTTAGTCCTTACGTGGACAGATGCAAGAAAAGTAGAGTCCTAACGTGGACAAGTTCAGAAATAGTTGTATTCCTTACGTGGAAAGATCGGAGTCCTGACGCGGACACGTCAAGTGGTATTGGAGTCCTTACGTGGACAGATTGATGCAGTTCTCCTTATGTGGAAAGAAGATTGCTTCCTAACGTGGAAAGATAAAAGCGTTACTCCTAACGTGGACGATGTGATCCTAACGTGGAAGAGTGTTATTCCTAACGTGGACGATTCAATTTATGGAAATGCAGACGAAGTATCCCCAGCGGAGTTGCCGAGATTTTTCTGGGTTAACAGCAAGTGTAGTCCTAACGTGGACCAATTCTAGGTGAGATTTCTTCGTATCGACGACAGACAGAGTCCTCACGTGGACAAGCAAGCAGTCTGGTATGACAAAATCCTCTTCAGAACGATGAAGACAATCCCCAGCACGGTCGTGCGAGATCAGTGGGTTGCTCTAACAGTCAGATTCAGCTGACGAATGTCATTCCTCAAGCAGGAGCGCAGTTTATTTCTGCGGTTGGCAAATTTCTGGTTTCACTAGTATTCAACCGTCTCGTACCGCGAATGTCTGAAGGCTCCGGGCTCTTCATCCAATCGGGTCCAAGTCGCTTGAATAGGGGCAGCTGTTGCACCATAAAATTTGCTCAACCTTATTCCTTGGATTTATGTTTCATTATCATTAGCATTTGCATATAGAGTCATGTACATAGACTAACCATTTGCATAGCATAAGCATAGCAAGTCATTCAACAGGGGACCAATCATTATTTTCATCTCTAGAGGCCTATCAAGAGGTTATTATCCTAATTCCATCCTATTCAAGTCATCAGGAAAGAATTTGAAAGCAAAGAGTTCAGCAGATCAAGCCTTGAGTCTATCTCCTAGCTGAGGGTATCTGAGGATCAACAAGAGGGTTATGAGCTGTGAAATGAAAGCATGGAGAGCATCTAGACATCTTGAGAGACTTATAAAGTCATTTGGAGAAGAAAGCAAGTCATTGATGAAAGCACAAGAGCTATAGTGGAAGACAGTCAACTAGGGTTTCATCTGGGTCAACCCTAGGTCAACCCTAGGTCAATTGACTGACTTAAGAGGGCATTCAAGTCTATTGGAGAGATGTGGGGATCATCATTGAACATATAAAGAAGGATATGGAGATATGACAAGGAGAATTCAAGAGAAATCAAGGAGAAGAGGAGTTACTAAATTAGGGTTTCTCTGTAAAATCCCCTAGTTTAGGTCAAATTTCCAAGCAAGATAAGTCAAAATGCTAGCTTCAAATGGCTTCTTGGCCAACATGAAACTTGTAGAGGATCTCAAGACCTTTAATTTGAGTGGTGGAAGACCTCAAGGAGATTTATAGAACTCAAGTTATGGTCCTTGCAAGTTACAGGTCATCTGGGGTGTCTGAATTTTTGTCTGTGAAAGTGACTTGACTTCCAAGCAATTTTTGCCCCTCAAGGAGATTTCAAATGGATTCTTGGTCAACATAAGAATTGTTCCTCATTGTCTTAGCTTTCTAGAATGGTATGGCATGCCTTCATATGATGTGTAGAACTCAACTTATGGTCTTGACAAGCAAAGGGTATTTTGGGCATTTGTGAATTACAGGTCATTTTAACCTATACCCAAAACTCATACAAGGAGGCCTCAAATGGAAAAACTTACAACATCAAACTTGCTCCAAATGGGATTTTAAGTCTAGAAAGAAGGTCACAAGTTATTGGAGAAGCTCATAGCATGGGGTTACATGATTGGTCAAAATATGAACTAAAAAAGGCTTATAAAGTGAATAATTTCAAAGTGAAAAATGGTTTGGGAGATTTACAAGTCCAAATGGAGACTTCCAATATATGATTTTGAATGGAAAAACAATTCTAAGAACAATGGTTCACACACTTTTTTGAGTTTAGAAGGAAAAAATGAAGTTATCCATGGTTGCTTACCTTTTAAGAAACATAATCAAAATGAGCCAAAGTTTGAAAACAAGGGAATGTGCAAGATGGATCTAGAATGTACCATTGGGGTCTATATATTCATGAAAGATGAATTTGGCAAGGGTTGGCCTCATTTGCACCAAGAATTCCACAAATTTCTCACACTTTTTCATAAAAGTTTCATTCCAAATCTCTCAAATTCTTCATCAATCTTCATCAAGATCAATTCAATTTTACTCCATCATCATCATAGATCATAATTGAAGCAAGGTTTTGGTAGTTCTCATCCATTTTCGAGTGCTTCTTTCATCAACATCAAAATCACAAGTTCAAGTGAATTGCATGATTCAAGCAAGGAACCTCCAAAATTGTGCATACAGAATTGAGTATTGAATTGGTGAATCAAGATCCAATTCTCAAAAGCTTCATATCTTCCATTTCCATAGCTGTTTGCAAGATTTCGCACAAGGTAAGTTTTCATTCAAACTGCTTGATCCAGTTAGTTAGGCATGATTTTATTAGTGTAGACTTGATCTAGGTGGTTAGGAGATTAAGTTAGATGATTTTGGAAAGGATTGGTGATGGTTAGTGACAGGTGCCACAAACTGTTAGTGTTCGAATCTCTTGGATTAATGCGTTATAATTGTAGCTTGATTGATCAAATTAATCTCCATTAGTTGTAGTTCAGTTTAGGCTAAGTTTGGGGAAGAATCGTGTTGATGCATATCAGTGTGATTTCATGAAGGCCAGATGTTGACTCAATCGGATTTGTTGTTGTGATGAATTTCAAAGAAAACTGATGCCCTAGGATTGTAGAGGGGGAGGTCCTGAGTAAATTTCATGTTTATGGCATGTTGATTCGTGGCTTGGAGATGGAGAACAAAGAGGTGGAATGTAGCTCGTGCATGAGCTCGCATGGCAGAAACCCTAAGTTGCAGGTCGTTTGGAGAAGAAATAATCATGGCCGTTCATTGTGGTTTGGACTTTTGACTTAGGGTAAGATCTAATGGCCAGCGTTTAATCTGAGCATTTGGAGGGAATGGAAGCCTGGCCAAAACGCACCGTTTCATTAATTGAAACGGGCGGGCCTGAATGGACGTGCTAATCCCACCCCCGTGTGAGCCCAATTCCTAGTTTCTAACGTGTTTCTGCTACTATTCGTACCCCCAGCGCGTTGTATTATTTCTTTGGAGTCTGAGTGTCTTCTGGGCCTTAGTAAAAGGCGCTATCTGCACCCCCATTGTGAAGGCCCATCCTGGATTCAACTGCGCGTAGTTACTCTTCATACCCCCTCTTTCTCATTTAATTCAATTTTAATTTTCTTAATTCCATTAATATTTTACCAATTTTCATAAAATCATAACTAATTCATAAAAAATGCATTTTCATCCATTCTTTTTACTATATCTTCATTAAAATGTCTAGAATATTATAGGAAAATAAATTTCCATTTTTAGTTTTATTTCATATTTTTTACATATTTTCTAAATAAATGTCACATTAAATAATTCATTTCATGCATTATTTTTATGATTTTTGTTCTCTCACATGCTTTGATATTTTTTGGTCATTCTTTTCATATTGTTTAGATGAGATGTTAAGCTTGTAGAAATATTTTAGTTCCCATTTTTAGAGGTTAATTTTAGGTGATTAATAAATGCTTGAACAGCATGAACAAAACTAGGGTTTTAGGTGACAACTTAGGAGTTTGATTTCATTTCCCTTAGGACTTAGGGTTTGAATAGATTAGTTATGGGACTATAGGGGCTATGGGTAGTTATTAGATCCCTTAGAGAACAGTTAGGATTCCCCTACTGCTATTATTACTGTCTGTATATCTGTTGTCTGGTGTGGTGTGCCCTCTGGGGTTTATTGATTGTTTGTATGGGTATTGGGTTTGTCTGGGGCCCTGGGGAAGCTGAAGATTTGTGAAGATGAAGCTATTGGAGATTCAAAGATTGAAGATCAACTGTCAGAGTTGAGGAGGAGTTTCTTGCTAGCAGATGCTGAGGAGATTAGGGTTTAGGAGCTAGGCAGAGCTCTAGATTAGAAAGATTGTTTCTCAAACATGGATTGCCTTGTCTGCATCCATTCTTCTCTGTGATTCAGAGTCTCTCTAAGACACTCACCCCCTTCCTTTGGAAGGCTTGGTGATAGTGTCTATGAGATAGAACTCTTGAGAGAAAATGTCTCTTGTGTTAGAAGCAGTCTGTTCACCACCTTTGGTAGTCAGCTGATTGCTTAACACCCAATTCACTCTTGTGACTGATCCCTCATCCTGGAGGTTTGAGCTTGAAGAAAAGCCATTGCAGATGGAAGACTGATGATCAAAGCCCTTGTCTGAAGGCCATGAGGATGGAGATTGATGCTTGTTGAAGCTTGTGAATGATTGGAGATTACTTGAAGCCAGATGTTGATTCAGAGCTGCTGATGCTGTTTCTTTTGCTGTATTTCATTTGCTGATGTATTGATTGGTTTTCTGGACTGTATTGTTTGCTGTTTACCCTGTTGGGTTGAAAGTGAAGCCTGTTCACTTTTGCCTATTGTTTTCTAGGTTCGAGGTTGAGTGGGACTCCCTTGCCTCGCTTGTACTGTTGCATCCATGCATTTTACTGCTTTACTGTATATATCTGATATTGTTTCTGTTTCTGCCTATCCCGTAGGATCTCTGTTTCTCTCTGTGCAAGAGAGGAGCATGATAGACACTAGGTCTCAACCCATGCATGATAACATTAGGTTAGTTTGTTTCCCTTCGCAACCGTAGGTTAGAGTTCTGTCTCTTTCTTTCTCAAAACAAACAGAAAAACACATAAAGATTTCAAACACAATAAAAGACACTTCTTCCGTAAAAGAATGTGAACTCATCAAAACGTCATTTTTGTCCGCTGGGACTGCTAATCAAGAAAACCTTTTTCAGAAGGAATAAAATCAATCAAGGACAGACTTGTGTCGTACGTGGCCCGAACTACGTTTGCTCTGATCTTTCATGCTGTATGAAAGTACGTAGGCATAGGATGCGATATCCTAGCGAGCAACCTTCCCCTCCTTTCCCGTAGGTAGGCGAACTACGTTGACTCTGATTTCTCGTTCCAGACGGGAATACGTAGGCATAAAGTGCGATACTTTGCCGAGTCATTTTTATTTTCATTTTATTTTCTTTTTCACCCTTGACCTATAGTTTAGACAGAATAACAATCCATACCTGAAAACAAGCGTGGATCCCATCGAGTACGATGGACGTGAGGGGTGCTAATACCTTCCCCTTGCGTAACCGACTCCCGAACCTAGGTTTTGGTTGCGATGACCATACCTTTCCCGTGTTGTGCGAGGTTTACTCTGAGCGTTTCCTTTCCCTCCCGTGGGATAAATAACGCACGGTGGCGACTCTTCTGTTCAGCCGGCGCCGATTTTCGCAGTAGCGACAACCCGCAAAGGGCGATTCACGCAAAAGTTAGGGATTGAAAAAGCAAATGACTGCGGTCCGGATTTGATACCTGCATTGCTTAGTGGTTTGGGAGCACCTGAGGGTTCGTTTATCCAACACAATCTCTTTCGAAAATTGAATATCGGGAAAGTGCCAGAGTCGGGCGAGTCATAGGAGGATCAACTCACGATGTTTGTCTGCACCACGTTGCCGACATGTGTACAAATTCGAGTTGTATTTGTAATTTATGCTTCTTGTGCATATATGTATATGTGTGTGTACGTAACTTCCTCTTTTCAGGAGTTGCATCCGATGTACAAAACATTGCCTATTCAGAGGCCTGTTATTAATAAAACATGTTATTCAATATTTGATGATTGTGCTTTACTGTTTTGTATGTGAAAAACGCCAATGTTCCGATGAACTTGCATTTGCATAACTTTGCTGGCCCTTGCGAATAATTGATAAAACTTCGAATTGACTGAAGTAATGTCACAGACACTAACTCGAATAGATTTGGTTGTATAGATTTGTCTTGTCTCGTTTGTGTTTTGCAGGGTTCTCACCTTTAAAGCGGACAATCAGAACTTGTGGCCCCATCCGGAGATTCGTGGTGAAAGACCTGACTTTGTGCGACGCCAATCCCCATGAAGGTCGCACATCATCTTTAAAAGTTGGGATGGTTTTTGTCCCTTGCCGAAGAGATCAATTTCCCCAGCTAGTCACAGTTTATCCCCAAAGGATGGCCCCAGCCAATCAAAATCAGCATCCCTTGCAGAGGTTGCACTCCCCAGAGAGTCGAGTATGTGAATGATCAATCCCCAGCTTGGAGGATTCCCGCAGAGTTTAGCCAAGTCATAGTTGGTTCAGAAGGATTATTCCCATAGAAGATGGCTTTCTTCCCACAGGTCGTCATGCCTTCGTCAGGATGATTACCCCCAGCGGAGTGGTAACTCCGAGTTTGTAAGCCGTACCCAGACAGTGCGTTTCCCCGGAAGGTTCATGTTTCCCGGCCGGGTCGTTTCTTCCCCAGCTGGGTTACTCTCCCCAGCAGATGTTGTTCTTTCCTCCCAGTGGAAATCGAAGTTTAATCTCTCCCCGGTGGAGTTGGTTGTATGTCCGGCATTTATTTTGCCGAAGGACTTTATGATACCCGTTCATCCCCAACATGATGGTATTTGCTCTCAACAGCTGTGTTGAAGCAAGCTTGTCAGAGTTTCCCCAGCAGCTTGAACATGCATTCGCATTTGCATATAGTGTCATATTTGCATCTACCCAAAAACGCGTAGCATATCCGTGCTGTACAGAGCATTACACCATTGTCAAACATGCGCATTTTGAAGCATACGCCAGGTTGGTTAACCTTTTGTTTTCAAGTGTTGTTTCCCTTACAGGTGGAGGGAGCTCTTGCTCAGATCAATTACCAGGTATTCAAAGTCTCAGCATGAGACATGTGAGGATAATGTTTGTCTTGTCATTATTCCCCATAGAGTTGCTTGTTTAAGTTTCTCTTACCCCTCCGGCGGAGTATTTCTTCAAGATTGTTGTTATGTCGTTATCAAAGGATTTTGTGAATCAATTTTTGAAAGTTGCCGCTTATGTCGCAATAAGTGTCTGGCAGTGTGATTTCAGAAAATCCCCAGTAGAGTCCTTCTCAGATTTGCTGCCATGTCCGCACTAAAAATTGGAAGACTGGACTCGTATTGTGTTACCCATTTGATTGATGGAGTTAGCTACTGCAAAGATAGGCAGAGGAGCTGTATTCAAGAGTATTACCCGTAGCGATGGCGGTGTTATTTTCCTGTAGTGATGACAGAGTATTACCCGTAGCAATGGCGGTGTTATTTACCCGTAGTGGTGGCGGTGTTGTTTACCCGTAGTGGTGGCGGAGTTATTACCCGTAGCAATGGCGGTGTTGTTTACCCGTAGCGATGGCGGTGTTATTTTCCCGTAGTGGTGGCGGAGTTATTACCCGTAGCAATGGCGGTGTTGTTTACCCGTAGTAATGGCGGTGTTATTTTCCCGTAGTGGTGGCGGAGTTATTACCCGTAGCAATGGCAGTGTTATTTTCCCGTAGTGGTGGCGGAGTTATTTCCCGTAGTGGTGGCGGAGTTATTACCCGTAGCAATGGCGGTGTTGTTTACCCGTAGTGATGGCGGTGTTATTTTCCCGTAGTGGTGGCGGAGTTATTACCCGTAGCAATGGCGGTGTTGTTTACCCGTAGCGATGGCGGTGTTATTTTCCCGTAGTGGTGGCGGAGTTATTACCCTTAGCAATGGCGGTGTTGTTTACCCGTAGTGATGGCGGTGTTATTTTCCCGTAGTGGTGGCGGAGTTATTACCCGTAGCAATGGCGGTGTTGTTTACCCGTAGTAATGGCGGTGTTATTTTCCTGTAGTGGTGACAGAGAGTTGTTTACCCGTAGCGATGGCGGTGTTATTTTCCGGTAGTGATGACAGAGTATTACCTGTAGCGATGGCGGTGTTATTTTCCTGTAGCGATGGCAAAGTACTTCCCCGTAGTGGTGGCGGAGTTATTTTCCCGTATCGTTGGCAGAGTCATGTTTTGTTGACAGAAGTACTTCCCCAGTGAAGTCGTTCAGATTATTCCTATATTGACAAGTTTGGTGTTGTACAGGCGGTTAGTGTTGAAATCAGATCTGTATCAGGTGGTTGATCAGTTGTGACCATAACAATCAGGTTCATGGGGTTCCCTAAACAGCGGTGCAGTTTATTTCTGCGGTTGGCAAATTTCCGGGTTCTTGGTATTCAACTGTCTCGTACCTCGAATGCTTGAAGGCCGTTCGCTCTTCACCCAGTCGGGTCCAAGCCGTTTGAATAGGGGCAGCTGTTGCACCCTAAAATTTGCTCAACCTATTTCACCTGGTTTATGTTTCCATTGCATTATCATTTGCATAATAAGCCATGTACATAGTCTAATCATTTACATGGCATAGCATAACAAGTCATCTAGCAAGGGACCAAGTGTCATTCTTATCAGAAAGAGGCCCATCAAGGGGTTTTATTCAAGTTCAAGACCATCCAAGTAATCAAGCATTGAGTTGAAGCTCTGAAACGTTTGAGGGTCAACCAATGGATTTCTCTCCTAATCTTGGGGGGGTTGAAGATCATCAGTGAGTGTGTGAGCCATGGTTAAGGGTATGGAATGTGCACAAAGATCATGGAAGACCTAAAGGGTCATTTTGAAGATGAGACAAGTCATTGATACAAGTACAAGAGCCAGAGGTGAAGTGCAGTTAACTAGGGTTTCATCTGGGTCAACCCTAGGTCAACTGAGTGATTGAAGAGCATCAAGACTTAATTGGAGGATGTGGGATTCATGAATTGATATGTGGATACAAGTGTGGTGTTGTGCCAAGGAGAAATCAAAAGGAATCAAGAAGAAGAGGAGTTACTAAATTAGGGTTTCAGTGTAAAATCCCCTAATTTAGGCCTATCTTCCAAGCCAGATAAGTCAAAATGCAAGTTTCAAATGGAGTCTTGGTCAACATGAAACTTGTAGAGATTCTCAATAGCTTTAATTTGAGTACTAGAAGTCTTCAAGGAGATTTGTAGAACTCAAGTTATGGTTCTTGCAAGTTATGGGTCCCCAGAGGACACTGAAATTTATCTGTGAAAGTCACTTGACTTCCAAGAAACTTTTTCCCATGAAGGAGTTTTCAAATGGATTCTTGGCCAACATAAGAATTTTAGATCTTGATCTTAGCTTTAATTTGAGTACTATAAGTCCTCAAGAGGATTTGTGGAACTCAAGTTATGGTCTTGGCAACCCAAGGGTATTTTGGGAAAGTTGAATTACAGGTCTTTTTTCAACATAGGTCAAAATCTCCATCTTCCACTCCTCAAATGAAAAAGTGTTCAACATGAGATGTGTTAAAAAGGATGTTTTTAGTCTAGATAAGAGGTCATGAGAGCTTGGAATGGCTTGCTTCACAAAGTCACCAAAATGGCCTAAAATGAAGGTGAATTTTAAATAAACCAAAGTTGAAAATTGGGGTTTTTGATCTACAACACCAAACCAAGCCATATGACATACCAATTTGATTGTAAAATGCATTTTGAGAACATTGACATTGCCACAATTTTGAATTAAGGGTTATTTCAATGACTTGCTTTGTAAATTGGTTACTTGCATCATAAGGCACAATTGCAAAACCACACTTCAAGGCAAATGCAAGGCTCCCTTCCATCCTAACACATCCAATATCTCATTAGAAGACAATTTGGATCAGAATTGAGTGCCAATACAAGCTAAAGCATGAGCTGATATGAACCAAGCATGAGATGAGATTTTCATGACATGAGATGGTGAATTTCTCATTGGATCAATCTAGAACTTTCTAGGGTCTTCAAACACATTCTATATATACTTGTGAAGTGATGCAGAGCTAGAGTTGGAGAGAATTGAGGGAGATTGGAGAGTTTGCATTTTCACTTTTCCATTTGCAAACAGAATTCTGTTACGCGGTTTCATCCACTTTCTATCCATTCTTTTGATCTAAAAAGCTTGCTCTAGCATTGGTGGATGATTCCAGATAGAATCCATAGCAAGAGCATTGAAGAACTGTGAGATTGCACTTGGAATTTTCAGCCTTCAACTCAAGATCGAATTCAAGAATCCAAGCCATTTCAAACCATCTCTTTGCATACAGAAGCTTGATTTGGTGTTGGTGAAGGTGTCTGGAAAGTATTGAAGCTTATCTTGAAGCTTTGGTCACTCTGTTCATCTCAAATTTGCAGGTATGAAAACTTCACTCCATGGCTTGATTTAGGCAGTTTCAATAGGCTTTGAATGGTTAGATCCAATGTAGATGATCATAGAGAGCTTTCTGGTAGCATTAGGGTTGATTTAGGGACAATTAAGTGAGTGACTCAATTTTTGTTCATGCTGGTATCTTGGTATTCTTGATGATATAATCTTAGTTTGTTGGCTAGAAATACTCAGTGAAACGTAGTGAAGAGATTGAGCTATTAAATTTCAAGTTTGGTGAGTTTTAGTGATTGACCAATTTCTGAGGAGTGTGTCGTGTTTTGAGAAAGAAGGTGATTCAATGTGTTTAGATGCCATGGTTGAGTTGCTGATGAGATTTGGAGTGAGTTAGGGTTTTTATTTTTGATTTTTGATGGATATTTGATGGAACACGAGTTGGAGAAGATGAAGCTCATAACTCTGTTCTTCCATGGCTTTTCCCTCCAAGAAGGTTTAAAGGTTGAAGATGACTTTACAACCATTAGATCTGATGAAGACTTTGACTCATATAAGGATCCCACGGCCACGATTTGCTCTCAAGTTGGGAAGAGTTTTTGAGTGATGAAAACGCATCGTATCATTTAAGTAGAAGCATTGGGCTTAAGTGAATTTGTTGATAACCACACCCCACTTCCAAGGCTCACTGAGAAATGCGCTACATTTGCTTGCTATTCTTACCACGTTTTTTTTCATTTTCCTTTTATTTTCCATTTAATTTCTGAATGATATTGGGCCTAACGCGCGCTACTATGCACACCCCCCCTCTGGGCCCAACTGGTAATTTGAACTAGTTTGCATTGGTATTCAACACGCAGCTTTTCCATTTTCTCATATTTTCTTCTATTTTCACATTTATTTTAGGTTCTTTAAAAAATCATAATAAATTCAAAAATCATATTTTTGCATGGGATTTTTCCCTCATTTTCATAAAGACATCAAGAAAATTATAAAAGAATAAAAATGTTATTTCATGCATTTTTCTATTTTTGGTTTATTTTTACTTTTAATTGCTTTTATTTCACTTTCATTTTGATGTACCAACTTGCTGAATTTTGTATAGTCATTTGATTTAGAATTTTAACTTGGTTCTTTTTGCTATAGTTAGATTATAGAATTAGGTTCCCCCTGGTTTTTTGTCACATTTTTGTGGCTTAAATTTAGTTGTTTTTGAGAGGTGTGAAGCAAGTCTGTTAGAATTAGGGTTTCAACTTGACATAGGTGCACTTCAACACATAGTTTTGAGGTTTTTAGTTTGATTTAGGCCTTGGGGTTTATGTGGGGTATAGGGTACCTAGTTAGGATCCCTTAGGAATTAATCTAGGATTTTATGATGAGTATTTCCATTTTATTTGATTTTTGCAAGTTGGTTGATATTGGTGTGTTTCCCTCTTGGGAAGTTGCTTTGTTTGTTGGGTTTTGGGCCTTTTCTTTGGGTGTTGGGGATTGTGCTTGGCTTGAGGAGTATGTGAAGACATGAAAGAAGATTGAGGACAAATAATGATTCTTGGAGCTTGAAGTTTCTTGTGCTTGAAGACTGCTTTTGAAGACTTAGGAGATAAGAGATATTGGGAGAGCTCTAGAGTAGACTGAGTTCTTCTGTCAAACATAGAGAGCTTCTTGTGCCTCTATTCCATCCTATGACACAAGGTCCCCTAAAAGAGCTTCATCTCTCCTTAGGAGGGATGTAGAGCATGCTTTGATTGGGTAGAACCTTGAGGATACCTTTCACTTGCTGTGTTAAGATCTTAGTGATTTCCCTGGGTTTTCACTAAGCCTCTTAACATTCCAACCTCCTCTATTAAGTTGATTCTCTTCTGTGAGTGTCTGCATTGAAGATTGTAAGCCCATTGAAGATAAGAAGTTCATTGATGACGGGAGAAGATGAAGCTTGTGCCTGTCAAAGCTGGTTATCTGTTGAAGATTAGGGTTTTGTTGCTGATTGAAGCTGTCTACTTATTGGAGTTCAGTGCTTGCTAATGCTAGAGATTAGTGGAGATAAGAGCTTACCTGAAGCTTGGATATCATTGGAAAGTGAAGATGGGTCTTGCTTGAAGTTGTCACTGTCAACCTTTTGTTGTTAATCAACTGTAGCTGCCAGAGCTAGTGTTGTTTGAACTGCTTGCTGTAAGAGCTGTTGTTGCTGTCTGAGCTGGTGTTGGGTGTGATTTTCTTTGCTGTATTGTCTGTTGATGTTCCCTTAGGCTTGAGGTGAAGCTGTTTCACTTTGCCTATTGTTTTCCCAGGTTCGAGGTTGAGTGGGACTCCCTTGCCTCGCTTGTATTGCTGCATCTCATGCATTTTACTGTTCACTGTATATATTCTGTTTCTTTTGCTGTTTATCCCCTAGGATCTATGTTTTTTTCTGTGCAAGAGAGAAATATGATAGACAGTAGGTGTTAACCCATGCATGACAACATTAGGGTATTTTTGATTCCCCTTTAAAACCATAGGTTTTTAGAGTTCTTTTCTCTTCTATCTCAGAACAATTCAAAACACCGTAATAAAGATAATCGATGTCGTACGCTACGAGCCTTAAGCTATTTGAGAAAGGTTGCTGGAGGGTCACTCTTCAGTATTCTGATTTCTTAGTGTGTTACCCTTAGGGTAACATACGATGTAGTCACTCTCAAATCATAGTCTCTAGTACGTCAGAGATTACAAACACCATGAAAAACAGTTCTTGCGTAAAAGACTGAAAACAAACATCAAAGTGTCATTTTGTCCGCTTGGACTCTTAATCAGGAAAAACCCTTTCATAAGGAGATAAAAACATTCAGACAAGCTTGTGTCTTCCGTAGCCCGAACTACGTTTGCTCTGATCTTTCATGCTGTATGAAAGTACGTAGGCATAGGATGCGATATCCTAGCGAGCAACCTTCCCCTCCTTTCCAGTAGGTAGGCAAACTACGTTGACTCTGATTTTTCGTTCCAGACGGGAATACGTAGGGATAAAGTGCGATACTTTGCCGAGTCATTTTATTTTATTTTAACCCTAGACCTGTAGAGTAGATAGAATAACACACCCTTAGCTAGAAAACAAGCGTGGATCCCGTCGAGTACGACGGACGTGAGGGGTGCTAATACCTTCCCCTTGCGTAACCGACTCCTGAATCCAGGAATTTGGTTGTGATGACCATTCCTTACCCGTCTTTGCGGTAGGTTTACTTCGAGCGTTTCCTTTCCCTCCGTTGGGATAAATAACGCACGGTGGCGACTCTTCTGTCATAGCCGGCGCCGATTTTCGCAGTAGCGACACTCGACACTCATTCTGAACAAGTGGTGACTGTTGAAAGACGACAAAATGTTTGAAGCAAGATCAAGCAGTGTCAAAGAGTAAGGTCAAGTTGGAAGTTGTTGGTAGCTATGTCAAGGAACAACCTTTAGAATGTTGATCCCCGACAAGGCTTTAATGTGACGGCTAACCCACTGTATAGTTTGCTGCCTGATGAGAATCCTCCATAAGTGAACAACCTTACCCCAAGCCCAGTCTGTGTAGATCCCTGTTGAGAATCAGGATATACATGAGCAGTCTGTTGTTCAAAGTGGACATTCTTATTCTCTTGATACTATGGACTATCGTGGTTTTGCATTCTCAGTGTCGAATTCCCAAAGGGAGGTCCCGATGGTGCAAACCAAGGACTCGAGAGCTCTTGAGTTTGCTGAAAGATATTTTGTGTTGGATGAGAAACTCAAAGCCATGGAAGGTCATAATGCTTTTAGTATCGATGCTTCAGACATGTGCTTAGTACCCAACCTAGTGTTACCTCCAAGTTTCAAAGCATCAAAGTTTGAGAAGTACAATGGGGATAGTTTCCCGAAGCAACATTTGGTGATATTTTGAAGAATAACCTTATTTGTTCATAATGATAAGCTAATGATCCACTGTTTTCAGGAAAGTCTGAGTGGGACATTATTGAGTTGGTATATGAAGTTAGAGAGTGGCCACATCCAATCATGGTTATACTTAGCTAAAGCCTTTCTGAAGCAGTACAAATACAATCTTAACATGGCTCCCATCCGCATGCAGTCGCAAGGCTTATTTCAGGAGAACAATGAATCCTTCAGAGGGTATGCTCAGAGATGGAAGGAGTTAGCTGCTCGCGTTCAACCACCGCTCTTAGATAGAGAGTTGGTTGACCTATTCATGGATACTTTACAAGACCCATACCTACATAAGATGATTAGTGGTGGAGCGTCAAACTTCTTTGACCTGGTAATAGCTAGAGAACGCATTAGGAGTGGCCTAAGGAGTCGAAAAATCCAAGACGCCTCAAGCAGCCAGGCTAGTGAGGCTGAATCCCTCAGTAATTCGCAAGAGGAAGAGGAGGATGAAACCAATGCAGTCACAACATATGTCGTGTATTCTCAAGATACACCAATAAAACCTCATGGTCCATCATCTTCTCAACAATCATGCTATGAAAATAAATGAGCCCATGGCCAAAGATATCAAAATCAGCCTCAGAGCCATCACAAGCTTCGTTACAACTTGGAAAGAAGGAATGCTCCTCTTTATCTAGTTCCTATGTCGTACAGTCAACTTCTGCCATATCTGGTTTGAAATTCACTAGTGGTTCCCAAGTCTCTCAATCCACTTCCAGAACCATACCCTTCTGGGTATGATCCCTATGTGAAATATGGATATCATGCTGGCTCAATGGGACACTCAACTGAAGATTGCAAAGTCTTCCAAGCCAGAATGCAATAGTTGATTGACAAAGGGTACACATCCTTTCTAGAAGGAAGTTTGGTTATGCATGTCAACTTCTCACCCGAATGAGCTCGAAGACTTCAAGGGACATCTCTTCAGGCCAGTGGTTCATATAGGAAGACATCCTCAGAGCTTACAATCATTGGATCACTTTTATCATTTGCATTGTAGTCTCTTTCATGTTAAGTGCTACTTGTTTGTTAAATATTGTTATTTTGAATGGTAATATTAATGAAGTGATCAAGCATTTTATGAATCAATTATGTCGCATTCACTCATTTATACATAAAAAAAGAAAAAAATAAACATCCATATTTCTCCCATTCACTTCACTTTATCAAACTGTTGTGTTAACAAATACTTGAGGGAGGATGATGAAAACTGAATCCCCATAATTGATGATGGTATGCTTTCGAATAAGACCCTACTGATGATGTACATGCATTGCTTCAAATCCCCAAACACAAGAGATATAAGGGAGACAAACCCTCGTTAACCCCTTTGAGTCTTGAAGTAGAAGTTTCTTTTCATATGAAAAAACCCTCACATTCAACCCATGACAGGGTAGTCGTTAGTTAGTTTGACCGAGTGTTCAAATTTCAAAAAGGAGTGTGCATCTAAAGATCTATTAGCTATTATTCCTCACACATCAGAAGTCCAAGAGACGTGAAACTACAACGGTTATCCCTCACCAACCAAAGAATGAGGCTGTCACAACCCTTTCGAAGAAGTAAGACAAACCAGTGTCAACTGATTTGCTAAAAAGAAAAAGAGTTAAAAAAAGAGAAAAAAGAAAAAAAGAAAGAAAGCCCGCTAAGTCGAAAAACTTGAAAACAAGTGACTTAGGAAAAAGTTAGGGCATCCCGCTGGACATTCAAAATCAAAATCAATAAGAATCAGTACAAGCAAAAGTTAGGGAACAAAAAAAATAAAAGAATGAAAAGCGAAAAGGATTACAAAATAAAAATCCTCGAACAAGAGTAAGTCGTGTGACTACATAACACAAAGACAAAAAGGGTGATTGTTAGTCCAAAAACCTCATTGGTTCTTAGGCCATCAGGGTCATTGTTTCCTTAACCATCATAAAATCCTTTTGAGGTATGAGCACTTGTGCCGAATTAGCTAAACATAGGACTAGAGAACATCAAGGAGAATGGGTGGGTACAAATAAACTTTGAGCCATAAATCCTTTTTTCTAAAACTGTGAACCAGACCACGTTACAACCCTCAAAAGTCCTAATTGAAGTAGGGTCTATTTTGAATGCATACTACAACAAGGTTGTGTAAACTTACTCCTACAAGATTTTCTAATCTTCTTCTTGCTATATCTTTCAATAACTAAATCATCACTACAGTTGAACTAATGGTCCATTCGTCTCGCACTATCATATCATTCTAATATTATTTGATTTTTTTCAAATCTGCATGAGCATCACAATAAGATTACCATTCACAAGTGAATAATTTTTAATTGCAATTCAATACTTGCATAAATGAAATTCCAATAAGGAACAGTCAAAGAGGACTTGATCATCCAACGGTTGACCAAAATCAAGAGCACCTTGTGGTCCTATGGATCACGGGCATTGTCATTCAATGACTATGTCAGCCTATCTAAAGCAAGTCCTCAAGTATCGGTTAATTGAGGGGAAAACCAGCCAAGAGTTAGTTGACCAAAGGAGAATCATCTCAAGACTCTACCAAACAGGGACAGGCCCCCCATATGTTCTGTTGACTAAGGGTGAATCCCTCCAGCGCTCATTCAGGACGAGTTAAGTCGCTTCCACGCTCATGTCGGGGCAAGTCACCTCAAGAGCTTACTAAGATTAGTTCTCCTCGAGAGCACAGCAAAGTCAGTCATTCTAAGAATTGGGTAATCAGGGGCAACCTGTTTCAAAGTTCAGAGTATTGGGGAATTTTTTTCATGGAAGTTATTTCCTAAACTTCCTTTCAAGGAAAATTCTGCAGAGACATGCTAGACTGAGGCCATTCCTCTTCGTACATTCATGCTGCTCAAGCGAGTTGCATCAGTAATCTCCAAGTTCAAAATGAGTGCCAAGAAATCATGATATCCCACCCTCGCCATGTCACCCTTCTCAAACAAGAAGCCTTGTCAAAAGACCTTCTTACCCACCTCTGGGGAATTTCTGGAAACCCGCATAATCATTGCATAAATCATCCGCATGCATTAGTCATGTCGTTTCTCTCAAGCATAAAACATTGCATGCTATCATTGGGCTTTATCCCACAACTTGAATCTAACCTCAGAAATCCTCTTAACCAAAATCACCTCAAAACTAGTCCCCATCTGGCAAATTATCTCAAAATACCAGTTCTCATCTGGTAATAGATTTTTAACCAGTTCCCATCTAGTAAACACAGTTTCAAGGTCTATTTCTCATTTGGCAAACCATGAAATTAGTTCCTGTCTGATACAAAAACGAGAAGTCAGTTCACGTCTGATAACTTAACCTTTCGCCACCAGTTCTCGTCCCGTAATCTACCTTCAAAAACCAGTCCCCACTCAGTGATTCACCTTCAAAGTCCATTTGATTGGAAACTAAATATTAAATCCATACAAAAAAGAGAAAACAATCACCATTAATATGGTCTTACGCCTAACCACATCCCAGCCATACTTGGCACCATCAACCTCAGTGGCTCACATATCCTCATATCCCTCGCAAGTTGCTTTTCACCTTCCCCGGTAGGGGGTCCTCTTTGCATTCTGCATTTATCATCATTACATTGCATCCTCAAAATGCTTAGCATTTCCATTTGTAAGAAGCATTATGCCATGGAAAAATTTAAACATGCATTCGAAGCATAAGCTAGGTTTGACACCCTCTTCTCTAAACCATTTCCCTAGAAGAAAGTGATGTAACCCAAAAGAGAGCGTTTAACTTTATCCCCCAAGCAGCAGATTTGTTAATCTTACTCCTGTTTCCTTCCAGAGGAATTATCTTGTGTTTTCCCCTGCAGAGTTTTCTGTCCAAGGTCTTCCCCAACGGAGTCATCTTCTCTTTACTTTAGGTTGTAGGTCCATTGATTCTACTTTCTGTCAACTCTTTTCGGTTCCCTACTAACCTTTGCTTTAAGTCCACCTTTGGTTGGAACCTTTAATTGTGAGTCCGCCTTTGGCTGGAAAACCCTTCCTTTTTAAAGTCCACCTTCAGCTGACACCCTTGGTTGTGAGTCCGCCTTCGGTCGACAAACCCTTTCTTTTAAAGTCCATCTTTAGTCGACAAACCTTTTTAAAGTCCACTTTTGGCTGGCACCCTTGTTGTGAGTCCGCCTTCGGCCGGCAAACCCTTTCTTTTAAAAGTCCACCTTCAGTTGCCATCCTTGGTTGTGAGTCCGCCTTCGGCCAACAAACCCTTTCTTTTAAAGTCTATATTTGGCTGGTACCCTTGGTTGTGAGTCCACCTTCGTCTGGAAAACCAATTATTTTAAAGTCCACCTTTGGTTAGCACCTTTGATTATGAGTCTGCCTTCGGCTGGCAAACTATTTTAAAGTCCACCTTCGGCTGACATCCTTGTTGTAAGTCCATCTTAAACCGACAAACCCTTTCTTTTAAAATTCCACCTCCGACTGGAATCCTTGGTTGTGATTTTTCCTTCGACCGACAAACCCTTTATTTTAAAGTCCACATTTGGTTGGCACCCTTGGTTGTGATTCCGCCTTCGGACGACAAACCCTTTCTTTTAAAGTCCACCTTCGACTGACACCCTTGGTTGTGAGTTCGCCTTCGGCCGACAAACCCTTTTTTTTTAGTTCCACCTTCGGCTGTCACCCTTGGTTGTGAGTCCGCCTTTGGTCAGCAAACCTTTTTTAAAAAGTCTACCTTCAGCTGACACCCTTGTTGTGAGTCCTCCTTCGACAGGCAAACCCTTTCTTTTAATAGTCCACCTTCGGCTGACATCCTTGGTTGTGAGTCCGCCTTCGGTCGGTAAACCCTTTCTTTTAAAGTCCATCTTCGGTCGGCACCCTTGGTTGTGAGTCCGCCTTCGGTCGACAAACCTTTTTATAAATTCCACCTTCGACTGGCATCCTTGTTGCGAGTCAACTTTCGATCGATAAACTCTTCTTAAGTCCACCTTCGGATGGCATCCAATTGTCTTTCTCTTTCCCTACAGAGTGCAAATTTTATGGTTCTTTTTTGTATTCAATCCCCTTTTATCTTAAATTTCTGAAAGCCACTGCTATCTCCCCTTCAGGTTTAAGACGATTGAATAGGGGCAGCTTTTGCACCCCAAAATTTGCCCTCTTATTTTCTAACCCTAACTGGCTTGTGTTTCTCATTCATTTTCATCTTTATTAGGTCTTAACTTTGCAATCATCCATTTCATTGAGTTCCTAAGACATGGATCAAAGCATTTTCTTGTGATTTGAGTTTTCCCCATTCAGAGGTGATTTATCTGGCTATTGCACTCAAATTGAGACAAATGTTTGAGCTCATAGAATCATGAGTATCTTTCTATCAAAGTTCATCCATTACAAGGCTTTCCTCTACCAAGGCTCATCAGATATCAAGGTCATCTTCTTCAAGATTTTTCAAGAGTATCAGTATGCACTAAAATGCATGAATTTTGGTCTCAAGTCAAGTATGGTTATTCAGTCATGATCAAGATCAGATGGAAGTTTGACCTAGGATTAGTCAAACCATCAAGAGTTTGCTTCAATTACAAGTGTCTACGTCAGTGGATTATTTTTCAGGCAATGTGTGTCCAAGGTTAAGTTGGTTTGTGAAGAATTATTAGATCATCCAATAATGATTCATGAGAGTTTTGGTACAGGTTTCATGTTCAAGTGCTCATCAGTCCAAATTGAGTTCATCTGTGGATTTATTTTCCCGGGTATTGATTCAGGTAAATTCATAGGTGATTTGGAACTTATTTCATGTTAATCAGAAATTCAGAGAAATTATGAGAAGTCCAAGTGAATTCAGATGGTTGCGGCTTCGGTTGCAAGTTATTCAATGGTTTCATTTGTTTTAAGCAGAGGCTTGCAGGAAAAGTTCAGGATTGGTTTCAGAGTAAAATCAAGATTTCCTTACTCATATCCATTTTTCTTTTCAAATCCATTTCTAAATCTATTTTTCATACCCTTATCCATTTTCACATATTCAATTCAACAAGTCTCTTTTTATCTAACCAAAATCCAAAGTTCATTTATATCCGTTTTCTTAATTCATTTTTGATCCTAAAACCATCTTTTAACTATTCATTCATAAACCACATTCTTGTATCCATTTTACTAAGTAGTCCAATTAACCATTTTTCATTATCCAATTCATTTATTCACATTAGTCATTTCATATCCAAAATAAAGTTCAATTCATCCACTAACCCATTTTCTAATATCAATTAAACCAATTTGAAATTCAAAATTTGTATTCACTTTGATAAAAAAAACTACATCCATTTTGAATCCAAACACATAGCCATATCCAAGAGTCCATATTATTTCACACAAAGCCCATTACATACTTATCCCAAAAAAAATAATTACAAGAAAATTAGCAAAAAGAGAAAAAGTAAATGAGTTGTTACATGCCATGTCTTTTTTCTGTGGACAAGCAACCATGGTACACATTTTTCATACACCAAGTCAACACTTCATCATTGCAACACAATTACATACCACAACCTTCATGATTTACACACATCATCTAATGTACTACCAATCTTGCCAAGAAATTCCCATAACAAATGATTCACACACATCCAACATTCCACAACCTATAACATCAACCTGCAAACAACACACAAAAAAACCACGCAAACTACGTAACATCACCAAAAATTAACTCATCAAAACGACGCAAAAATGACAACAACTTCTCCTCACCTCTCCTATAAAACCCACATCATTTTCATTCACCAAGAAGCTTTTACAGCCAATGTTACCTTGCTACTTCACAACCCAACCTTTATTCAACCTACAACCCTCACACTTCAACCAAAAAAAAATTCAACCCAACCTTGCTCCTTTAACCCTCAAACAATCGTAAATCAAAACCTTCATGCACCTCCTTCCATCCTAACACAAACTTCATTAATCTCTTCATCCCCAAACTAACACGAATCAAACCCATACACACAAACGGAACCAGAAGGAGTAAAAAGAGGAGTATTAAACCGAAAAAGAACCAAACAAATTTGAAGCAAAATGATGATCCAAACACAAATCTGAAATAAAGTAGAGAGAAGAAAACAAAGTGAACCCAAACTTGAGCAGAGTCACAGTGAGATCCAAAACAAAGCGAGTAGGAGCCGGAGAGGAGAAAATGGATCGATATCATGAGCAAGGTTGGGAAGGCGATTTTTGACATCGACCTATTATGCTTGATGTAATTTGATTTATGCTCTTTCAACCTTATTTTTCATCCTATGCTGCTTTTCTTTGTGTTTTTTGGTTTTAATAGATGAAGAGGAATTCTGTTGTTTGGTTTTAGCATGAGTCGTGTCTTACTTTTCCTTATCATGGCCTTGCTTTCAAATGGACTGTGCCTTTCTTTTTTTTATGGGAACGGTGAAGCCTTGTTGACCATGCCTTTCATTTGTTTTATTTGAAACAACATAGACTTGCTTGTTGTTTATGGACCGTGAATGGGATGATGGGCTTTTCAACCCATCTGATTATGCCATCCACTTTATTTCTTTACACCACCAGGATGATGGGCTTTTCAGCCCATACGATTCCTTTCTAGCACACCCTTGGTTTTACTTTTGTGTGTGTGAGTGTGGATTTAGATTTAAATTCTAAATTTTGTTGAATCTTGGAATTAGATTTTGATTTAGATTAATGTTAGTATTAGGTTGATTTGGACTTTGATTAAATTTTTATTTTGGACTTTGATTAACATTGCGACTTGGTGTTAATTTTCATGAGGTCTTGATGCATATTTTGTTGAGTTCTTGAGATATTTTTTATGCATGTTGGTTAATTAATTCTTGATATTTCATGGTTGATGGATCTTCTTGTGCAAAAGTTTATTGAATGTAGAATGTTGTTGCGTCATATACTGTTGTTGTGAATGGAGTGTACTGTTTTATGTTGCTATCTTGTTGCTGTTGAATGCACACCTGTGCTGTTATGAAAATAGGAGTTGTTAAATGCTACTTTACTTGTTTGCTGGAATTTACTATTGTGTTGTGCTAAATCATTGTTGATGCTGTTGCTTTTGGTTTCATTTCTTAGTTTTCACTTGTGTTGCTTTGACATCTTCTCTCTTTAGCTTTGAATCTTTAGTTGAATTTTGTTTTGCCATTAACAATGTTTATGATTGAGTTGTGTAATTTTTACTTGTGCTTTGTTCACATGCTCTCTAAAGGCTTCTAGTCAAACTTAATTTCTGATTAAGCTTGGAGTAGGATAGGCATTAGGCTCTCAATCCTTTGCATGAAAATATTAGGTTAGCTCCCTTTCAACCTTAACCTTAGGTCCATTTCTTGTATGATAAAATTAGGATAGACTTCCCTTTTCATCCTCAATTATAAAACACTTTGGCATGATAATATCTAGGTGAGTTCCCTTAGATTTTTCTTTGCCCTTTGAGTCTCTCTCTTCCTTCTATCAAATCAAATCAAAACATTTAGTAAATACGATGAGTATTGTACACCATGAGCCTTAAGTACATGGTGTCGCAGTGAGAATTGGATATTAAGATATTGGTTAACTTGAATCTTAATTCATTATTCACCGTCGTTCTTTTATTTATCCAAAGGAAGGGAAAAAGATCGAATTACCCACAAGATGAAATGCAAATGCAAACCTAGAGAGTATAAGGTTCGGGGGTTGGTTAAACTTAGGGAAGGTACTAGCATCCTAAGAATCTGTAGTACTCTACATGAACCTCTTGTTTTAATATTATTGTTGTTTGCTAAGGGTGAAAGACCTAGGGGTTTATTTCTAAGTATACTCGTCAAGAAATTGCACCGTGTGCCTACGTATCCTAATGGGAGTAGAATCAGAGTATTCGTAGTTCCCCTAAAGGGATTGAGGAACCATTAACTGTTGGTCAAAGTTCTAGGGGATAAGGTTTGTTAATTGATTATAGGAGAAAAGACGAGTCGTCATCTTAAGGGAGAACACTCGACTTAACCACCACAACTTGTAGGAGATGGTCTTTGCATCGCATTAAAAGAAGGGCTCAAAACTCATATTTATCGACGAGTATGCCACATACCTCTCTCAAGCGGAAAAGATTCTACATCTCTCGATATTATGGGGAAGGAGAATTATATCTTAACTGTCAAAATGACTCACGTCTAATTCTCTTGTGGGGAGAATAGATGATTGAATTTTATGAAGTTGGTTTATCTAAGTTGAAAAGATAAAAGGAAAAATAGTCCTTCTTAATGGGTAGGATCTAAAGGCTAAGTTGATCAACTTGAGGACTCAAGGATCAAGCGGGGAATATGATGAAAATGAGATGAAATACGCACGACTTATGAAGTCATGCGCAAGTTCTTCCCTTGGACGTGCATACGAAATAACATGACATAACAAAGTAATAATAAGATTGACAGCACAATTAAATCCAGAAAATATGATAGACGTCGAATTAAAGCAAGCGCTAACAACAGATCCTTGTGAGCGAGGTCGTTAATACTTTAAATCAAATTGGAATTTTGGAAAAGAAAGCGTTAAGCATATCGGAGAAGGTGGAAATGTCGTGCTAATTAAATTCTTATGCAAATGATTTTAGAAAAGATGGTAGAAACAAAGTTGAATTAAAAGATAAATTAATTTTTTAAGAAAAAAAATTAATTAAAGCTTATAAATTAATTAGATTGCTAGGTAGAAGTAATTTTAAATAAGTAATGATTTATTAAATAAAAAAATGGGTTTTCTTTATTAAGAATAAGAATAGTTTTTATTGTTTTCTTAATTAAATAGATAGATATTAAGTAAGTAAATGTTGATGAAATAAATTAATTAGTAAAGTAAATAAAATAAATCAATTTATTAAATAAATAGCTAACAAAGTAAATAGGATAAGTTAATTAATTAAAAGATAATTGATTAGTTAAATAAATAAATTAGTCATTTGATTAGAAAAAAAAGTTAATTAAACAAAATAGGTAAATGAGGTGATTTTAATTAAACAAATAAGTGGCTAATTAAATAAAGGATTGATTGTTAAGTTAATTAATTGAATTAATAAATAAATTATCATTAGGTGAATTAATCAGGTTGATTAAAAAGGCAGATTAAAGGTTAATTAAGGGGGGAGGGGTGGCGAGAAATCAAGTGTGGTAGGCCAAAGAGGGCCTACCGTGTGGAGTGTAAGTGCAATCGTGGATCAGAAACATGCAAGGAACGGACGGTCATGGTGCGAGGGTGCATCGTAACGAGTACGAGCACGCACATACATAATACATAATATAAAAGCAAACAAAAACAACAAAAACCCTAAATCATTTCTCTTCCTCTCCGCCGTTCCATTCTTCTTCGCCTCTCCCTTTCTTCTTTCTCCTCTCCCTTTCTTCTTCCACGCTATTCTGAAAATGAAAAAAATAATAATAATACACACAAAAGAAACAACATCAAGTCAGTGGCCTACCTAAAACGGAGGACGATGACGGGATTGAAGGATTTGGCGATGGTTCGCGGTTCCGGCGAGGATGGTGATGGTGACGTCGAAAGATTTGTGAAGATAAGCTTCTTAACCCTTTTTTCTTATGCGTTTTAGGTGCTTTAGGGTTTTGTGTGAACGTGATAATTTCTATGTTTATGGATGTTGTGAAATTTGTGAATCTGTTGTCTGTATTTTTTCCTTCGTAAATGACGAGAAGTTCAATTTATAGACTTAAACGCTGATTTCAAATTGAATGTTGTTGATTGATGATATTTCCATCTTGGTTCAAATATGTCGATTGTGTACGAACACTTCTTAATACGTGATTTTGTTTCCTTTTGTAGATGAGATTCGTTTGGAAACTTTCCATTTCTAAACCAAATTTGGGATTTGGACGGATTTTCGGATGGATCAGATTACGCTTTGATGGTAACGGTCTGATTTTGTCTGGATTGCTGGCTGTAAATAGAGAACACGTCTTGTGCGCATTATGACTTTCCTTTCTGAAACCGATCTACTTACAACTTATCTAATTCTTTCCTTGTTTAATCTAAGTGAGTCGAAGGTTAATGATTCTTTCCGGTTTGGGCTGATAGAAGTTCTGGTCATGACTATGATTAATAACATTGGTAACAGTTGGACACAATTAATCCGTTTTTGCTTTGTATGGACAGGTTTCTGGGGCGCAGCATGGAGTATGGTCTTGCGAAATAGGATGGCGCAGGATTCCCTATGGAAAGAAATGTATCGTGTGGAAACCTTGAGTTTTTTTGGAAACATTGAGTTTGAAATATTTATAAACTCTTAATTTGTTCACGGCATCAGTGTACCTAGCGAAGAATAATAACTTGTATTGAGTTGGATTCGTCCTTTGAGTGTTTGTCTAGGTTTCGAGTAGTCTATGAAGTTTTTTTTGAATTCAATGAGATTAAGGTCAACTTAGGGGAAAGTATTGGTGTTATCTCAATAGTATTGGTCGTGTATACACAGGTCTTGATGTATTTTGTAAGGCCTCCTCAAAATATTTTGGAATTGTTGACTAATGACTTGAGTGTAAGTTTCAATCTTAGACTTGAATAATGTAAAATATGAAAATATTGTTCTGGGAATTAAATGAACACCAAATAAGGACCCTTTTTTCTTTTATAACTTGGGTTATTTAACTTGCACTTGTAAGATATTCAATTTGTGAACTTTGTAAAGACCCATCTTAAGCTTTGTCTTTGAATTTCTTTTAATTGTATCCTTAGTCTTTGAATAAATTATGACAACTTGGAAAGGTTACTTGAAATATATGAAGGACTATCTTGAATCTTTCTGAGAACTCTTAAACTCCCATATCAACTTGAATTGAATCTCCACTAAAATACGATTTGACGGAATTTGGATACTCAAAACTTACGGCAACATTGGTCTTCTCCAACTCACCCATAATGACTTGTATTCAACGTGGCTTAAAAAAAGAAAGGAGAGAAAAAATTTGTAAATGAGCATTCCAAAATTAGCATATCCAACATCTTTAATTCCACCTTTAATTCCACCGATTTGAATTATTCCAATGGAAACCATGAACTGAAATCTCCCTTATCTTGTCACTTTAGTTTCAATAACTCCATAACCTCAATCCTTGGATCAAGAAACAACTTACAAAGAGGTCATGAGTTTGCAAGCATCCTTGCAATGGCCATAATAATCCATAAATTCTTGTGCACAATGCCAACGTAAGAAAAACCCTCACTCCCTGGAGTAAAACGATAAAAGTCTTCTGAGGAATGTGGGAGGGGATAACATGCCTAAATCCTAGTTCCTCAACCCTTTGCAATCCTAAAACTTTTGAACATGGATCCTTTAGTTACGATCCAGAGTGTTAAACTGAAAGGACGAATGCCAGTTCTACTTGAAAATATTGCACCTGCACGAGCTTGTTAGACATAATAAAAACGCACATAAAAGTAAAAGGAAACGAGGAAGAAAATGCACAAGGAGATGAGATCTTAAGGTCAAAAATTAGGGTGCGACAGATGCCCCTATTTATGTTACTTCTATCTAGAGATAGGAGATCAAAATCTCCGTCTCGATGTGATAGGGGGGCTTAAATACAAACATGTACGAATTTTTGGCCCTAAGATGCCACCAGATGCATATAACGTGCAATGATATGAAATGCAAGACAAGGGTCCTGTGGAGACATGATGCCACAGGGGAGAAACTGGACACGACACATGGGAAGAACAGGCTCAATAGAGCGAGACTCCACAGGGAAAGATCCAACTTCACCAGGGAAGAGACAAACAACCATTACTGGTGAATCTCTAACAAAATAAAGATAATACATATTACCAAGAATATGGTAGCCTAACCAATAGGAGAGAAACTTGAAAATGAAGGATAACCTACTACCAATGTGGTAGCCTAAGCAAAGGTATCCAGTTGAAACAAAGAAACACACATTACCTATTATTAATCATTTGATAGCCTAAGTAAAGGTAACATGAAGGAAAGATGACCTACTACCAATCTTGGTAGCCTAAGCAAAGGTATCTGTCCAAAATGATACAGTATATTACCTACTATCAAACATATGATAGCCTAAGCAAAGGTAATAACCAAAATGATACGGTATATTACCTACTATCAAACATATGATAGCCTAAGCAAAGGTAATAACCAAAAAGATACAGTATATTACCTACTATCAAACATATGATAGCCTAAGCATAGGTAATAACCAAAATGATATGGTATATTACCTACTATCAAACATATGATAGCCTAAGCAAAGGTAATAACCAAAATGATACGGTATATTACCTACTATCAAACATATGATAGCCTAAGCAAAGATAATAACCAAAATGATACGGTATATTACCTACTATCAAACATATGATAGCCTAAGCAAAGGTAATAACCAAAAAGATACGGTATATTGCCTACTATCAAACATATGATAGCCTAAGCAAAGGTAATAACCAAAATTATATGGTATATTACCTACTATCAAACATATGATAACCTAAGCAAAGGTAATAACCAAAATGAATTTTCTTGATCAAGACATAATTCAGTTTCTTCTTTAATCAAGTATTCCACTTGAAAATGGGTAAAATAAACCTCCCCACGCTTTAAGGTTGTATGCCAAGAACGGGTCTCATTTTCTTCCTGGAATGATGAATACTTATGAGAGTATCTTCACAGGGGATTGGAATATCACTGGAGATTAAAGGCTTCAGCGGTTAATCCATAATTTACTGGAGATTGTAAAACTTCACCGGGGATCTTCAAAGAAGATGCAAGTCGGTTGATTTGCAAATATGTCTTCTCAAATAAAGAGAGATCAATTATAATAATCTTCACCAAACTTCTCGGGAGAGATGCCATTTAATGGAATTAGACTTGTGTGACAGACTCACTGGGGAATGCATCCCTGAGGAATGTCTTTGTTGCAGCTGTAAAAAAATGTATGAAACCTTTGTGGTGAAAATTCTCAAATAAAGAGAAATATCTGTAAAGTCTTCGACAAACTACTCTGACGGATTTCTAAAGAGATTCCATTTGACGAGTTGAAAATATTGATAAGTTCACTGGGGGATAGACAAACTGTATTGAGGTGACTGCCATTTGTCATCCCGATCGAAACAAGTTGCTCAAATAAAGAGGTCGCTTGTAATCTAGGTATAAATTGCTGAAAAGATTTTGTAACATTGCTGGAGAAAGTATCTTATCTTCAATGATGATCTCATAAGGATGCACGCTTATTCCAGGTTCAAAAGTCTAGAGATATCTAAAATTGTGATTGTCAAGGACCGAAGTTCAATTCAGGAAATAACTAAAGAGAAACTGTCAAGAAAGGCCTAAACATTGAGGTACGAGCTCAAATGGGATTTAACTAAAACAACCGTCTTCCACGAGGATCGAACTCTGTGGGGAAATAGAAATATTTTTCTCTTTCTGCTTAGGGTTGACGACTCTACTTGGAATGAGAAGACAAACCCAATCACTTGGGGATAAACACAGCCAAAGTGACAAAACAAACAAACACAAAGATGCAAAATTCACATGCCATGTTATCTATCTATATGCTATACGTATGCTAACAAGAAAAAAAAGAGATGAAATAAACATCTCAGATGAAAAGGCACTCATACCAAATCTTCACAGATCCAGACATCGCCGAGACGAATATAAGCTATTTTAGAACTTCCTCTGGGGAACAATATTGGACTTCACTTGAACAAATGCTCAGATAAATTAGAATCCGGGATAAAATAAATATCCGCTTCAATGGAAGAAAATTTCATCTGTAGGGGCGAACTGAGTATCCCTTTCAAAAGGAGTTTTGTATGGGAATCAGAACTCAGTATTTCCAGGGATGAAATAAACATTCCTGAACGTCCATTTATTACTCATATATCAAGTAAAAGTTTAAAATTTTGAAAGGGTTTTAAACTTGTCCTGGAACTTTGCTATCAAAATAAAACATTTATTTACACAAGTAGTAAAATAAGGAGTTGTTGAAAGGAAAAAATAGTTTTTATTTATTGAATGGCAGTCAGCAAAAGGGCATGACTCCAATATTATTACAATGTTGGAAAATAATAATAATAATAATAATAATTACATCAGGGGAATAATGACCCATTTCTTCCTAATTCAACTCGAACTTCCTAGGTTCTAAGCATAATACTTCTTGATGGCATCTACGTTCACTGGGAGAGTGACCTCTTCTCCGTTCATGGTTGCTAACATCAAAGCACCTCCTGAGAAAACCTTTTTCACCATATACGGACCGCCGTAGTTCGGAGCCTATTTTCCTCGGGTATCAGTGAGGAATGATTGAATCTTCTTGAGCACAAGGTCACCTTCTTTGAATTCACGGGGTCGAACCTTCTTATCGGACGCCTTCTTCATTCTTTGTTGATATAATTGACCATGGAACAATGTTGTCATTCTCTTTTCTTCAATCAGGTTCAGTTGGTCATATATTCTTTGGCACCATTCAGCTTTGATAACTTTGCTTCCATCAAAATTCTCATAGAAGGAATCTCAACTTCTATAGGGAGTACAACTTCCATACCGTAAACAAGTGAAAATGGAGTTGCCCCAGTCGAAGTGCGTACCGAAGTAAGATACCCATGTAAATAAAATGGGAGCATCTCATGCCAATCCTTATACGTAACAACCATCTTTTGAACTATCTTCTTAATGTTCTTGTTGGCGGCTTCAACGGCCCCATTCATCTTTGGTCTGTAAGGAGAGGAATTATGATGCTCAATCTTGAACTCTTCACATAGCTCTTTCATCATTTTATTATTCAGGTTTGACCCATTATCCATAATAATCTTGCTTGGTACACCATATCTACAGATGAGCTGATTATTGATGAATTTAACAACCACATGTCTAGTCACATTAACATAAGAAGATGCTTTGACCCATTTAGTGAAATAGTCAATTGCCACTAGGATGAATCAGTGTCTATTAGATGCTTTTGGATCTATCATTCTGATCATATCAATGCCCCACATGGAGAACAGCCAGGGAGACGAGATAACATTAAGTAAGGTCGGAGGCACGTGAATCTTGTCTGCATAAATCTGACACTTGTGACATTTCTTAGCAAACTTGTAATAGTCAGACTCCATTGTAATCCAATAATAACCAACTCTCAGAAGTTTCTTAGCCATAGCATGTCCGTTGGCGTGTGTGCCAAAAGATTCTTCATGAATTTCCCTTATTAACATGTCTGCTTCTCGCTTGTCAACACATCTTAGCAAGACCATGTCAAAGTTTCGATTGTACAGTATATCGTTACTCAGGAGAAAATTACCAGATAACCTTCTCAATGTCTTCTTATCTTTGTTGGATGCCCCATATGGGTTAAAGTCTGGCAGAGGTCGCTAAAGCATCTGCCATCCTATTCTCGTCACAGGGAATATGGTGGAATTTGACTCTATTGAAGAAGGGAAACAGTCTTCTTGCATAGTCTCTGTATGGGATCAGATTATCTTGAAGAGTCTCCCACTCTCCTTTGATTTGGTAGACTACCACAACGGAATCACCATATACATCCAAATTCTTGATCCTTAAGTCCATTGCCTCTTCAAGACCCATTAGGCATGCTTCATACTCGGCTTCATTGTTGGTACACTTGAACGTCAATCGGGAAGTAAACGGGATATGAGATCCATGAGGAGTCACAATAATTGCTCCAATTCCTTTTCCATGAGCGTTGACAACTCCATCAAAAATTAAACCCCACTGAGAATCTGGTTCAGGTCCTTCGTCTGGCAGAGGTTCTTCAAAATCTTTCATTTTCAAGTACATCACATATTCGTCAGGGAAATCATCACTAGCGGATTGGTGGTCCTTAATAGGTTGATGTGCTAAATGATCGGCCAAAATACTTCCTCTCACAGATTTCTGAGTGTGGTATTCAATATCATATTCAGATAATAACATTTGCCATCCGGCAATCCTTCCGGTCAAAGCGGGCTTCTAAAAAATATACTTGATAGGATCCATCTTGGAAACTAGCCAAGTAGTATGACTCAACATATATTGTCGCAGACGTCCGGAGGCCCATGCTAAAGCACAACAAGTTTTCTCAAGCATAGTGTATCTAGATTCGTAGTCAGTGAACTTCTTGCTCAAATAATAGGTAACATGCTCTTGTTTCCCTGTTTCATCTTGTTGACCGAGTACACAGCCCATCGAGTCTTCTAAAATAGTTAAATACATGATTATAGGTCGTCCTTCGACCGGAGGGATTAGAATAGGGGGTTTAAGCAGATACTCCTTGATGCTATCGAAAGCCTTTTAACAATCTTCAGTCCAAACGTAACCCTGTTCTTTCTTTAAAAGCTTGAAGATAGGTCCACATGTAGCAGTCATGTTAGATATAAATCGGGAAATATAGTTTAAGCGTCCCAAAAATCCTCTGACCGGTTTCTCTGTGGTAGGAGTTGGCATTTCCTGAATGGCTTTGACCTTATCAGGATCCACTTCAATACCTTTTTGGCTAACAATGAAACCCAAGAGTTTCCCTGATCGTACACCGAACGTACATTTGTTGGGGTTCAAACGAAGTTTGTATTCTCTTAGTCGACCAAATAATTTCAGCAAATGTTTAACATGATCATCCTCAGTTTTTGACTTGGCTATCATATCATCCACATACACTTCGGTTTCTTTATGCATCATGTCATGGAATAGGGTAGTCATAGCTCTTTGGTATGTTGCCCCAAAATTCTTCAAACCAAACGCCATAACTCTATAACAGAAAGTCCCCTAGGGTGTGATAAAAGACATCTTTTCTCTATCTTCGGGAGCCATCCTGATCTGATTGTATCCTGAAAATCCATCCATAAAAGAGAAGATCTCATACCTCGCAATGCTATCTACCAGTATGTCAATGTGAGGCAGTAGGAAATCGTCCTTCGGACTGACCTTGTTCAAATCTCTGTAGTCCACACACATACGAACTTTTCCATCCTTCTTCGAAATGGGCACAATATTGGCTAACCAATGTGGATACTCGGCAGTGACAAGAAAACCTGCATCGATCTGTTTTTGTACTTCTTCTTTGATCTTCAGAGCTATATCAGGTCGAGTTCTTCTGAGTTTCTGCTTAATCGGTGGGCATTCTTCTTTGATATGACCAGGCAAACACGTCAACAAACTCCTTAAGCAACTCAATCAAATTTTATTTCACGTCGGACTTGAGCAGAGCCCCAATTTTCACTTCTTTACGAATTTCTTCTGTACCCAGATTGATCACTTCTACAGCCTCCTTATGAGGCTGAATAGCTTTGTCTTCATTTTTGAGCAGTCTAGAGATCTCTTCCGAAATGTCCTCTTCTTTTTCCTCGACCTCAAACACAGGAAATTTGAAGTTCGGCGAAGGTAATGGGTCGTTATTCCCGAGATGTGGTTCGTGCAACAATTTTGATATATGAATAATAGGGGGGACTTCAACCACACTCTAATTCTTGACCAATAATCCTGGAGTTACAAAGTCAGGAATGTCTTCGTTGGAATCTTCTTCAGTGACAACATTGACTTCAAAATTGTGATCCAGGTGTCTTGATCTATGAGAGTAGAAAGGCACGTAGATGTCTTCAGTCTCTGAATCATACCCTGGGTCTTCCATGTAAGGTTCATAGTCTTCATACAAAATGGAGAGACTTGCAGAACCGCCTGATATATAGTCTTCAGATTCATCTTCAGATATTGCATTGATATGAGGAGGATGAATGATCCCTCCGCTGTGGAATATCTCTTCAATTGGTGGAACCTCCGGACTTCTGATAACTTGGATAACAGAACTGGTAGTAAAGCCGAGACCCTCTTTGTTCTTATTCTCCGGTAGAAATAACATTTTGCCCCAACCTTCTTGAGAACCACCGTTCACGACCTGTTGTGCGTATTTGAAGGATGACATAGGGATTCTAGGCTTCTGAGCACCACCATCCATAATTAATAGGGCCTGAAACTGCGTTCCGACTTCTTTTTCTGCTTCAACATAGGAAAATGATGACAAATGGCTTACCACCAAAGCTCGTTCTCCATAAACCGTAATTGTTTTACCCTCAAAAGTATATTTCAGCTTCTGATGCTGAGTAGAAGTAAATGCTCCAACCTCATGTATCCACGACCTCCCTAATAAGCAGTTGTAGGTGGCGTGAATATCCATGACCTGAAATGTGATCATAAAAATTTGCAACCCAATAGTCATTGGTAGATCCACTTCACCAATTACCTTCTTTCTGGATCCGTCAAAAGCTTTAACAATGACATGGCTCGGCCTCATCGGCGATCCTTGATATGATAACTTTGATAGAGTAGTCCTGGGCAACACATTCAACGAGGACCCAGTGTCAACCAATACACTAGACAATGCGTCATTCCCACAATTTGCTGAGATATGTAACGCCATATTATGTTTTCTTCCCTCTTCCAGAAGATCTTCTTCATTAAACCCGAGATTGTTGCAAGAAGTAATATTACCGACAATATTATCAAACTGTTCCATGGTCACATCCTGTTCAACATACGCTTTCTCTAACACTTTCTAGAGCGCTTCTCGATGTGCTTCAGAACTCATGAGTAACTGCAACACTGAAATCTTGGATGGAGTTTGTAATAGCTGATTTGCAACCTTATACTCACTTCTTTTGATTAGCTTCAGAAATTCGTTCGGCTTCGACAGGTCAGACCCACCAGATTTCTCCACAATTGGATCCTTTGCAGTTGACTGCTCGACCAAGACCCCCTTATCCTTTGAAGGTACTGAGGGATAAACTTGAGCGCTTCTTGTTACTCTGCTAATGTCCGCGATATTAACAACTAACGACAAAGTAGGAAAAAGTACCTCCTTTCCATTTTTCGTCATCGTGGCGTTATATCTGTAAGGAACCGCCTTACTAGAAGTGTAAGGGATGGGCCCAGGCACATTAATTACCAAAGGAGTTATAGCAGGTCTTCTACCATCATACGTAACTTCTATGCGCTCCACTTCTTTAAAGTGAGGCACTATCACAAATGTTTCCCCAGTCTTTTCACTTGGAACTGGAACTTCAACATGTGTAATTGTAATAATTCCTCTGTCTAATAGGTCTTGAACGTCTCCTCTCACGAGGTAGCAGCCTCGAGGATTTATAGAACAGATAGAACAGTCAGTATAAATATGTTGCTCATGCTTAAAGGATACTAGTTTTTTCAGATCGCCATGCATCTTCACTATAGATCCTTGAATGTTCTTTAGATTAACCATATTACTTCTTCCTAAATAACCTTGGACCATGTTCACGAAAGACGAACCATGCTGGGGTAAAGGATTATCTTGCATGTTAGGATTGGAATCTTTGAAGGATAAGATTCCACACTTAACCATCCTTTGAACGTCTACCTTCAAACCATAGCAGTTTTCGATGTCATGACCCGGATCACCTTGATGATAAAGGCAAAAATTTTCAGCTCAGTACCAGTATGGAAGATTCTTGGGTACCTCGGGTGGAACTCTCATCTGGATGTGTCCCTTATGTATCAAAACCGGAAATATTTCAGTGTATGTCAGAGGAATGGGATCAAAGTTTATTCTTCTATGCACACGGCCCTGATTGTTAAATTGTGGCCGATTTTGCTGAGGAGATTGTTGATTCTGTTAATGTTGTGGATGTGGAGCTCAGGGAGTTTGAGGTTGTTGATACGGCTGAGCAAACTGTGGTTGGTAAGTTGGAGTGTTGAGTATTGGTGTTACTGCAGCAACTTGTTTTGACGGTGGATACCCTCTCCTTGATCGTCCTTGTTGTACAACACTTACGTCTTGTTCTTTCTTCTTTACGAAATTACTCTCATACTTTTTAGCATTGCTTGGGGTACTTCCTTCCTTGGCTAACCTTCCTTCACGAATCCCTTCTTCTAGACGCATACTCATGTTTACCATCTCGGTGAAATCACTGGGTGCACTGACTACCATCTTCTCATAGAAGAATAAACCGAGAGTCTTTAAAAAGATCTTAGTCATTTCCTTCTCTTCTAATGGTGGCGTAACTTGAGTGGCCAACTCGCGCCAGCGCTGCGCATATTCTTTGAAGTTCTCTTTATCTTTCTGAGCCATGGCCCTCAACTGGTCACGGTCGGGTGCCATATCCATATTATACTTGTACTGCTTAATGAAGGCTTCGTAGAGATCATTGAAAGTTTGAACCTTTGCACCGTCTAACCCCATATACCATTTGAGTGCTGCATATGTTAGATTGTCTTGAAAATAATGAATGAGTAATTGATCATTGCCGGTTTGTGCTGACATCTTCCGAGCGTATATGATAAGATGGCTCTGTGGACAAGTGTTTCCCTTGTATTTTTCAAAACCTGGGACTTTGAACTTCGGAGGAACCTTAACATTTGGAACCAAACATAAATCAGAAGCACTTTTGCCGAACAATTCCCTTCCTCGGAGAGCTTTCAATTCTTTCTGAATTTCGGAGAACTTATCTTGAAATGCATCCATCCTTTCGTCGAACCCAATGATTTCACTTGGAGATCCATGAAATATTGGCTCATCTAGAACATACGGAGTAACATTCACATTTGGAGGTGGCATGGTCATAAAGGCAGTGGTTGCAGGAATGGCATTTGAAAAATGAACGATAGTTACAACAGGAACTTTAGAAACAGGCGGACGGTAACCGGCTGGAGTGAAGAAAGGAGGCATCCCCCATGGGAAACCTGGTGGCATGCTATACAGAGGCTCAGTAGTAATGTGCACCACTGGGATCGGTGCTAATACCACTTCAGAAATAACGGTTCTTTGAATGTTGTCTTGATTGTTGGGTGTCGATTGATTTGACAGTGCTTTGAGCAACCCATTCAGTCTTTCTAAGCTTTCCTTCAGAGTGGTGACTCCATCACGGAGCATTTGGTTCTCTTGTTCAAGTTGATCCATTCTTCGGTGCTGACTGGCTCGAGTGTTGTACCGGTGATTCAACTTATTTGTAAAGATGAAGCAAAAGTAAGACCCTGGAATACAAAAGATGTTATGCTGATGAATATGCAAGATGCAAAATGAAACTTCAAGAAACTCGAAAGTGTTTTTACCAATATTGTAACAACGGATTACTGAAAAACTCATTTTATTATTGAAATTGGAGAAACATTACAAAACGAAAGTACTTCTTCAGAAGTCTTATTACATCAAAACAAAGTAAAAAGAAACTTAGAAGTCTACTCCAAAGGTTCTTTCTTCACGTGAAGTTCCTCCATGAATCGGTTGATATATTCCTGCATTTTTGCTTTATCATTGATGAGTTGTCCACATACTGCTTCTAAGCTATAGAAGTTGGAGGAAGATCAGCGCTGGTGGTAGGTCCTGATGAGGTGTGAGGGGAAAATAAATCCTCCCGCACCTTTCTTTTCTTTGCGGATTCTCCTTCTTTGAGTTGCAGCTTCTGAAGCTTCTCATTCTCTAGTTTAAGGATGAAGTACTTATTCTTCCAAGCATTCTTCAGCTTTTCAGCTTCATCTAAAGCAGTCTTCAGTTTCCCTACTTCACTTGTATCAATCCAAGCAGAATCCCAAAGGGTTAACACCATAGGTTCATGAAAGGGAAATGGCATCTTGAGTTCGAGAGCTCTTTCTCGCACCCAGTGTAGATAAGTCTCTGAAACGGTACAATCAGGGTATCCTAGTACCGTCATTCCTTTCTTGTGATTGTGATACCATGCTTGTAGTATCCTAGTTTTCAGGTCCGGGTCTTCTCCTTCTTTGAGAAAGATTCCTTCCAGCAAGGTTTGGTCTAGTTTCTCCTTCATAGGGTGTCCTAGTTGTCTACGTGCTAAAACAGGATTATAGCTAATACATCCTTTAGTCCCAACAAGAGGTACATTTGGGAAGTCTCTGCAACTATTGATCATTCTGATGCTTCCATATGAAGGGTCATACCATACAATGTCAGAATGTGTAAGAGCCATGACTATCTCTGGCCAATAGGGTGCTTCTTTTAATTCCTAGATAGTTGGATACCATGTCAGGTGGGAAATGAACCATGAGTAAAGTAGAGCAGTACAACAGACTATATGCCCTCCTCCTTCAGCATTCATCAGATGGATCGAGTGATAAATATCGACTAACAGGGTGGGAACTGGGTTCTTAAGAATGAAAATTTTGATTGCATCCATGTCAACAAAATCTTCGACCTTTAGAAACAGAAAAATCACGTAGGCTAGTAATGCAAAGGTAGCTTCAAGTATTGCGACATCCTTCTTTTCAGCATGAGAGCGGATTTTCTCTATCAGGAAGTTGGTTGGGAATCCAAGGACTCCTTCCTTGGTGGTTATATGCGCTTGAACGTCAGCTAAACTTAAGTGTGTAGCATTTTCAATCTCCTAGTCACTAGGCATGTCTTCTAATCCAGGAAACAGAGGTCGGGATGTCACAGTCATTCTCATAATCGCAGAATATTCTTCCAAAGTCGGCATCAGCTGGTAATCAGAAAAAGTGAAACAATGGTAAATGGGATCGTAGAACTGAACAAGTGTATCCAACAGCTCATCTATCATCCTGAGTCTGAAAAGTGGAAAACTTCATCCATATTCAACCGAGAAGGTGAGACGATTGTTAATTAGGCTTCCTAGTTCCCTTAAGCTTTCAATGTTTGGACTCTAGAAGGTGTACTTTAATGTTTATCTTCTAAAATCCATTGTTACAATACCTGTAAAACAAAATTGAGTCTCTTGAAGTGTTAGAGAAAAAAATGCAATGCAGAGATGCGAAGATGAAAGGCTTCATGGAATTCCAATATTTATGAACATCGTGGTGAAAATAAAATCATTTATTATTTTATAATGAATTACAAATAAATATTCTTTAAAAGAGTCTTAAATAATAGCTAAATAAAAGTTAATAAAGTCCTAAGGAAGTTTCATATTCTGCTCCTTGATCTGCTCTTCTAGCTGGACCTTCTTAAAGATGAGCTTGTCTACAATCAACTTCCAAGGGGTAGTTTGAGGGTTGGAGGAAAATAAATCCTCTTGGGCTTTTCTCTTCTTGCAAGAAAGTGATTCTTCATTCTTCGACTGTAGTTGCTTCTGAAGTTCAACGTTCTCCTTGACGACCACCTGATACTTATTTTGCCATGCTTCCGACTCCCGTTGTGCTTTTCTCAAAGCAATCTTCAATTCTTCAACTTCAGACATGAAAACCATAACAGGTTCTCTTCTCAAAGGCATAGGCTCTTGACAAGGATAAGACATCTTCAGTTTGATTGCTCTCTCTCTGATCCAATGAAGATATGGCTCCAAAGACATACAATTAGGTTTTCCTAGACTTTCTTTCCCTTTCTTATGCAAGTGACGCCATTCAACCACAATTTTTTCTTGAAGTTCCTTGTCATCCTTGAAGAAAATACTCTCCACATGAACACTCTTGGGTTGATCCTCCAACGGATATCCTAACTTTTGGCGAGCTAGAACAGAATTGTAACTGATTCTTCCATTAAGGCTAAGTAGAGGTACATTGACAAAGTCTCCACAGCTATCAATAATTAATATCCCATCATACACACGGTTATACCAATCAATATCCGAGTGGATTAGGGCCATAACCTTTTGTGACCAACATCCTTTATCGAGATCCAAAAAAGAGTTAGACTTGGGCAAGTACAAAATAAACCACTTGTATAATAAAGGCACACAGCAAGTAATCATCCCTCCACCATGAAAGTTTCAGAGATGCACGAAATGGTAAGCGTCAGATAATAAAGTTGGTACCGGATTATTCTTCATGAATATTTTAATGGTGTTAAGATCAACGAATCCTTCAAAACTTGGGAAGAGTAGCACTCCATAGATGAGTAAGGCGAGGACTGCCTCAAATGTATTCATGCTCATATGATCAACATAGTATTGGGCTTTCTTGATTAAGAAATCCGTTGTCAATCTAAAATTCCCACCTTTGCTAATCATATTGTCTTTGATATCGGATAACTTCAAATATACGACCCTAGCAATGTCTTGTTCCTTAGGGTTCCCTCATAGGAAAGGGAAGGGAGACTCATCCAGAATGGGTAAACCAACCAAGTGATAGTATTCATCTAAAGTAGGCAAGAGCTGGTAATCTAGGAAAGTAAAGTAGTGATAGTCCGGATCATAGAACTGAAGCAAAGTAGAAAGAAGTCCCTCGTCCACTAGAATTCTCAACAAAGATAACAGCTTCCCATACTTGTTTCTGAATCCTTCTTGATCTTCAACCAAAGCTCCTAACTTCCTTAGGTCATCCAACTTAAGACTCTTAAAAGAGTATTTCAAAATATTTTTTCCTTTTGTAATCCATAATGGTCCTGCAATGTTTATAAATAAAGTTGAATTCCATGAAACCCAATGCGATATGATGCTTTATGGATGCAAAGGTGCACAAACACACGTAAGCACATAGATATGCAAAGATAAACAAACAGGAACCTAGGTTTGTAACGAGCATGGAGCAAAGGGTATACCCATCCCCAAAGGGTGTGGGCTAAAGGTTGATTGTACTTGTAGAACAAGGTTCTAAAAGGGTTCCCAAAGTCATTAGTCCATCTTTCGGATATTATCAATTTCCCGAATACTCGGTGGTTAATAATATTCTCAAGAGGACCTCTTTTGAGTATAGCTTCGCGTATCAACTACTTTGGGACTACTCCCTCATAGTCATCGCACTACGTCCTAAGAAAGGCCAAGTGGGGTTAAAGGTAACTAAAAGGTCCCCAGTATCATAGGCTCCTAGGTCAAAAATAGTAAGTGTTTTCATGAATATTCATTCAACAATATTTTTTTCGAGAGGGCCTCAACTGAGCGGTGATTCTCAAGTTAGCTTGGTCGGGAATCAATCCCTATAATCCTCGTTGAATATATCACCTTCCTATCATAAGCACACTCAAGTCCGGGTGTAGGACTTATCTCACCACACAAGGATATCAACCCAAAAACAAAAAATAAGCAGATATATAAATAAGCAAACATACAACAATAAACATAAGAATAAAACAAGTTAGGGGAAACCCACAATAAAAAAACATCCCCAGTGAAGTCGCCATTTTTGTCGCGGTGAGAATTGGATATCAAGCTATTGATTAACTTGAATCTTAATTCATTATTCACCACCGGTCTTTTATTTGTCCAAAGGAAGGGAAAAAGATCGAATTACCCACAAGATGCAATGCAAATGCAAAGCTAGATAGTCTAAGGTTCGGGGGTTGGTTAAACTTAGGGAAGGTACTAGCATCCTAAGTATTTGTAGTACTCTACAGGAACCTCTTGTTTTAATATTATTGTTGTTTGCAAAGGGTGAAAGACCTAGGGGTTTATTTCTCAGTATACTCACCAAGAAATCACATCTTGTGCCTACGTATCCTGACGGGAGTGGAATCAGAGTATTCGTAGTTCCCCTAAAGGGATTGAGGAACCATTAACTGTTGGTCAAAGTTCCAAGGGATAAGGTTTTTTTATTGATTCTAGGAGAAAAGACTAGTCGTCATCTAAAGGGAGAACACTCGACTTAACCACCACAACTTGTAGGAGATGGTCTTTGCGTCGCATTGAGAGAAGGGCTCAAAACTAGGATTTATCGACGAGTATGACACATACCAAGAGGAAAAGATTCTACATCTCTCAATATTATGGGGTAGGAGAATTATATCTCAACTGTCAAAATGACTCACGTCTAATTCTCTTGTGGGGAGAATAGATGATTGAATTGTACAAAGTTGGTTTATCTAAGTTGAAAAGATAAAAGGGAAAACAATCCTTCTTAAGGGGTAGGATCTAAAGCCTAAGCTGATCGACTTGAGGACTCAAGAATCAAGCGGGGAATATGCTTCAAATGAGATGCAATACGCACGACTTATGAAGTCATGTGCAAGTTCTTCCCTTGGACGTGCATACGAAATAACATGACAGAACAAAGTAATAATAAGATTGACAGCACAATTAAATCCAAAAAACCAGATAGACTTCGAATTAAAGCAAGCGCTAACAACAGATCCTTGTGAGCGAGGTCGTTAATACTTTAAATCAAATTGGAATTTTGAAAAAGAAAGCGTTAAGCGTATCGGAGAAGGTGAAAATGTCGTGCTAGTTAAATTCTTATGCAAACGATTTTAGAAAAGATGGTAGAAACAAAGTTGAATTAAAATATAAATTAGTTTTTTAAGAAAAAAATAATTAATCAAAGCTTATAAATTAATTAGATTGCTAGGTAGAAGTAATTATAAATAAGTAATGTTTTATTAAATAAATAAATGGGTTTTTTTTAATCAAGAATAAGAATAGTTTTTATTATATTCTTAATTAAATAGATAGCTATTAAGTAAATGTTGATAAAATAAATTAATTAGTAAAGTAAATAAAATAAATCAATTTATTAAATAAATAGCTAACAAAGTAAATAAGATAAGTTAATTAATTAAAAGATAATTGATTAATTAAATATAAAAAATTAGTCATTTGATTAGAAAAAAAAGTTAATTAAACAAAATAGGTAAATGAGCTCATTTTAATTAAACAAATAAGTGGATAATTAAATAAAGGATTGATTGTTAAGTTAATTAATTGAATTAATAAATAAATTATCATTAGGTGAATTAATCAGGTTGATTAATAGGCAGATTAAAGGTTAATTAAGGGGGTGGTGGCGAGAAATCAAGTGTGGTAGGCCAAAGAGGGCCTACCGTGTGGAGTGTAAGTGCAATCGTGGATAAAAATCAGGCAAGGAACGGACGCTCATGGTGCGAGGGTGCATCGTAACAAGTATGGGCACGCACATACACAATACATAATATAAAAGCAAACAAAAACAACAAAAACCCTAAATCATTTATCTTCCTCTCCGCCGTTCCTTTTCTTCTTTCTCCTCTCCCTTTCTTCTTTCTCCTCTTCTTCCTTCTTCCACGCTATTCCAAAACTGAAAAAAACAATATTACACACAAAAGAAACAACATTAAGTCAGTGGCCTATCCAACACGGAGGACGATGACGGGATTGAAGGATTTGGAGATGGTTCGCGGTTCCAACGAGGATGGCAGTGGAAACATCGAAAGATTCGCGAAGATAAGCTTCTTAACCCTTTTTTTTATGTGTTATAGGTGCTTTAGGGTTTTGTGTGAACTTGATGATTTCTGTGTTTACGGATGTTGTGAAATCTGTGAATCTGCTGTCTGTATTTTTTCCTTCGTAAATGACGAGAAGTTCAATTTATAGACTATTAAACACTGATTTCAAATTGAATGTTGTTGATTGGTGATATTTCCATCTTGGTTCAAATATGTCTGATTGTTCCTGAACACTTCTTAATACGTTATTTTATTTCCTTTTGCAGATGAGATTCATTTGGAAACTTTCCATTTCTAAACCAAATTTGGGATTTGGACAGATTTTCGGATGGATCAGATTACGCTTTGATGGTAACGGTCTGGTTTTCTCTGGATTGCTGGCTGTAAATAGAAAACATGTCTTGTGCGCATTATGACTTTCCTTTCTGAAACCGATCTACTTACAACTTATCTAATTCTTTCCTTGTTTAATCTAAGTGAGTCGAAGGTTAATGATTCTTTCCGGTTTGGGCTGATAGAAGTTCTGGTCATGAATATGATTAATAACATTGGTAACAGTTGGACACAATTAATCTGTTTTTGCTTTGTATGGACAGGTTTCTGGGGCGCAGCATGGAGTATGGTCTTGCGAAATAGGATGGCGCAGGATTCCCTATGGAAAGAAATGTATCGTGTGGACACCTTGAGTTTTTTTGGAAACATTGAGTTTGAAATATTTGTAAACTCTTAATTTGTTCACGGCATCAGTGTACCTAGCGAAGAATAATAACTTGTATTGAGTTGGATTCGTCCTTTGAGTGCTTGTCTAGGTTTCGAGTAGTCTATGAAGTTTTTTTTTGAATTCAATGAGATTAAGGTCAACGTAGGGGAAAGTATTGGTGTTATCTCAATAGTATTGGTCGTGTATACACAGGTCTTGATGTATTTTGTAAGGCCTCCTCAAAATATTTTGGAATTGTTGACTAATGACTTGAGTGTAAGTTTCAATCTTAGACTTGAATAATGTAAAATATGAAAATACTGTTCTGGGAATTACGTTAACACCAAATAAGGACCCTTTTTGCACTTATAACTTGGGTTGTTTAACTTGCACTTGTAAGATATTCAATTTGTGAACTTTGTAAAAGACCCATCTTAAGCTTTGTCTTTGAATAAACTTTGACAACTTGGAAAGGTTACCTGAAATATATGAAGGACTATCTTGAATATTTCTGAGAACTCTTGTACTCCCATATCAACTTGAATTGAATCTCCACTAAAATACGGTTTGACGAAATTTGGATACTCAAGCCTTGCGACAATGTTGGTCTTCTCCAACTCACCCCTAATGACTTGTATTCAATGTGGCTTAAAAAAAGAAAGGAGAGAAAAACTTTGTAAATGGGCTTTCCAAAATTAGCATATCCAACATCTTTAATTCCACCGATTTGAATTATTCCAATGGAAACCATGAACTGAAATCTCTCTTATCTTGTCACTTTAGTTTCAATAACTCCACAACCTCAATCCTTGGATCAAGAAACAGTTTACAAAGAGGTCACGAGTTTGTAAACATCCTTGCAATGGCCATAATAATCCATAAATTCTCTTGCACAATGCCAACGTAAGAAAAACCCTCACTCCCTGGAGCAAAACGACAAAAGTCTTTTGAGGAATGTGGGAGGGGATAACATGCCGAAATCCTAGTTTCTCAACCCGTGGCAATCCTAAGACTTTCAAACTTGGATCCTTTAGCTACGATCTGGAGTGTTAAACTGAAAGGACGAATGCTAGTTCTACTTGAAAATAGTGCACCTGCACGAGCTTGTTAGACATAATAAACACACACGTAAAAGTAAAAGGAAACGAGGTAGAAAATGCACAAGGAGATGGGATCTTAAGGTCAAAAATTAGGGTGCGACACATGGGTAGTGATAAGCGGGAGTCTCTCCTTACCTTGTCTAGTGTGCTTTGTATACGTCCTATTTTGGCTCAATCTTACAAAGCATTCGATCCTATGTCATAGAATTTAGGGAAATACACATCACAAACAAAGTCAAAATACTACTTTAAAATCCTTGAACAAATTCAAATCATTTTGTCCTTCGGGACTTTCTTTCAAACCTTTTCAGAAAGGGCATGCTACTTCCGTTCTATCACAAATAGGCTTCGACCCTAACTGATGGAATGCGAACTTAGCACTGCTCATAAAAGACACTTAGCCACATGTGGTTGGCCGAACTACGAACGCTACTACGAACGATTTGACTTCTTCATTATTGTCCGAATAAGGATACGTGGACACGAGACGGTGATGTCTTGGCGAGCACCTTTCCCCCCTTTTCACCCGTAGTCGTCTGAACTGCATGACTCTGACTTTCCCATTGCACGAGAGAGTACGTAGGCATAGAACGACAAAGTCCTATCCAATCTCCTTTTGTTTTATTTCCCTTTTTTCTCTGTTAGCATGTAAGCTTTAGATAAACACACCCTTTGATTAGAACAACAAGAGTGGATCCCGTTGTGTACAACGGATGCAAAGGGGTGTTAATACCTTCCTTTCTTCTAATGGACTCCTAAATCTAGGATTTGGTTGCGAGACCATGTTCCTCTCCCTTTTGAGGTTTCTTCGATCATTTCCTTTTCCCCGTCGGGATAAATAACATTTAGTGGCGACTTTATTTTTTCCGCCGGTTGTTTTTCGTAGTTGCGACAGAGTGCCCCTCAGACGTAGGTGTGGTTTAACTGAACTAGGTTAACAATTCTCTGTGTCCTTTTATTTCTTTATGCATTGATAATATTTTAATCAATTATTTATTAATTCTGGTGTAAGGATTTGAACACGTTAGCTTAGGTATCTGGTCCAACATTTGTGCCCTGTGAACCAAATTTCAATTGGCATCAGAGCAGGCACCATGTTCTATTTGGGTGAGCTCTAGGGAAGATAAATTTTGTTAATATGGGCATCACTAAAGATGAAGGATCAATCAATAGACCACCTATATTGGATGACACTGATCGATAAAATAGCAAGTGTACTATTCTGCCGATTGTATATCGATCTCAAGGACTGCGTTAGGCAATATAAGCTTAATTTTAATTTAATTGAACAAAATCCAATTGGAGGTTTGTAAATTGGTTTCACGAATTTTAAAACAAAATGTTTATAATATAGCAAAATAATGAACAAAGTTCAACAAGATATGAGAGCATGCTAGGGGTCGTGTATGAATTGCCTTGTGAAAACATTCATCCTTATTTCAATAATATAGCCTTAATTTCATCAAATTCTTGACTGCAACATCTGTTTTCTCCTAAATCTTTAGTGAGAAAACTTCTTAAAATCATAATCAGATTACTATGTCCGTAGAAAATCAATTTGAGATCAAGCAATGAAAATGGTTTCAGCGGTAATCAAGTACAACAAGGTAACCCCAGTCCTAGGAATTATCTACCGAGGCATTATCAATCAAATTGTATTAACAATGGTTTTTCTGAACTAAAGTTAACCATAAAATTAAATCAATTTTTACGGTTGAAAAAGTTATAAAATCATTGATCGATAAAATTTGATTAAGAAAATAAGTGCTTATATTATTAAAACAAAGAAAATAATGTCATTACAATAATAATTCAGGGACACCCCCTAGCATTGGGAGGTTTAGCTACTCATATTCAATAAAGTAAATCGAACAATTAGATACAACATTACAGTAGAAATGGGAATTACTTTTGATCTTCAATTGCTTTTGATTTTGAAAATCTCACGTTCTCCCTTCTCTCATGAGTGCTCAATTGTATTTTCTCGTTCTCTCTTTCACGATCCAAAAAGTCCCTCTTTTCTTTTCCAAATGCGTTTCAAATAATAACATATCCAATAGACAGGCCAGAACATTCCAAAAATGCCTTCCGGGGTCAAAACCAGTCAAAACAGACAAAGATTGAAAAATGACACGACCAGGCCAACACAGGCGGCCGTGTTGGCCCCCTGTTCCAAATGCAAAACCTTTCATCAGTCAACTTTGCTGGCACGGGTAGTGTCAGTTGACACGGGCACCCGTGTCAGCTCCATGTCTTGCACTCCAACACGCCCAAGTTTTCCTTCTCTTGACATGGTCTGTGTCAGGTGACACGGATGGCCGTCTCCAGCCACTGAATTTGCTTGAAAACCTTCTTTGACTTCCCAAAATCCTCGGTTTCTTCGCTCGAGTCCCTAGCCTTACTCCGTATGAACCTGAAATCATCAAGACTACCTCCAAACGCATAAAATGCACCAAATATAACATAAACTACTTATAGAAACAATGCCATAATGAAAATGCATAAAGTATAATAAACATCAACATTACGAAAGAAAGTGTTACCGATTGTTGTGACTTTATGCTGAATAAATGGACGAAAACTCATAGAATTGGTGATCTATCACAACCCCAAACTTATCTCATTACTTGTCCTCAAATAATGCTTGAGACAACAAGAATGTCATCCCCGAATTATTTGCAATAATATCACCACAATACTGCTAAGATCTTTCACGATTCACCTTTAATGTTCCTTTCAACGGTTTCCTTCTCACTCGATTTTTGACATTCCACCACATTTCCACATCGAAGTACCTTCTCACCTGTCAGCTTTTTACACTCTCACCAAATCTCTCGGGTTAAAGTGTTTATGCTCAAAAATCACAGTATGCAAAGTCGACTCATAAGCTTGAATGTCATCTATTTTCTTATGATAAACACACAAAACACACCGTGTGAAGGCTTTACAGGTTGTAACTGGGCTAGGGACATGGTGGGATAGACAAACAAAAAGGGGAAACAAAAGAGTTTATAGGCTCATATGCAGTGTCATCTTTCTCATTACCGTGTGCTTTTCGACTTTCACAATCAAGGGTGTTTGACACACTTTCTTTTGGATTTTCCAATTTTCTCTATTTTTTCTCTCTCCTCAAGTGAAGCCTTGAGAGTATTTTCTATAATTTAATTTCGAACTGGATCCTTCTTTAGGTAAGCGCCTTCTTTCATATATTTCTTTTTTCTTTTTTTAAGGCCTTTTCATTACTCTTTTTTTTAAAGCACTTACCTACTTTTTATGCGAGTGTCCCAACCCCAAACTTATAATTTTACACGGATCATAAATTGATAACACTTATCCGAGCATGGTGAGGAAGTGTTTGGGATTAAGTTTACATGATGTGGTTGATAACATATAAATGAGAGTATGGCTCAAAAGGTCTAATAAGGGGTAACATATAAGGGTTGGCTTGAAAGACTCGGGGCTAAACAAAAATAAGCGCCTCAGTGTGTAGATGTATACATATAAACAATCCAACAGACGAATACGCGAGCTAAGAGTGACAAAGACATACCTCATACTCTCGTGATGGTAAAGTGCTTGGCTTTATAGAATCCTCGCCATGTGTTGGCATACTGACAGTTTCCAAGGTAACTCTCGTGTGATGTGGCATCATTTCTGTCTTGGGTTAAAGTACTCCCATATCAGTCCCGTATTGAGAAATTGCGTCCAATCATCCACTTCAACAATATCAACTTCCGGGGGTTTCCTAGAGATCAAGCCTAGGTTGTGTCTTCTCATCCACTTTAATATAACCATCTCTATTCATCCGACACACAAGTCATCAATCTCAAACACATAAACACAAAACACACCAAACAAATAAAACAACACACAAGTGAAATATCATAAAATTTTTGAAAAACAGACAAACAGAAAGTAAATAAAAACCCCCCAAACCCCCCCCCCCCCCCCTCACACTTGAAATAAACATTGACCTCAATGTTTTTGAACAAGCATGAGAGAGGATTCACAAAGCCTCACTGAGGAGGAGGGAAACGCAACATCAGCTGCTGCATCATGGCGTACATGTCATCCATGATCGCCCCTTGGCAAGCTTGCTCTTCCGTCTGTTAGGTTTGCTCCGCCTGGAGATACCCGATCTCACCACGCACCCACGACTAGTTATCGTCAGCAGTGGATGAGCTTCCCACACCTGGATACATATGTCCCTCCTGTGATGGCACAAACTGCTCAGGGAAAAATTGCTCAAACTCAGGAGCATCCTCCTCTTCATGTTCTCCTGCAGACAAAGGGCCAGCATGGCACTCGTCCTTATCTTGGATGATACTATCATAAATCCAGTTATTCATATCAGTAATACTAACACTATTAGGAGCTGGGAGGGCAATTACAAACATGTTATGGCTCATTACAGCATAATGATACGGTGTAATAGAAATCATACCCTGTTGGACCAGGGCCGCCATATCTAGTCTGTTTTACCTAATACCGGCGTGTCACCCAATGTAATATGGTCATAGCCAAAGTTCTAGGCTATCTGTGTTATCATGCCTCCCATAAACATTCCCCCTTGAGCCGCTCTTCCTACTCTACCCAGATAGTCCGATGCATACGCGGCTACACTTACCATTTCAGAGTTTCCATAGCATACAGGAAGAATAAATCCCTCTGAGTGGCCACTCTGGTACTGTCTCCCCTCCAAAATAGAGTGTAAGATAAACCTTTCTGTGCATACCTGAAATATGGATTTTGAATCCCCGATGCCTTGGCACCCTTTGAGACATACTCAATGTTACCTGTAATAGTTGTCCAGAATGCTTTCGCATCAAAAGTCTTCGGGAAAGCTCTGGGGCCATACAGTGGAAGTCGGAGGATACCTCTCAGCTCTTCCACACTGAGCTCATGATCAGTATTAAACATCCTAAACCGCATTGTGCCATAGAAATATTTCATAGTACCTGTCTATCTTTTTTCTAAATGAAACTCAATGGTGCTTAAAAACTCCAACATTATGCGCTCATACGTCGGAGCTTCTAAATGCATGAATTCGAATATACCCAGACTATGAAACATCCTATCTATCTAAATATTCAACCCTAATTCAGAAAGAGTTTTGTTAGATATGTACCTTGTCGGCGTAATTTTACGCTTCACGTGACATGCATAATATAACACCCCAAATTTAATTGGAATATTTTAATTAATTTATTTAATTGAGAATATTCATTTTTCGGTGATTTTGTGGATTATTAAGAATTGTGAATTTTTGGGGTTATTTATTTTGAATAATAGTATGTAATATGAATTTATTATGAATCAAAATAAATATAAGATGAATAAGGGCAATTGGGACAATTCAGAGGAGTTAGCGAGGGTATTATGGAGAAAGCCCAATTGTGAGGCCCAATACTAGGTTTAACAAAAAGGAAATTGGAAAGGGATTAGGATTCATTTAGACCGTGAAAAGTATTGAGGCTAGAGCTCTGAGGAGAGGATTGGAGGCAGAAGCTTCGAGAGATTCCCTAAAAGATTTGTGAAGGCTTTGAATCGACGATTAAGGTATGGAGAGTATTACCTTCATGATTTTCCATGTGTAACTTTCAATGTGTTTAAGTTCGATTTAAGTTTTAAGGGATTTTGAGGGTGGATATGAAAAATAGTGATCTTTGGCCTTCGTGGCCTAAATATATTATTTGTGAATCTAACCGTGAAATTAATTAAGGAAAAAGGAACCTTAGGGCTTCGTGGCCAAAAACAATGATTTGACTTTGTCTAACCCTGAGGGGATAGGAATATTAGATAGTGAGTAACTCTAATGCCTTCGGGTGATTTAGGGCATGAATATGATACGGGATTGGCCTAATAAACCGTAGGTTTTGTGCCTTTATCGTCGTAGGACCTTAGGGATGATTTAGGGATGTTTTTGGGGCATTGGGGAAGTGAATCGTGGGGCTTTTTGGTTGATTTTAGGTTCTGGTGCGTAGCAGAGTTTGCTATTATCGCACTGTTCGCCTAGCGAACCATGTTGTTCCCAGACTCGCCTAGAGAAGAATCCTTCGCCTAGCGAAGAAACTCACCCCAGACTCGCCTAGCGAACATAGCAGAGTTTCGCGAATGTTGATCGTGTGCAGCGATACCTTGATGTTTGATTATGTGATTTCTTTGACGAATTAACATGAGTATGACTGTGAGTTTTATGTGATATGTACATGATTACATGATGATTTCTATGATGTATTGATTGGAAAATTGTGGTGATATTACCATGACTTTGATGAATTATGTGATGACATGAGATATGATGATGATTGTGATGATGATGAATATGTTGAATGGTGATGCACCATACTGTTATTATGAGGATAATTATTGACGTGTGCATCATGCATTCATGTGCATTCGGACTTCGGTTCGAGACCTCGATTACTTTGGCTTCAATCCCATTGTGCGGATGTGAAATGTTTTGATGTGCTCCGATTCTCAAGTAGAATCAATCCTATTGATGGGGATCTATGAAGGGTTGATGGCCCAATGTCCATTGTGCTGTGATGATTGGTACCACATGCATTGAGTCTTGTTGCATTTGCATTTATGAGTCCTATGGAACAATTTATGATGTTGTGGCCTTTGAGGCCTATTGAAGGATATCAATGTGTTGAATATGAATATGATGTTGTTTTATATGTTGATTTTTTTACATTGATTATTATGAATCGTTTTACTCACCCTGCCTGTTTGTATGTTACCTCCACGTGGGTAACGTGCAGATGACCAAGTTTTGTCGTGGACGCCGTCGAGGATATTTTTGAAGTCTTTGATTTGTTAGCCTTTTGGTTAACTTAGAGGGTCTTGCTCTGATATGTAACATCGGGTTGGGGTCTTTTGAGTTAAACTATGTTTTATTTGAGTTTATTTTGAGTATCTTCCCGTATGAGGAAAACCTTGATTTATGCCTTTTGAGTTCTGCTGCTTTGTGTAATTTGATGTATTTTGGGAAAACCCATTGCTTACAGAGCCTTGACCTATTTTGTTGATTTGGGAAATGTACGCCCTTTTGGGTGGCTTTTGTTGAAATTTAATAATTACTCTGATATTTGTGTTATTTTGCCATAATATTTGTGGGGTAGAAAAGGGTGTTACATTAGTGGTATCAGAGCAGGTCGGTCCGTCCGGCCAAGTTTTTATGTTGTTAGTCCCCTGTCAGTCAATAGTGTGAGAATACTATTTGATGAGTTGTTTTCTTCTAACCCTGTTGGTGGTTGCAGATGGCTGGAAGGAATGATCGTGCAATTGCTAATGCACTGGAATCACTTGCCCAAGTGATGGCTCAGAATGGTGGTCCTCCATATGAGTTCCATGCTTTGGGAAAGTTCCAGAGGAACAATCTGCCGGATTTTGTCGACACTCATGATCCTGATGGTGCGCAGAAGTGGCTGAAAGTGATTGAGAAGATTTTTTGAGTCATGGAGTGCACTGATGCTCAGCAGGTGCAGCTTGGTACGCATATGCTAGCAGAGGAAGCTGAGGACTGGTGGGTTAACACTCGTCAGAGATTTGGAGATGTTGGCATTACAATAACTTAGGCTGTGTTTAAGGAAGAATTTTTGAGGAAGTATTTTCCTGAAGATGTTCGGGGCAAGAAAGAGATGGAATTTCTTGAGCTGAAACAAGGGAATATGATTGTGGCTGAGTATACGGAAAAGTTTGAGTCTTTGGTAAAGTTTTGTCCGCATTACAATCGTGTTGACGCAGAGATGTCAAAGTGTCTCAAGTGTGAGAATGGATTGAGACCAGAGATTAAGCAAGGAATTGGGTACCAGCAGATTCATCGGTTTTTAGAACTGGTGGACAAAAGCAAAATTTATGATGAGGATAGCCGAGCTCGAATGTGACTTCTGGTGATAAAGGGAAGCAGAAGGCTTCATATGGGAAAAAGTCAAGTGGGGGAGCGGATAATGCTCTAGATAAGTGTTATAAGTGTGGCGAGCAAGGTCACCGTGCTGAAGCTTGTAGGGCGCTGAGATGTCACTGTAGTGGCAAGAGAGGTCATAGAGCTAATGACTGTAAAGACGAAGCTCCAACTTGCTTCAACTGTAGAGATAAGGGTCATATCAGTACCCAGTGTCAGCAGCCGAAGAAGACTACTACTGCTGCTCAGATAAATGGCAGAGTGTTTGCTTTGAGCGGTGCAGAAGAATCCAAGACAGATAACTTGATCAGAGGTACTTGTTTTATTAATGATGTTGAATTGATTGCTATAGTTGATACTGGTGCTACTCATTCGTTTATTTCGCTTGAATGTGCTAAGAGGTTGAATTTGAAATTATCTTCGATGATTGGGAGTATGGTTATCGATACCCTAGTTAATGGTTATGTGACTACTGCGTTAATCTGTTTGAGCTGCCCTTTGACCATTTATGATAAGAATTTTATGATGGACTTGGTATGTCTACCTTTGCATCAGATTGATGTTATCCTTGGAATAAACTAGTTGGAGTATAACTATGTTCATATCGATTGCTACGACAAGACTGTGAGGTTCCCAGAGTTTGGTGATGGTGGAGAGCTGATGTTCGTATCTGCTAAGCAAGTGGAAGAACTCTTAGAAGATGAGGCTCAGATGTTTGCATTGTTTGCATCACTTCAAGTTGATTATGAAGCAGTGAGCGTGGAGCTACCAGTTGTTCAGGAATTTCCAGAGGTGTTTCCAGGAGACGTGAGTAACTTACCTCCTGAGCGTGAGGTAGAGTTTACTATTGATGTGATAGCGGGCACTAGTCCTGTGCCGATGGCTCCTTATCGGATGTATGCATCTGAGTTAGGAGAATTGAAGAAACAGTTGGAATATTTTCTTGAGAAGAAGTTTATTCGACCGAATGTTTCTCCATGGGGTGCTCCTGTGCTGTTGGTGAAGAAGAAAGATGGTAGTATGAGATTGTGTGTGGATTATCGACAGTTGAATAAGGTAACAATTAAGAATAAGTATCCACTTCCGAGGATTGATGATTTGATGGATCAATTGGTGGGTGCGTGTGTGTTTAGCAAGATTGATTTGAGGTCTGGTTATCATCAGATTCGCGTTAAGCCTGATGATATTCCGAAGACAGCTTTCAGGACGAGGTATGGACACTATGAGTATACTGTGATGTTGTTTGGTGTGTCTAATGCACCTGGTGTATTCATGGAGTATATGAATAGGATTTTTCATCCTTATTTGGATCAGTTTGTGGTAGTGTTCATTGACGATATCTTGATATATTCTAACTTCGAGGAAGAGCATGTGCAACATCTAAGAGTGGTATTGCAAGTTTTGAAGGACAAGAAGCTTTATGCCAAGTTGTCCAAGTGTGAGTTTTGGTTGAAAGAAGTGAGTTTCCTTGGCCATGTGATTTCTAGCGGAAGAATTGTTGTTGATTCGTCAAAAGTTGATGTTGTGTTGTAGTGGGAGACTCCAAAGTCTGCTAGTGAGATTCGAAGTTTCCTTGGGTTGCCTGGTTATTATCGCAGGTTTATAGAAGGCTTTTCAAAGTTGGCACTGCCATTGACTTAGTTGACTCGAAAGGGTCAAGCTTATGTGTGGGATGTTGCTTGTGAGAAGACTCTTGTAGGACTCAAGGAGAAGTTGACGACTTCTCCAGTGTTGATTTTGCCAAACCCGAGTGAGTCTTTTGTGGTGTATTATAATTCGTCGAATGTAACACCCTTTTCTACCCCACAAATATTATGGCAAAATTACACAGATATTAGAGTAATTATTAAATTTCAACAAAAAGCCACCCAAAAGGGCGTACATTTCCCAAATCAACAAAATAGGTCAAGGCTCCGTAAGCAACGGGTTTTCCCACAATACATCAAATTGCACAAAGCAGCGGAACTCAAAAGGCATAAATCAAGGTTTTCCTCATACGGGAAGATAATCAAAATAAACTCAAATAAAACATAGTTTAACTCAAAAGACCCCAACCCGATGTTACATATCAGAGCAAGACCCTCTAAGTTAACCAAAAGGCTAAAAACTCAAAGACTTCAAAAATATCCTCGACGGTGTCCACGGCTAAACCTCATCATCTACACGTTATCCGCGTGGAGGTAACATTCAAATAGGCAGGGTGAGTAAAACGATTCATAATAATCAATGTATAAAAATCACATATAAAACGGTGTCATATTCATATTCAACACATTGATATCATTCAATAGGCCTCAAAGGCTACAACATCATAAATTATTCCAAATGACTCATAAATGCAAATGCAACAAGACTCAATGCATGTGGTATAAATCATCACAGCGCGATGGACACTGGGCCGTCAACCCTCCATAGATCCCCATCAATAGGATCGATTCTACTTGAGAACTAGGGCACATCAAAACACTTCACATCCGCACAATGGGATTGAAGCCAAAGTAATCGAGGTCCTGAACTGAAGTTCGGATGCACATGAATGCATGATATACACGTCAATAACCATCCTCATAATAACAACATGGTGCATCATTATTCATCATATTAATCATCATCACAATCATCATCATATCTCATGTCATCATATAATTCATCAAAGTCATGGTAATATCATCATAGTTTTCCAATCAATACATCATAGAAATCATCATGTAATCATGTACATATCACATAAAACTCACAGTTATACTCATGTTAATTCGTCAAAGAAATCACAGAATCAAACATCAAGGCATCGCTGCACACGATCAACATTCGCGAAACTCTACTACGTTCGCTGGCATGTTCGTTAGGCGAGTCTGGGGCGAGTTTCTTCGCTGTGCGAAGGATTCTTCGCTAGGCGAGTCTGGGAACACAATTGTTCGCTAGGCGAACAATGCGATGATAGCAAATCTCAGGTACACACCAGAACCCAAAATCACTCAAAAAGCTCTACGATTCACCTTCCCACTGCCCCCAAAACATCCCTAAATCATCCCTAAGGTCTTACGGGACTAAAGGCACAAAACCTACGGTTCATTAGGCCAATTCCACATCATATTCACACCCTAAATCACAAATTCCTTACAATTACCTTGCAGGCATCAGAGTTACTTACTATCTAATATTCCTATCCCTCCAGAGTTAGACAAATAACAATTCATGGTTTTGCCCACGAAGGCCTAACTTTTCCTTTTCCCCAATGAATTCCACGGTTAGATTCACAATAACAGACTTAGGCCACGAAGGCCAAAGGTCACTATTTCTCATATCCACCCTCAAAATCCCTTAAACCTTAAATCGACCTTAAATACATTGAAAGTTACACATGGAAAATCATGAAGGTAATACTCCCCATACCTTAATCGTCGATTCAAAGCCTTCACAAATCTTTCAGGGAATCTCTCGAAGCTTCTGCCTCCAATCCTCTCCTTAGAGCTCTGGCCTCAATAATTTTCACGGTCTAACAAATGAATCCTAATCCCTTTCCAATTTCCTTTTTGTTAAACCTAGTCTTGGGCTTCACAATTGGGCTTTCTCCATAATAGCCTCACTAACTCCTCTGAATTGTCCCAATTGCCCTTATTCATCTTATATTTATTTTAATTCATAATAATATTAATAAATTCATATTACATGCTATTATTCAAAATAAATAATCTAAATTCCATTTAATTCTCAATATTCCACAAAACCACCAAAATCACCCAAAATGTGAATATTCTGTTAGACGATGGCTTGGATCTAGAAGGGGGGTTGAATAGATCCCAATTAAAATCAGTCGGCGCTACCAATTAAAAATTGGTTTTTCAAAATATTTGTTTTAAAATTTGCGGAAGCAGCCTTGGAAAAATTACGTCTAAGAATAAACTGTATTTAGAAGACCGGATATGCGTCTAGCCTTATGGATATGATGATGAGCAAAGTTTGATTCAACACACTAGTCACACTATCAGTTGATTTTATCACTTATTAGTAGAGTTAGAACCAATGATCTACAATGCCCACAAAGTAGGCAAATGGACTAAGTAAACTTTGGTGTAGGCAATTTATCAAACACTTGGTGTGCAATACACTCCATGTCTGGTTTGGCTTGAGTAAGATACTTTAATTTCCTTGTGCAATGTATTGTTGCACTAAAGTTCAAACAGTAATAGGTACTTACTCAATTCAACCCAACTTATGATATAATTGCTTATACTAAAATCACTTAAATTTTAAGCCAAAATTGAAAGTGCTGAAAAGTAAAGGAGACAAAGATTTGTTGAGGCAATTCCCCCAACGTCCTCGCTTCGGGGTACGTCTGCCCTCAATTCTAATAATAGAATTGAGATCAATATATTAGATATCACCTGTGATGTAGAAGAGTTTATACAACAACTGATAAGCAAAATGTACAATCAAGCCCTCTTGAAGTTGACGATGCTATCGCTTCTTGCTCCTTGATTCGAGTCGAATCAAGTTCTTCAATTGTTGTGAGTAGACCTCCGATTCCAGCCCCTTTGTTGAATAACCTTCAGTTCTTCAAACCCTCGCCCGACTGATCTTACACACGAACAAATCGAACCCGGAACACTCTTGAACTCTTCACTGATTTCCGCTACTAGATTGATGAAGACTACCGCTTCTCAATCACCTTCACTCAGCTGAAGTAGGTAGAGATGAACCGTACAGAAAAACCTCCAAAATCTCCAAATCTTGAAAGGTAAAACCTTCAAGGTTTTATCCAAGAAAAACCTGCCTTCAAAGTCACCCCAAACCAGATTTCTGATCACGGTTTCATACCTTATCACCTTGAACAAATTCACAATCACTCCAATAATTGTTGTGTGTAATTGTTATGTTGTGGGTTGTAAAAGATGAAGATTGATGAACTTTGATGGCACCTCTTTCACTTTTCTTGATTTGTGACAATTGACTCAACTTCACAATTATTGTTAATAAAACTGAACAAAATTACTATATATAGTAACCAACCAAACACCAAACTTAACAGTTTTTCAAACATAGTGGGAAGTCTACAAAAAACAGCACAAGCGCGCGAACGGTCGACCATAGCAGGTATATGCGTCGACGCATAGACTACAGATTTGGGCAGATTTGAAGAGACACCAGTGTGCGTCGACCATAGGTCGGCGTGCGCTGACCCGTGAGTAAAGTAATAGCTTCATGCGTCGACTCATGGTCTTCATGCATCGACTCATACCTTCCTACGCTGACCCATGAGAAAAGCGCAGATGCATGCGCTGACTCAATGGTCGACTCATGGCCTGAAAATCTGCAGAAAATTGTTATTTATTTAGTTTTTATGCATTTAGTCATAACCACATATCATACGTATATATTATATCAAGTAAAGCACTTTAAATGATATAGGAAGGATATGGTGGATGGAATATTTGCATTTGTCTTTGTAGAGGCGGAACCGATAATGTCGATTCATCCATGATTGTAATTTGTCATCATCGAAACTCAAGATCGTATGTTGTATGACGGTTTTCCCTCACATACTCCCCCTTTTTGATGATGACAACCTGTGCGAAACCAATAAGACTCAAATGCAATATTACACCTAAGGTAGCATAAGCTCCCCCTTTCTTTTTCAATCCTGTACTGGTATGGTCTTCTTGGCTTTGATCTTTTCTCCCCCTTTGACAACATCAAAAAGAGAAAGAGAACGATTAAGAGTAAAGTGTTCAAATCAACAAGATTATTAACAGGCAATATCTCATCATAAACCAATATTCACACATAATATTGACAATGAAAAGCAGTAATGCAATGAATACTCAAAGGATAAATAACGGAAAGAAAATACATTTAGAAAGCCCAAATAGTTCATGACAATCTAAACAAGTTAAAGACGAAACATCATAACAACAACAACAAAATAACATAAAGTGAACATAGAAATCTAATGCCCACGGCCACGCCCTCGTCCCCTGTTATGGTAATGTGGATGATAGTAAGGATCTGCCAAGTCAGTGAATTCCACCGTGATGTTGTTCAGGTAATTCAAACTGTTGGTAATGCCCCTTTCCTAAGCTTCATGGGACGTAACAAGAGCTTCAAACCGAGCGTCCATTCTGGTGGAGAAGTTGTTGATACGTTCATTTTGTGTTTGTAGTTGGTTTTGAATTTGAGCGAATCACTCATCTTGAGTGCGCATAAAGTTCTGTTGTTTGAGTTGCATGGACTGCATCATGTTTAGAATGTCATACGTGTTGGATTGTGGAGGAGATGGAGGCGCTTCAGTGGGCGCTTCAGTATATCCATGGTACGGATCATAGTATTTCCCCAGAGTGGTCCAGCCAGTGTACTGCCACTCCCCCCAGCCTTGATTGTTGTAGTCTTCGTTGTCCTCAGGTTGAGCTGTGTATGGAACCCAATCAGTATTTGTGTACCCAGGTGACTTAGTTGGATGATAATTTCCATATGCCTCATGCGCGGGTTGTTCTTCTTCTTCGTATTCTTCTGCCTCTTCAGATGCTTCTTGTTCCTCTTCAGCATTGTCTTCCCTTTCCTCACTTTCTTCAGACGCTTCAACCACTCTAGGTGTAGTTTCTCTGCAAATAAAACCATACATTCTTCGTTCTTTGCACCAATAGTATCCCATCATTGAAAGGGTCTTAGTGCCAAATTCCTTATTGGAGGAGATTGATGTGTATGGAAATGTTGGATAGACAACCTTTACATTGGTGAGAACTTCCTGAATGAATGACCCATATGCGAGAGTAGTTCCTCTGGCGGAGTCCCGTAATGCGAACATGCGACTGGTGATATAGTGAGGACAGTTAATTCTGATTTGATTTTTCAGAATGTAAATGAGATGAACCTCAGCCTGTTCAACTCTAGAAATCCCACCTTTCTTTGGCCGCAGAATGTAACAGCCCAATTTCGGTTTAACTAATTAATTTAGTTATTGGAATTATTTTAATTATGGGATAGTGTGATAATATGTTAAGTCTACATATTATGCTATTTTATCATTTGTAGAGTTTTGGAAAGTTTAGTGGGAAATATTTCGGACAGTCTCAATTAATGGTTAAGTGGATGATTTATGGAAATTGATTGGAATAATAGGTATATTGGAGGAAATAGAATGGAAAGAAATATAAAGAATAGAAATAGAAAGAAAATATATAAGAGTAAAAGAGGAAAGAAAAGAAAAGGATAGAAAGAAAGGGAGAAGAAGGAAAAAGGAAGAGAAAAGAGAAGAAGAAGAGGAAAAGAGTGGAATCATCAAGAACAACTCAAAGCTTCGATTAATCCAAGGTAAGGGTGTGAAATCTTACTATCTTAATCAATATGTATGGTTATGTATGTGTATGGTTGATCGGGTAGAGTTTTGGAGAGTTTTCTATAAACTTCCATTTTAGGTCGAAATTGATTCGATCGGTAGAAACCGAGTTTTAATGCTTGAAAATGAGAATAAGTGGTAGAATTTAGTCGAGGAATGTTAGACTAAGGCTACTGGAAACAAGTTGGGATTTATCGGGAGATTTCATCGGGTGTTTGGATTCTGAACAGTGGGAGAAAGTTCAGTCCGCAGTCGCTCGCTAGCAGCTCGCTAGGCGAGCAGGTCGCGAGTGTTCGCTAGCATCTCGCTAGGTGAGTGCGTAGCGAACGGTCCCAGACTTAGGACAGTGGTGTTTTGGTCTCCTTCGCTGGCAGCGAATGGAGTAGCGAATGACTCGCTGGGGGTTCGCTGTGGCGAACGAGGTAGCGAACAAAGTCTGTAGCTTCTGTTCTTGCTCTCTAGCAGTTTGCTAGGCGAGAAGGTGGCGAACGTTCGCTAGCAGCTCGCTAGCCGAGCGTGTAGCGAACGTAGCAGAATGAGTCTTCTCTGCTGTTGGGTGCTGTTGTAGCTTGGGGTTCCGATTGCGATCGACCCTTACTTGATTTAGAAGCTAGAGTGATGGTTCATGACGTACTGTGGGTAACCGATTGGCGCGAATCCTAGGTTAGGAATTGTAGCCGTTTGGGCAATTTCGTGCATTGTTTAATTCAATTAAAAATGCATAACGTTTGGACATGAATGATGAACGTGTCGTGTAGTATACATTACGGTGTATGATGTTAGTATATATTTGATCCCTTGGAGGATTTGCAGAACCTCGCTTGATGCGAAGGTTATATTTGATCCCTTGGAGGATTTGCAGAACCTCGCTTGATGCGACGGTTATATTTGATCCCTTGGAGGATTTGCAGAACCTCGCTTGATGCGATGGTTATATTTGATCCCTTGGAGGAATTGCAGAACCTCGCTTGATGTGACGGTTATATAGTGATTCCTAGAAGAATCTGATGAGTTATAGTGTAACCGTATAAGTGTGAGAGGAGTGAATTCTAAGAGAATCTGACGGACGAATGAGTCGGTACCGTGGTTGTAGCTGCATAGGGTCGAGGTGTCGGTCTCTATGAGTGCATTATCATCTTCTTATGATGAATTGAAAATAATGCTTGAGAATATGTTAATGTATGTATATATATATATATATATATATATATATATATATATATATATATATATATATATATATATATATATATATATATATATATATATATATATATATATATATATATATATATATATATATATATATATATATATATATATATATATATATATATATATATATATATATATATATATATATATATATATATATATATATATATATATATATATATATATATATATATATATATATATATATATATATATATATATATATATATATATATATATATATATATATATATATATATATATATATATATATATATATATATATATATATATATATATATATATATATATATATATATATATATATATATATATATATATATATATATATATATATATATATATATATATATATATATATATATATATATATATATATATATATATATATATATATATATATATATATATATATATATATATCTTATACCTTGATTATTATGATAATGTTTTTCACCCTTCTGTTGTTTTATAATGCCCTACGAGGCATTGCAGATTAGGATTCGCTGGAGGATTCCTTTGGAGTATAGCTCTTTTCCCACTGTCGGTCGCTCTGATATGTAACTTTGGGTAGATAGGCTTGTAGAATGTCTTAATGATGTTTTGTTTGTATGTGAATGAAGTTGTGAACAACCAGATGACATGTAAATATGTTTTGTCATGTCTTAAGTGAATATATATATATATATATATATATATATATATATATATATATATATATATATATATATATATATATATATATATATATATATATGTTTTAGTCTTCCGCTTTAAGAGAAAACATGAATATGTAATTTCGAAGAATCATGCGTTTATTTTTAGTTGAGATTTACCCCTTTTGAGTTAATTCTTTTTAAACATTAATATTCATGTGGTCTTTTCGTAAGTATTGTGACGCACTTCTTTTATACCTTAATGTAAATACACTCTGATGAAAATAAAAATACTTGTATTCGTGACTATATGATTTGATATGTGATTATTTTGGGGTATAGAAAGAGGATGTTACAAAGTGGTATCAGAGCAGGTCGGTCCATCCGGCCAAGTTGTCTAATGTTGGTTGTTCCCTTGTACACGACATGTGTGTGAAGACACTGTCGGTACGTGTTTGTTGTTTAGCCGTTGTCTGCAGAGGTAGGAATGATCCAAGTGGGGGAGAACTTGTGGTTCTCCAGGATGCTACAAGTGTGGATCTGTAGCTAGGTGTATCGTTGAACATCAAGAGCTGGTGTTATCCGTGTTGGATTATGTCACTATGAAGAAGTTCAAGGAGTTTTGGAAAAACCGTCAACAACTTGTGTGTCAGTTATGTCGAACCCGATCGGACCATTTGTTGTGTGTTTGTGCCAGAGTTTGAGAGCTTCAATTGTTTAGTTGAGATTTGAGGCGAGTAATGGCCTTGAGAGCTTAAGATGCTAAACTTTGATGGAAATTTTGAGTATTAATGAAAGTGGGAAGTTAGCGGTTTACCGGTTGATTGTTGTTGCCCGAGAGTTATCGTGACAAGATAAGTGTTGTACAACCAGGACGTGAAGTGGAGTTGCGATCGACTTAGTTGCGAAAAATAGTCAGATATTGAGAGCTCCGTATGGTATGTCTGCTTAGATGGTAAAAGGATTAAAATTGATTGAGTTGTTTTGGAAACTTGTGTCTGGTGTGTATGCTACGACAACGAGTTGCGGAACCTTATGTGATGAGACTGATTATTGGTATTCTCGACGAGGTTCGAGAAGGTTGAAATTCTAATTGGAGTTAATAGGGTGATTGAGTTTGACGAATTTAAAATCGAATGAGTAATGTTTGGATTGGTGGAGATGGTGACATGAGATGTTGTGATAGAGTCTAAGAGTCCGAATAAAGGGGATTGGATGAGAGTATTTTGAAAGAATTATTTTGGTAGCCACAGATGGAGGAAGCAGTAGTTGTATGTGCTGGTGTGACTTGTCGAGAGTCGAAGAATGAACGTCTGAGATTGATAGGTCTAATGTGATCGTTGTATATTCCAGAGTTGAGATCGGGGGGTAATTCCATGGATTTTGCGTGGGGTTTTCCGAAGGATGTGAGAATATGATTTTGTTGATGAGATTCTGGATGGAATGACTGGATTGACCCTGTTTCCTGTCAAAGAAGATTAATCATTCTATTTTGGAACTAGTTGCGATGGATATCACCGAAGTGATAAAGACCGTATGTAGTATCACCGAATATTGTGTCGGATGGGAATCTGAAGCCTTGTATGTCAGGAGGTGTAAGGCTCATTTGTATTAATATGATTCAGGCGAGAGTGTTGTACTCGGACCTGAGGTTTGTGCAAAAGACGACTGAAGAGATTAGAGGACCCAAGAAAAGACGTGTTTTGAGAGTTACGATAGTAACTGGTGTAGTCGAGCTTGAAGTCTCGGAAGCACACCGTGACTCGTTGTAACTGTATCAGAGTAGTGCAGCGGAAGCATGGGGAATAACATGTTAGATTGTTTCACCGCTGTCACTAAAGGAAGTTACACGATGTGTTCGCGTGTCTAAGCTGAGGAAGCGCATCAATCCGGATGGATGGTGTGTGAGTGAGAGAGAATTTGAATACTGAGGCAACTTCAAGGAAAGAGGGATTGTCTTGGTAAAAGTATTTGAGAAGAATCAACTAGATGGAATCGGATTGGGAAGATTGGGATGCGTGAGTCACATCCCGAGTTGTCTGAATCGGATAACATTTTCGAGGACGAAAATTCCTAAAGTGGGGGAGAGTTGTAACAGCCCAATTTCGGTTTAACTAATTAATTTAGTTATTGGAATTATTTTAATTATGGGATAGTGTGATAATATGTTAAGTCTACATATTATGCTATTTTATCATTTGTAGAGTTTTGGAAAGTTTAGTGGGAAATATTTCGGACAGTCTCAATTAATGGTTAAGTGGATGATTTATGGAAATTGATTGGAATAATAGGTATATTGGAGGAAATAGAATGGAAAGAAATATAAAGAATAGAAATAGAAAGAAAAGATATAAGAGTAAAAGAGGAAAGAAAAGAAAAGGATAGAAAGAAAGGGAGAAGAAGGAAAAAGGAAGAGAAAAGAGAAGAAGAAGAGGAAAAGAGTGGAATCATCAAGAACAACTCAAAGCTTCGATTAATCCAAGGTAAGGGTGTGAAATCTTACTATCTTAATCAATATGTATGGTTACGTATGTGTATGGTTGATCGGGTAGAGTTTTGGAGAGTTTTCTATAAACTTCCATTTTAGGTCGAAATTGATTCGATCGGTAGAAACCGAGTTTTAATGATTGAAAATGAGAATAAGTGGTAGAATTTAGTCGAGGAATGTTAGACTAAGGCTACTGGAAACGAGTTGGGATTTATCGGGAGATTTCATCGGGTGTTTGGACTCTGAACAGTGGGAGAAAGTTCAGTCTGAGTCGCTCGCTAGCAGCTCGCTAGGCGAGCAGGTCGCGAGTGTTCGCTAGCATCTCGCTAGGTGAGTGCGTAGCGAACGGTCCCAGACTTGGGACAGTGGTGTTTTGGTCTCCTTCGCTGGCAGCGAATGGAGTAGCGAATGACTCGCTGGGGGTTCGCTGTGGCGAACGAGGTAGCGAACGAAGTCTGTAGCTTCTGTTCTTGCTCGCTAGCAGTTTGCTAGGCGAGAAGGTGGCGAACGTTAGCTAGCAGCTCACTAGGCGAGCGTGTAGCGGACGTAGCAGAATGAGTCTTCTCTGCTGTTGGGTGCTGTTGTAGCTTGGGGTTCCGATTGCGATCGACCCTTACTTGATTTAGAAGCTGGAGTGATGGTTCATGACGTACTGTGGGTAACCGATTGGCGCGAATCCTAGGTTAGGAATTGTAGCCGTTTGGGCAATTTCGTGCATTGTTTAATTCGATTAAAAATGCATAACGTTTGGACATGAATGATGAACGTGTCGTGTAGTATACATTGCGGTGTATGATGTTAGTATATATTTGATCCCTTGGAGGATTTGCAGAACCTCTCTTGATGCGACAGTTATATTTGATCCCTTGGAGGATTTGCAGAATCTCGCTTGATGCGACGGTTATATTTGATCCCTTGGAGGATTTGCAGAACCTCGCTTGATGCGACGGTTATATTTGATCCCTTGGAGGATTTGCAGAACCTCGCTTGATGCGACGGTTATATTTGATCCCTTGGAGGATTTGCAGAACCTCGCTTGATGCGACGGTTATATTTGATCCCTTGGAGGATTTGCAGAACCTCGCTTGATGCGATGGTTATATTTGATCCCTTGGAGGATTTGCAGAACCCCGCTTGATGCGACGGTTATATTTGATCCCTTGGAGGATTTGCAGAACCTCGCTTGATGCGATGGTTATATTTGATCCCTTGGAGGATTTGCAGAACCTCGCTTGATGTGATGGTTATATTTGATCCCTTGGAGGAATTGCAGAACCTCGCTAGATGCGAAGGTTATATAGTGATTCCTAGAAGAATCTGATGAGTTATAGTGTAACCGTATAAGTGTGAGAGGAGTGAATTCTAAGAGAATCTGACGGACGAATGAGTCGTTACCTTGGTTGTAGCTGCATAGGGTCGAGGTGTCGGTCTCTATGAGTGCATTATCATCTTCTTATGATGAATTGAAAATAATGCTTGAGAATGTGTTAGTGTATATATATATATATATATATATATATATATATATATATATATATATATATATATATATATATATATATATATATATATATATATATATATATATATATATATATATATATATATATATATATATATATATATATATATATATATATATATATATTTATTGCGTCTGGTAAATATGAGAATGAGGTCGATGTATATGTAGAGAGATTCTACTCACTAGGGTAGAACGGCGATGCATCGTTCCTAGTGAGGTAGTTACCGGGGTAGAATGACCGAGACATTGTTCCGGGTAGAGCATAAGCGACGTACCCATAGTCCGGAAAAAGGATTGAGGGTAGTGAATGAGTCTTATATGAATCGCATGGTATGATTGCGATTGTCATATGTAAATATGCATATGTGCAGGAATTGATGAGATGCGTTAGCAAATAAATAAATTTGAAAGATATTGACTGATGAATAGACGATTAAGTGTGAGCGATTATGTCTATGTGTATTTAATACGGTGAGAATCTATTGTTATGCATTGTAGTGAATAAGTATGAGGTATAGGCATTCGGTACTTGTACATATATATATACATATATATATATATATATATATATATATATATATATATATATATATATATATATATATATATATATATATATATATATATATATATATATATATATATATATATATATATATATATATATATATATATATATATATATATATATATATATATATATATATATATATATATATATATATATATATATATATATATATATATATATATATATATATATATATATATATATATATATATATATATATATATATATCTTATGCCTTGATTATTATGATAATGTTTCTCACCCTTCTGTTGTTTTATAATGCCCTGCGAGGCATTGCAGATTAGGATTCGCTGGAGGATTCCTTTGGAGTATAGCTCTTTTCCCACTGTCGGTCGCTCTGATATGTAACTTTGGGTAGATAGGCTTGTAGAATGTCTTAATGATGTTTTGTTCATATGTGAATGAAGTTGTGAACAACCAGATGACATGTAAATATGTTTTGTCATGTCTTAAGTGAATATATATATATATATATATATATATATATATATATATATATATATATATATATATATATATATATATATATATATATATATATATATATATATATATATATATATATATATATATATATATATATATATATATATATATATATATATATATATATATATATATATGTTTTAGTCTTCCGCTTTAAGAGAAAACATGAATATGTAATTTCGAAGAATCATGCGTTTATTTTTAGTTGAGATTTACCCCTTTTGAGTTAATTCTTTTTAAACATTAATATTCATGTGGTCGTTTCGTGAGTATTGTGACGCACTTCTTTTATACCTTAATGTAAATACACTCTAATGAAAATAAAAATACTTGTATTCGTGACTATATGATTTGATATGTGATTATTTTGGGGTATAGAAAGGGGGTGTTACACAGAATGCGTGCCACAATCCACCGAAGAATGCGCTCACCTGTTCGTAATTGCCCTGAAGTGACGGTTCTAGGGAATGCATCACTATTCACAATGTTTGCTGGATACAGCCTTTTTAACATGGAATTTAAAGCTGATTTGAATTCATAACCAGCCACGGTTTGAGAATCTGTTACCTCAGGAAGAGGATTTTCACCAGCCGCTAATTGCAGATTGAAATATTTACTCCACACAGCAGAGTTAAGATTTACCTTTGTGGAGCCTACTTGGGAGTGAAAGAACTGACCGCCGAACCTACCATTGATGTCGGTGTAGAAGACTCGAACTAAGTCTTCACTATACTTAGAGTTGCATTCCAAGAAGTTGGTAATGCCTTGAAATTATAGCAAGGATAGAACTTCGGTGAGATGAATGTGTTCTGCAGTGAGTTTTTAGAATGCATGCTGCTTAACTACCCCCCGTTTTCCGATGTCTGTGTTGAATTTCTCAGCAAGAGTTTGAGGAACAAGAGATGCAGTAGTGACCGGTATGGAAGCTGATGATGAAGGTGCTCTTGATCGCTTGCCAGTGATTCAGCGGGAAGAGGAACCCATTGATGGTGGTTGGGTAGGATTTGGATTTATAGAGAGAAGGAGTGTGATTCCAGAGAAGGTTATGAGTGTGATTGTAGAGAAGGATGATTGCTCCTTTTATAGATGAAACTCTTAGGGTTTTGTTTTTTGAGAAGAAGGAAGGTCAAGAGACAATAGGCATGGTAGGTTTAAGTCACTAAGAAATAGAGTAAATGTGTAGAGCATGCTGATAAAGATCATTTAATGCGCAGGAAGTTGAAATGATTTGCAGAAAATTTGGGTTTTTGCGCAATGCGTCGACGCATACTTGTTAAATTTTGGCAGATTCGAAAACCCAGAAGCATGCGTCGACCAGTCCCCTGTTATGGTCGACTCATACAGGAAAAAATGCAGATTTTCATGTTTATGCATAGATGAGCATACATTTGATGCATAAATAGAATGCTACACCATAAAAAGCATCCAAACAGATATAATACATGCGAAATGTCATATATACACAGTATTTTTCAGACAATACCACTTTTTGAGAATGAAATTTGTAGAGAGAGAGAGAGAGAGAGAGAGAGAGAGAGAGAGAGAGAGAGAAATGATATCACCTCTATACCAAGTTTGGTTGAGACATTAGACAATTGTGCTTGCAATAATTTCAACTAGTTAGTTGTTCAACAGCATAATTGTAACGAAAATAAGATGAATAAAACAATTACGACACCCGATCTGAAATATCGAGAATGCCTAGTTCTCGACGGATATGAAAGAAAGGTTCAGTCCCTAGCGGCTTTGTGAAAATATCGGCTAGTTGATCTTTAGTGTTCACATGTTCAAAAATAACATCACCTTTATCTACATGATCCCTGAGAAAGTGATGGTGAATCTCGATATGTTTGGTGCAAGAATGTAACACAGGATTTTTGGTGAGATTAATGGCACTAGTATTGTCGCAAAAGATGGGGGTACGTTCAAGTTTAAGGTTAAAATCCAATAGTTGTTGCGAAAGCCATAGGACTTGAGCGCAATAACTACCGGCGGCAATGTATTCCGCTTCGGCGGTTGACAAAGCAACTGATACTTGTTTCTTTCTATGCCAACTAACCAAGGAGTTTGAAAACAAGTGACATGTACTACTAGGGCTTTTCCTATCCGATTTGCAACCGGAAAAATCGGAATTAGAGAATCCTATCAACGAGCAATCATTTCCTTTGGAATACCATAGTCCATACTTCGGAGTACCAGATAGGTATCAAAGTATTCGTTTGACAACTTTTAGATGGGATTCCTTGGGACATGCTTGGTATCTTGCGCACATACACACGCTAAACATAATGTCGGGTCTAGAAGCATTAAGATAAATAAGTGAGCCAATCATACCTCTATACCTTTTTACCTCTACGTCTTTACCTTTTTCATCTTTATACAAGTTTGTACATGTAGGCATAGGTGTGTCTATGGCTTTGGAGTTTGCCATGTCAAATCTCTTGAGCAGTTCCAAACAATACATAGTTTGACTCATGAAAGTTCCTTCCTCAAGTTGTTTAATTTGCAATCCGAGAAAGTATGTGAGCTCCCCCATCATACTCATCTCGAACTCACCCTGCATAAGGTCAGAAAACTCCCTCACAAGATTCATGTTAGTTGACCCAAAAATGATATCATCCACATAAATTTGTACCAATATCAAGTGCTTTCGTTTACGCTTAATGAAAAGAGTGGTGTCTACTTTGCCTCTCGAATACCCTTGATCAAGCAAGAATTTGCTCAGACGCTCATACCAAGCTCTAGGAGCTTGTTTGAGTCCATACAAGGTTCTTTTCAGTTTGTAAACATGATCAGGATATTCGTGCGACTCAAAACCCTGAGGTTGAGCAACATACACTTCTTCATTAATGAAACCGTTAAGGAATGCACTCTTAACATCCATTTGGAATAGCTTAAAGTCTTTCGCACACGCGAAGGCAAGCAAAAGGCGTATAGCCTCGAGTCGGGCAACCGGCGCATACGTTTCCTCATAGTCGATGCCTTCCTCTTGGTTATACCCTTGCGCGACTAAAGGCACCTTGTTACGGGTTATTACTCCGCTTTCATCCAACTTATTCCTAAACACCCATCGGGTGCCGATTACTCGATGTCCTCGCGGAGGAGGGACAAGGTCCCATACCTCATTTCTCGTGAACTGATTAAGTTTATCTTGCATTGACAAAAACCATTTTTCATCGAGTAGGGCTTCTTTAGGGTTTTTAGGTTCCATTTGTGAAATAAAAGCGAAGTGATAACAAAAATTACTTATCTTAGATCGGGTTGTAACACCCTTGGATATGTCTCCGAGAATGTTGTCAATTGGTTAGTCTTTTGAAGACTTCTAAGCTTGAGGGAGATCATCTTTTGGAGGCGGATGAACTTCCTCGGTTTCTTCATGGTGGACATCTTTTTCCTTCTCAATTTTAGCTTGGTCAGGCTGATCAATTCCTGGCTCGGCATCTTTGAGTATGTCTTCTGTAGATGTACCTGCGCCATGAAACATACTACCTTTTCCGACATTTCTCGGATAAAATTCATCAAATGTTACATGTACCGATTCTTCGACAGTAAGTAATCTTTTATTGTAGATTCTATAGGCTTTACTCGACTGAGAGTATCCAAGGAAAATACCTTCGTCAGCCTTAGAGTCAAATTTACCCAAATTTTCCTTTCCATTATTTAAGACAAAACATTTGCAACTGAAAACATGTAGGTGAGACACGTTTGACTTGCGCCTTTTTAAAAGCTCGTAAGGTGTTTTGCTCAGAATGGGGTGGATGAGCACCCTATTTAAAACATAACAAGCCGTACTTATGGCATCGGCCCAAAAATATTTCGGTAGTCCACTTTCATTGATCATTGTTCTTCCCAACTCTTCTAAAATGCGATTTTTGCGCTCCACCACCCCATTTTGTTGAGGAGTCCGTGGAGCGGAGAATTTATGATCAATACCGTAATTACCGCAATATTCTTCAAACAAATGGTTTTCAAATTCACCCCCATGGTCGCTTCTAATTGACACAATGTTTGTGCTTAATTTATTTTGGGAAAGTTTGGCAAAATTTTCAAAGGCGGCGAATGTATCACTCTTTCTAGCCAAAAAGATAGTCCAACAAAATCTAGAGAAGTCATCCACTATTACAAACCCATAATAGTTTCCACCTAGGCTTTTAATTCTAGATGGCCCAAATAAATCCATATGGAGAAGCTCGAGAGGTCTCGTAGTTGAGACAATATTTTTGGATTTAAAAGAGATCCTCATTTGCTTTCCCATTTGGCAAGCATCACAAAGATGATCCTTGGTAAAATTTATTTTGGAGAGACCTAAGACTAGATCTTTTGAAACTACTTTATTTAGCAAGTCAAAGTGAACATGTGCTAAACGCCTATGTCATAACCATGAGTCTTCACTCATTGTCATGAGACATTTTTCACTTGTTAACGATACCTCATTCAAGTCTAGCATATAGACGTTGTTCACTCTTAGGCCATTAAACATATTCTTCTTGTAATTATTATGCACAATTTTGCAACACTCTTTTGAAAACGATACATTGTATCCTTTGTCGCATAATTGGCTAATGCTAAGTAGATTATGTTTGAGACCCTCGACAAGCAACACATCGGAAATAGTAGTGGAAGAAGGGTTACCTACACTACCTTTACCAAGTATTGCTCCACGATTGTTATCACCATAGGTTACATATCCTTTCTTCTTTGCCACGAAGTCTATGAATTGGGATATGTCTCCGGACATGTGTCTTGAACATCCACTGTCGAGAACCCATCTTCTTTCGGTGGTCTCGACACATTGTACCTATGAAAGAATAATCAACAAAAGGAGGTACCCAATGGCATATTGGGTCCTAATTTGTTAGTGACAAAGTGGTTGCATTTGGGCAACCATTGATAGATGCCTTTAGGAACCAAAAATCTCCTAAATCGGCATTTAGTAATGGAATGGCCTTTCTTGCAACAATATAAGCATGAAAAGTCAACTTTAGAATTGCCTTTGCTCTCTTGATCCCTTATTACATATGTATATTTTTGATATGGATTCACCATACTTTTTCTAAAATCAGCTTTATCGATAGCATATGTAATTTTGGGCTCAAGAGCCTTGTTAAGTTTGGCCTTTAGGTTTCTAACTTCACCTTGCCAAATATAACAAGTATCGCATCCAAAGTCGAGGAATTTACTATGGTCCTCACAATCCGATTTATTACTTTACACCATGGAAGCCTTAAGTTCCTCAAGTTTCCTTTCAGACTCTTTAATTTTATGCTCTAGGTAAGTAAAAATTCTTTTATTAGAGGCAAGTCTCTTAAAGGCTTCTTTTGCTTCATCGTGTAAATATATATTTATTGCGTCTGGTAAATATGAGAATGAGGTCGATGTATATGTAGAGAGATTCTACTCACTAGGGTAGAACGGCGATGCATCGTTCCTAGTGAGGTAGTTACCGGGGTAGAATGACCGAGACATTGTTCCGGGTAGAGCATAAGCGACGTACCCATAGTCCGGAAAAAGGATTGAGGGTAGTGAATGAGTCTTATATGAATCGCATGGTATGATTGCGATTGTCATATGTAAATATGCATATGTGCAGGAATTGATGAGATGCGTTAGCAAATAAATAAATTTGAAAGATATTGACTGATGAATAGACGATTAAGTGTGAGCGATTATGTCTATGTGTATTTAATGCGGTGAGAATCTATTGTTATGCATTGTAGTGAATAAGTATGAGGTATAGGCATTCGGTA